>OV651816.1:14929446-15635422 GCA_927349885.1 Psylliodes chrysocephalus
TTAATGCTTTGAAATAAAAATATCTGCTTTAACGACTACAGAAGTTTAACAAACCAAAATATACATATCTCGGGCTAAAATGTATACATATTTACTCCTAAATATGATAAAAACATAATTTTCCTTTTTCCGTTTTAAAGTAGACTTAATTGTTGTACATTAGAATTTTTAAGGTAACTCCAGGATTGGGAATGCCCATTAGCTATAGCAGTAGGCAGTAGATTTGTTAAATTTCGAGATAAGATAAAGTATATTCTTAGATATGTACACAGTCCTTTGTTCTGGTGTTTGATAAATATATAAATTTAAATAAAAACTGTAATTTTGCATTGAATAGTTTCTTTCAAAAATGGAACAAGTCGAGGGGATATTTCCAATTGAATCTGAATATTTTATGACTGGGTAAGTTAAATGTAAATCTAACCTTGCAGGTACATTCTGACCATCTTCTTCGATTATTTCTGTAATGGTACATTTCCTTGCAAAATATTTATCACCATCGTCTGATATTTCCGCTAAGTTCAACCTCTTTCTAACAATGTTCAACTTTTGCAAATATTCGTTTCTTAAACTGTACAATTCTTTCTCGTCATTGTCGCTATAATCTGATGTTTCCGTGGAGCATTCGTTGTCTTGTAACATAAATACGACGTAGTCTTTGTAAATACCTTGTCTATTCGAATCGGGCGGTATATCTCCGTATGGTCCACCTTCTAAATCTAGAAAAACGGTACAGTGTTAGATTTTGAGGATTTTAAAAAACATGAGTACCTATGTGAGTGCCTACCTTTTTTACTTCGATATGAGGAGGAGCAAGCGTTCGCAGTAATATCTGTATAAGGAGAATCAGCATCACCGTCACTTCTTGTTTTTGCAGAACTTCTTGACATTTTTTAAATGTCACTTTGACAAAGAGTTTTGGATTGTTATCAGCTTAGACTAGGTATAAAGAGAGGACGCTCGTAACATCGCAGGAAATTGTGTTCCATTCTGACACCAATGCTAGTTGACCAGAGGCGTAACATGTTGGAAATAAAACAATGAACTTTTGTTTATGTTATTAGTACTTTACGGATCTTTTTTTGTATAAAGCAAGACCAAAGCGTTAAAATTAAAATAAATTAGGAACAATAAATAATACACAAGAAAAATATATATACAAGGTGCATCACGGTCAACGGGACGGAACTTGGTGGGTAAACTAAAAACGATAATAAAAATTCCTGTAGTACAAATATACAACTGAACGTCGGCCACAAATTAAAAATAGTTTTATATATACAGGGTGTCCCAAAACAGAATACCAATATAAAGTTATATTTTCTTTTAATTTCTAGTTCTACTCTTAAATATAATCTTAATTCAATAAAGATTTTCTATTCCCATCTTTGATAATTACCGATATATTTGACATTTTTTGAAAATGTAGTCCTGTCGAAATTAATTAATTACTCTTGATTACAAAATAATTAAATAACAAATTTTTGGCAGTTCCTTACAAAATGGTGTAACTTTCTGTCAGAATCATTAAATTACTGAAAAATTGTACGGGGTGTTTGCAATTTAAAGTTTTATTGCAGTAAAAGGTTTTATTTAATTTCTGCGGTAATTTAAATAGATCACCCTGTATATGTATATGTATATGTATGTATATGTATATGTATATGGTACCAATTTGAAGAAATGTTACGTTAAAAGTTCTCTAAGGTTCCTTATACCCATATCTATTATTTTTAAAACTATTATCAATAGTTTCTGTGAATCAATAAATTTTAAACATCTATTTACTAATAGTTTTATTTTAACAATGCTATTAAATAAACATATTTATTCCAACACTTTTCAGAACATTTAAAATTTACAATAAATGTTCAAAATGATGTCCATTATTATTGTCAATGAATATTCTGATTCGCTTTTCAAAATTATTTACTACATTACTTAAAATCTCTTAATTAATAATAGCAAACACATCACAAGTGCGTGTTTGCATATCTTAGGCGGTGGTCGGCTGAGTTTGATAAGCAACATTTTTAACATATCCCCAAAAGAAAAAACTAAAGGGGTTATTCGGGTGTTCTAGGGGAGCAATTAGTAAGGCCTCTTCTTCCTATCTATTTTTCAGGAAATTTTTGGTTTAAATACGTCCTACCATTATGCAAAAAATGGGCTAGAGCATCCATCTACCTGCAGCAACACTTTTCGTCTAATATCCAAAAGAAGTTTCCAGGAATCTTCCTACAAACATTTAAAAAAAATTCTTTCATTTAAATGGCCATCAAAAAATTAGGGCCTCACAAACTGTCTTTCTATCATTCCACTATAAACGTTTAACGACCATCGGTTTTGTCGATCTACAGTTCGAAATTTATGTTTTAAAAATTATGTCTATTTACAAATCCGTTATTATGCAAAGTAATTCATCAGTAAATAGTATTCGATAAAAGTTAATATTTAGAACTATTTTGGCAATTTTAATATCATTAATTAAATAAAAATTAATGAAAAGCATAAAAAAACTTGGCAGGTAACATTTATTACTCTGGAGTGAGACATGTATAAGGTGGCGCAAAATCAAGTACCCTATGGAATGTTGTCATGGTTTCGTTTGTAGTTGACATCTGTTCGAGTTTTTCTGTGGGGTGGCCATTTGGTCGATATTGTTTTTAGTGTGCAACAAAACAAATTTTTAGAGTTTAAATAAATATTTTTCATTTACAATATGACTGTTTTTTAATTAATCTTACTTTTATATAAAAAACAAATAGGGAACTTTACTTTGCACCACCTTATACCATATATAAACACCAAGTTGAATAATAACCAAACAAAATGAAAAATATAAGAAAATATATAAAGTATAAACGATTTACCTGTGAAATGTAATATCTGGCTCTTTTTTGTCGCTACGACTTTTACAATGATATGCAACACAATAAATCATTGTAACGAACTAATTTTCAAATGTCGTTTAATTCAAAAATCTGATGTGTCCAACACATGACTTTCCTATCTAGTTATTATAGGCGTATTCCGGTTATTTTGTACAACTTATTGTAACACATCTGTAAATGTTTAGAAGATAAACTAAATATATACATTTTCCACATACTTCTAACTCAAACCGTTTTTTTATATTGTTTATTGCCAAAATACGGAAAAATTTAAATTTTACACTTCTCCAATTTTTCCATTACGGTCCATTATCGAAAAATCATGTATAAAACAAAAATTATAGAGATCGATATCGCAAACAACTTTTAGTTTAACAATCTTCTTAAAAATCATAATTTGGCACATTTTGTCAAATTTCTCGAATACGGACCATTTTAGGAAAATTTTGTATGGTGCAAAAACTATAGAGAATAATATTTGGAGTAAAAACTTCTCCAAACGTAAATAACAGATATATTTCATAAAATATACAAACGACCCCCTATAAAATTCTCCCTCCCCAGACATTCCGACTCTGCCAAAAATTTGACCAGTTCACCGCAGGCCAGAATAAAGAATAATTTTATAATTTGGTCCTTCTCTTTATCTGTTTTTGAGTTTTCTTCAAAATTTGAAGTTTACACATTGTCTCAAATATCTCGAATACGGTCCATTTTACAGAAATTATGTATAAAAAAAGAATTTTAGAAAATAATATAACACAACTTTTATTTAAACAATTTTCTTAAAAATTTAATTTTTTTACATTTTGTAAAATTTCTCGAATACGGACTATTTTAGAAAAAATTTGGATAAGACCAACATTATAGAGAATAATAATTATTTCAGTCAACTCAGAGCTCAATGCAAAATGTTATCAAAAGAGTGTTATGCTAGTTATGTAAGCCGTACTGAGAATTCAGTTGTAAAAAATGTTAAAGCGTTCTGGAGATTTGTAAAAAATAAGAGAGAAAATAATTCTTTACCTGACTCGATGACATTAAACGATACAGTGGCTTCCTGCGGTAATGACATTGCCAATCTATTTGCTAGTCACTTTTCTTCTGTATACACGAACCAAACGCTAAATTTAAATGGAAGTGAAATCCAATCTGCAACATGTGTATCTTCTTATTTTATCCAAATTTCCAAGATCTATGTTAAGCTGTCAACTCTTGACACTAATAAAGGGTCAGGTCCCGATGGAATTCCACCCATTTTTCTCAAAACATTTAATTTTGCATTATCTAGGCCACTTTTTCATATCTTTAACAAATCACTGAGCACAGGTGAATTTCCTGACTTTTGGAAACTCTCTTATGTTACTCCCATTTACAAATCGGGTAACAAATCTAATGTAATAAATTATCGCCCCATTTCCATCCTAAGCACAATCCCAAAAATCTTTGAAAGTATAATAACTGATTTTCTAACTCACGACTGCTCTAATATCTTAAATTCCCAACAATTTGGTTTTTCGCCAGGCAAATCTGCTGAACTAAGCTTATTAACATATGCTAACTTTCTGTCTGAAGCTTTAGAGAAGGGTCTACAGGTAGATTCTGTATATACAGACTTTTCCAAGGCCTTTGACAAGGTGAACCATGATCTTCTCGTTCATAAGCTAAATTTATATGGTATTGATGGGATTGTCTTACAATGGCTCGCTAGTTATCTAACAAATAGGACTCAACAGGTTCGAGTAAATCATCATTATTCCCAAATTTTCCCAGTTACTTCGGGTGTTCCTCAAGGGTCTCACTTAGGACCGCTACTATTCAACCTGTTTATTAATGACATCATAACTTGCTTTCCTAACACTAAAGCCCTATTGTTTGCAGATGACTTGAAATGCTTCAAGATCATTCATGACTATGCCGACACTCAGATTTCGCAGTTGGATTTAAATAAACTAGAAAGTTGGTGCTCTAGTAATGGCATGGATCTAAATACTAACAAATGTCACATTATCCGATTTTGTCGCAGCCATAATTTAATAACTTATAATTATAGTTTATTTCAACATGTTTTGGACCCTGTCGATCAAATCAAGGATCTAGGGATCACCTTTGACTCTTCCATGAGCTTTAATGGTCATATCTCTGCTACAGTTCAAAAATCAATGAAAATGCTGGGCTTTGTAAAGAGGACAACTCAAGACTTCACTAATATAAACACAATTAAAATGCTATACTTCTCTTTAGTTAGGACCAAAGAGGTTAGAAAGGGTAGAGGTAACATAGGAAGCATTTGTTGCTGCGCGAATTTTGCCAAAACCGAAAAACTTGGTGGAAGGAGTAGGGAGATGTTCTGGGCCGGACTTAAATATTTGTATTGTAGTACCTAATTTTGGTGGGTAACTAAAAGATGAAAAATTATGAGACGTTTTTTTGACTTTATTTGTTAGCACGATTCATGTATGATGAGGGCAATAACACTTTATCAATATATAACTAGCTAAGGGCCAATTCCACCGTTATGTCAAACGAAGTTTAAATTATTAAACGAAGATTAAAATGACATTGTTAATGTAAAAATGTCATTTTAAACTCCATTTAATAATTTAAACTTCGTTTTTGTTAATATAAAAATGTCATTTTAATCTTCGTTTAGTATTTTAAACTTCGTTTAACAAAACGGTGAAATCTACCCTAAGTAAAAGTTTATAAAATTATTGCAACAAAATAGCTGTTGAGACAAAAATTTATCGAAACAGCCAAAGTACTTTTTGCTCGAATTACACACAAGATTTTTTCTACGATCACACCAAAATAAAATAAATAATTAAATTTTATTAGAAATGTGTTACCTTTTCGTTTGTTATAATATTTTAAGTTTATTTGACATAAGCCTAGTCTTCGAAGAGAAAAAATGTTTTGGTACTTATATGCCGGTAATTATTTATGATTTAATTATTTCCAGAAAATACCGTTCAATGAATTAAAATATTAGGAAGTCAATTAATAGGTATTTATGTAACCAGTTACGAAATGCTTTATTTTGTGTAACGAGTAAATATTTGCGGGACGAGCGGAGCGAGGTCCCACAACATGAACGACTTACACAAAACGGCATTTCGTAACGTGTTTACACACAAGGTTTTTTCTAATTTCGACTTGATTATTTATAAAATTGTGTTAAAAATGATTCACCATCATTCTTCTGTAGGTACTTCCAATCAAATATTTTAGAATTGTTTGTTGTATTTGATTGCTCTACGACGTTTTTTTTTTAATAGTAATAATAAAAATAAGGGACATGTGCAGTGTTTCCGATCTAATTTATGACATTACCCGCGAGAAATTTGAAAAAAAAAAAACATTTTTACCCATTATCTTTAAAGAAGTACGTAAAAATTTTACCCCCAACATTTCTGGGCAGTTTTCAATAACGGCGTCATTTTAAAAATAAAACGCAATTTACAGCTTTTCTTTTTTTGTTTTCTTTTTTGTTGTTAAACGTAATGTCATATTTTCAAATGTGAAATGTCACTACTCATTGCCTTTTTTTCGATATTTTCGTATTTTGGATTTTTGGATTCTACGATTTTTTATTTTTCGATTTTTAGATTTTTCGATTACTCGATTTTCGATTTTTTGATTTCTCGATTTCACGATTTTTTTCAACTTAAAAACCAAAAAAGAGACAGTTTTATTTATTTTCATTTCGTAACTGGTGACATATTCAACTTTTCGTAATCAGTTGCATAATGTTCTACTTTATGCAACTGGTTGCATAAAGTAGATCTTTTGACACTTGCTACGATTACAAAATATATTACTTTATATGTCAAAATTAGAGAAAATAACAGAATGTAAATTAAATGGATAGATCCCATATTAGCGAAATATTTGACGGAGACCTAAACACATAAAACACAATTTAAAAAATTTATATTAAATTTTTCCTTATTTTGACTCTCATTTTGACTTTCAATAGGTAAACATGATAAAAAATCGGCTTTATATTATGCTCCGATTTCACATATTCAATTTTATAATTATAATTTGACAATATTACTGCCCATCTACGTAGTCTGTTGGCTGAAAATTGGGTTATACATTTAGCTGGGTTAAAAATAGTTACCAGAGGTAAGTGATCTGAAACTAGGATAAAGAAATGTCCATATAAATATTCATTAATTTTATTTAAGCCAAAAATTATTGCAAGGGCCTCTCTTTCAATTTGGGAATATTTTTGTTCGGACTTTGATAAGGTACGCGAAGCAGAAGCTACAGATTTCTCAATATTTTTTTCAAAAACATGACATCATGACCCTTATTCCCACATTTGATACATCTACGAATAATTTAATCGGCAACTCAGGCTGAGAATAAGAGCATCATTTGTTCTTAATTTATTTTTGATTTATTCCAAAGATTCCTTGCAAGAATTATCCCAAATCCATTTCAGCCATAAAAAATAAAATAAAAAAAGTCCTAAAGCAAAATCATATCCTCCTTCCCGTTAGTGACTTAAAAAAATTACTTCCCAAAAAACTATCCTTAAGCCAGGTCCCTCCATTTTGTGGCGATAGTACTGTTTTTTTTTTATTGTGATTATTTTCTTCGCGGACCCCTCACAAAGGCTTTCGGAGCCCCAGGGCTCCGCGGAGCACACTTTGAGTAACACTGTTATAGAGAATTTCTAAATAAATAGTTTTGAGAAAACTATTAAAATCAGTTGTGAAGTTTGAAACGAATAAATTGGCAATGAAATTGATATTTTTGTATTTGATTGTATGTTTCTCTTTTCACTTCCTAAAAAAAGATTCCCCATGAAACAAGAAATAGTAAACAGTTTATAATAATAACCTTTATTTGCTACCTATAACATGTACCAATGACCAAGTCCGATTCTGTTTATTTTCAAATAAACAAATATGGCCGTCGTTAGAATCCTTAAAAATTAAATATCTCACCGAAATAAATGTAAGTTTCTTTTATCTCCGTCACATTTCGCAGGTTTATTATAAATAAAGCTTTTTACAACACATATTGCCATTTTCAACGTTAATTTCCAAAATTTAAGGCACTAAAATACCAAATTAATTCTCGTTGACACATTAAATTTGGATGGACAACGCTCTGACATGTGATGTTCTCAACTGTGATTGGTGGGTGTGAATCATTTCGAAATGGGATTATGCGCAGTGTCTTATGTTCCATCTAAGGTTTGTATAATCTAAGGTTAGGACACAACTTGATTATTGCTCCTCAGTCTGGTTCCCACACTACTTAATTCATAAAAGTAAACTGGATGGAGTTCAAAATAATTTTCTTAGATACATAGCATTCAAGTTTAACATTTATTACAATTATGCGGAATTGCAACAATATTTAAACATACCTTCTCTGGAAGTTCGTAGGAAACGAAAAGATCTTACCATACTGTCCAATATTATCAATGGCAGGTGTAATTGCCCCGACCTCCTTTCCAGAATTAATCTTTTTGTGCCGTCACGTACTACTAGACAAATTCAAACATTCCATGTACCTTTTCACCGTTACAATTATGCGTTTAATACTTTTATTCCTAGAACACTTAGACTAGCTAACTCTCTTCATGATATTCGACTTTTTAACAGTTCTGTTCAAGGATTTAAGAACCACTTACTTACATTGAATATTTGAACGTCTCAAGCAATTCCATAAATTTCATTTAACACATTATAATTTATTTGCTGTTCTGTACATTAATGTCCACTGTTTTATCTAACCATTTTATTCTATATTTTACTTAATTTTTATGATATCACTATTCTATTTTATTGTATTTTTTATTTTATATTGTATTTTATTGTATGTAAACTGAATTGGGCTTTGCCCGTAAATAAATAAATAAATAAATATAAGAAATAACTTTTAATTAAACAATTTTCTTCTCCAAACGTAAATAACAGATATATTCCATAAAATATAAAAACGACCCTTTATAAAGATGCTCTGACCCTTCCCAAAATCTTATCAGTTCACTTCAGGCCGGAATAAAGCTTAAGTTTAAAATTTAATAATTTTTCTTTATCCGTTTTTAAATATTCTTCAAAATTTGAGATTTACACTTTTTCACAAATATCTCGAATACGGTTCATTTTATAGAAATTATGTATGGGACAAGAATTAAAGAGAATTATATCTGAAACAACTTTTATTTAAACAATTTTCATAAAATTTTTATTTTTTTTACTTTGTATCCAATTTCTTGAATATGACCCATTTTAAGAAAATTTTGTATAATACAAAAATTGTAGAGAATAATATTAGAAGCAACTTTTACTTGAAGAATTTTCTTCTCAAAACCTTAATAACATATATATTCCATAGAATATAAAAATGACCTACCATAAATCTCAAAATCCAATCACTTCACCGAAGACCGGAATTAAGCTTAAGTTTAAAACATACACACACACCAGGGCCGTAGCTAGCCCCATGTTTCAGGAGGGGCGAAACAAAATCTTGGGGGGGCTTCATTTTTTTATATTAGAGTATAAAAATTGTTTTAGTAAATGATTAATGAATATATAGATGAATTTTTTGTGATGTCTAGAGGCGTTTTCGGAGACCTACTATAGATCACAAATCCAGAATACTGAGCTTACTCGACGGATCACGTAGATCACGAAACTTAGTGCCAACAGTTTACGAACGAGTTTGATTATTGTTCCTGTTTATCAACTTTTATCAATTTTTAAATTTATCGCATGACATTTAGTATTTAAAACCCTTATTTGTTTGAGACCCATTTTATTTTAAATAAAAATATATTGGTGCCTTTTCCTTCATTTTTTTACCTATAAATCCGAGCTTTAACCATGAGATATAGCCCGCTGACAGACAGACGGAAGGACGGAGAGCCGAGGCTTAATAATAGAGGGTCCCGTTGGTTATTATTTGGGTACAAAATCCTAAAAACAAACACACCATTCACATGAAAGTGGCGTTTGATAATGACCAAGCAAGCATTCCTTCAGGAATTACCAAAGCAAAGGGCTTGGTGCTTAGTGCTCAGCGCACTTTTTCCCAGTGCTTTGCCCAGCTCTGGTACCTACATAAACATTAACTAGAAACAACTCGTACAGTTTGATGTAGGTAGGTATGTACCTAGGGATATGATCAATTTCTGGTCTATAAATTTTAATATAAATAATGATTACCACAGTGGCGGAGCCAGTCATTTTTCATGGAAGGGATTTCTAAGAATAATGGGGGGTTTCATCAAGAAAGTGAATAAAAACAAACCGTCAATAGCGATCAGCGCTAATAGTACACCTAGTGGAAATGGTGACGCGAGGACACTCTATGGGGGCTCTGACCCCACCCACCCCGTGGCTACGCCACTGGATTACCAGTGGGTACCTAAGCTGCCAAACCAATGATATGCGAATCTGAAATAGAAAATTTCAATTTAATAATTATTGAGAATCAGTAATGGGAATAATGTATAATTATGGAACAGTTATTATATTACAGATTCAATATGCAAACCATACAATACGATTGATTATTCTGATTGCCAATTTCTCCTCAAATTAAGATCCCAATAATTATATTGTATGTAAAATAATTATCACAGATTGCTAAATATAGACGAGTTGCATTGTGTGTTGCCTATACTTAAGCATCTCCGAGACCGTTATTAACTCCAATATTTACTAAAATAATGTTACTTAAACAATTTAAACAAATCTGTACATTTCGGCATCCTAATCCGATAAATACAAAGTTTTTTAATGTGGCTCATAACGCTTTGAGTGAGGTATTATTGCTCAATTATGAGTTTATTGATCGAAAAGTTGCCCGCATCGCCATCTACTAGTTTCGAACGGGACTAAATTCTCTTTTGATATCGCACTCTGAACATTTTCAGTTTGCCGAGTCGAGTCGAATTAGTTCGCAGATGATTTTGAACGAGTGAAGACGTATCGCGGGCTCTTGTCAATTTCCTAGTGCGATGTTTTCGTAAAATTATTTTCCCCGGAAAACTTTTTTTATGTCTTGCTCTAAAAACTGACTGACTACGCCAAAGCACGATGTTCTCCTGCTAGTGTCACAAATTATGCTGATAGTTTTGTGTTTTTATTGTGTAGTGTACTAAAAGCTGGAAAGTGAATACTTGTAGAAAGTGGATTTGGTGAATTAACTTTGCTTCGACTTAGCTCCGATTATCGGTGAGTACCAGTATTTTTTAGCAATAACCCTCCGAACGCCAACATTTTTCAATTTTTCAAAAAATATTTAACTGACACAGTCAAAAAAGTGTTATCTTAGGTTATGTTTGACACACTTTCATTTCTTGAAGAGTTAAAACTAGATGACCGAGTGCGTCGATTACATTACCTGTTTAAATTTGTAATCCGCAACAGTTTCTTGCAGAAGAATGTCAGACTGTATTCGGTTGTGGAAACATTTAACGATACAATGGAATTAGATTTTATTAAATGATTATGTAGTCGCTTTTTAGCGCTCGAGGTGTCTTCAAGATACCGTTGGTAATAACAATAACCATTACGTACTTTCCTACTTACAAAAAATTGTTCTCAGTTGACAGACTAAAAATGACAGTTTTATTTAAATCAAATTACTCCAATTTTTATAGGTAGTAATAATCAAGATTCGGCTGATCATATTATTTTAAGGTATAATACTACTGACTTAAATACCTAGGTACCTACTTACTTGCCTATTACATTAAATTTATCTATAGTGCATAATATGTGTGTGACTACTTAATTCTCAGTCTTTTATTTATTGTTTTTTGTTCGTGAAATTTATTTATAGCTGTTCTTATAAAATTGACGATGTTTTTAAGAATTTAATTTAAAATAAATGTTAATTGTTAGATACTAAATGGTTAATAATAGAAAATATATAAAATAACTTTTTTTCTAAGCATAGGTAGGTAGGTATTTTAGATAATTCAAAATACCGAAAATCTGTTAATAGATTTACTCAGGACAGAAATATGAGAAAACCTCGGAGAAAACATATACCTAAGTATTTTTTAAAACAATAGGTAGGTAAGTACCTACCTACCTACCTTCTTACCTATAAAATTTGACATTGTCTAAAATAGAAAATTAGATAGGTACTACCTATGAAATTTTTTTCATTTTTGTTTGGTTGGACGACTATCCCAGTATTCTTGTTTCTCATACTTATTAGGTAACAGTGGCGGTTTGGGGCCTAGCCTACGGGAATGGCCTCGAAACTATCCAAAGAATTTTAGGTGATATGATAGGTAGTATTCCTCTAATTCAGGACCTCGTTCAGGACATTTTTTCAACGACTTCAAAAAGGCGGAACATTTTTTTATGTATGTTCAGCGATAATTCTTTACCACGTTATCCGCATTTTATGAGTTTTTTTTTATAGAAAAGGGGTAAGTACCTTACTTCAGGGGTGGTCTCATAAATTTATTTAAGTTCTAATAATTGGATCCATGAAAAAATCGTCAAACTCTCCATTTTTCATGTATGTTCAGCGATAATTCTTTGCCACCTTGTCCATTTCTACGATTTTTTTTTGTTAGAAAGGGGGTACTTACCTCAGCGGTGGTCCCTTATAAATTTGGTCAAGATCTGGTGATAGGATCTATGTAAAAATCAGCAAACTCAATTTCTAATAACATTTGCAGTATTTTGAAGTCGGTGTTTTTAAAATTACTTTTACTATTTATCGAACCACTTTTTCGCCAAAATTGTCGATGCTTTACTTAATAGCTTTGTCACATTTATCTTCTAAGTCGATAAAACACATACCTAGGTACCTACCACTTGTTTTTATTAGGTATACACGGGACTTACCACTGTGTTGAAAATTTGTACACCCATTGCCGTAATTCCGCAATGTTCGTTGTATTTCCTAGGCAATGCCAGCATTTCGGAAACATTTCCTGCGTTTCCGGATCATTTCCGAATTATTGCCGGCAGTTCTGAACTATTGCGGCGTTTCCTAACCACTGCCAGCATTTCCTAAATATTCTGCCGTGCTAAGCACAAAGGTGGTAACTGTAATAAATTTGAATTCGAAAAATTTAGATATTTCGATATGTCAACTTTGTGGTTCTGAAAATCGACATTATAAAGTTCCAGGTGTGACTGTTTATAGTCATTTTGAAAGATAATACATCAATTTTGTGATTTTTTAAATTTTTATTCAAGATAATTTAAGATTTGATATAAAAATCATAATCTTTTCAACTTACCATTCATTATTCTATTTTTTCAATTGTTTATTACTACACCATATTGCCGTATGTAATTAATGATCTTTCACATTTATTTTATTTTTGTTTTATAAATTGAAATCTTTATTATAATAATTAATTTTGGTATTAACCAATTATTTAAGTGATGACAAAAAAATAGAATATACAAAAGGAAGGAAAAAAATAAAAGCTACAGATAATAATTGAATTGCATAACAATAAATCTGTTAGTGATATCAGTTCTCAATACTTTAATCTTCTACTTTATCGTTATCATCTTCACAATCATTTTTCGCTAAATCTTCCCAAAATTTTAACCTAGTTTTTGGTATGATAGATATCATTTGAAGGCTTCTTTTTATCTTCGGAAATTCCGTTAGCAGTCTTTTTCTTATTTGGTTCTAAAATACCGTCTTTGATTAATTTCACCTTAAGGAAATTAACTATTTTGTAATGTGGGTTCTTAAGCGAATTTTTATAAAATAACGCCAATCTTTTCTTCTTTAACTTTACTGAAATTTTTAATAACTTCACTAAAGCATTTTTGACGTATCTGAAAAATACCAAGGGCTTTTTTTTAGTTTTACACCCTTCAGACCTTCCGTGCTACACCCTAATCCGTCTGTAGTCTGGCAGCACTGCAGCCTGCGGCTTATTGTACCACCATTTGAAGGTCCTACTACTTTCCCATTTACACCCCCATTCATTCTCATTCATTCCACGTCGTCGATAGTTAAACGCTAGTCGGATGAATCCCATGATGACACGGCCCATGGTGGATCCTCCCAGCGGTCACACATCCACGGCGTGACCGGAGACTTCACTGCTTAACTGATGCACACTAAACTCGCCGCTAGCCTCTCCAAGGGTTATGAACGTATTTGTTTTCAAAAACCATAAAAAAAACTTAGTTTTTTGCAGATACGGCACTGTAACTTAGTATTTGAGGCAGAAAAGAAAGTTACAACTATTTTTATAGATCTATATTAAATAAAATATTGACTTTTTATGCTTAATAACTTAATAATAATGTTAAAAAATTGATAATTTAATGTATTATAATCAAAAACTCATTTGTCTTAACAAAGTCAGTTACCACCTTTGTGCTTAGCACGGCAGCATTGCCGACCTTACGTATTGTATTATTGAAACATTTTTTTACTCCTGGAAACTAAAATTATGAAAATGTCGGAAAATGTAGATACCCGTTAGAACATTTTTTTGATTTTGATTTTAATTTATTTATAATAAAAATTAAGTAACAATTCTTTGAAGCTGCTTTTTGACAATAATCTAATAAGCTTCAGGACGTTGAGTTCAATTACGAACGTTAAATTGGAATAAAGGATACTGAAACTGGATATTATAAAAAAAATATTTATTTTGATAACTCAAAAAAAAAACTTTAATAGTGAAGAATAGCTATACAGCTACAAACACATTAAAATGACAAGAGTCTATACATAATTGGAGAAAATTAAAGATTTTTGACGAAACTCTAAATACTTAAGAAATTGTTAAAATTTTGATTTGCTTAAATCACCATTTTTAACCGACTTCAAAAAAGGAGGAGGTTATCAATTCGTCGCGATATTTTTTTTATGTATGTTCAGCGATAATTCTTTAACACGGTGTCCGATTTCAATAATTCTTTTTTTGTTAGAAAGGAGCTACTTCAGGGGTGGTCCCATATAAATTTGGTCAAAATTTAAAAATTGGGTCCATGAGAAAATCCTCAAACTCTTCATTTTTTATGTATGTTTAGCGACAATGCTTTACCACCTTGTCCGATTTATATGATTATTTTTTTGTTAGTAAGGGGGTACCTCAGGGGTGATCCTATATAAATTTGGTCAAGATGTGGTGATGGCATCTGCACGTTTTTGAAGTCGGTTTTTTTAAATTTTTAATTTACACTTGTACTTTTGCATAAGGTAACTAGGTACTCTAATATTGCGAAATATTTTCTCGATTTTTTTCGTTTATAAGTTGAAGTTAAAGTTAAGATATAAAATATTAAGTTTTTTTGAAAATATTTTTTGGCCAAATAAAGGAATTCAAGTCTTCTTTAAGAAATTTGAAAAGACATTGTCTTCCTCTATTTTTATAATTCTACCCAGCTTCTATCCTTCCTCGTAGAATACTGCATAATAATGTTCAAGAATCAATTTTATTTGAATTTTTTTTCTCATCAAATATTTCGTCACTTGCATTCGAATTTCTAATGTTATCGTCTTCACTTGTCAAATCTGTTTCCATCTTAGTTTCCACTTCGTCGTCACTGTTACCTGTTTCTGAGTTTTTAATTGTTCGTTTTGGATGTTTTTGTTCATTTGGACCCCTAACTCTTATAATTCTATCAACTGATAGTCGCCCCGATTTTTTGGCATATAACCAACATAAGCTAAATTTTCGAATTGTCATTTAAGCTTAATTTTAGGTATGGGGTATTATTATGTTTCATTTTATTAGTATCATTTTTAATATATAAAATGTCTAAATTGGAAAACACATTTATTTCTTCCTGTTCATTCAAAAATGCTTAAAACCGGTAGATTTCTTCCAAGGGGGACACTTTTCTTTAACATTCTCAAATATCGTCTCCGTCACAGTAAAAAATAGAATTTAAATAGGAAAAGTACAAACTAAGACATACCATTGCGGTACTTTTGATTTTAGTGCCGCCTCTAGTGAGTTAAAAAAATTGTTGAATACCTGTGACACTTAATTTGTATTTTAGCAATTTAATGCCAACATAACAAAACATAATGTAATGAAACATAAATATTGCCATTGTTGCTAGGATTAAACAAAATTGACTTTAATCGCATCAATCAAAATAGCAAATTTATGCTACTTTTTAAATTACTAATGAAATTAACTTTGCAATACGTAATAATTTGTATTCCCGCTTGAGGGCGCTAAATCCAAAGTAATGCATATTGCTAAATTATCCATAAAATTATATTTTCAATGATGCGTCGTACCCGAGAACTCTGTGTATAATATCCTTATAATTTAAATTTGTTCAGACACAATTACTAAAGTGGCTCATTCACTTTAACGGTACCGCCTTGGTACGTTTAAGTTTCAAACGACTCGAGGACTTCAAATTCTCTTTACGAAATTATTATTTTTTTGTTTTACAACGGAACAAAGCCTATTTATTTTTAAAAAAATCTGAAAAAAATAGGGGGCTAGAAAGGTTAAAATTTAAAAAAAAAATCATAATTCAAAAACGAAAAACAATATCAACTTTAAATTTTCAAGAAAATCAAGTTATACAATGGGACAAAGCCTATTGATTAAAAAAAAATCTGAATAAAAATGGAGGGGGTAAGGGGGTTAAAACTTTTTAAAAAAACATAAAACAAAAACTAAAAACGATATCAAGCTTTACGATGGACGAAGCTTACTTATTGATTTTAAAAAAAAATCTTATTAAAAATAGGGGGTTAAGAAGAGTTGAAATTTAAAAAAATCATAAATCAACAACGAAAAGCGATATCAGTATGACATTTTTATTAAAAATCAAGCTCTATAAGAGGACAAAGCTGATTAATTTTGAAAAATCTTATTAAAAATGGAGGGGTTGCGGGGGATTAAATATTAAAATAAAATACTAACTCAGAAACAAAAAACGATATCAACTTGAATTCTTCCGGAAAAATAAAGCTTTTATAGGGGGGATGAAACCTATTGATTCTGAAAAAATCTTATTAAAAATGGGGGTTAAAAGGGAGTTTGTTTAACTGTGAAGAGTATCATATAGAATGCCAAGCATTAAGTAAGTATAAATCTTAATTCTAATTTATAATAAACATAAATATTAATTGAAATTTGACAAAATATCTATTTAGTATATATATTTAAACACGATAATTGGGTATAAACAAGTAATATAGAGAACATTGGGGTCATTACTCGGATAATTACTTTTAGCTAACCAAAATACATGTTAAATTAGTTATTTATTTAAAAATTACTTATATAAATAAATTCCAGTTGCAGTTTTTCACGTAAAACGTCATATTTAACTGAACAATATTGTCTCCTTCGAAATTTTAATAGCTAGAAATAAAATATTATGTTATAGAATGTTAAGTTATGTATAAGATTACCAATTTTTCGTTCGTTCGTTTAGTTCTGATTCGGTTCTGATCATCGTCAATACATTACAATACGGTCGGTTTAACTATAAAATATTTTAGATATAGAAGCAACATTTTAAAAATGTAAACCATTTGATGATTTACCTATAACATTTACTTAAGTACAAATTATTTTTATATTTCATAAATATTTTTTGACTACTAAGTCGGTACACTTAGCTAAGTGGACTATAAAATATAAAATACGAAAGTGTTGAAGTCTCGGTTGAAGTATTAAATAAAATCACAAAATATACTTTTACATAGATAATACCTTCACCTACCAGGTAATTATATCTCAATAATAATAATACTGTAGACCCCAGAAATAAAAACAGTTATATTTTCTATTAGGAACATGTTTAAGTACTTTTATAATATATTGTTAGTAGTCTGTAATGAATTATTTATAAACAATTATCGTGTTAACATATATGTAATTCTATCCTCATATTTTGTACGGCTAACACTAATAGTTCAGCAATTTTCTCAACTAATAATTTTAAGGCAGTCAGTAAGTAAATAAACAATATTTACGATTAAATAGTTCATTTTCGAATTTGTACTTAATGAAAATATTAACCAAAATTTCAGTCATATTATTTAGTATATTATTATTGTTTTTAACTACTTGTAAATGCATATTCATTTGTTTTATAGGTAAAGCCAACAGTTAAGCTAACTCAATCCTGTCAGTGTCTTAATTTAAGGAAAAATATTAAATCTTTGGAAAGTAAAATGTTTATAAAGAAGTTATTCGCAATCGAAGCTGTGGCTTTGACAATTTCATTTGGTGAATAACTAAAAGATTGTGGTTACTTATACTAATTAGTTAATTGGGTTAGGCTTCTACGTCGAGAGGTTATGAAACCATGTCGAGAATTTCTTAAAGTAAATTAGAAAAGAAAAATTCTGGACACTCTAGGAGTCTTTCTCATTATCCCTTATATAATTCAATATTCCTGTCTTAAATCGATCTTCCCTCATCCTTTTTTCTAATTAAATATATATTTTTTACAATATAATGTATAAATAAATACAATGTGCTAGGGTTTCCGCTCCATATTCGGCGCTATTTTTAATTAAAAAAAATGTTTATTGATAGTTACGGTATTGCTTGTTCTCGAATAATTTAATAGCAATAGACATTAAAATACAACTGGCCGGTATAAACTGGCATATAAAGGTATACAGGGTGTTTCAGATTTAAACGGACACAGATTAGGGAGCGTTCAAGTATTACGTAACGCAATTTTTGGATATTTTTAACCCCCCCCTCCCCCCATGTAACGCGCCGTAACGTTTTTCTGTACCCCTCCCCCCCTTGTAAAACGTTACGTAACCACCAAGTGTCTATTTTTACCTAAAAATCACAATTATGTCACTCCATTTGAAATTTTGAGAAAAAAAAGTTTTAAAAAACGCGTGAGAGAATCTCTCTACGCGACTTTTCTGAAGGGTTACAAAATAATAATGTTACGGAACGCCTAGTTCAAACCCTCCTCCCGTCCCTGTAACGCATCGTAACGTTTTACAAAACCCACCCTCCCCCAAATTCGTTACGTAATACTTGAACGCTTCCTAATGAGAGGTATAGTTGAAAACACCCCCATACTTAGGCGTTAATCTTACTCGTTTCTGAGATATAGGGTGTGTTATGATTTTTTGTCAAAACTAAAGTCGGCCATTTTGTTTGAACGGATAGAGATATTTTGATAAAATTTTGTACAAAAGTTACACTCTCTTAGGCTAATCAAAGCCACGGTTTAATTTTAACTAAGGTTATTAGCCTCGTGTTCTCTGTAGGCTTTGTAACTGTTTCCCAGCGCCACTTTAGGAACAGCACTGTTAATTAGAACCCAACAGTGAATGGTCGAGTGGGGAATCCTACCAAGGCATCAGAATTAATTTTAAATAATTAAATTAAATGAAAAAATCCCGGCCAACGGTGGGATTCGAACCTGGGACCCTAGGATCCGCAGGCAGAGACTCTACCACTGAGCCACCCACCCCCCTGACATGATTTAATATAATTTCCTGTGGAGGTCATTTTAACTTGTTTAGGCATATCCTGCTATCATTACTTTTCTGGTACACCTTCAAGTAGCATGTGCTTTTGAGGAACTTTTCATAAGGATTCATGTACTAGAAAAGAGATTATTGAAAACATAATTACTTATACCATTTGTTGGAAACAAGTACACTCAAAAGAGGATCTGGTTTTCATTAAACAAAACTCACATCAAATAAGGCCACATTTCATCTTCAGGTAACGTAAAATCTTAAACCATCACTTATTTTCATTTCCTATTATTCGATTTTATTACTAAACTAGTATTTTGTATGTTTCAGGCCTTTTTTCCTTATTTTCTTTATTAATTCCCCCTTTTCGTTTACCATTTCGTATTCTGGTGTTTGATCTTATCCATATATATGGACATTACTTTGAGACGAGTTAGTTTTATTTGTGGAATCAACTGTTGGATACTACTACTAGATACCCAGTTACCATTTACATTCCTGGAGGTAACCTAGTTAACCGCAGTTATCTAAAATAGAACCTAAATTATACAACGGAAGTTAATAGGACCTAGGCTTACCATTTGAGGCCAATAGGCTGATAGGACGACAACAAACATCCTCGGAATAAGACGACGAATCAAGCCCTGGCGTAAAACAATTTTAATTTATTAAAATAACGCCAGCTGAAAACACTCCTAGGATTGAACCTAGTAGGACATTTTCCACCCTCAGTGCTCAGGGATATCCTGTAAATAAATTGTACATATTATGATTTTTATATAACCTGATTTATTTGTATATATTACCTAACTGTAAACCGCCCGGATAGATATCAATTCAATCGGTACGCCAGTTGTAGATTTCAATACCTACCATTTTGTTTAAAAGATTCGATTAAAACATACATTTTTCTAAAGAACCACATTTATAATCATAAATATACTGTCAGAAATTATTCTACTTTAATTGATAGAACTGGCCTGCACCCAAGTAAGTATAATACACAAGTCTAGGTAAATTGCCTCTTAACGCAATACCTACGACCCTCTCTCGACTGAACTATTAATTGAAACCAGTCAATTTTTAAAAGGGTTATCTCGCATCGAGTCTCGCATTAACCCCCTTCCTCGTTGACAGATATAAATCGAAATTAATTATCAACTTTTGACACAAGGCATAAACGACAAATGACATTAGGGTAGAGATGTTTGCGTCAAAATAACGAAAACGGTTCCAACCGTTACAATTTCAACCGTTACAATGTTTGGGTCTAAATAACGAAAACGGTTCCAACCGTTACAAACTTTTTTACAAAATTTTATCAAAATATCTCTAGCTGTTCAAACAAAATGGCCGACTTTAGTTTTGGCAAAAAATCATAAAACTCCGTATATTTCAGAAACAAGTAAGATTAAAGGCTAAGTATGGGGGTGTTTTGAACTCAGCTAAGTGTACTCTACCTCCCATTAAGCCGTGTCCGTTTAAATCTGAAACACCCTGTATATAAGCTGATATAAGGAATTTACTCTTACCTTTTTTTCTTAATAGTTACTGTAATGTAGAACACGGTGATATAGGACGGAGAAACACGCGCATACTCACTATTCTATGCGATAGAGAAGGACATATAATAGCAGCTGCGCGAGCGGCTGTAGTTAAGTAAAAGAGAGTGCGCATGTTCAACCACGTTTTCAGCATATACGTTAAGTTTGCTTTTCTCATTCCAGCAGAACGGTAAAGAAACCTAATAGTATTGATTAGAGAAAAATAAAATAATAAGCGGACGTGGTTAAACCAATTTCTCTCTATTGCACTCACGTCCAAATATATAATTAGGCGCTTTATCTTAATTTTGCTGGGTGAGCTGGTTAACATATTGTATATCCGTATTCTGTATTTGTAAACGTTCTACACATTCTAACATTTATTCGTGTAGTTTTGTTCTAAGTTTATCACTAAAAAAATTAAAAAATGTTTTTTTTTTTAATTTTTATGAGTCAAAGGAAGATTTGAAACTACTTGAGTCTGAAGATAAAGTGTTCTAGAATTGAATGACTTAAAAATTCAGAGACAAATCTCAAAAAGCATAAATCCCCCTACGAATTATTAAGACCATTCCCGAACCCCAGTTTATACAAGTACTTCAACACCCTGTGTATAATAAATTTCTGATTACTTTAATACGCTAGTTCAGTGATGATGTAATTATGGTTCCACTGACAATTAAAGTGACAGTAGATTTTTTGAGTGCGTTTTGTTTGTTTTGTTTACCTAAATTATATCGTTTTTTCACTTTTATAAATATATTCCTAAAGTAAGTAGATAACATGCATCAAATATACAATCGTTTAGTTACCAATTACATACCTTTAAACTATTTTTTATGACCTGTAAACAATATTTAGAAATAAACTAAAAACAGTAAAAACGTATATATCAAATTTATTGATGTTTTTGTTTAAAGTTTGGTTAGAATTAAATGTCAGTGGAACCAAAATGACATCATACCGAACTAGCGTATAATCTGTTTTTTCAGAAAGTGCTGTGTTGTATTGATAACATTACGTATATTAGAGACATTTACATACATTTGACAACAACGAAAACCGATCTAATTTCGCATCCAGCTGATATTTCTATCAATACATACCTTTAAACAAATACCTAGGATTGCCTAGGATGTATGTTTATATCTATCGACAACAAACTCGCAACGAACATAACCTTAGTTTTTATTTATTTTTTATTCACATTATACCTAGTTTGCCATTTCTGACGAAAGATGACAGTAACTGTAAAACGAAGTTTGAAACAGTAAAACAGTAGTTGTTGGTTGTTGGATAAATATGTAAATCGAGAAAGCGGGATAATCTTTTTACGAACATTTATAACAAAGTTCGAGATGATAATATTCCCTTGTGTTGCTCTGTTGTATGTAAAGTCGGCAAAATAGTTTAACAAACTGGCTTGACTGGTTTGTTTTTAACTCAACTATATAAACTTTGATCATCCACAACCACTTAGTATAAAGTGTATTATTGGGTGTTTTTTTTTCATCCTTTCAGGCACACCTCTGCTTCTCCCTGAAGGGATGCGGCAGGTTCCCCCAATCAAGCTTGGGTTCCAGCCTGCCTTCCTTATTCTGGGGTTCGCATGGCCATGGCCGGTACTGCGGCCTCACAGGCCTATTGTGTAACCATTTGGATGCCCTTTTTGTTTTAAAGTGGTCCCGCGCGTTCGCTGTCAAAATCGAAACCACTCGATTTCGATTTATGATCATGAACCAAACGCTACCGGTCTTCTTTATCGCACGCTATCCTTTATTTATCCTTTAATTCGATATCGAATTTCAGGCGTCAAAATAATACTGAATAATCAGATATTCATTGTGATTTAAAATTATGACAATCTGTAATGTTAAAAATTTCAGTTTGAGTATCGTTTTGTACATACCGACATAGCTTAACTCAAGCCCAAATAAAAAATAATAAAACTTAAGATGGAAACTGTGAGATTTAGAACTATTGATAGTGCGATTTATTTTAAAAGAAGTATAGACCGTACAGAATATAATAGAGATGTGCTGTGAGAATACAGTAAATAAGTTTTTTGTCATATCAGAACAATACCAGGTGAAAATGATCAAATATATTCATGATAAAAACTTACAGTTTGTACAGCTAACTGATTTTCAAATTAGCCATTATAAATTAGATAGAAATTAAACATATTTTAGTAGTTACAGAATTGTACCTTAATATCGGAAAGTAATACACAAATAATTTTTTAGTTTGTGAATTATTATTTATGTCAACTTATAAAGGTATAGCAACTAATTTATTTAAAAGAATATTTTCAACCAGTCTTTGTTAAAATGGTACTGTAAAGGCTATTGAATGATAATCTGTGATGGACAAACGATATTAATTCACAGTATATGTTTTCAAAATGTTACTTACCCTTCTTTTCATATTTTTGAACCGTTCCTTCTTACTTATATTTCGTATTTGATTTGATATGGTTCCTCCAGTACATAAAAATCATGCAAACAATAATTTTGAATTGAACCATCTACTACATTCCATCTATCTGAATTAAGGCGTGGTTCAAAGCCCACTTGTACTGAACCTCTAGGCTTATTGTATCCCTCACAGTTTCTATCCCATCAGATTGATTTTTTTGATGAATTCAAAAATATGTCTGATGGACGCTTTTGCGATTTCTTCAAGTTCCAGATATTGTACCCCGAAGTACCATTCCGTTCCCATTTAAGGTTCCGACAGTGGCATAGTATATGAATAGGAGTTTCATCTTCCTCTTCACATATTCTACATAGGGAGTCATCAGATATCCCTAAGAGATTTAGGTGTTTTCTAAGGCTGCTGTGTCTCGTAAGGAGTCCTATTACGGCCTTGAGTTCGCTTCTGCTAAGGTTTAGCAGTTGATTTTGTCTGCTCATGGATGACCCCTCTATGAATCTTTTGGACTGTCTAACTCCAGGAAGTTTCAACCAGAGCCTATGGTGTTCTCTATTTATTTGTTCCTTTAACACTCATTTAACATGTTGGAATGAGATACCACATGAGTGTTCTGGTCCAAGAAGAGTTTTTTCCGCTTCCTTCCTTGCTAGGAAGTCTGCTTTCTCGTTTCCAAACACTCCCTCATGTCCTGGCACCCATTCAAGGGTGACCTTGTTATGTTCTGCCAGGGCCTGGAGAGACTGTTGGCAATCAAGTATTGATTTAGATTGTACTTCTACCCTTTTCAGTGCTTTAAGGGCTCCCTGACTGTCTGTCATGATAAAGACCCTCTTATCCTTAAAAGAGTCATTTAGCATGACTTTGGCGCAGGCATTTATTGCTGTTACTTCAGCCTGGAAGACTGTTGTCAGTGACCCCAGGTTCAGACTAATTGTCCTCCCTGAGTTCACATGGTAGATCCCAGCTCCTGTGCTGTTTTTCATTTTCAAACCGTCTGTATACCAGATTGATTCGTTTTGTTTTTTCCTATTTTCCCGGCTTTTGGCCCTTTCTGGTATTTGAATATCGAAAGGTTTCCTGAAGTCGTGAATAATGGGCGTTCTATCCGATGGCATTCTTATTACCGGATTTTGTTTTAATTTCTCTATCATTGTGTGGTGACCTTTTCTCGAAAGTGCCTATCCAAATCCATTAGATGCCGCCGCCATAGCCTCCTTCTCCACCACAAGGTATAGTGGAGGAAGACCTAGCAGTAGCGCCATTGCTGCTGTGGGCGTAGTTCTAAATGGCCCTGTTACTATTTTTTTTAGTTTTTAGTTTTTACACCCTTCAGACCTCCCGTGCTATACCCTAATCCGTCTGTAGTCTGGCAGCACTGCAGCCTGCGGCTTATTGTTCCACCATTTAAAAGTCCTACTACTTTCCCATTCACATCGTCATTCATTCCACGTCGTCGATGGTTAAACGCTAGTTGGACGAATCCCATGGTGAGACGGCCCATGGTGGAACCTCCCAGCGGTCACCCATCCACGACGTGACCAGAGAGATCACTGTTTAACTGTTGCAAGTAAGTGGATGCACAATAAGCTCGCGGCTAGCCTCTCCGGCTCCCTGTTACTATTAGACAGGCTAGTTTTTGTACCTTTTCTAATTTTCTCTTAGATGTTATGTTTTTAGTCTTGTGCCACCATATGACTGATGAGTATGTTATGACAGGTACTACAACCATAGTGTAAAGACAGGGCATCATACTTGGTTTAAGCCCCCATATGTTCCCTACCATCCGTCTACAGGCTCATAGTATTCTTACAGTTTTTTCTGTTGTTTTGCTATATGGCTGCAGAAGGTAAGCTTTGTCATTAAGAGTGATTCTAAGATATTTAACCTCTTTTGCCATTTTTAGATGTTGTTCCCACATATAAAGCTTCTTCATTCCTTGAAAGTTCCTTTTTCTTGTGAATGCAACAACAGAGGTTTTTGTCAGGTTTGTGGACAATCCCTCTTTTAGGCACCATCTTTCGATGATATTTAGTGCCCGCTGCATCCTTTCGGATACAACAAATCCAAATTTACCGTTTACTACGATGCTTATGTCGTCTGCAAATGCTTGCGTGTATGAATTTTCTCTCTCTAACTCCCATAAGAGGTCATCAACCACCAAGGTCCACATAAGAGGAGATAACACTCCTCCCTGTGGGCATCCCTTGTTAACTAAGACCTCTCCTGTCGTGTTAAGGCGATTACTAAAGACTCATTTTCTCAAAGGTTTTCTTTATAATGATTACAATGTTTCTTATAGAAATATTTCCCAGATATTCGTAATTTTTTATGAAATAGTGCTGGGTAATGGTTCTATGATTAAGCATGAACTCAACCCACTTCGTAATGCAGTGGGCTACTCCACGCCTGTGCTACATAGATCCCAGTATTGAATTGTATGAAGCCGAATCAAAGGCGTCTTCTATATCTAGGAAGACTCCTGGTGCTATTTCTTTGCTTTCCAATACTTGTTCAGCCTGTTGAGCTAGCCTATGTATGGCTGCATCGCAAAACTTTCCAGATTGGTAGGCAAACTGGTATCGATGTATCGGTTTATCCCGTAGAACATCGTCCCGTACATATCTACCAATAAATTTCTCCAATGTTTTTAGGAGAAATGATGTTAGGCTGATTGGTCTGAAAGATTTGGTCTCCTCGTAAGACGATTTCCCAAGTTTGGGAATAAAGACAACTCTTGCACACCTCCAGCTTTGTGGAACATATCCGAGGGCTATGCTAGCTCGGAATAGTTTACACAGTGGTCCCTCCAGTAGTACTTCCTGGCCCTTTTGTAGAAGTGCCGAGATTATACCATCAGGTCCAGCTGTTTTGTATGGTTGAAAGGAATTTATCGCCCACACAAGTTTTGTTCTGTTTACTATTGAGTTTGCAAGAGATCAGTTTGTTTTTGAGGCCCTAGAAATTAGTTCCTCGCTACTCCTGTTCTCTTGGTCAAGAATAATCTCACATCCAGGAAAGTGTGACTTTAGTAGTAAATCTAAAGTCTCCTCCTTGTTTATTTTTAAGAGATCCCATGCATCCTCGCTTATCCCTCTGTAGAGTTTTCCTGAGTCCTGCACATTCTGGAAGGCTTTCAATGCAGTCACAGAATTTCTTCCAGGAATTTTATTTGGCTTTCCTAAAGGCATAGCATAGATAACGAACTTCTGCTCTTTTTTTTGGAAAGGTCTCGATTCCACCATACAGCGTCTCGATCCTCTTTCCTAATTTTTAAAGGGCAGTTTTTTTTCAATCGTGTTGGTTAGGATTCGTGTCAGAAACTCTGACATAAACTCAACTTCCACTGAATTCTTTGGTGAGTTCTTCCTTGAAAGCCCCCCAGTTACAGGTCCTAGGATTACGATATGTCTTCTCACCCGAGGTTTTTGTACCCAGTACTACATTCCATACTTTACACTTTCAACAAAATTGTTTCTTGTGACTAGTTCCTGCCGACAAACCTAAAACAATGATGTTTACAGTTTAACTTGTAGGAGAGTCAGTCTGCGAAATACTGTTCTTACCTGTTTTTTTAACCTACTTCAAGAAAGGAGCAGGTTCTCAATTCGTCAGATTTTTTAACTTCACTGTTCAGTGATAATTCTTCGAGTAATTCTTTACCACCTTGTCTTATTTCTACAATTTTTTTTCTTTCTTAGAAAGGGGCTATTTCAGGGGTGGTCCTAGATAAATTTGGTTAAGATCTGAAGATAGGATCCATAAGAATTTTTGAAAATATTTTGAAAAACATTTGGAAAAAAATTGCTAATATTTTCATTTTATACCACAAAGGATCTCAGTTTTTAAAGGTTTTTCCAAATCAACTGTTTTATTTATTTAAGACCTTCCAGACTACATAAAATCATAAGTGTTACATATGGTTGAACTCGTATGGAATAGGAGATTCCAATAATGACTGAATATACAGGGTGATTAATTTGAAAAACCAAAGTGACTAATAATATAAGAAATATGGAAAATCTGGCAACATTGCAAATATCAAATCTGGAATCTCCGTATTCCCTAATAGGTGTACCCCAAATTTTGTACAATTAGGACTATTACTTTACGAGATAATTGACCGTTTCCAGACTTTTGGGCCACTCTGTATAAAAGCGAAATACCACTGACTGACTGACTGACTGACTCATCACCAGATCTCCAAAACTATAAGGCCGATTGACTTGAAATTTGGCATGTTACTCCTTTCTCTACACTAAGAACGGATTTTATTCAAATCACATTTTAAGGTGGGAAATGGGGGGGGGGGGGGGTGAAAGTTTGTTGGGATATCGATTTTTTTTAAAGGTAGCAACTTGAAAATTGGAATTATAACTACTGATCGTAAATAAATAATGACATATTTCAGAGTTTTTGGATTTTCACAGTTTAAGGGGGGAAATGGAGGGTAAAAGTTTGTATGGGTGTATCAATTTATTTTAAAAGGTAGAAACTTGAAAATTGGAATTGTAGTTACTGATCATAAATAAATAATGACGCATTTCAGAAATTTTGGATTTTCACATTTTAAGGGCGGGGGGGAATGGGGGTGGAAGTTTGTAAGAGAGTAGGGTTTTTAAGGGTAGAAACTTAAAAATTGGTGTTATCTATATACATAAAATTGTTTGTCCTGACTGATTGACTGACTGACTGGCTGACCTATCAGCGTACAGCCAAAGCTACTGGCCTAGAAAGCTCAAATTTGGAACATAGGTTGATTTTATAACGTAAGCATCCGCTAAGAAAGGATTTTTGGAAATTTTGACTTTAAAGGGGAGAAATGGGAGAAAATGGGGGAGGGAGCTTTTAATGAAACTCTTTGTTCTTTAAAGTTAGAAACATGAAAATTTAAATTACAGCCACTAAGCATAAATAAATAATGACGTGTTTCAGGGTTTTTGGATTTTCACATTTTAAAGGAAAGAAACGGGGGGTGAAAGTTTGTATGAGACTATCGATTTTTTTTGTTCTCTTTGAAGTTAGAAACATGAAAATTGGAATTGCAGCTACTGACCACAAATTATTAATGACATGTTTCAGGGTTTTTGGATTTTCACATTTTCATTTTCATTTCATTTTCACATTTTAAAAAATAAATGGTGGGTGAAAGTTTATTTGGAAGTATCGACAACTGAGTACAAATTAATAATGACGTCTTTCAGGGTTTTTGGATTTTCACATTTTAAAGCTAGGAACTTGAATATTGGAATTGTAGGTTTTCATCATAAATAAATAATGAAGTCCTTTATGGTTTTTGCATTTTCACATTTTAAGAGGGGAAACGGGGGGTGAAAATTTGTTTAAAAGTATGCATATATTTCTCGATATATTTTTTTGTTCCTTTAAGTTAAAAACATGAAAATTTGAAATACAGCTACTGATCAAAAATAAATAATGATTTGGTTCATGGTTTTTTGATTTTCACATTTTAAGGAGGGGAGGACAATAAAAATAAATAAAAATAAATAACAATTAAACAATAAATGAAAATAAATAAAAATAATTAAAAATAAATAAAAATAAATAAAAATAAATAAAAATAAATAAAAATAAATAAAAATAAATAAAAATAAAACAATAAATAAAAATAAATAAAAATAAATAAAAATAAATAAAAATAAATAAAAATAAATAAAAATAAATAAAAATAAATAAAAATAAATAAAAATAAATAAAAATAAATAAAAATAAATAAAAATAAATAAAAATAAATAAAAATAAATAAAAATAAATAAAAATAAATAAAAATAAATAAAAATAAATAAAAATAAATAAAAATAAATAAAAATAAATAAAAATAAATAAAAATAAATAAAAACAAATAAAAATAAATAAAAATAAATAAAAATAAATAAAAATAAATAAAAATAAATAAAAATAAATAAAAATAAATAAAAATAAATAAAAATAAATAAAAATAAATAAAAATAAATAAAAATAAATAAAAATAAATAAAAATAAATGAAAATAAATGAAAATAAATAAAAATAAATAAAAATAAATGAAAATAAATAAAAATAAATAAAAATAAATAAAAATAAATAAAAATAAATAAAAATAAATAAAAATAAATAAAAATAAATAAAAATAAAAATAAATAAAAATAAAAATAAAAATAAATAAAAATAAACAAAAATAAATAGAAATAAATAAAAATAAATAAAAATAAATAAAAATAAATAAAAATAAATAAAAATAAATAAAAATAAATAAAAATTAATCAAAATAAATAAAAATTAATCAAAATAAATAAAAATTAATCAAAATAAATGAAAATTAATCAAAATAAATTAATATAAATAAAAAGAAATAAGTACTGCGTGCAATCTGATGATATTAGCAGATGAGAGCCGTACCAGAAATGTGGTATAAAATGAGATTATCAATTAGAATAATATATTTAAATATTAGAAATAGTGTAATTAACATTATTCTATAATACTATCACAAACATACCGTGAACAGTAAAACAACATATTATCGCGTCTTTTTTTAGGAAGTCGTGCATTTTTTTATACTAAAAACACGACTACACGCGTGAAAAGCCGCGGGCAACAGCTAGTTTATAAATATACGTAGCAATTTTTGAATAGGCTATTGCCTTAACATATATGACATAAGTTCAAACTCAAAATTCCCGAGGTGCTCTGCTGCCTTCCGGAGCATCACACGTGATCTCATATATGTATGAGATGGTGTAGTCTATTTTTCGAAGAAGGGAAAGTTTTGTATTTACAGTATACAGGGTGTCCTTTAAAATGTGTCCCAAAATTCTCAGGCAGATTCCTTAACTAAAAAATGGAAAAAAAGTTCCTATAGACCTATGTCCTAAAGTGCCCCCTAAGCGAGCAACAGCCTCTCGAAATCATTTTTTTTATTTTGATTTTTTGAATTTTCTTAAAAATGGAAACAAATAAAAGAACCAAATTTTGGCTGTTAAATATGATCAATAATAGTGACCTTTTGACACCTTCAAAAAGAAATTATTTCGTCAGGGGTGTACTTGAGAATTTTTTGAAAATTTTGATTATTCATAACTTTTTTGTGTTTTTGGTAATGACTTATCCATATTTTTTTTACATTCTACATTGAAAACTACGTCAAAAAGGAATACTTGTTTGATCTCGATTGGAGCAGCCGTTTCCGAGAAAACATCATCCAAAGATATTCGTCCACTTTAGCTTAATTTTCAATTTTCCTAAATTACCTCGGTGAATCTCGTAAATAAAAATAACTTTTTTAGCTCTCTCTAAATAATTGTAGTTCAAATGTCGTGGTGGGACTATTTTTATTTAATAATAAGAAACGGTTTAAAAAAATATTTATTCTAAAAAAACAAATCAAAAAAAATTAAAGCAGATGCTCAATGTGGCGACCATTGGTTTCCACACACAAGCGCAACCGTCGCATCATAGACTGTCTTACACGAAAAAATACTTCAGGATTATTCCTAAGAACTTCGCAATGATGAAAAACTCGTTCTTCCAATTCTTCAACTGTTTCAACAGGACTGGAATAAACCAATGATTTTAAATAACCCCAAACAAAAAAATCCATTGGATTTAGATCTGGTGAACGAGGTGGCCAGTTAACAGGACAACCTCTGCCAATTACTCTACCCTCAAATCTTTCGTTAAGGTGCTGTCTAGCTTCAAGGCTGTAATGTGGTGGAGCTCCATCATGCATAAACCACATGTTATGTCTGATTTGAATCGGAATATTATCAAGAAGCTCATGTAAGTTATTTTCCAAAAAAAGCCTGTATGCTGCTCCATTTAACCTATTCGGCAAAACAAATGGTCCAATAAGGTAATTATCAATAACTCCAGCCCAGACGTTTATTGAAAATTTATCCTGGTGGTGACGTTCAACAACCGCGTGAGGGTTATCTTCAGCCCATTCATGCATATTTCGAAAATTTATTATACCATCTCTAGTGAAACCAGCTTCATCGGTAAATAGCACTTTATTAAGAAACATTGCATCTTGATTACATCTTCCAAGAAACCATTCAGAAAAGATAACTCGCGGCTCATAATCAGTAGCTTTAAGTGCCTGAACTTTTTGAATGTGGTAAGGGTACAATTGTTGTTCACGCAAAACTTTCCATACCGTGTTACGTCCGACTCCTACTTCTGAAATTAAATGAGAGAATCTGTGTAGTGAATAGTTAAGAAAGAGAATCCATTGATTTGGGAAATCAGATTTTTTCTGCATAACGCAACTCTTTTCGATACGAAAAGTCGTGAAATGTAAGAGAAGCAATAACAAGTAAAAAAACTAGTTTTATACGATAAGGTACGGGGTAGCTAAAATAATAAATAAGTAATTACTTACCATTTGCTATTTTTCTGGTACTTGTCGATGGGGTTTCAGCTACCCTATCCAAAATTGCTTCTTCCAAAGCAGGAGTTCTCACATAATTTTGTCTTCCACTGTTACTAGAGTTTTTCTTAAATGTACCAGTTTCCCGAAGTCTATCGTCAATTCTAGAAAACGTCTTAGCGCATGGAAGATGCCTATTTGGAAAGCGCTCCTGATAAAGTCTGCGAGCTTCATTGGCATTTCCAGAAGCGAGTCCAAAACATAAGTGCATGTCCGTCATTTCGCCGAATGTGTAATCATTATTGTAGTTATTGTGAGCCATTTTAAACAAAATAATAACAATACAACGAATCGCACCAGAACACTTTTAGAAATAATGTTTAACTGAAGAAACATTTTTATCAGTGAGCGAAAAAAATTATCCATGAAACACAAAAACGCCAAAAAAATACATATTTTTACTTTTTTATTCTAAACAGCTAAATACAAACCTTATGGTCTTCATAATAAATAAATGGGAACTAAATTTTTAAATTTTATTTAGAGAGCTAAAAATAGTATACAGGGTGATTGATTAGTGTGAGGAAGCTCTGTAGATCTGTTATAATAAAAGTAGGCAGCTTTAAGCTTCACATTTTAAAATTAGTTACGATGTGACAGGGTGTTTCATAAGGCCGTGCCAAATCAAAGTTATGTTTTTTAAATGGAACACCCTGTATATTTTTATATTTTTAGAATCTGCTCGATAATCTGATTTCAATGATATATCACACTTGTTATCTAATATGAATAGTAAAGGATCTACAGCTACTCAAAAATCACATTTTTTCAAATTCAGGTGGCTGTTGTAGCCAAACAGTTGGAAATCGAGGAAAACGACTTACAGTCCCTATCCTAACTTTTTAAGGTCTATTCAGTGACATAAAATACATATTATTTGATACAGGGTGATCAAAAATCCAAAATCACATCCGATTTTTGATCACCCTGTATCAACTAATATTTTTTGCCACTGAATAGACCTTCAAAAGTAAGGATAGGGACATGTAAGCCGTGTTCCTCGATTTCCAACTTTTTGGCTACAACAGCCAAAATTGAAAATTAACCTAAACTGCACGAATATCTTTGGATGATGTTTTCTCGGAAACGGCTGCTCCAATCGAGATCAAACAAGTGTTCCTTTTTGACGTAGTTTTCAATGTAGAATGTAAAAAAAAATATGGATAAGTCATTACCAAAAACACAAAAAAGTTATGAATAATCAAAATTTTCAAAAAATTCCCAAGTACACCCCTGACGAAATAATTTCTTTTTGAAGGTGTCAAAAGGTCACTATTATTGATCATATTTAACAGCCAAAATTTGGTTCTTTTATTTGTTTCCATTTTTAAGAAAATTCAAAAAATCAAAATAAAAAAAATGATTTCGAGAGGCTGTTGCTCGCTTAGGGGGCACTTTAGGACATAGGTCTATAGGAACTTTTTTTCCATTTTTTGGTTAAGGAATCTGCCTGAGAATTTTGGGACACATTTTAAAGGACACCCTGTATAATAAAAGTATTCAATTTATCGACAACACATACTTTTTACTACGATTATATTTTTATTAGGATTCTCTTAACAACGATATTAACCATAGAAGGGGCGTAGATTAAACAAATTATTTTTTTTTAACCCAAAAAAGAGGTACAAGAGGAGTTGCAGGTGGAGCTGAGCTCAGAATAAATTACAATAATTGGGTATCTAATATATATTTTTACAAAATAGTTTATTGTTTATTTAATTATTGAATACGTAGAGCATCCGAGTTATTTTTCTACAAAAGCTATGAGATTTTTACTAGAATAATAAAATCAGGCGCTTTGCTACTTACTTTCTTTTTTAAATAATAGTGAGAATAATGGCGCCACCAAAAATATTGTATAATAATAATAATAATAATAATAATAATTTACACATTATTTAATACCATACAAATATATTTGCCAGTTAAATGCTGACAATAAATTATATTTTTTCTTTTTTACCTTTCAACAATATGCTAAATTAATTTATTATTTAATATTAATGTCCTTACTTTAATAATTATTGTAATTTTTTAGAACTGCTCTTATTATAATATTAAATTAGGATTTTTCTTATAATTTTTTAGAATCATCTGTTTGTCCTAACTAAAATCATAACAAGATAAATAGGATGATCAAACTGTTTTTATATAGATAATTACTTGTATTATAATATTTCATGGTATAAGACTAATCTTTGTTTTAAAAAAAATCAGCATGATTGGTCAAAAATATGAATAATAATGTAAATTCATTATTATTTATTGAAACTATTTCTGATAATGTTTAAATTCTTGTAACATGATTGATTTGTACATTTTTTAAATAATTTGTTATTTAAAAACACACTGTTGTTGTAGACATATGCATAGAGTACCATATAAGTTAATTTTTTTTTTTAAAATACTTAGTTATTGTAGGGAATATATTTATTGGGTTCGTTAAGTTGAATGGAGTTGATTTGCATATTTTAGAATAGGAACATATTTGGTTGTTCTAAAGACAAACACACCACTCAAAATTACTGAGACCCTTCCAGTGGGGCCTCAGTATTGCATTCGTGCAGACTAATAAATTTTCGTCTGGTCATCTGTGCGTGTGTTTGCCTGCACGATAACTCTAGAAAGAAAGATTCGATTGATTTGCGGTTTTCATTTTCTTGAATAATTGCTTCTAACTTAGAACCCTATTGATTTTCAGAATTTCAGGTTCAACCTAACTGCTTTAATATCAATTTTCTTAAAATCCCATGCATTTCTTAATGGGCTTATTTTACGCTTTTTAAATCGTTCTAATATAGCCAAATCAGACTAATGCTTGGCAAGGCCTGTCAGCTGTGAAACCGCCATATAGATGTCGCTCTTTAATGTCAAATTATTTAAAAATGTTTAAATATCAATTAAAAAGATTGTCAAATAGGTAGGAATGCCTATTTTGAAAGATATTTATTTTTAACAATTTTTAACATAATTTAAAAATAATCGGTTAATCGGTAGGTATTGTTCCATGTTGTACAAGGTAGGAATGATCGAAAAATATGTACTTAATTTTTCATTTGCCTTGCTCAAACAACGCACCTAAAAGTATTACTGGCTCCTCCAGCTTACATTCCACACGTAGATACAGATAAAAATTTTACTGTAGAAGTTATACCTACTCTGCTGCCATCATCGCATTGTTAGAGCGTTCTTAAAAAGGCTAGGGTCATACATACTTAGAAAAATAAATTAACATAGCCACGTTGGCCCAGTGACTAGCGCACTTGCCTTCTGTTTTTGCAACTCGCATTCAAATCCTCATAAGGGCGTTCTAATAAACAAATGTATGTGTGTACATGCCGAATGCTTGTTTACCGATAATTGATGATCGATGAGCGATGACCGATGAGTGATGATAGATTGTTAGTGTACATGCCGAAGATATCTTCTTCGATGAGTGATGATAGGTGCTTCAAGCAGTGTTGCCAGGTGTATGATAATTTTGGTGTTCTGTAAAATGTACGATAATTTCACCACATGACTTTTTCAAAAATAACTGTGAAAAATGTTATGCTTTCTTCACAAAATGCATTAATCTTTTTTCTGCGTAACTACTAACTTGCATAGAAACTGAAATCGTCCAAAGTATATCAAGGAAAAGTGGCATCAGAAAGTGAGCGAGAAAAGCAATATTAGGGGAGGAGCTTAAAGTAACCCTCTTGTCTTTGTTTATGTTGGTGCCTCGACCATTTTCGATGTCAATTGCTGCCGATGTTGTTCAGCTTCTTCATATAGTCATTTCAGCGAGGTAAAGAAAGATAATTCATTGGACTACTGTAGTCCGATGCAGAGTTAGGACATAATATTTTAATACTATATTCGTGTTGTACTGTTGTCAAAAGGCATCGTAATGAGCCATTCCTTTTTCAATTGTATTGAGACATAATAATAGTGGAGCATCTGCAAATAGAAGCCGATTTTTCTTTCTTTTGGGATAATTAATTCATTGTTTAATACTATACTTTATTATGTGCTACCACTACCGGCACCGTCACAACAGAAATAATTTGGAGAGCCAATCGCGTTCAAGATTTCAAGATGCCTGCTTATATCGTGGTAAATATCGATGTAAACATCGATGGTGAGGCGGTATGGCGTTCTTTGGTATGCCCACTCTGTACATTTCTATTACATCGATTGATATTTACTCAACCAGTTGCATAAAGTAGAACATTATGCAACTGATTACGAAAAGTAGATTATGTCACCAGTTACGAAATGAAAATAAATAAAAATGCCTTTTTTTGGTTTTTAAATCGAAAAATCGAAACATCGACATCGAAAAATTATAAAATCGAAAAAACCAAAAACTGAAAAATCGAAAAAAGACAATGGATAGTAACATTTCACAATTGACAATTTGACATTACATTTAACAACAAAAAAGAAATAATTGCGTTTTATTTTTTAAATAATTGAACACCGTTATTGAAAACTGCCCAGAAATGTTGAGGGTAACGGATAACGAGTAAAAACGGTTTTTTTTAAATTTCCCGCGGGTAATGTCAAAAATCAGATCGGTAACACTGCACATGTCCCTTATTTTTATTACTACTATTAAAAAAAACCGTCATAGGCCAATCAGATACAACAATTTTCTGAAATATTTAATTGGAAGTACCTACAAAAGAATGATGGTGAATCATTTTTTAACCAAACACAGTTTTATGAATAATCAAGTCAAAATTAGAAAAAATCTTGTATGTAATACGTTACGAAATGTCGTTCATTTTAGATATTTACTCGTTACATTAAATAAGGCATTTCGTAACTGGTTTCATAAATAGCTATTATTTATTTATTCAATTTTCAATTCAGTACTTAGTTGCCTATTTATTGTAACTTAAAGTGCGATAGTGAACATAACAGTTTTAATATGAAATAATAGTGGTACTTACGCGAATAATTATAATAGGATGGAAAGTAGCGATGCTTTTTGTACCATCTTTAATAAAACACCATAATAGAACTCGTATATTAATTTGATATTAAGATTAAAAAGGTGAATTGTCCAAATATTTGCATATGGGCAGGCTTAAGGGGTAAAATATCTTAAATATATTTATACAGGCGAGCTTAAGGAGTAAAGGGACAAATATTTTTGTATGGGCAGGCGTACAGGATAAAGAGGAGAAATATTTTTACCTGGTTAGGCTTATATATGGGTAAGCTTAAGTGGTAAAGAAGCTAAATATTTTGATATGAGAGACTTAAGGGATAAAGGAATTCAATGTTTTTATATGGACAGGCTTATGGTATGAATAGGCAAACGTTTTTATATGAGCATGGTTAAAAGGATCAAATATTCTTACATGGACAGACTTAACACGTTGACTGCGAAGCCAAATTAGAATAACAATTCGAACGTGCAACACATGTTGCATATATTATGTCATGATTTTTTTGTAAATGTGCGGTACAAACTTAAATCTGTAATTAAAGCTAAATTTCATGTGTATTTAATCCAACTTTTGCAATTACTACATTGACAGATTTAAAAGGAACCAAATATTTTTAGATAAATAGGCTTAAGAAGTATGGAGCTCAAATATTTTACATGAGCAAGCTTAAGAGGTAAAGGGAACAATTATCATTAGATAAATCGTTAGAACAAGTCGTAAACCCTAATCAAAAGACGATATGGAATGGTTTTAAAAATCAAGGCTTGAAGTTGAACCTAAGCAATGGCAATGCTTTACAAACCTGAAAATTCAATTATTTTTACTACTATCGGCTTTCGGTCTTTCGTTCCAAATCAAATCATTTCATATTTTTAACGCTATGAGTTTATTCTTGTGGGCCTCCGTCTGGATAAGGTGGGGACAACCAATTTAGCAGCTCTTGAATTTATTAGTAAATTTATCAAAAAATGTATATCGCAATAACAATAAAAGATCCCTATTTGGCCAACCTAATGTTTTGTGAAATTGACAGAAACAGTTTTGTTAGTTATTCACTTTTAAGAATGTATTTTCTGTTAATATCATAATAAATAAAATAATTCTTAGGCTTATAGTATAATTATTAAATATTAGGGAATAAAATTATTTTAATAACAGTAATAGTATATTTTTATTATCTAACTACCTATTACCTTTATGTATAACATGAACAGTGTGAATATTAAATATACAGAATAATATATTTTGAAAAGGTGACCCGGCATACTATACACATAGTATTGTCCTTTTGGATAATTCAGTTAAATCCATCAGCATTTTATTTATATAGCTTAGGCGTAGTCGATAATGTTGTACATCATCTCTTTAATTATTATTTTGGATTTTCGGAATTGGAATTATTTCCAATAAGAACACTGTAAAAACACAATAAGAACACTGTTGACAATGTGTCTGATCTTTAACTTAAAACAAGCGTTGTCTTAAAACAGAGTCGTTTGCTTCTTTAAAATCAATAAAAAGATTGCTACTAGAATTCGATTCTAATAAATACACTGCTACGTCATAACTATTAATTCGAATTTCGAATACGTATTATCTATAACTAAGTAACAATAGATAAAAAATAAAAAAGGTGTTAGGTGTAAAAAAATATTTCCTATATTCCTATAATAGTAATACTCCATTAAACCCCCAGTAGGCGGCGATAGCATATTAATTAAATGATAACGTAACTGTGTTCTTCTTATTGTAATCGACTGCTTGAATAAAAAAAGGTTCAAGTTTAGATGTTGTCATAATATATTCTTCAGAACATATTTTGTCCACGGTGGATCTGATACAACGTAATTATGTTAGAATTGATTTAATTAAAAATAAAAACTGCCCTAGATTAAGACGTTAAAGTGCATAAAATCGTTTTGATGAAGCGGGAGGCACACGCAGTATTTTATAAAGATAAAACGCTTCGTCTAAGTGAAACTATCAATATTTACATTGTAACTTTCAACTGCTGTTGTTACCTACTTTGTAAATGGAGCTTTAAATATTAGTAAATACTTCGGCATATTACTTAAGTGATTACTTGCCGTAAAATTTAGTTTCCTTTATCGTCGCTTCCAATCCGAATATTGCATTTAACACATGCACGCTAAATTTTATCGATCATTTTTCAACCCAAATCAACATAAAAGAATATTGATTTAACTAATATTGTTTTTTTATTACTTAAATTATTGACATTAAGAAATTACAATCAGGTTAAAGACAAAGCAGTATTTATTATTTTATTTATTTATTTATTTATTTATTTATTTATTTATTTATTTATTTATTTATTTATTTATTTATTTATTTATTTATTTATTTATTTATTTATTTATTTATTTATTTATTTATTTATTTATTTATTTATTTATTTATTTATTTATTTATTTATTTATTTATTTATTTATTTATTTATTTATTTATTTATTTATTTATTTATTTATTTATTTATTTATTTATTTATTTATTTATTTATTTATTTATTTATTTATTTATTTATTTATTTATTTATTTATTTATTTATTTATTTATTTATTTATTTATTTATTTATTTATTTATTTATTTATTTATTTATTTATTTATTTATTTATTTATTTATTTATTTATTTAATTTATTTTTACAACTGTTCTACAGGAAATTCCTAATATAGAACAGGCAAAATATGACAAAACAAATATCTCAGAAAAATACAATGTAAAAAATGACAAAATAAGAGAATAAAGGTTTAAGAAAAAAAAAAATAAAAACTATTTAAAACGATGAAATAATCACAAAAGCAAATGTTTTATGGCCAAAATATCCAGCTCACAGTTGATACTTTTGCAGTTACTACACATGACATACAATGAAAATTTGCTTAAAATGTTGGTACGAGGAGTGGTCGTAAAATGTATCACTGCATCTGGAAGTTTGACGGGAGTCCTAAAATTTAACTTGTGCAACAGGTCTTTACAATTTATTTTGTTGGTTATGATTTTATGCAGTGTAACCACTGAAAAATACTTGCGCCTTACTTCAAGACTCGAAAAACTATGTCTTACTAACAGTTCGTCATGTGGGGTGCCAATTGGAGGATATATTTGGTCTTCTCGGAAACTTAAATAAATTAAAAACCGTATTTGATGAGCATCTAACCTGTTAACGTGTACCTGTTGATTGGAACTCCATATAACCGAAGCATATTCAAGCTTTGAGCGGATAAACGCATAATAAATATACTTACGTACTTGCATTCTTAAAATCCCGACAGTTCCGAGTGAACCCGTATATGCGGCTTGCTGCAGTTAATATACCGTCAATGTGGTCATTGGAGGATAGTCACGAATCAAAAGAAACGCCCAAATCCACAAAGTTATTCGGTCTGCATAATAAAGTGTTGCCTATACGGTAATTGTAAATAATTGGATCAGAGCTTAGTGAATAAGACATGACATTACACTTCGATAACTCTAAAAAGATTTTCAGGTAGCCTTTCACAATCCGCGACGTTCTTAATTGTTATATAAAAATTTAAAATATTCAGCGTAAATTAAAGAATCAACATCAACTACATCCACGATATCATTCATGAAAATGTTAAACAACAATGGGCGTAGATTTAACCCCTGAGGAACACCGGAGGTGGCAGAACTTTATCAGACTTGAATCCATTTAACTGAACGTTATTGTGCTCAAATTTCTTTACCAAAATGCCGTGATCAAATGCCTTTGTCATATCCACATAAATAACATCTATCTGAGTTCGGTTGTCAATGTTCTCTGAAATATACTGCCTAATTATGGAGAGATTTGTAACTGTTGAACGACCTTTTACAAAGCCATGTTGTTGATCCGATATTATGTTGCTGACGTGTTGGTAAACTGTGCGTTCCAGCAACATTTCACACACTTTATTAAAGTTACAGATGTTAGAGATGGGGCGATAGTTTTCCACCTCAGTTTTATTTCTTTTTTCTACGCCCATGTCAGTAAACGTTAAAAATCGCAGTGTCAACATTCTTTGTAAATGACATTTAACAATAACATGCTCGTAATGAGATCTCATAACATACACGTGCGTTTTGATAAGAAAACTTAAATTTCTTAGTTTAATCAAATTGCAATCAAATTTTTTATCTACGTAAGACTTTATTTGGTTTATTTACATAAATTTAGTCAATTTACAAACATAATAACTTTTAGCATTATCGAGATACATTTTGGATAAAAAAGTGATGCACCTAAATGTCGGCAACACATTATAAAATTTGAAGAAACTAAGTCGCGTTTTCTCTGGAAATAAACGTCGTTTCGTTTATATTGTCAATTTTTGTAACAAAATATTATTGTATTCGAATATTTTCTCAACTTTACCTACGAATATGTCTGTTAGTAGTGAAAGTGATGAAATTATGAGCACTCCACCGGAGATTTTAGAAAAATCTCAAGATGCCACACATAATTTGTTATCGCTAAAATCCAAAGAAAGGCACGAAAATACCTATCGAAAATTTATGGATTGGCAACACAAGCATATGTCCTTTATTTATTAGAATAAAATAAGTGGGCGTAGAAAAAGTATAGTACGTTACACGAGTTGTAAGCCCATTACGCACTCGTGAAATTTACTTTTTCACTTCGTGCGTTATGGTTTACTGACTCGGTTACTTACAACTCTTGTTACGTAATATACTATTTTTATATATGGGACAAACTTTAGACTCTTTCCACACTAACGTACGAATGCAGGCATCTTGGGCTTTACTATCTATCTAATACTTGGTTTTCTATTCTATTCTAAAAATCTAGTAATATTTAAGTGATAGATGTGGCTTTCGTTTATCGGGACATTTGTGGCTGAAGACTGCACATAAACTGCACTAAAAAAAGGTAGCTAAGCCATTTAATATATCCGATGGATTAAGAAGAAAGTTACCTTCATGGATCATGCTATTAACAACTTTATTAAAGCATTTTTTATTATTGATGTAAGCCCAGAATTTATTGGAAATATTCGATATTTCTGATTCAGCTTTTTCAAGATATTGTTTATAGGCTCTATCGACATCAACTTTAACTTGTCTTCTTATGCGTCTAAACTCCTCAAAAGCATGAATATCATTATCTTTCTTATACTGTCGCCAGAGTTTGGACTTTTTACGAATTAAATTTATAATAGCGCCATTATATCAGGGAGGATGTTTCTTACTGCGGACTGTGTACCTATATACACATTTATCTAACACATTGTATAATTTCCCATAAAAGTATGTACAGGCGTCATTAACTTTATAAATGGTTTCCAGAAAAGTCCACTCAATTTTGGAAATCATGTCATACAACATCAGAAAATCTGCCTAACGAAAGTTATAGGAAGTTATAAAAGATGACCAGTATAAGAAATAAGTTTCATTCCGAGAAATATGAAGCTATTTTTATATGATTTCTTAAAAAGAATATTTTAAAATGTTTGTGTTACCTTGCTAAATAAATGTAAGATTTGCGGTAAAATCAACTCTCAACACCAAGAACGAAGCATACTAAAAGTTAACATCACAGAATAATAATTCGTATTTACAAAGAAAGAACGAGAGAACAGTATTATTTAAATCACTGCCAAAAATTCATAACAGTAATAAGTATACCTGTTTTAAAACCGGTATTTTTGCTTAGATACGAAATTCTTAGATCTAGTTTTGATGTAAAAGATCATAAAATTTACTGACCTACATCAAGTGTTGTTTACCCACGAGTACAGATTTATAAAACAATAAGTTTTTCAATAGGCCAGAAGATAATGTAAAGAAAAATTTTAGATTTTGCATAAATTCCATAAGCTTCAAGGTAATGGATAATTAGGTATAATTATATAATTCTTTTTTTTAATTGAGAATGTAAGGTTATATTTTAACAAATGAGAAACGCATTGAACTCGTTTGTTAATTTTCACGATTAATCTCGTGTTCACTTTTCTTTAATTCACTGAGCTCCTAAATATTCGCATGTTTTAAAATAAGTTGAGGAGAAAGTTGTTTTAATTTTATTTACATTTCAATTAACTTGATTAATTATTTAATAGTTTTTTCTCTATTTTTATTTAATTGTAAATTGCCGTGACGGTAGTGATTTGGAATAAGTACTTAGTTCTCGACAGTTGTTTTGTAATATATAGTACTTATTTTTTCGTGATAGGCATACGACTAGTATATAAGTTAATAAAATGGCAACAGAGCAACAGACAGTCGTCGACTAGAATTAGAAGATAGGGTGGTGGGATTTTAGTCGAATTAGGCCAAAATTTAAAAAATGTAAACTGTATAGAAGTCAAATAGTATCAATCTTGTAGTAATTTAAATACAGTTTCTAACTACAAGATTTCAAACCACCAGCTCTCCTGGCTTCTGAGATAAATGGAGGAATGTCCGTTTCGCAGACAAATGTATAAAATTGTTATAAACATATCTGTACGTAGAGGAATTTAAAATGCGATTTAAAAACTTTAAGAACCTGTTGTTTAAATTTTATATTAACTGACCACGAGTAAATATTATGATTTTGATTATTTTAATATAAATAAATATATCTGTACCTTTTTTTATAAAAATAATCCAAAACATTACCAAGAAGCTATTTAAATTATTAATTATTATTTCCGATAAGAATTTTTTTAGAAATAACAGATAAAAGTAGGTCTTTATCAATTTTTTTAGAAAATGATAGGAAGTAAGGAGGAAAGTAATTATTATTCTTTCAGTTAAACGAATAAATACAAATCACAGTGTTATGGCTGGTGAACTCTTAATCAATTTTTCGAAATACATATCTATTAAACTAATGTTTCTCACAATTAAACAGTAGTGGCCCAACATGATCCCTGCGAGCAAAATGATTCAACGTTGTGTTTTAAATACTGATATCGCCATCTGTGATTTTAATACAACAGCTAGGGGAGAGGGTAGATGGTTTGAACACGAGGAGGTTTTGAACAATTACAATATTTTCTACTAAAATATTTTCTTGTCGTCTGTGAAAATAGGAATGCACTGGCAACAGTGTTCTCTTCGCCTGTCATTAGATACGCGGGGATTTACCAGATGATGTTTGGTCATTGTTAGGTGAATATATTTTCGTCTAATTCCTTGTTTATTTTGATCATCCTTACAACGTATATATTTTTAAATCTATCAACGGTGTTTAATTGTTCTATTGTCTGAGCGTACACGGAAAAAAATGTGACTAGAAAATTTTACTACAATTTATAGTTAAAAACTATTCATTATTGTAGCAATTGAATTGTCGAATAAAATGCTACAACAATAGGAAAGAAGACCACAATGTTTAGTATATTTTACTATTGTTTGTAGAAGTATAAATTTATTACAATTATCGTAATTACTACTACTAACTTCTGTAAAAATTTGTACAAATATTAATAATTAAATAGTAATACTTTACATCCCTTCTTATGAAAAAAATTCAATTTTGTTCAAAAATATTCTATAATATTGTAGAAATTGTAAGTCATGTAAATAAAACAGAATTCTGCTATTGGCCAACGTTTTCTGACGTCGATCATAAATGGCCAGACAGCAATAGCCGTTCGCCATGTTCACAAAACAAAGCATGGTACATATACGAGTATAACACATTATTATATTATAAGCACCGATGCGTTTAGGAAAATTTTAACAATACCTTCTATTAGTGGTAAGTACATTTGTTATTGTTTCTGAATAATTTACCTTTAGATAACTAATTTAAATAACCTTAGTAGATTATTTAAAAAAAAAAATAGTTGTGGCCAACGATCGAATGTTGTGCCAAGTTCAATGATGTTTTTTTGTCTTAATTGTGACATACCTACTTTCTCATTTTTGTTAGTTATCTGAATTAGTCATTCAGTGTAAATGTGATAAATATCCCCGTTTTAAGGGTATAAACAGTTCAATAGGTATTAATTTTTATTTCATATTTTTCAGGTGCAGAAGAGCCAACTGAGACTGAGGGCGCTATTAATTACTGTTATTTATTACATAATGTAATTAAGACTATATCTTTTATATTAAAACAATAAATTGAATATTTTATTAAGGAACATTTTTTCTAGGTTATAAATATAATAATTATGGAATACTACTACAAATTTTATTAAAAATTACTACAATTTGAATGAATTTTCACTATTTATTGTGTAAAATTTTCGTATTTATTTTCATAAAACGCAATACATTTTTAATATAAATTTATACAATGAATAGCAAAAATTATAACAATTTGTAGAACAATTCTTATGATGCATTTGGATATTTTTACTACACATTGTAGGTAATAACTCTGCAATACATTCTCTACAAATATTTGGACATTTTTACTACAAATTGTCCCTGTCCCTATATGTACTATTTATTGTAGAGAAAAAATGTATAATTGTAGAAATTTGTTCTACAATTTTTTTTCCGTGTATTCCTATATTTTTGAGGTAAGTTTACAAAACATTTATATCTAAATATTCATGAGCATAAAATGAATTCAATTTTTTCTGAGAAAAAGTGCCTTCGGGAGGCTTGGAACTACAAGCCCGGGGAGACTGAACGATGTTCAAAGCCTACCCAGACTGTTCAAAACATCCCCATTAGGAAATAATATTTTGAGTTGACACTTAAATATATTTAATTATTTATTTATTTCAGTGGTAAAACATCAATAGGTATGTGTACAAGAAAAAGGGCAATAGAATCGAATTTAATGAAGCGGACATGCAGAAGGCAATAACGGATGTTGTCGATCGAAAGATTTCTTTGCGAGTTGTTGCTGAACAAAACAATGTAAAACACACAGCTTTGAATTACAGAATAAAGAACAAAGACAAAGAAAAAGATTATACTTTTAAGTATAACACGAATCAGGTATTCACAAATATGGAGGAGACTATGCGAATTGTAAAAAAAAAATTATGAAACAATTACCGAAAAACAAAAAAAAGGGATCGTTTCAAAGAAAAAACCACAGAAAAAATCTGATGTGTCCAACACATGACTTTCCTATCTAGTTATTACAGGCTTTTTCCGTTTATTGTGTACAACCTATTGCAGCATCTCTATAAATGTTTAGAGGATAAACTAAATATATACATTGTCCACATACATCTACCGCGAAACATTTTTCTATAGATATTCATTGAAAATGAAAATACTGAAAAATTTAAATTTAGCACTTTTCCTACAATTTTTCCATTACGGTCCATTTAAAAAAAATCATGTATGAACAAATATTATAGAGATCGATATCGCAAACAACTTTTATTTCAACAATTTTCATAAAAATCAGAATTTTGCACATTTTGTCAAATTTCTCGAATACGGACCGTTTCAGGAAATTTTTACATAAGGCAAAAATTATAGATAATAATATTAGAAGTAACTTTTATTTGAACAATTTTCTTCTCCAAACATAAATAACAGATATATTCCATAAAATATATAAACGGCCTCGCATAAAGTACCCCCCCAGATGTTCCGACTTTGTCCAAAATCTAATCATTTCACGTCAGGCCGAAATAAAACTTAAGTTTAAAATTTATTGATTTTTTCTTTATCCGTTTTTGAGTTTTCTTCAAATTTCGAAATTTACACATTTTCTCAAACATCTCGAATACGGTCCATTTTAGAGAAATTATTTATGGGACAAAAATTATAGAGAATTATATTACAAACAACTTTTGTTTGAACAATTTTTATAAAAAAAAATATTTTTTTACATTTTGTCAAATTTCTCGAATACGGACCATTTTAGGAAAATTTTGTAAATTACAAAAATTATAGATAATAAAATAAGAAGTAACTTTTATTTAAAAAATTTTCTTCCCCAAACGTAAATAACAGATATATTCCATAAAATATAAAAATGACTACCTATAAAGTACCCCCCCAGATGTTCCGACTCTGCCCAAAATCTAATCAGCTCATTAGACGCCGGAATAAAGCTTAAGTTTGAAATTTGGTGTTTTTCCGTGTATCGGTTCATGAGTTATGCGTTATACAGACACACACACAGACACACACACACACAGACAGACAGACATCATCGCGAAAATAGTCAAAACGGATTCAGGGGACCTCAAAACGTAAAAATCCGTCGAAAACTCGAGGTCGAAAAAAATCATGATTCCTATACTTTCCTTATATCTGTATACAGATAGGAAAGTAAAAAGATAGTAGCTAGAGAATGAAGTAATTTCTTTATTAGAAAAGAAAATTAAGGAAAATGATAAAAAACAGTTGTTAAGAGAGGGGTTCTGCAGAGTGACAGTAGTAGTGCAGAAGAGGATAATATGTCTGTCCATGATAGCAGCACTGATAATGATGACCAAGAAGATTTGGAAACTTCCGAAAAATTAGATACGGCAAGCTTAGAAACTATTATAGTAAACGATTTTGATCTAGTGAAGTTTAATACAAAAAAAAGTATAATAGAAAAACAGGAGACAATATCTTTTGTTTTCCTGAAATAGACGACGTATCTCTTATTTCTTTGTCAGACATTATTTTAAAGTTACCTTAACCCTCAATCACTGGTGGCACATTGCGAGCTACAAAAATATTCAGATTTAACGATGTGTGTTTTGATAAATTTGATTTAAGATAAAATATGTACCTAAATGTTACTTACCTTCCTTGAGTAAATAAAACGGGTGTGAAGTTATCCACATCCACAAATGTACACTGAGAAAAATATAACTCTATCGTAATAGTCATATAACTTGGTTCAAATTACCTGTAGAGGCTTTTCATTTGTAGATTTCAATTGGGGAGGTTTCAATACACAGCAACCATGCCCGCAATTAACTTTTGCTTTGTCTCAGGGGGTGCAATTGGAGGTGAAATTTAAAAAAAAAATCATAGAAGCCACAAATGGCTTTGTACACCTTTCTGCTTGGGATATGTTATGTAGTTTACTCTTTTCTTCATCCCTGATACCATGCTGGAGTTTGTCGAGCCGTCTGAGGGGGTGCAATTGGGGATGAAATTAAAAAAAAAAAGCCACAAATAGCTTTGTACACCTTTCTGCTTGGGATATGTTATGTAATTTTCTCTTTTTTTCATCCATGATAGCATGCTGGAGTTTGTCGAGCCGTCTGAGGGGGTGCAATTGGGGGTGCAATTGGGGGTGAAATAAAAAAATCATAGAAGCCACAAATGTCTTTGTACATCTTTCTGCAAGCGATATGTTATGTAGTTTGCTCTTTTCTTCATCCCAGATACCATGCTGGAGTTTGTCGAGTCGTCTGAGGGAGTGCAATTGGGGATGAAATTTAAAAAAAATCATAGACGCCACAAATGGATTTGTACACCTTTCTGCTTGTGATATGTTATGTAATTTGCTCTTTTCTTTCTCCCAGATACCATGCTGGAGTTTGTCGAGCCGTCTGAGGGGGTGTAATTGGGGATGAAATTAAAAAAAAAATAATAGAAGCCACAAATGGCATTGTACACCTTTTTACTTGAGATATGTTATGAAGATAGCTATTTTCTTTATGCCTGATACCATGCTGGAGTGTCGAGCCGTCTGAGGGGGTGCAATTGGGGGTGAAATTAAACAAAAATCATAGAAGCCACAACTGGCTTTGTACACCTTTCTGCTTGGGATATGTTATGTAGTTTGCTCTTTTCTTCATCCCTGATAGCATGCTGGAGTTTGTCGAGCCATCTGACGGGGTGCAATTGGGGATGAAATTAAAAAGAACACAGAAGCCACAAATAGCTTTGTACACATTTCTGCTTGCGATATGTCATCTAGTTGGCTCTTTTCTTCATCCCAGATACCGTGTTGGAGTTTGTCGAGCCGTCTGAGGGGGTGAAATAAAAAAATCACAGAAGCCACAAATGGCTTTGTAAACCTTTTTACTTGAGATATGTTATGAAGATAGCTATTTTCTTTATGCCTGATACCATGCTGGAGTTTGTCGAGCCGTCTGAGGGGGTGCAATTGGGGGTGAAATTAAACAAAAAATCATAGAAGCCACAACTGGCTTTGTACACCTTTCTGCTTGGGATATGTATCAGGCATAAAGAAAATAGCTATCTTCATAACATATCTCAAGTAAAAAGGTGTACAAAGCTGTTTGTGGCTTCTGTGATTTTTTTTTTAATTTCATCCCCAATTGCACCCCCTCAGACGGCTCGACAAACTCCAGCATGCTATCAGGGATGAAGAAAAGAGCAAACTACATAACATATCCCAAGCAGAAAGGTGTACAAAGCTATTTGTGGCTTCTATGATTTTTTGTTTAATTTGACCCCCAATTGCACCCCCTCAGACGGCTTGACAAACTCCAGCATGGTATCTGGAACGAAGAAAGGGGCAAACTACATATCATAGCGCATGCAGAAAGGTGTACAAAGCCATTTGTGGCTTCTTTAATTTTTTTATTTCACCCCCATTTGCACACCCTCAGACGGCTCGACAAACTTCAACACGGTATCTGGGATGAAGAAAAGAGCCATAGATAACATATCGCAAGCAGAAATGTGTACAAAGCTATTTGTGGCTTCTGTGATTTTTTTTAATTTAATCCCCAATTGCACCCCCTCAGACGGCTCGACAAACTCCAGCATGCTATCAGGGATGAAGAAAAGAGCAAACTACATAACATATCCCAAGCAGAAAGGTGTACAAAGCCATTTGTGGCTTCTATGATTTTTTGTTTAATTTCACCCCCAATTGCACCCCCTCAGACGGCCCGACAAACTCCAGCATGGTATCAGGCATAAAGAAAATAGCTATCTTCATAACATGTCTCAAGTAAAAAGGTGTACAAAGCCATTTGTGGCTTCTGTGGTTTTTTTTAAAATTTCATTTCCAATTGCACCCCCTCAGACGGCTCGACAAACTCCAGCATGCTATCAGGGATGAAGAAAAGAGCAAACTACATAACATATCCCAAGCAGAAAGGTGTACAAAGCCAGTTGTGGCTTCTATGATTTTTTGTTTAATTTCACCCCCAATTGCACCCCTTCAGACGGCTCGACACTCCAGCATGGTATCAGGCATAAAGAAAATAGCTATCTTCATAACATATCTCAAGTAAAAAGGTGTACAAAGCCATTTGTGGCTCCTGTGATTTTTTTTTAATTTCATCCCCAATTGCACCCCCTCAGACGGCTCGACAAACTCCAGCATGGTATCTGGGAGAAAGAAAAGAGCAAATTACATAACATATCGCAAGCAGAAAGGTGTACAAATCCATTTGCGGCGTCTATTTTTTTTTAAATTTCATCCCCAATTGCACTCCCTCAGACGACTCGACAAACTCCAGCATGGTACCTGGGATGAAGAAAAGAGCAAACTACATAACATATCGCTTGCAGAAAGGTGTACAAAGCCATTTGTGGCTTCTGTGATTTTTTTTTAATTTCATCCCCAATTGCACCCCCTCAGACGGCTCGACAAACTCCAGCATGCTATCATGGATGAAAAAAAAGAGAAAATTACATAACATATCCCAAGCAGAAAGGTGTACAAAGCTATTTGTGGCTTTTGTTTTTTTTTTTTTTTTTAATTTCATCCCCAATTGCACCCCCTCAGACGGCTCGACAAACTCCAGCATGGTATCAGGGATGAAGAAAAGAGTAAACTACATAACATATCCCAAGCAGAAAGTTGTACAAAGCCATTTGTGGCTTCTATGATTTTTTTTAAATTTCACCCCCAATTGCACCCCCTGAGACAAAGCAAAAGTTAATTGCGGGTATGGTTGCTGTGTATTGAAACCTCCCCAATTGAAATCTACAAATGAAAAGTATCTACAGTTATATAACTATTACGATAGAGTTATATTTTTCTCAGTGTACATTTGTGGATGTGGATAACTTCACACCCGTTATTAAGGAACACAGCATGGCTTAACACACAAATACCTAATAAAATGTGTTTAAATAAAAAGTTATATACAAAAGACCGAAAAGTGTTCAAACCCTCTCCCCTACTTCCATTTGTGTACAATCCGGCCGCCTTGACACATCAAGTTAAAAAATTATCGTACTGCTTTTTCTTGTTACTCATTTGAGATAGGTGCAATACAATTATTATGAAAATTCCACACCTGTAATTTTGAACCAATCAAAATACGTGTTTTTGACAGATCACCATGGCAACGGAGGTATTTTAGTGGAAATTTTTTTCTCGTGGGGTACCCAACAACGAATTATACTGGAAATTTTTTGACGTTTACAATAACAGACCATTTTTGACAGACTGGTTTTTATTTGTTCACATAATAGGTTTAGTTTTGATACATTTTAGTTACAATGCTAAGGTGTTTTCTATATTCTTCGGCCACTTCTTTTCTTCTTAATGGCGAGAATGCAGGACTTTGGATGCTTTGAATTATGTGTCTATGTCTAATAAAATATATATAATAGGTATTTAGACACTAATTTATTCACCTTTTTCCCATTCAGCACTTTGAATTTTGCGTAGTTTAGGTGCAAATATTCGTGGACAATTCGGAACAAATTTTCGTTTTTCAAGTTGGAGCCACAATCCTCTATTAATCCGAGTAAGTAAGTCATGGTGCAATGATTGATCATTACATCAGACAATTTCACGCATATTTTGCATAGCGTATGATTTTCAAATCGATTCATTTTTAAACAAATAGGTAATTTTGTTGGTTTTACTTGCTTTATCGCAACAAAACGCGAGTTATTTAATGTTTTGAACTGTCAAAATACAATGATCACAGCCTCCTACGATTGATGCTTGCTGACGCTGGTTATGAATTTCATACCATTTTAAAGCGCTCATAACGCATGTTAATAAAAACGCAGAAAAACAATTTTCTACCCTTTGTAGTTATTCAAAACTTACGTAAAATTAAAGAATATAGTATTTTCTATTTTCAAATGGTATTCCCATGCAACTACAATGAGTAGAAATAAGCAATTTGAAGGCCTAAATAATTGCAGCGAAATATTTTTTTACGTCGGGCCGCTTGACAACTTCAAAACTGAAATTATATTCGAGGTTAGGGTCTCACTTAGTTACCATGACAACTCAACAATCAAGGCGACAACACCTTTTATGTTTCACTGGTGACTTGGATAAAATAATTTGCATTGTTGAGAAACGAAAAATAAATTTTAAAAATATTTAATTTTCAACCATAATTCGGCGTGGAATTTTCTTACCGAATACCACGCGAGGTCAAATTAATATCAGGGAATTTTTTGACCTCTAGTGGTATTACTAGTGATAACATTATTCTTAAGATAGTAGGATAGTTCTATTTTAAATTAGTTTCTTCAAATACAATCTGTTTACTAAAATATGGGGTATTAAGAGAAAACATTGAATTTTATTGAAGGAAGTACTTAAGACAAGGAGATCCAACAGCGACCAACTTATTTAAGCTAGTACTGGAATAAATAATCAAGAAAATCAAAATACAAAGATCCGGATTAATTTTTTACCATAAAGGACAGTGCATTGCGTACGCTGACAATTTCATATGCCTGGCAAGAATATTATTTAGAAGATTTTAAAAGGAGACAAGAAAATTTGTGCTACCAATAAATGATATCAAAACCAAATAACAAAATGATATGTAACAGAACAACAGAAACATATATTACAAACACAAAATAGAGAATACAAATGACGAAGAACATGAAGTAGATCAAATAATTTTGAAAGGAAGTAAAGCATTCGAATCGCTTGCAAAAGTCTTACATGTAGTAGAAAAGATAAAAGCCATGGATCTGCAAGGTCTGTAGAGTTGACAAATTATATATACCAGCAAGTCATTATCTAACGACACCAATTAAAAATACTGCGAGTGATATCCGATATATCATGGCATCAAATAATGATTCCTGAAGATCTAGAAATACCCTATGTCAGGGACGTAATTAGATGAAACGACATGAAGCATCACGATGAACTTGAAAATCATTATTCACCTACCTACATTATTATACCTACTACTAGAAGCATTGTAGGGGAACGCCTTATCCTATAGATTAATGTTTTATGATTGCTTATTGTTTATTTAATAAAAAATATATCGCTAGCTAATTTGTTATTTAATAGATATATACCGTTACCAAATATCAGTCTGGAGGATATAATTTTATTACTAATTTTATATTTTTTCTGTATATTGTTTTGTTTAAAGCGTAGTATAATCTAAATTGGAAGTAGCCACTTCGGATAGTAATTAATTACCAAACATCTATAAATAAGCCTCTTAATCAAAACACCAAATAATTAATATACAGCAATTAACTTTTTTCCTCTAATACCGGGTGTCCCAGATTTTTTTGCCCAGCGGATATCTCGGTTATTTAATGATATAAAATTGTAAAAAAAAATATGAATAATATTTGTCTAGTAGCCTTTTAAATTCCACTACATAAAGTTATATTCATCAATCCACCCCATAGGAACAACCCCTAACTTTTTTTTTTCAAATGTCACCCCTATATTTTTTTTCGCTGATATAAATACTCAATTTGTCCCGAATGCAACGATATGATATTTGATATACTTTACAGAGTCATAAAGCCGGTAAAGACTAAAAACCAATGTTGTGGTTAAAGTCATTAATTTTGTATCACCTGGTATTTTCTTTTTATTTTGATTAGAATTGCTTCGTTTTTGTTTTTTTTTTTTTGTTACCTATAACTAACTAACGATATGCTTAGACCATTTCTGAAATTGTTCGCTAGCTATAAACAACAGACAAAATGCCCTTTACATTCACTCCAAACGAATATGTTGATATGCTTTTAATTTTTGGTGAGTGCCAAAAAAATTCTCGTGCTGCTGTACACTTGTATCAACAGAGGTTTCCTGAGCGCCGACAACCATCACGTAAAACATATTCTTATGTTGAGACTAGGATGAGAGAAGGGTCATTTCCAGGAAAAGACAAACATCGTCAACATGCTGCTGCTGTAAGAACTGAAGAAATGTGCATTAATGTATTAGCTTACGTGCAAGTACATCCCCAGATATCGACGCGAAACCTAGCTAACGAGGTTCATATTAGTAAGTCGTCAAGTACAAAGAATCCTAAAATCCTATAATTTTCATCCGTTTAAAATTCATTTGCATCAGGAACTTAAAGCTGGAGATTTCGAAAGAAGGATAACATTAATAGCACATTTTGAAGATTTAATGGAACGAAATCCCAACATTTTGAACCAGATATTGTGGAGTGACGAATCAAGGTTTCACAATAATGCTACTGTAAATCGTCACAATATGCATTATTGGTCTCCTGAAAACCCTCACTGGGTTAGGGAAACTAACTTTCAGACCATCTGGGGAGTAAATGTGTGGTGTGGATTATTTCAGGGACGACTGATAGGTCCCTATTTTTTTCAAGGTACGTTAACTGGTGCTAGGTACTTACACTTTCTTGAAAATGACCTTCCAGAACTTCTTGAAGAAATTCCAATACAAGAAAGAGGTGCTATGTGGTGGCAACAAGATGGAGCTCCTCCACATAATAGTAATTTAGTTACCCAATTTTTAAACGAACGCTTTGAAAATCAGTGGATCGGAAACAGCGGCCCTTTGAGGTGGCCTGCGCGTTCACCAGATTTATCGCCTCTAGATTTTTTTTTATGGGGATATCTGAAGACCGTGGTATTTGAAACACAGCCATTGAATTTAGAAGATTTGCAAAATAAAATAGTACAAGCCTGCAATAACATTACACCAGAAATGATTACAGCGTTATGTACTCGTGAACTCATTCGACGTTTTGAAGCATGTTTGGCAAGTAATGGGGGCCATTTCGAACAATTTTTGTAAATATTCAATTATTTAAAAAACATATTAAGAGGTTTACCTATTCATTGGATTTGTTATTTTTTAATATAATAAAATGATAAAATGTAAACTAATTATTAATGACTTTAACCACAACATTGGTTTTTAGTCTTTACCGGCTTTATGACTCTGTAAAGTATATCAAAAATCATATCGTTGTATTCGGGACAAATTGAGTATTTATATCAGCGAAAAAAAATATAGGGGTGACATTTGAAAAAAAAAAGTTAGGGGTTGTTCCTATGGGGTGGATTGATGAATATAACTTTATGTAGTGGAATTTAAAAGGCTACTAGACAAATATTATTCATATTTTTTTTTACAATTTTATATCATTAAATAACCGAGATATCCGCTGGGCAAAAAAATCTGGGACACCCGGTATATACAAACAATACAACGTGAAGTATGTTTAAGTACTTTTCAATTTAAAAATTAGGCAATACTCCTGAGGCAAGGTGAACGCCAATTTCACAAAACCCGCAAATATTGATGCAACTTTTCGAAATAACGGTGCACTTAACAATTGTTTATTAATAACAATGCCGCCATTAAATATAATTATTATTCGAAGATAATTTAAGAGAAATCGCTTCCTAATTTAATCAACCTTAGTAAACGTTCGTTTTTGTTCTGTGTTACCTGGTAAATTAAAATTACATTAACATTTTTATATTTAGTTTGTTAAGGAGGTCCTTTCGCCACCAATGTTAAATAAAAAATATTGGATTATGACTAAAATTAATTTTTTTTTAATAGTATATGTCCTTATTTATCTAATAGTGAACTTTTAACTATACCTTACCGTGCACATTTTTGAGAATTTTTTTTTTAAAAAATGTGTGTTTGTACAGTTTCTTATGAGAAAGTAAGACTTCAACAACAATTTTCGAATTATAATTAATTTTACTATTATTTATTGATTAGATGGAGTAGAAAAAAACTAAAAATAAGGTTTTTGAAATATTTAGGTTTTGTTTTTTACAATAAAATATATAGGTTACCGTGGAATTTATTGAGAAATTATTATTAAAAAATCACAAAAAATTTTCAACTAGGTTACTTGAAAATTTTTTGTGATTTTTTAATATTAATTTCTCAATAAGTTCCACGGTTTACTATATATATTTTATTGTATAAAAGAAAATCTAAATATTTCAAAAACCTTATTTTTAGTTTTTTTCTACTCCATCTAATCAATAAATAATAGTATATTTCGAGAATTGTTGTTGAGGACTTACTTTCTCGTGAGGCACTGTACAAATACTCACATTTAAAAAAAAAATTCTCAAAAATTTGCAAGGTAAGGTAGAGTTAAAAGTTCAGTATTAGAAAAAAATTAATTTTAGTCATAATCTAATAACTTTTTTTTTAACATTTGAGGCGAGAGGTGTGGCATAAGGACCTCCTTAAAGGTGCATGAATATCTAGGTAGGTGCATATTATTCTCGATATATCTGGAAAGCAATATTTTTTTATTACAATCACTATCCAAAGTAAGCTTTTGCACTTCGAAATCAATTTATTCTCGACCTGATATTAAGTGACAGGCTTTGTCGCTATAGTCTGATATAATTTTTAAAACGCTCACCTAATTTTAATTAGACTAGTGTTCGCCCAGTGGTCGAAATTTGACCATAATCATTATTGGAAATTTTAGGAAAAAATAATATGGGTTGTTCTCGTGAGACTCTGTATTTTCTTGTCCAGGCGCAACTTACTATTATTTTTTTAAATACGTATTTATTACCAATGTTCAGAATGCATTCCGACAAAGATTTTCCCTGATATTTATTATTTTATTTAACAGGTATTTTTAATTATTAATTACAACATTTGAGATCTCACGCATCGGTAATGTCCCAGTATGGAATTGTTGAAGTCTGACATTTATTATTTATTAATGACTTAAATACATTTAATGCGGTCATAGTTAAAAAAACTAAAAAAGTTATTTTTAAACCCAAGATATATGAAGTAAATAATCCATATTATTAAATGTATAGCATTAAAAATACGCACGTCCTCTACAGTTATCTCACTTTCGTTAATACATCTTTACTTTGGTTAATGTTCAATAGAGAGCGCTTTAACAACCGACCATTTCGTCAGATTTCTTTTGAAAGATCAGTCGTTCTTGTTTATTCAAGTTCTCGATGTCAGTATCTCTTTTATTTTAGATTTTTTCAACAAACTTTAAAAAGTGTTAAAATTAAGCATAAACTCTCCATTTTGTTAATGGAAAAAAAGAGTTAAGAATTTTTTTTGAAATATTTAATATTCAGGCAAAATTAAGTAGTAGTTTATACTTTTATTTATTTCCTAAAACGTTTGGCAATCATTAACGCATGATCCATTTAGGCGGGAATTTTGAATTAATTTCTCACTTTCGTTAATATCCGTTACGTTAATAGTTTTGAGTAAGGAAAATTAACGAAATTGAGTATTTTCATAATTCAACAGCAATTTTTAATAGACAGCAGTTTTTTTTCTCCTTAGACTGGTCTACTATGTCAAAAACCACAAAAACAAAATAGCCAATCCTAAGCTTAAGCAAACCCAAAATGAAAAATCAAAAGAAGAATGACCCGGTTTTGCAATTTTCTGGCAAATCGACTCAGCTCTGCCTTGCCAAAATTGTCTTGTCTATTTTCTAGTTTCCTAGGTGAAATATGGAAATGATTGAAACGAAGGAAAGAAAGCAAAAGGTTGTATTCGCTTCCTTTGAAGGAAAGAAACTGTTTGTATTCGCTTCATAAACAAAAAGTAATTTCTGTTTTTTAAGAGGCTCTTGTATGATATATAAATTAAACTTTAAAACAACTACTTTTTAAAATTTCCAACAATAAAAATTAATTAATGCAAACAATGTGTAATTCCAGCAACACAAAAGGAATTACTAAACCATATTGAACAAATTTAAATTGACTTTCCAAAAATAAACTTATAACTAACGAAATTTCCCTTTCTTAGGAATATTGCATGCGCCGATAATTACATTTTAAATTAATCGAATATTATTTTTATACATTTTTAAAATCTTACAAGGAGAAGCTATGCCGGGACGTGAAAAAAAAAAGAAAAATATTCAATGAAACTGCAGAGAATAAAAAGAAAAGCGCCAACACTCCGAATAACAGAGTCAGTAAAATATTAAGAGGGCAACACTCCAGAAGTAAAAAAAAATTACTTTTGACGAAGTTCTAAAAGATAATTTTGATAAGCAAAAACAACTAAAAGAAAAAAGACAGTTTGTAACGTATATCTCAAGAAAAATTGTAAAGAAATACAGAATTAAGAATATCATTGACTCTGTTAGTTCCCGACATTTGATTCAGAGGAGTAGTTCTATTGTTCGGAATAAAAGAAAGAAGATGTGAATACAAATCAGAAAAATTGTTAAAAACAAAAACGATTTCTTAATGACAAAATTGAGAATATTCATAAAAAGTTTGTTGCAGTTCATCCAGAGATAAAAATTGGGATATGCAACTTTTTGTAGACTAAGGCCATATTGGATTGTGATACCTAACGCAAAAATGAGAGATACATGCTTATGTATGCAGCATGCCGTATGTTACTGATAACTAACAAATTAGAAGCAGAAAATATAAGCTCAATGGATTTGAAGATATAAAAAAAACAACTGTGTTGTATTGACTATAAATAAGGATTGTCTAAGCAGGACGTGTGAAAATTACTTAAACAATGAAGTAAAATGTATGGAATATACCAATGATGATTCAGTGCAATATGAAAAATGGGGTATAAAAAAGTGAAAGTTAAAACTAAGGGAAAAAACAAAATGTGCCAAAAGACCGTAAAAGAAAAAATTGAATTCAAAAAAGAAAAGATAGTGCATCGTTACTAACACTCGTTCCAAAATTTCACTTTATGAAGTCTTTATACATATAGATTTTACCGAAAATTATGCATGCAAATACGCATGTGAAGTCCAGTCCGCTCATTTTGGAGATTTAAGTTCCAAATTAGCATTCATACTGTGGTCTTTTATTCAGTGGTGGCTCGTGGTAATTTAAAATGGGGGTTCAATTTTTCCAATAATTTTAGCATTTGTAAAACTTTGTACAAGAACCAATATCCCTCAAAAATTGTTTGGCATCGTCCGTTTTAATACAATTAAATTCAGAGTTTTTTATAAGATTCCTGAGTCATAAAAAGGTTTCTTGATACCATCACTTAGATGATCCATTTCTAGAAATGGTACAAGCGCAGAAACTACCGTTTTTATTTCATCTGAAACTCGTGACATTTCGAAAAGAATCAAAAAGAATCGAAAAGAACCGAAAAGAACCGAAAAGAACCGAAAAGAACCGAAAAGAACCGAAAAGAATCGAAAAGAATCGAAAAGAATCGAAAAGAATCGAAAAGAATCGAAAAGAATCGAAAAGAAACGAAAAGAATCGAAAAGAATCGAAAAGAATCGAAAAGAATCGAAAAGGATTGAAAAGGATTGAAAAGAATCGAAAAGAATGGAAAAGAATCGAAAAGAATTGAAAAAAATCGAAAATAATCGATAAATCATAAAGAATCGATTATTTTTAAGTAATCTACTAGTCGAAAGTAACTGATTATTTATATTGATGATCGCCGGCCCTAACGTTTTTAGCAATCCATTTTGGCAACAAAATTATTTAAATATGAAGTTTTATTTGAGTAATTGGATTTTTTTTTTATTAATTTATAGAAATCTACCAAAAGAAAATTGTCTACTAAAACTAGCCAAATTAGCTGAAAACCTACCAAAAAAGCAGAAATCTACCAAATGTGGCAACGTTGAATTAAAGACTTCCAGTCAGAGTGACCTTCCAAGCACAATAACTAATCGTCGGACCAAGCGAAGTTAACTGTCGTGACGTAATCTACGTGCAATGCACAAAATGATGCTAAAGATAGCGTGGTTTCAAGCAGGCACACTGCCTTTTCACGGATCTATTGACCTGTCTTTTTAAAATTCATTCTCAGACACCTCTCGCGTTTACTAGGCATATTGAACCGACAGACGCGATCGGCCTGAGCGCAGTGGGGTACCAAAAAAGTAGAGATTAATACGTACGAAAATAATAAATATATTAAAGTGAATTTATATTATTAAGTTATTTATATGTGATTTTAAAATAATGTGCTCTTATGAAATTTAACTGGGTATTTACTGCACAAATATGCGCGCATTTAGATCCAGTGATCACGGAAATTCTTAAGCTAAATCCAACCTTAAAATTTGCACATTTCCTTATGCGGTTGTAAAAATGTGTGTTAAAAAAGTATCAGTTATTTTATAGGATTTGTTCTGGAAGTTAATTTTGACTTAGTTACAGTTAAATTTATGAAAAAATGTAATAAAAATAAATTCGTTTTACCAGAAAAAGACGACATTTCAACAATATTTTCACTAGTAATACCAGTAGAGGTCAAAAAATTTGCTGATATTAATTTGACCTCGCGTGGTATTCGGTAAGAAAATTCCACGCCGAATTATGGTTGAAAATTAAATATTTTTAAAATTTATTTTTCGTTTCTCAACAATGCAAATTATTTTCTCCAAGTCACCAGTGAAACATAAAAGGTGTTGTCGCCTTGATTGTTGAGTTGTCATGGTAACTAAGTGAGACCCTAACCTCGAATATAATTTCAGTTTTGAAGTTGTCAAGCGGCACGACGTAAAAAAATGTTCCGCTGCAATTATTTAGGCCTTCAAATTGCTTATTTCTACTCATTGTAGTTGCATGGGAATACCATTTGAAAATAGAAAATAGTATATTCTTTAATTTTACGTAAGTTTTGAATAACTACAAGTGGTAGAAAATTGTTTTTCTGCGTTTTTATTAACATGCGTTATGAGCCCTTTAAAATGGTATGAAATTCATAACCAGCGTCAGCAAGCATCAATCGTAGGAGGCTGTGATCATTGTATTTTGACAGTTCAAAACATTAAATAACTCGCGTTTTGTTGCGATAAAGAATATTGCACAGCAAGTAAAACCAACAAAATTACCTATTTGTTTAAAAATGAATCGATTTGAAAATCATACGCTATGCAAAATATGCGTGAAATTGTCTGATGTAATGATCAATCATTGCACCATGACTTACTCGGATTAATAGAGGATTGTGGCTCCAACTTGAAAAACGAAAATTTGTTCCGAATTGTCTACGAATATTTGCACCTAAACTACGCAAAATTCAAAGTGCTGAATGGGAAAAAGGTGAATAAATTAGTGTCTAAATATTATATATATTTTATTAGACATAGACACATAATTCAAAGCATCCAAAGTCCTGCATTTTCGCCATTAAGAAGAAAAGAAGTGGCCGAAGAATGTAGAAAACACCTTAGCATTGTAACTAAAATGTATCAAAACTAAACCTATTATGTGAACAAATAACCAGTCTGTCAAAAATGGCCTGTTATTGTAAACGTCAAAAAATTTCCAGTATAATTCGCTGTTGGGTACCCCACGAGAAAAAAATTTCCACTAAAATACCTCCGTTGCCATGGTGATCTGTCAAAAACACGTATTTTGATTGGTTCAAAATTACAGGTGTGGAATTTTCTTTCGAAATTATTACAGTATTATCTTAGCCGGAATTAAACAATAGGCAACAATATACATTCAAATAATTACCTTATTTTAAAGATTTATAAACTGTATAGAAGGTTTTTTTTGACGCTAATAACATTATTTTTTACAAATACCCTGATTTATGGCAAGCATTAGTTTTTAGTTTCGTTTTATTTCTAATTAATATCACTATTGGTAATGTTACCTCACTACTATTAATTTAAGTTCCTATTTTTTTTTTGTTTTTAGCAAAAAAAAGCGAAACCAGTTACTTTATTGATATCTATAATTATTTTATGATTGTTTGAACAAAACAGAACGCAAAATTTACAAGATGTATTTTTTAAAATGTTATTTTTTCTAAATGCAGATTTTTTGCAATAACAACCCATAGGTATATGCATGTTCATGTTTCTAAAAATTTTTTATTCTTATTCGTTCATTGTATAACTACGACTATAAACGTTTATGCATACTTACGATACAATATATTAGTCACTTGCGATTTTTTAGGACAGAAAATCTCCATTTGTGGAGATCTTTCTATAACTCCATAGATCTCCATGAATATCCTCGGATATCCAGGGATATCCTTGGATCTCCAGGGATATCCTTGGATCTCAGTGGAGATCATTTGGATTTCCATGGATCTTCGTGTATCTCCTCCGGCCCTCCATAAACATTTCATTCGGTTTTATATAGAATTAGATCTTTGAAAAAAAACACGTTTTTGCTGTTCAGAAAGTGGTATTTTGATATTAATAATTATTATTACTGTCGAAGGATGCACATGTGCGTAAATAGTGAATATATATTTACAATAAATGAATTTAAACTTAATTCTATAGGTTATTTCCGCTTTCAATACGCAAATGCTATTTTAAGGTGCTTACTGTTTTAAATTAGCGAATAAACCCGTGAGGAAATGAGATCCATTAGCAGCACCTCGCAAAATGATGCCGGTAGGAAATTGATAATATGATCGCGTTTTTTTGTCGATATCGAACTACTATACAAACTGAAAGTTTCTTTCCAACCAGCATGCGACATCGACGTTAACCTGTATTCAAGGTGAATCCAAACGCATTAATACAAACTGATCCATTACGTATAAATTTAACTTTATATATCTGCCTAGAAAGTATTTCTTGCTGTCGTGACGTCAGAATTAATGCCTTTTTTAGTCGTTCATTTATTATCTTAAAATCGATTGTATAAATTGATATTCAATACGTTCGCATAGTACGAGGGTTGTACTGAAATTACGTATACAATTACGAAGGTTTAGAGACTTAGGAACGTGGCACCATTGTAATCATCAGGTCTTTGCCATAAAATGAGTCGCAAAGTTTGACAAGCAAAAGCGACAGATTTGAAAAATGGTGAAGAGTTCTTTTACAGCATAAGTTTAAAGTAAATGTGCAGCTATTTTAAAAATTAATTAGAATTAACAATGGTAATAGAACGACACCACAGAAGAAAGAAAAATATAGATGGAAGAAATTGCAAAACTGGAAGCTAAATGGAAAAACGATAAACTAAAATATAATATGAAAGAAATGGGTCAGATGATATAAAGTAAATGTTGTTTTTAATACCCCAGTAGTAGACTAGAAATGCTAGAGCAATACTTATCTTATTCTTGACTCTAGAATTCTAGTTTTACTTAAATATTTTAATTATTTTTGTTTCTCTTTTTCTCTATATTATAGAGTTCCTTCTTTGCAATGAGACCTACTTTCAGTTATATTTCTTTGTGTCTTCTCAATTTTAGCTTTTTCAATAAAGAAATATGACCAAATCGCCATAAAACGATAACCAATTTTCAACATGTCAACTATTTTATAGTTAAGAAACGAATCGTATCGCTTATCTCATAACTCTTGCATTGCACTTGTTAAGAATTCGCAATTTTGTGCCCCGCTCGCGCTGTCTTATCCAGGTCCGGTTCTCGAACATTTATTATTTGGGTATCAAAAATTACGAATTTTAGTCGAGATCAAACTTTGTCATCTATATGTGGTAAGGATAACACTCACATTTTTCGGCCATACGTATGGCCATCATCATAGACACCATTAAAATCTCCACTGTGACAAAAGCTGAAATTAGTAAAAAATTACAGAATTAAAAATACATATGAATATTCCTCCTGGACATTGCCATTTCAGGTTTTTCCTTTTCCTCATAAATTTAAAAATATATAAAATTATTAAATATCATCTATAATTTATTTATAAATTGTTTTGGGAAACCCATATAACATGAGGGGAACTTGCTACGCAAAACATTTACACCCTAAATGAGCTTTGTCAAAGATACACCATTGTAGCGTTTGCATGTAATATTTAGTTTTATTCCCATTGTGGAGATAATTAACACCTTGCCTTGTTTCCAGTTTCTTTTTATTTATTCAAGCATTGGTGTATATTTGCTACTTTCTGACTAAATTTTTTCTGTATATTCTTATAAGAGTGGTTTACATCAGTCCAAGCTTTTTACTAAGGTTTATTTTGCGAAGAAAAGTCAGTCGCTTCAATAAAATCCATAGTAGCCTTTGGAAGTTTGTTTTGATTTTCAATCAGCAGTATATACTGGCTGAATAAATAACTAGTGTGAATAAAGTTGCCAGCCCTCCCGGAATTCCGGGATTCTCCCGGATCTTTGAACTATGAATAATGAAAGTGAGTGTATGATAATAATTAAAACAGAAATACGTAAAGTTATTGCGAGCAAATAAATAACTAAAGTAGGCGCGTTTTGGTTAATTTTTTTAAAAAATTTGTGGATGAATCAGGCAAATAAATAAAAAATTTATTTAATTTGCTCTGCCTATGCCGAGAGTGTTTTTAACGTGTAGTTATTGAACTGGTCAAAAAGTCATAATCGTCTTAATGCAACTCATGTTAAATCTGAAATAAATGTGTGCATAAATTTCAAATACTTATGTAAAGAGTTTTATGATTTTATCGATAATGAAAAAGTATTTCCAGCTGCTAGCGGTGTAAAAAAATATCGGGTCAAAAATATTGTAAAATTTCAATCTTTAGTTATTGCAATTATTTGATACTGTTTTCTATTTTTTGTTTTTCTTTTCTTTCTCGGATTTCTGAATCACAGAGTTGGCAACCCTAACCTGTGAACCCCAAAAGAAACTGGAATAGGAATGTAAGGTTCTAGAACCAAGTACTCTGGAAGTTTAGGCGAAAATTTACGCCATTGAGAAGTTCAACATCGATAAAAACTATCACAGACAAGAAATAATTATAAAGTCCGATTCTAGCAACCAATTCTTACATAATCAGCTCAAAAATACAGTTACTCTCACTTGGGTCCGGAAAACAACGGGGTAAAGAGTAATGATATTGCATTCAGTCTCGCAAGGTAAGGAGCTCAAATACCCTTTGTGGGACCTGAACCGTTTTGCGGTATCAGCAGTAACATAATATTGGTAGATATTACAGAATATCGAAATAGACAAGTCGATAATTATTGGAATTATCTTTTGAAGCTAAGACAGGGTAAGATACTTCTAGGTGACTATAGGAGGGACCCAAAAAAACCGAACTGACTGTATGGTGAGCGGAGTTTCGGTAATACCGCACTCCCGCTAGGTGCGTATAGCCCATAATAGCTAACATTCCGCAATCAATCTACAACGCATCGCTGCCCTAGAAGGTGCTGTTCCGTTCGCATGATTTTTTTCGTGACACTTGTTCTGCCTGATCTTCATTTTTTGCTATGGCTGATTTCCTTGAACAGCGTGCTGCCATGACACGTTTGAAATGTTACTGACGCCTACGAAGGACGATGCTATGGGGAGAACTGAAGTGTTCGAGCGCTTTTCTTGCTTAAAAAAGAGGAAATGTCAATTGATAACTAACCTCGTTTTCATCTCGTTCTTCTACTTCCCGCACTGATGAAAATGTGGAAAAAATTAGTGTACTAAGTGAAGATCGACGTCGAACTATAAATGAACTTGTGGAGCTGTCCGGAGTGACTTGGAGTTTAATCTAGCGTATTTTGACTGAATATTTGGGAATGAAAAGTGTGCCTGCCAACTATGAGACTAGGTTGCTAACTGCTGCACAAAAGCAACGTCGCATGAAAGCTTGCCGTGAATTGAAAGACATGTTTCAAATCGATTGAAACTTTTTTTACAAGGTTATATATAACAGGTGACGAATCGTGGTGACACCAAAACGAAACAAAAATCAAGTCAGTGGAATACTCCCATGTTTCCGTCGCCCAAAAAAAAAACAACTCGTCGAGTGAAATCGAATGTAAAAACGATGCTGATTTGTTTTTTCAACGTGAGAAGAATTGTCTACTCAGAGTCAAACTGTTAACTGTTAATCTGGAAGTTTGTAAAAGGTTGCATAAGAGTTTGCGGTGAAAGAGACCTGATTTGTGAGTGACATGGATTGGTTTTTACACCACGACAACGCTGGTATAACCCCTGTGCCCCATCCCCCGTATTCACCCGACCCTGTGACTTTTTTGTTCCCCTGAATAGAAAAAGCGTTTTGTGAACATTAATGGCTTGAAGAAAAAACCGACAATGGCTCTGTCAGGCATCAAAGAAGATGAATTTTAAAAATGTTTTGATCAGTGAAATAACACATTGGATAAGTGCATTAGCAATAATGGAGAGTACTTCGAAGGAGATTAGAGGTTTTTTATATATAAAATGTACATTTTTATAAACTCAGTCCGTTTTTTTGGTTCCCTCCTCTATATCAATAAAAGATCGAAAGCTTGTATCTATCTACGCAAGAACACCTTAATAAACATGAACGTAGATGACAGTGAGTGCAGATTCTGTGAGCAGAACAACGAAACCTCCATTCACGTTCTGACTGAATGTGCAGCACTACAGTATCTAAGGGTAATATACTGGGATCATACCAAATTAAAAGAGAGCCATCGCCCAAATTGGAGCCACTCCAAATCCTACCCTTTCTTAGGAAGGAGTCATAATAGGTCTTTTAGGTCACAATGTATTAACATCCCATGTACAGGGTGTTTCAAAAAGATTGGTCATAATTTATACCACATATTCTTGGGTCAAAAATAGGTCGATTAAACCGTACTTACCTATATACAAGAGTGCACCCAAAAATAGTTACAGGGTGTATAAGATAAAAATTTAAATAAATTTTTTTAACGTTGCTCTTAAACCGTTTGACATTTTTTCATGAAATTTTATATGGCGTGTTGGAATACCATGACTAACAAAATCGAGGTAGAGGTAATATATTTTTTTTTATTTTTGTAGGATTTTGGAGGGTGTCACCAAAAGGGTGGTGACACTCAACTTTTTTGTAATATAAAATTTTATTAAAAATCGAACGCCACTGAAATGCAACATCTATTTGGAAACTTTTTTGTCTCTTAATATTTGTTTGTAAAATGTTTAGTTTAGACGATACAGTCACTTAAAATGACATTTTAAAAATATTCAATATAAATTATACGTATGCAAAAATATCAAAATTCGATTTTCATTGTTAAAACTATGTAGTAAGTGTATACAGGAGGAGAAACACCTGTTAAATTAATTTTTTTGTTTTGATGACATTAGTTTGTATTTTAAAAATAAACTTGATTTTGATATTTTTCATACGTAGAATTTCCATTGAATATTTTTAAGTTGTCATTTTAAATGGCTGTATCGTCTAAACTAAATTTTTTACAAACAAATACTAACAGACAAAAAGTTTCCAATTGGATGTTGCATTCCAGTGGCGTTTCAATTGTAATTAAATTTTATACAACAAAAAAGTTGAGTGGAGAAAAGAGCGGTGACTCCCTCCAAAAACCTATAAAAATCAAGAAAAAAATATTGCCTCTTCCTCGGTATTATTAGTCATGGTATTATAACACGTCATATAAAGTTTCATGAAAAAATGCCAAACTGTTTAAGAGCAACGTTAAAAAAATTCATTAAAATTTTATCTTATACACCCTGTAACTATTTTTGGGTGCACTTTAGTATATAGGTAAGTACGGTTTAATCGACCTATTTTTGACCCAAGAATATGTGATATAATTTATGACCAATCTTTTTGAAACACCCTTTATAACATAGCTTTTGTAAGTGGCTTCCCAAAACCGTTGATCTATCAGGCTTAGTTCGGCGCTGCTTACCTACGTCCATCCGGCGAAATCAATTTTCCCGTTGTATTTTCATATTACCTAGTTTAAGCTCTCCGGGGCTCCCAGAGGAGCTATTCCTCACGCTTTTACCGAGACATGTTTCATGTCCTCCGCGGCCTGACTATTTTATGATCTGACGCGCGAAAACTCTAAACAGAATCCGCGACTTTGTTCTTCTGCTCCTTACCCGTCTGGTTTCGCAATGAATAAAATCCCTTTTTCGCAACTGTTCCGACTTCGGGAAACAAAAAGACCTCTACCTAATTTTTATTGCAGGCAGGCAACTCATCGTACGCCCGTATTTTTGTGCTTGGAAGTTTTTGGGATTTATTTGGATTTATGCGAGACGGTTTGATGATGGCCGTTGTCAGAATGGCTTCGCTTATTTTGGCAGGTATAAATAATTAATAGCTTGATAATTAATATTTTCGTTGCACAATGCTGAAACTATAAACTATTTGCTACTATTAAACGAGTAGACATGCTAGTTGAGCTTTCCAATAACTAGCATGCCAGCGTACCACCTATTTTTGTTTTCACTGACCACTATCACCCTCGAACATGCTGGCCAGCAGTTGGTGCCGTGTTTACCACCTTTATCACCGACTGGTGAATTCCGTATTTAGGGATAATATTTTGATAACCACCAGGGGGTCGATTCTCGACTCGTAGGAATTTTTTCCTATAGGAATTTTTGACATTTTTCTATACATAGAAAATGTATGACATTTCCCTACATGGGGTCGATTCTCGACTTGTAGGAACCTTTTCCTATAGGAATTTGTGACATTTTCCTATATGTAGGGAAATGTCATAAATTTTCTATGTATAGAAAAATGTCAAAAATTCCTATAGGAAAAAATTCCTACGAGTCGAGAATCGATCCCCTGATGGCATTCCTGTAATGTGAGATCTATGGAACGACGTCTGTAATTTTGAAATATTAATAATCAAAGGTCCACGAGTCCTCCAAATTTTATCGATTAGTTCTTTAATTCCTACGAAAACATCTTTATTTGGAAAAAACACGAAAACAAACCGATTGATAAAAACAGTCCGCAGGACGAGTGATTTTATCCATTTAACTTTCGAACTTCAAAAGATGAGTAGCTGGTTATGAATAAGCTGAGGCAATAGTATGCAAGTATACAGTAGTATGCAACAATAATTATTATATAAGAAAAATAGTCTATATTTTTTTCGAAAAAATGAAATCGTTGTGGAAATAAAAAATAAGTATTATTTTATGTTTTGAGGTTATTTATAGAAAAGTAAGTATTAATAAAAAATTATAACTCTAAATTTTACATAATAAATAAACATTTTTTAAAGATAAATATTTTTTTGTTACCATTCTTAAATAATTTCCCACATGGAAGTGTAATAAAATGTTCTATTTACAGTATATTGTTGAAAACGTATCTACCAAAATTTCAATTTAAATGTTTGTAAATATATTTAATAAAAATTTTCTTACCTAGAAAAGTTAGTTTAGTCTCTCATATTACGATTTAAAAATTAATTAAAATCGTACAATTTCTGTCACTATGTAAATTCATAAATGTAGAAAAGATTTATTACCAGCTTAATAGAAATTTTACTTCTTAAAATTTTTAATTTTCAAGCTCTGTCAAAAGTACTTATTATAATATGCTCAAATCTGTATATTTTGTTTTACTTGCGGCACAATATCAATATAGTATATATTTTATCCAATGAGTAATATAGATCTTTGCCTGAAATTATTAAAATATTACCGAAATTAGCACAAATAAATCACTCACTCCTTACCTTACCACTCTTTCTTTTTAGCTGTTCTTCTAGGTCCCTTTCTTTAATTGATCCGTATTTATTCATTAATCTATTTTAATCAATATTTACTCAGATATATATTTTAAACAGATAGTGGAGCGCCTGGGGCGTTAAAAACATGAAACCTCGAAATTGAGCTGCAGTGAATGAAATTTAAAAACTCAAAATGGAATATTTTACTACTAATATATATAAAAAAAATTACCAATTTAAAAATTGTGATCTTGATTTAAAAAACAAAAAAAAAAATGATAATTGCAATAATTTAAATACTATTTAGATTTAGATAGTAATCGGGAAAAAGTAAATAAAGGAAAATTAAATAAAATAGAAAATTACTAATAAAATATTTTTTATTCAATGAATTTACATTATTATACATATTTATTATTTTCGTCCACTTCATTTATTTAAATAATAGGTGGAATATTGAAACAACGATTTTCGCTAGCACTGTGAACATGCTATTACTGTATAAGTCACTTTTCCTACATCCACAAGTAGTTTCACATCCCTTTTTACAATTACAAAATAACATTTACAATAGATTATCCGGAGCTGGTAATTGATTGATTGTTACTGGGATAAACATGTTATTGGATGAATTTAAAGAAAATATTACATTATTTGTATTTTGGCAATAAAATATATTTGAAGTGTAAATCTACAACTCAAGGTAGCAGCGATGAAGAAAAATATAAAAGAAAAAGAGATGACTATGAAATATTAATAACCAGGGTGACTGATAATGCTTCTAATATTTCAAATATATTAGTAACTCCAGAGAAGCAATATCCTGGAAGTTCTGACTCCATAACTTACGAAACATCTGCCAATATAATGACTTAGTTCATGTTCTAGAGAAGAAAATACAAACTACTCTTAGTATTAATATCAATATCACAGCTAGTAAAACTTCAGAGAAGCCAATAATACCATCGTCATTTAAAAGAGCCTTGTTTTGGCCTGAGGAAAAAAACAAACATGTTAAAAGAGGAAAAAGGAAAAAATACTTGCAGTTATAATTTCGGAACTATGGCATAAATACAACAACAAAAAGATATTCGAAAAGGAATGAAAGGAAAGTCAAAAACTCAACAGAAAAATTTAAAGGAACGAAAATGAAAAAAATTAAAATAAATTACAAGAAAATAAAAATCCGAAGAAACTAGAATTTTAGACGAGTCCAGTGAAGATGATGAAGATGTGAAATATGCAGAATCAGATGATTCAACCTGGAATATTGAAGAATATAAAGAAAAAGACCAACAGATAGGAAAAGTGAATTGCTCCAAATCACATTTACGAACTAACAAATGGTATGACATTTGTATGATGGCTTTAAACTAACTGTATTGAAAGCAAGAATACGTTCATTAAAAAGGATGTTGTAACAGTTTCTTTTGGTCAGATTTTTGAACGTTTAAGATATGTATTTAAAGGTTCTGTTATAAGTATTCATGAAAAATAAAATGTATATTACCTTTATATATATATATATATATATATATATATATATATATATATATATATATATATATATATATATAAAACATGTAAAATAAAAATATCTTTGTTAAACAATGTTTACTAATAAATTTTATTTTTATTAGTATTTTTCCTTCTTTATTTAATTATTGTCATCCATTGGTACCATTTCCTACAATGTCAGCTATTGGAACAGTTGACATGTCAGCCAGTGGTTCTTATATGTCATATACAGGTACATAGGTATATTAGAAAGAAAAATATCACTTTTGAAAAAAATATTTAAATAAACTAAACAGAACTCAGTGCATTCAACAGCTGAATTTATGAGTGATCACTTGATTTTTGGATTTTTTTTAACGTTATTTTAAGCAAATTATTTTTATTTTAGTAAAATTATACACTGGTACACTTGTTACTCAAATATTATTTTTTTTATATTTTACAGTTTAAATAATTAAAAAATCAAAAGCTCAAAACAAAATTTAGTAAACTTTGCAACTTTGAGTATAAAAAACAAAATTCCACTTTAATCATATAAATTTATTCACTACAGCAGAAGTTGGAGGTCAAAATCCCTTGGCGCTCCACTAAGAATAAATTTAAAAAACACACACATCATCCACTTGAAAGTGATGATTTCAATTTGATTAAAACATATCTTGTAAATGACATGTGTTTTCATAAAACAGGACGCCACTGGTCCATGTCAAAAAAATATGTTTTAAACCTCAGATGGATAAATACATAGGCTTTGTTTTGTGGGAAGAGTTAAGGAGGAAACGCATTACATTGCTCGCGGTCTCTCTAGATTCTTTGGAAAAGATAAGAGGAGAACACGATGCGAGTGAACACAGCTACAAAACATCGAGTGCATATGCACGCGTTGTAAAATATGGGGAAGAACTTCACTGCACGCGCTCGAGACTAGCACAGACCGCGATGCGATTGCCTAATGTATTTCCACCTAAAACAGTATAGGTCAGGTGTTTACATAACATTGACGTACGATAATGCTATACGTATACAAAACTATAAGTAATGAAGGGGAAAATCGTGACAGTTACTTTTCTATTTTACTTGTTCAACTGAGGTTTAAACTTAACAAAATAATTAAAAACTAATCCCACTTCCATGAAAGAAAATAGGACACTTTACAGTGTGGCGAAAATGTAATTAAACACTCTTGGGGTTTTGTTAACCGTTATAGATACAAAGTTGGTTAAATGTGAAATGTACATTTTCAAGACAAAGTAAGGTTATCACTAAAGACCGGACAATTTAATTTATTCTTATCAGCGAAGTAACGGTAAGAGCGGACCTTCGATTTGAATAATACATTCTGAATAAAACAAGTTATTTACTGAACTGGTCGACACAGTAGATAAGATATTGGATTTTTATCGCCCGGGCGTAACATTTGGGGCGGGCTTATTATTACATTTACATTGCAATAATTATTTTATTAAATTTTAGTTCAAATTTGGTTGGATATTATTATATAATTACAAATGATATTATTATTTATTTTTTTATTGTGTTGTGGGATAATGTTGTTGGCTTTTTCTGTTAATATATTATTGACTAATAAATATATCAACGAGGATACACCATCATTAGTTTTATGTTTAGAGTGTTCCAATATACACTCTTTATCCTAAAGTAGCAAATATACAATTATATACAATATATACAATACAAATTAATATCAATCTTCTTCATTTGAAAAATATGTTTGTATGACTGCATATTTTTCTAAATTGTCTTCAGTGAAATTACTTCTTTTAGAAGTCAATAAATCTTTAAACCTAGAAAACGATCGTTCTACGTCACAACTCGTTACAGGAGCAAATGAAAAATGTGGAACAAAATCACAATATTTTAAAGCAGTTTCATAATCGTTAAAATTGTTCAGGGAGATTTGTTTCAGAGTCTGTAAATTTGGATTTCTTTTAATAACACAATCTATTTTATGGTTAAATTTATCTTGTAAGGGCCACTTTACGTTTTTTAAGTGTAACAATGTCGATTCAAATTTTTCCATAGCAACCGATAATTGTAAGTTACGGGTTTCAAGGAATTTTATAGTTTCTGGGAGACACGAAAAATAAGTCGCAAGAAAATTTAACTCCGACTGCAAAGTTGTTTTTGTTATTAAACCTTTACACTGAGTGATAGAGAGAGCGTCCTCTGATAAGTTGGAAATAAATACTTTTAGTCTGTCGAAATGCTCCGAAAAAAAGAACACAGCCTGTAACCAAGTTCCCCATCGTGTAATAACTGGTTGTGGAGGTAGGGGGATATTCGGACATATTTCTTTATATAAAGAAACTCGGGACGGTGCTTTTAACAAATTTTTTTTAAAACAGCTAATCAACGAATTAATGTCTGGAAAGCTGTCACGGATAAACTCACAAACTCGGTGTAACGCGTGAGCAAGGCAAGTTACATGCAGCATGTTTGGAAAATGTTCTTGTAATAGTTTCCCTGTTTTCAACATTACACTTGCCGCGTCTGAAATAAACAATAAAACTTTTGAAACGTCATTATCAATTACATTGTTCAATCCACGTTTCACTATTTCATAAATCATTTCAGCGTTCACAGTTTCACGAAACACACTAGAAACTAAATACTGTTGTGAAGTATTTTCAGCACTTAATAATCCTACAACAACATTAACAACACATCTACCCTTTATGTCAGTCGTTTCATCTGCACTAACCCAAATATATTTGCTGGAAATTTTCGTTTTTATTGCCGTCATTGCTTTATCGTACTGATTTTGAATATAATGTTTTCTAATTGTGGATTCATCCGGTATTTTACGTTTAGTATATTTACAAAGAAAATTTTTGAAAATTGTATTATTTAATTTTGTTAATGGAATATTTGCAGAAACATATGCGTTGCATAAATCTTCATAAAATATTTTGTCTGGACATCCCTCTAAAGATTGCATGTGTTTTTGTGTTTTCACATGTTGTGTCATACTTGACTTTCCATTAAAAACTAACACCTGATCACAATTGCGGCAGTATAATTTGTTGTCATTAAAACGACGAAAACAATCAAAGTCCGATAATAAATTTTCCATATTTACGTTTCCAGTTTCTATCACTTTTCCCTTTGAACTAAACAAATATACTCATTGGAAAAATCTAGTGATATTTTTACAAGACACTTTCTTCTCAAATCTCCTGTTTATCGACTCTTTGTTATCTTTTTACATTTTTTCAACCAACAGATACCTATATAGAGTGAGCAATTGAATTAATACATACATTACAGAAATTTAACAGACATTTATTTTATTGTCTCATCGTGTATAAGTACCATAATATCCACAGGAAATAAAAACATAAATGTTTTGTTACAAAAAATCGGTATGTACGGTATCGATAAAAGCCAAAATATTCATAAATATAATATAAGGATTGACTTTATTTGAATAAAAATATCACCGGCAACTAACCGACAATGGATCGAGAAAGTATAAGACAACATATGATGGGCCTATTTGACATTCATTTTAGGCCCTCTCTACAGCGTCTTAGTCCAAACGCTCGTAGAGTCCTAATATTTGGCCCCGATGCAATTTCTCCAACAATGAATCGGGACCAGCTAAGGCTAGAAATTTCCAATTTTCTGGAGGAAATAACAAATTCGGGGGAGGCAGCTGGGGTCCTCGATCCTCATTTTAGGCAGGAGAGTAGTGTACCACGCCAAAATATTGAGGAATAGATATTTTGTAATTATATAAGAGATAATAATAAAAAAAATATCATACAGAATATCGTTTACATTACTACACCTTAAACTCGCTTATGAAAAGTTTAACATCTTCATCAAAAAAGTTATTTTTTTTTAAGGAAAATTTCTCAGGCCACAAATTAAAGGATCTGAGGTTACTAAAAACTTTTGTAAAATATCCTACATATCCTCGGCGTTGGTGAGAAGAAAACATTAAATTTGTTTAATGAAAATGATTCAAAAGACAAAGAATATAGGTACACGATAAAAAAAAATCTCACTTTTTTGTATTAGTTTTAATGTCTATGTATATATCAGTACACTTTTTTTATCTTGTTTTAATAAAAAAAAGAGGTTTGTCCTGATAGTATTAGAATCTGCCGCACTGTCTGCCGTCTTAAATAGCGAACCCAGAATGAGACGCCTATGTGATTAAAACCAATTATTTGAACGCGATTAAAATGTCCGGTCTTTAGTTATCACTGATATTTTAATCCCAAAATTGCAAATAACAGTTACTTAAATAATTGTACTATAAAATTGTGAATTTAATATTATCGTACTTAGATCGAAATCCGAAAGGTCAGAATTAATTGAAATAAGTTTTTATATAATTTGAATATTCGGAAACAAATCTCAAAAATTCCCTTACGAATTATTAAGATCATCCCCGGACCCCAAATGTGAAAACAAATACTTGCAAATTTGAAAAAAACCTGTCATCGTCGGGCGTCGAACCCAGACCTCCACGTTTGCCGGACGTGTGCCCTTACCGCAGACGAAGACGAAAAATGAGCTCAATATGCATTAAAAATGCATTTCTTATTACACTGATGCTGCATTGGAGATATTTGTAGATTTGAGAAGAAACTTGAACGTCGTCTGGCTAGAACTAGCACTTAAAATTTTTCGTTTAGGAATTTCGACAGGTTTTTCTTTCATGTCTACAAGTATATGTTTTCACATTTGGGGTACGGGGATGGTATTAATAATTTGTAAGGGGATTTTTGAGATTTGTTTCCGAATTTTTAAATTATTTAATTGTACTATAATATAAACTATAATTAAAGAAAACAATATTTTTCTTTGAATTTGTATTCTTCTTTTAGTTCCTTAGTTGATTGCAAAAAGTAGCACGTCGATTTTTTGCTAGACTAAGAGTACTATTCTTGCAGGCATTTTTTATTGAGTAGATTTATACCTCATTCAGATAATTCACCCCGAGTTTTCGTGAAAAAATAGTCTAATTTATGTTTGAAAGCATATTTTCCATTACTATCAAAAAAGGAAAATCCATCGATGTCTAACTTTACTTTAAGTTTCACAGGTCATATGACCGCTCCCATTGCCGGGACATATTACAGTTTGTTTATTCTCCTTCCCTCGGACCCAACTACAAAGAGCGGGGAAAAAACGACGTGTGACTTTTTGCAATCAGCTGAATTAGTGAAAGTATAATATTTTACCTTTTCTTTTTTAAACACCAATATATAGTGCAAATTTTTGTAATAAAGTGTTTGGGGTTTCATTGGTGAAAAGATGAAAGAAAATACCCAAAAAAAAAAACATTTTCATCTCTTTTCATTTCATTTCTAACTTAAAAATTTAAGTCCCAAAGAAAGGTCCCAAACTTTCATAAAAACGGTATGTGAGCTTAATTTTCTAACTTTACAAAGGACCAAAACGGACCAAAAAGAAAAGGATGGAATACTATGAAAGAAAAAAACAATTGAATATTGTATATTCGATTCTCCTGGGTTCTTCAATTTTACTACCGGAAGTCAAGTTCGATTCATATAATTTAATATTTTCCTCCCCTTCTATGCGATATCTTACCCTCTGGCAAATTTATTTAGTCTGTGAGCCCGCAGATATCTATTAAATTTATAGTTTAGGGATCTCTTCTATTTTGTATATCGTAACGTTTGTTTATTTTAAACAGTTTAATTATTTTAATTTATATTTACTAAATACATCAATTTATTTTATAACTAATTTATTAAATTAAATCTACACTCCTTTTATATCAAAAAAACTTATATGTACTAATTTATGTTAACAATATTTTTCTTTAAAAATTGAATATCTAACTTAAACTAAAACGGTAAAATTCGGCTATTTGTATAAAAATACGGCGCAGAAGAAAATCGGGCATTCTCGAATGCACTACATCGGAGTTGGCAACGTTTCCAGCTGTTTCTAGTGTTCGCTTCGTACTATTCGCAGATGGAACGTCTACGTTCGTCCGGCATAGGCTATCAAAAAGACAATGCCGGCTCGTGGTTTAGTTTACGGGAGGGGGATTCACTTTCGATCGAATATACTGTAACGAGTTATCCGGCTAGTACCACGGGGGTTTAAATCATATGCAAAATATGCCAACCTGTTTACTGCGCAGACCACCCGGCGCTTGGGTGCTCTGAAGTCCGTTTTACAATAACCAAATTGTATTAAAATGTAAAGCACACTGAATAATTTAATAACATCTCGCTCAGTAACACAAAAAAGTATTATTTCAACAATTTTAATTTATATATTAAACCAAATTAAAAAATCATGCCTTCACTTAGTTATTTGTACAATGTTAACCTGTCTTTATGTCCGCTACATGCCTGCTGGCTCCCCCCCGTGTGACCGCTGCCACGGTGACGCGCGCGCTATCAACAAAAAGTAAACAAAAAAACAATATGGTTATGGTTGCCGCCGACGAAAACATGTGAGTGAGAGTATTTTTTATTAATTTTAGTTTTAGATATAAGTTATTTAGGATTATTTAAAATTAAGTAAAGGTATTTTGATGCTTTAACTAGAGAAAATACATAATTTCCAAATCAAAGAAAGAATGGTGCCACATTTTAAACATTTCATGTGAAACCAATCATGAATTATGAGATAATTTTGATACGAAATCGATTACAAACACAAATTGTTCAAGACTAAGACTGTTAAGATTTGCTTGCTTAGCACCCTCAAAACCAGATACACCAAAGATAATAATACTTAGTAATGTTGTTATCACACCTCCAGATTACCTGTGTTACATTCCAATAATATAGATCAAAATTTCAAAAACGGTCAGTCATCAATTGAATTTGAATCTTACATAACTGCAGTCAAAATTTCAGAATCAAAGATATTTCAACAATTTAATTCAAAATTATTATAATGTAGGTTTGTTCAGGTTTCTTTAAAACTCGATGCAAACTGTCCGAGAACCAGTGAAACAGTTTAATTCCAAATTATTTGTCGGATACAACTATTAAACTGTCCACTGGTCAACTAGTCTTCTGATAGTTCTCAATGTATTTTTGAAGAACCCGGACAGACCTAGTATGAGAGCTGTGGCAATATTTTAAGACCAAAAAGATAAACAAAATGATTGAAGTTACTGCATTTAATTTTTTTTTCTGTTTCAGTTTATATGGATGGTTGCCTTTTATCTTATTTCCCAAGATTCAACAAGAATATTTTTTTAGAAAATTAGTTTTTTCAAATCAAGTACATGAATTATTTGCAATTTCTGATATTCATTATTTTAACCGAAGATAGTTAACGTACACCTAAATAATAATGTGATATTTCTGATATTAGAGTAATTTTCTTAAAGATAATAAATATTTGGAGATAATTTATAATACTAGAATGTTTTTAAGTCAAACTCATTAGATAATCTTTAGAGAATAACATTTTCGTGAAATTAGGAGTATTTTTTATAGAAACTAGTAAACATATGTAAAAATAGATTGTACTTTGTATCGAAATAAACTAATATATACAAATAATGATGGTAGGCCGGGTTATCCGGGTTTTACTCACCTGCAAATAATATGGCACTATCAGTTATCTTTAAGCCAGAGTGCCATAGCAAATAATAATAACTATTCTTGCCACTCACAAGCTCTTCTTGGGGTTTAACTCATGTAGGTTGAAGTGTAGGAAAATCTATTATTATTGTTGTATTACCATTAATTTAATTTATTTTTCTTGGGAATTTTTAGTAAATATAATTATATAAAACTTTGTATGGTATTTATTTTACCCCTCATAGTTATTTGTCATAGAATTTTACATTTTTATTGGCATTTCATAATTGTAACAAACAGCTAATAAAAAAGCAAAATTTTAAATATAATTAAGAGGAGAAAAATTTACTTTAGCAATTATCTTTTTCTAACCAATACGAAATAGAGCTATGGACATTTCTAGTTTATTTTTAATTTTTAGTGAATGAATAATATGTACATTCAGGTAAAAGTGAAATATTTGTTTCTCTGGAGCCACTATTCTGAAATCTGATTTATTTTCTCAAAAATTGAGAAAGTCATTATGAAACAAAATTTTGCGATTTTTGCCATCAAAATTGATCAAATTTTAAAAAAGTGGCTCCAGAGGAACGAACGTCTACCTTCACTTACATGTTTTTCTTTCACTAAAAATGAAAAAAATTAACTGAAATTTTGAATGCCTATATTTCGTATTAGATGGAAAATAATAATTGTTAAAATAAATGCTCCTCTTAATGGATGTAAAATAAGCCCGCCAATTTTCAAATTAAATATGGTATTACGGGCAACTGCATTACCAACAGAGTAATGATTGAACAGCTAATATTGTAGGTAACTATATTATCGACAGAGTAGGATTAGTTGAACCACCCGCTTCCACAGGTCGCTGCAAGCAAACTTGTTGCCAAATTTCTATAAAGATACGGCAACTCTTAATAATCTTTCCTCCATGGCTAGTACTGCCAAGGTACTAGGAGGAAGATGTTGCTATAAAGTAGATGTTGAACTGCCACTAGTGGAAGTGGATATAGTTGTCAGAGATAAAATAATTATAAGTCAGATTAAAGATAGTTGTCAATCGTATTCGTTTTAAAAATTTGTATTTCCGTAAGTAAACGTTTTGAAATACCCCCACGTGTTTCAGTGTAACGAGTTAGCCGGCTAGTACTGCCAAGGTACTAGGAGGAAGATTTTGCTATAAAGTAGATGTTGCCACTAGTGTCACCCTGTATATGCCTAGATGTTAATTTAATTTTGTAATCAATAAACTGTTTTTGTAATTTTATATTTTAATATTTTTATTGCACATTTAATGTAGATAAGACCGTTTCGACAAAACGGCAATAATAGAAGTAACATAGTTTTGTTGTATTTATACCCTCTCTTTTTGTAACACTACTGGCCAAAACCAGACTTACAAGAATGAATTTCAGTAAAAAATGCCATGACAACCAAGGAGAGTTCATATTTGGGTTGCGAAGATTGTACATACTAAATAAAGGGTGTCCAAATTTGACCTTTGGATTTAATTTAATAATAAAACACAAAAAGTCCTTGAAATAATATGATATTATTGTATTATTTTAAAGTTTAAATGTTACGTTAATAATGAAAAATGGTATCCAGCATGTGACCTCTCTGCTTCTTTAGCATGCTAACATTCTTTTTACAAAATGTTCAAATGTTCTAGAACATTTTCGCAAACACTCAATTTCTTCATTTTCTTGAATAATGTTAACTTGAAGCTGTTTAGGTGTTTGAGAGTTATTAGCATAAACTTTTCCCTTGAAAAAGCCCCACAAGAAATAATCCAACGGTGTAAGGTCGCACGACCTAGGCGGACAATTAACCTCAGCTCTTCGAGAAATTATTCGAATGCCAAATCTCTCCCTTAAAAGATTTAGTGTTTTATCCGATGTGTGGCAAGTGGCGCCGTCTTGCTAGAACCACATGTTCTGGATATCCATATCTTCTAATTCGTTCCACAAATAATCTCGTAATCATTGTCCTATATCGCGCTCCATTCACAGTTATCGGATCACCAGCTTCTTTCTGGAAAAAATAAGGACTAATAACGCCACTAGACCAAAGACCACACCACGCAGTTACATTTCCTGGATACAGTTGTTTCTCCAATATTTCTCTTGGATTTTCTTCACCCCATATTCTGCTGTTGAAATTTCTTCATAAAGTTCTTAATAACTTTAACAGATGGTGCTAAATTTCTTCCGAAATACGTAGGGCACCTTCTTGCAGTATCAGCAAAACATTCCTTATTTTGGTAATAAGTTTTCACAATTAAAACGTTGTTTTCGATAGACAGTTGTTGCATGTTGACCAAAAAACAAGTAACCGCAAAGCCAAATTTGGACACCCTATATTAGGCTCTTTCCCATTACTTACTGACTCCCATTCCCCTCCGCTCCCTTACTCGTTTGGGTTCTACAGGAGCACCTCAAAGGCTTTATAAGTTCCAATGGACTACTTTATTAGACAGTTAAGAGTAAACTCTAGTACCCAGCTTCGATTCCTGGCTTGAGCACAATTTTTTGTTAGTTTCTTTTCATTTTGGGTTTGTGAGAATGGATTCCTTAGTTTCGTAGGGGAATTTTATTGTAGTGTTCATTTTCAGATTTCCAAATTGTTATATTTTAAATCATTATCTATATAAATATTTTTAAATATAAGACACTTACCTCATATGACTTTCAATAGCTTATTGACTATATGGGATCCTCCCACATTTTCCTTTGTCGTTCTGTTTTTTATATAACAGTCGCTCCTGCAGTAGCGATATCTTATCCTTAGATTAAAAGAAGTTCCAGTAACTCGCACACGAACTCCCAATATAATATCCGGTATATTTCTTTCTTTTCAGAGCCGCCTGCCCCTTTACCATTTTTGTTTCCTCGGAGGTTGTACGCGAGTAGCTACAGGGATGGATCGGCTTATTGAAAATAAAAATCACAAAAGTATTCCCACTAATACAATAAAAATGTAGTTATTTACTGCCATGCCAAATATCTACCTAGTAACAAATTTAATAAAGTTGACAAGGGGGGTAGCCATGTGTGAGTTGAGGTAATTTTAAGGTGAAGGGGGAGAAAAAGTCCTTTATATCTCACAAGGAAAGTCAATGTTTAATTATTTAACAAAACATTCAGTGCGACCGGTTTCGAAGTGTCATCACTTCATCTTCAGGCTCGCCTAGTGGAAAGGAGAATATGTGGTGTAAGGTGTGTTAACACTTAGAGCAAACGATATATAAAATAGTAAAAAAGAGAAAACTCACCATACTCTCCATCCACTAGGGAATACTACAAAACAAGTTTCATCAAATGTTGGGTGAAATAAATTGTAAAATGAACAAAGTTTACAAGTAATAAAAAGTTAAAAATATTTGAAAAACAAATATTAGTCAATTGAAATAGTAAAATTTAAAATATTCAAGACTATACAAAACAAATCACATACATTAAACAGATTAAAAGATAAGGCTTATTTTAAACAACCTTGTTTTTTCAAAAAACTAACATTTTTGAAAGGAGACCTGTCAAGTTAAGGCCTCTACAGGTGGTGGCAAGTATTAACAAAAAAAAATTCTTGGGTAAACCCATGACAGGGTATAGGTAATAAGATGTAAACTATGAGTGAAGAAATATTTATTATTTAGTATATAAGATTTGGGCCATGAACCAATCACCAAGTGTATGTGATGTTGTAGAAAGAAGAAGAAATGACTGGGTTAACTGTTGTGAAGCAACTGAAGAATAAAAGAAGAAAAGAAGAAAATGACGGATGTGAAATCACATAATCTAACCTAATCTTTAAACGTGCTCGTTGGTTTCTTATGGGAAAAAAATTACTTACTGAAACGTACCCCTTGCAAGAAAATATGTGAATAGAAATAAAGGGGAGGTTAAAAAGGAAGTTAGAAAGACAAATTTAGATTAGTGTTGAGAAAACAGGAGGAGTCTCTGGCATTATCTGGGCATTTAAGCAACCAACAGGATTTAATTTTAAATTTCTCAATATCTCGAGGCTTTCGAAGCTATTAAGAGTAAATCTATGGTAGGAACTATGTAGGATTTCGAAACCTTCAGTTGAATCGAAGTCGTGATTTGAGTCCAGTAGGTGGTTGGCAAAATGTGAAAAACCTGTTGTATTCTGGTTAAGACAACGCAAATGTTCTTTTAAACGGATCTTGAAATTTCGAAATGTGCGTTCCACATAGAAAGAATGGCAAGATTTACAAGTTAATTTATAAATTCCAGATAAGTCAAAGGGATCTAATTTATTTTTATTATGAACAAATAACTTATGCAATGAGGAGGGGGTTTTGAAAGATACTTTAAAGTGGTCTTTAAGTAAGCTTGCCACTTTATAGGATGCTTTTCCAATAAAGGTAAGAGAAATGTATTTCTTACTGGTGGTTAGTTCATGTACCATATTAGGATTGTTAATATAAACTAAGTTTTGTTGAATTTTATTTTGTTTATGTGTTAGCATTTTATCAATAATATCTAGTTCAAAGTTGTGAGTTAATAAGGAACTAAATATAATTAAAACTATTGCTATAGATAAATTAGATCCCTTTGACTTATCTGGAATTTATAAATTAACTTGTAAATCTTGCCATTCTTTCTATGTGGGACGCACATTTCGAAATTTCAAGATCCGTTTAAAAGAACATTTGCGTTGTCTTAACCAGAATACAACAGGTTTTTCACATTTTGCCAAATACCTACTGGACTCAAATCACGACTTCGATTCAACTGAAGGTTTCGAAATCCTACATAGTTCCTACCATAGATTTACTCTTAATAGCTTCGAAAGCCTCGAGATATTGAGAAATTTAAAATTAAATCCTGTTGGTTGCTTAAATGCCCAGATAATGCCAGAGACTCCTCCTGTTTTCTCAACACTAATCTAAATTTGTCTTTCTAACTTCCTTTTTAACCTCCCCTTTATTTCTATTCACATATTTTCTTGCAAGGGGTACGTTTCAGTAAGTAATTTTTTTCCCATAAGAAACCAACAAGCACGTTTAAAGATTAGGTTAGATTATGTGATTTCACATCCGTCATTTTCTTCTTTTCTTCTTTTATTCTTCAGTTGCTTCACAACAGTTAACCCAGTCATTTCTTCTTCTTTCTTCTTCCTACAACATCACATACACTTGGTGATTGGTTCATGGCCCAAATCTTATATAATAAATAATAAATATTTCTTCACTCATAGTTTACATCTTATTACCTATACCCTGTCATGGGTTTACCCAAGAATTTTTTTTGTTAATACTTGCCACCACCTGTAGAGGCCCTAACTTGACAGGTCTCCTTTCAAAAATGTTAGTTTTTTGAAAAAAGAAGGTTGTTTAAAATAAGCCTTATCTTTTAATCTGTTTAATGTATGTGATTTGTTCTGTATAGTCTTGAATATTTTAAATTTTACTATTTCAATTGACTAATATTTGTTTTTCAAATATTTTTAACTTTTTATTACTTGTAAACTTTGTTCATTTTACAATTTATTTCACCCAACATTTGATGAAACTTGTTTTGTAGTATTCCCTAGTGGATGGAGAGTATGGTGAGTTTTCTCTTTTTTACTATTTTATATATCGTTTGCTCTAAGTGTTAACACACCTTACACCACATATTCTCCTTTCCACTAGGCGAGCCTGAAGATGAAGTGATGACACTTCGAAACCGGTCGCACTCAATGTTTTGTTAAATAATTAAACATTGACTTTCCTTGTGAGATATAAAGGACTTTGTCTCCCCCTTCACCTTAAAATTAATAAAATTAATTGGAAAAGTTGCTTTTGAGGATTCCAAGAATATGACTTAAATTTTCAGATCCTCTAATTTTATAAGCTGATGGGTGCATCTCTTATTATTAAATTTTGAAACAGTGTATGTTAAAAGATGCTTTGAATTTTGGATGTACTAGCAAATACGATATTTAATTTTTGATCACTTCCAACACCGTCTTAGTCGCCGTTACATAATTTTCTTGGCAGGAATAAAATAAAATCTAGATTTTAAAATATATTTGGTTTGTTTCTGTAATCGGTTACCAACTGTTTTAATACACATAAGCGGTTGTGTAAATTGTTCCAATTTGAAGGTAAGTAAATCATTCATTGTGGCATTTACATATTAGAAAATAAAAACTCTAAAAGTTGTATAGGACCTCAATGGTGGGGTAAAATCAGCAAAATCAAGGCTGTGTTATAACTAGGTGGAAGAGAAGGGGTGAGGAAGTGTATAAAGGAGGGTAGATTATGGAATAAGAGGGGGCGAGTAAAGAGTTCATGGGAGAAAACCAAGAAGAAAATAATTAACCAATAAAATTAACATGTAGCATCCTAATAAAAGGGAAATGAATGACGTGTCAGATTCACTGCGATTTAAAAAATTTATTTCTCTCGTTAAGACAGCAAGGGAATAGTCTCGATGTCTATAAAGACCCTTCCAATCTTTGATTCGTATGAAAGTTTAGGCTTTCTAGTGGCTTCCCTCCTCTATTTGGTATGGTCCCAAGAATAATGACCTTGGATTTTGTAGTTTCACACATTAGGGTTGCCAACATTAGAGTTATAGTTGGCAACCCTGTCACACAGTGTGGATTAGGTAGTATTTTTTTTGGTGAACACATGTTGTAGGAGCTCTTAGGAGGATATATTTAACCACGTGTTGAATCTCTTTGGTAAGTTTTTTCTACACAGTATTTTAAGTTACGACGTAGCTATTCCTTTGTAAGACCTTCGTTCTTTTATTTCAGTGTCCACATATATATGTAGTCTTTCTGAATAAGTCGTTCACGAATTTGCCGTTCAATTGATCTGGTGCACCGTTTGTCCCTCTTTTTTTAGCTGTAACAGAGGGTTCTTGTGACGGGCCAGTATTATTGTGACGGGCACAAACTTCTTGTGACGGCCTATCAATTCTTGTGACGGGCCAGTATTCTTGTGACGGGCTGATACTTCTTGTGACGGGCTATCAATACTTGTGAAAGCCAACACTTCCTGTTACGGGCCAGTAGTCCTAGTGAAGGGCCAACACTTCTCGTGACGGGCCAGTATTCTTGTGACGGGCTGACTAGCACGTCTTGTGACCAGCTGATGGAATCGTATGCTGCTAACGAGGCAGAGACATCAACGTCTACTGAAAGAAGTCACTGTCTACCGCAAGTTTTTGCTATCTTATTTTTTTTTATCACTTATTACTATTTAATCTATTTTATTGGGGGGTGTTATTAGTACATACATTTATCTAAACCTAATGTAAACGAGGTTTAGGGGTGTACGGTTCACAGTACATTTTTATTTAACCCGAAACACTTCACCAAGAGCTCTTAGTGGGTTATATATTATTTATGGGTAATTAATATTTTTAACAAGTAACAGTATTTTACTTGTTTTTACCCCTAGCGTCCGTAAATAGTACCCTATTATTTGTTTATTTGTTAAATACAGTACACACCTCATGTGTTATAGTTTTACGATTACCCCTAGTCCTATTTAATGATTTTTAAGTCTAATATAGCATTTTAGTTGTAAATATTACTCCCAGTAATACTGGATTACTGTTAATAGTTGGGGAATCTGATAGTAATGTACTAAGTGATTTAGATGTTATTAATTTGGTAAATAGTATATTTCATAGTGTGAACGAAGTTGACCCCCCATGTCAACACGATTTATATTATTAAACTTGGGTATATATTGAACTTTACTTATTATTTATACCACTTGCTAATTGTCTGTTTGATTTTATAAACATCTGGTTGAGCATTTATTTTTATGGTAAAGTACACTTATAATAGGAGCATACTCGATTTGTAGCCGCTTGATGGCCTTGTAGAGGAGATGCTATAGTTAGCTATTTGGAGTTTGGTAGTGAACTGTCACATGGATTGTTGGATGTGAGGTTAAACTCCTGGCGCCCACTGAAGAACATAACTTTTTCTACGACTCACCCCCTTCTTCACTGTAGTTAGTCGGCATCCAACTTTGGATTGACATAAATCCCACCTCAGGTGCTTAGGCACAGAAAGTAGGTAGCATTTATTTTTGGTGCCCAACGAGACCCTTTTCTTGCGAGACTATCTGCAATTTTTTTACCCTTAACCCCGCTATGCCCGAGACAGAAGTAAGAGCAACTGTATTTTCCTTTTCTAGCTAATTCAGTTTTCCTCGGCACTTCCAGACCGTTTTTGAACTGGTTACATAAGACCTCAGCGCTTTGATGACTGACTGCTTGGCTATTGGATATGATGATAATCTCTTTTTCTGTGATATTTTTTATCGATCTTGAACTGCATACATTTTTCATTAGTGTGAATTTTGGGTATCTACCCACACTTTCAGAGTTCTTGGTTCTAGGCTCATACATTCATATTCCAGTTCCGTCTGTTGTTTTGGAACCATCTCGCAAACACGATTAATTCTAGGTTTCATTCTTTCTTGTCCAATTTTGTGGTTTTGAAGATTTTCATAAACTGAACTATATTCTATTTCATCTTGGGACATATTTCAGGTATCCGGTCCTAGAGCTAATAAACTTTCGTTTGATTACTCCATCCTAATCATACTAAATTAGTCCTTTTTGCCACGTTCTTTACCATTAAATGTAGATGTGTGAAGTTTAACATCACCTCCGTTGCAACCGTAGAACAAGTTCTCTTTGCACCTGTGATGCAAAGACAGATTAGTCTTCGTACTTTTGAGATACCAGCTCTCATAGTAGCTTAAGTAGCGAGCGAGGTGGCTCTGCGGTAACGCGTCTGCCTCGCTTTTGGGGGGTCGTGGGCCCCACTGCCGACTGGCTTGCTAGCATTTTTTTCAGAGGTTTTCTTATAGCAATAGACAAATGCTGCGCCAGGTAACATCCTCTTAGATAACTACCATCATTCATTCAACTCCATCCCCTCAGACCCGATCCCTGATTCCTCCAGTGAGGCCGAAGTGGCTTGTTACATCACCGCTCGCTGCATTTGTTTTTTTATCCTCAATGTTCCTGCACGCCATTGGAGTTTTTATGTCCTTAATATCACTTTATCGTTACCTAATTGTAAATATGTGCTAAGGCTAAACTTGTTTCTTTGAACTTTTTTTCGTAGGGTAAAGATAGGTTTCCTGTATTAGTTTAGTTTTCGTGAGGCTGCCAGTATCTTATTTATTTAGCTCACTGCTTTAAAAAATTTGAATTTTATAATTTGGCAACCGTAAATGCATTTTTCATTATTTTTATTAATGACAAATTTTTATGGAATGCTACTCCGGTCCTGTTCAGTCGCGAAACGACGGACTTTCATAAAGCGTAATAACTAAGTTGGAGAACTGTGTTAGAGTCCATACTGGAAAGAAAATATGTTGGTAGATGATGTGCTTCTTTTGAAGATTGTTTATTGGATTTGGGCGAGAGGATACTTTTTCACACCCCTGCCGCCGCTCACCATGGATATTGTTACGTAAAAGGTCAGATATAAAGTTATAATGAAACCTTATATCAAGGGTAGAATGAAGTTTCTTTTTATAATTTCTTATTGCTAAATTGGATATCTCAAAAGGCTTCCGTAATGCAATCTTGTAACGCTTTTAATTAATAAAAAAGGACACTATTACATTCAGTGTATAATATCTTGCTTACTCAATCAAGAACATTTCTTCTTTTGGTGTAAGAATAGATTATATTAGATTCTGTTTGAAACTATTTGCTGGAAGCCTTTTCAATTAGACATTTGCAGTTCTATTTTGGTTGCTCTTTTATTTTCTGTTTGATCTTTTTTAATGGACTTTATAGCTCTCCTATATATTAGCTCTCAAATTATTATTAATATCAAGCTACAGTTGAGGCGGCCGGGTCTTTTCCCCTTGCGAAATTAATAAAAACAGAAACTAAAGAAATAAATAGATAATCTCTCATCAAAATAATCTGTAGTCAAATTAAAAATGGCGTGGCTCCTGCTCTGACCAACGTCCATTTGGTATTTTCGCTATTTAATTTGTATTGGTTAGAGTGACGGAGTGGAGAGGATAATAAACGACAGAAAAGGATATAATATGTCCCCTTTTAATAAATAAAAAATTGCGTGCGTCGTGTGTTTTACAGAGGGTAAGAATAAGTAATATAATAATAAGCTTTTATTGTCTAACAGGTAATCCCATTTGCAAGACAATAATAACCATTTATAATCAAAGAATATATAATTTACATAAATAACAAATGGAGTAAACAATGTTATATATAATAATCAAAACAATACTTGAAACAATAATTGAACAATGATTGAAATAATGATTAAAAAAATAATTGAATAAAATAATAATTGAAATAATGATTGACAAGTACAATTCATAAATTTGGATAAAGTCATACCAAATAAATCAATATCGTTATTAAAACTGGCAAGATTATTAAATGTTTTACACATGTGCTAGATCTTTGATCTGACGTAACTAATATAATAGTTTGACATTATCGATATTTTTGAAATTTTTACAAGAACTGTAAACACAACCTAGCATTTTTGACGTTGTAGTCACATTAGCGATATGTGAGTTGAATGAGAGTCAAAATTGACCCCTAAATCTTTCAAATTAGTTAGACGGTTGGTACTAATATTTTGTATTTTATAATCAAACAACATTGGAGTATTTTTTAGGGTATATGTAGGCAATTTTGAGTTAAAAGCTATGTCATATGTTTAGGCTATTTTTATAACATATTTAAAAATTTTTAGAAAACTTTAAAAAACCGAGATGCTCTGGTAACATACAAATTTTCGAGAAAAGTTTTATAATATTTTAAGAGCCTAAAAATGCGTGGTTGTTTTTATAAAAAAGCTTTAAAAAACCAAGGTGCTCTGCTGGCTTCGTTCGAACCCCTCTTTCTATTAACATTTAAATACTTAGATAGTCCTACACAATTTTAGTTTTACAAAGCAGAAACCAAATACTTATTTTAAAGTCTGTATACCTAGTAATTAGGCTCAACTTATTAGCTAAAACTTATTATCTAAAATCATAGAAACCGATCCTCGTCAAATCTATATAGTACGTTTAATTATTCGTTTTAAGAAACAACTGTGGGGCATATGCACTATTCTTGGTGGTGAAGCCGTTAAGGAAACTCCTCTTACCTTCAGCGGTATATATAACTGGTAGTAAAGATTGGGTTTATCTTACTTGCTGGCACTCCAGGTTCCTAGAGGAACAGGCATGGAACCACCATCCTAAGGTAGGTATACATACACAAAAATGTATCCTAGAAGTGGAGAGTATCTCTACTGGGGGTAGATTTTAATTCGATGAATATCTAATACCATAAAATAACCTTCTTGTAGTGACCAACTGGGAAGATTGAGGGCGCCGTAAAGTAAGGGGGCAAACCCGTACTGGGGACCACTTCCTGAGGACCTGTATGTCACGTTGAGATAGGGGTGGTCCGTATCTGAGGTAGTTCCAGAGCGGTAAGTACAAAACTATGCGAATAGAACATGTACTAATAGTAAAAATAAAAAGGTCTGCAAAGAAAATACATATATGTACACATATAAATATTATTTTAGGTGTAGGTGAGCTGCTGCAGGAAGAAATAAGTTAGACTCACCTGAGGATGTTGGTTGTCCTTAAAGAGTTAGTCTTTTTTTCAACGATTAGTACCCTAGATCCACAATAAAGTGTTAATTGATCCCACGCTCAATTCTATATGGGTTACTAACAATAATCCTTGTTTTTTCAAGCTAAAGAATCTGAAAAATCGAATGATTTCAATAGCACATAATAATAATAATAATAATAATAATAATAATAATAATAATAATAATAATAATAATAATAATAATAATAATAATAATAATAATAATAATAATAATAATAATAATAATAATAATAATAATAATAATAATAATAATAATAATAATAATAATAATAATAATAATAATAATAATAATAATAATAATAATAATAATAATAATAATAATAATAATAATAATAATAATAATAATAATAATAATAATAATAATAATAATAATAATAATAATAATAATAATAATAATAATAATAATAATAATAATAATAATAATAATAATACTCTCCCTAATTCACCCCCTTACGAATGAATTTCAACCCCTGAAGTCGACTGAACGACTTGTGTAGGGGAAGGGACGGCTATTATTATTATTTGCCGTGGCGCTCCGGGGCGACTTATTACAATCAGGTTAGCTTTTTAGAGGGACCGTAGAAAAAGTGTTCCAAAAAACTAGGAAGGAAGTCCGTAAGACAATTTGGTAAGTCACTGAGAGATCTTTTACTAATTGGATGCAACTGAATAGGGTAAATCTGTTCATTTGGTTGGCTAGATCTCCAACGGGGTCAGAAAAGAAGAATTATATTGTCAATTTAATTTATTGACAGATATTAAATCAACAAGAGTACAAAAATAACAAATATTTATTATAGGTTATGGGCCAGCTAAACAGATGTATTCAATAAATCGTACTATACTTTACTGGTACTAAACAGATTGGCGAAGGTGAGCGATTAAAATATTTTCAACCCGTAACATATGTTCACTTCATGCTTATCAATAATTTCATCTTTTTCTCTCCAAGTTTCTTAAGGTCACTTTATTTCATCATTGTTCTTACGGCTACTTCCATTTGTTTTATGTTTTTAATGAAGAAGTATGAATGGATCACTTCTAACGATGTTATTTTAGGATGCGTGATTAAAACTAATTCGGACTCAGTGACCTAAATTTAGACATGTCCTATGAAAACTTGAGTGGATTAAGCTTGCTTTAACATATTTTATTTCGTTTTCAGTAGTACATTTTTAATATTAAAATAAACAAAATCATGACAGAATTTATACACGAAGGAATTCTTACAATCCACACATGGCGTGTAACAAAGACATATATAAGTTCGTAAGGCTGTTAATAATTTTGTAACGCTAATTAGAATTACGAGAACGCTAAAATGCCCAACGAGTCCTTTTATCTGATTTGCCATAAATTTTCCGTTGAATTCGTTTATTTGAGTAAATAATCATGTTTCTTGCGTTCCTGCTGCCGGAAACTCCGGTTATGCATACGTACGTCTACATTGGTCGTTTTAGTTAATAGATTTGTCAAACGTAGGCGCGACGGGCGGTCGACAGCCATCTCATGTTTTTAATGTTTTCGTAGTTCATTAAGATCGTTTTTGCTCGCCTTTTGTAAAATGTGACGAGAGGTTTAGGTTCGCTGGAAAAATGTTAAAATTAGGATGAAAATGTTCATGAATGTCCCTGAATGAAGAAGGTTTAGCACGGGGGTGTCTAACAAAAAATTTACAGATTTCACAATCCTCTTGTTACCATCGGGAACATTGGAAATGATTATAGCTTAGTCTTGATATTTTTGTAACCATTATTTCTACATATTGTAATATTTAAATGAAAAAAATCATTCATATGTCGCGTGATGCTGATTTCGATCAATCCTGTTGATTGAATTTTGTTATTAATAGGTGACAATACCACAGTGTTGTATTGTCGCTGTGGTACCGAGATTACCATGATCAAATCAAACTTCTTTCGATATAAATCATTTTCTGTCAATTATAAGCATTGTCATATTGTCATCATACTCATTGTTTAAATTTCATAATACATTTAAACTTCACCTAGGAAGAAGGCATATTGTAACGTTTGTTTAATTTATTTATAGGTTATTTATTTAAAACACTTTATTTATAATTTATTTACTACTAATTAATTTATATAATACTTAGGCACTATTGTAACTTATAATTCTAATTTATTGTTTACAATTTATCTTTTCTGTCCACCACTTAAATTGAATCTTCCCTCTATCGACAAAATCGCGGTTATTTATATAAAAGTGAAACGCTCTCAAAAGAACCAACTCAGTTTGGAAGTTCTAGAAATTATCCTACGCGCGTATGACTGCGATGAAAAACATTCGATGGAAAAGATTCGAATCAGTTTCTCGAGTTTCGAGATGGGTCTCGATATGGCCAGCGCTAGACTTCCTCTCGAGGGTACGGTAATAAACAAAGAACAGGACTGGCTTCGCTTCACAATATTTAAAAAATATATAACTTTCATCCTTTGTTCACTAAGGCTGGTAACCGTGACCGGTTAACCGGTTCCGTAGACCAAAAAACCGTTAAAGAACGTAACCGGTTTAACCGTAACCAGTTTAACTGTAATCGGTTTAACCGTAACCGGTTTAACAGTAACCGGTTTAACCGTAACCGGTTTAACCGGAACCGGTTGCACCGGTTTATAACCGTATTTATGTGTACCAGGGTGTTTTCCAGTGCAGGAAATATAGTTTCGGCGAAAAAAAACTGCTTGCTACCGGAAAACGTTGATAAGTTGATTTTTTGTATCAAAAGTAAATAATAAAAAAAATAGGCAGTTTTGTTATTAGGTATTTGTTATTATTTCCTATTTTATGTCCCAATTAATTAAAATTTATTTTTGAATGTTTTTTTTTACTTGAATATAGTTTATGTTTTTTAGTTTTACCTACTTACCCTCCCAGTGGGAAGTGAGTGACTGTGTCCTTTTTTAAATTTTAAATAAAGTTTAGCAAAAGTATAATTGGTAGTATTTCTATTATTCTAATTTAATTTTTATTTAGTGAGTGCCTATTTTTAAAAAATCAAGCATGCAATACCTGGTTGTCACCGGTAAGAAAAGGTGAAATGGTTAGTAAAGTGACCCTATTTCTATTAAAAACAAAGGATTTGGTGGATGTGTTTTGCCACGATTAAGTCGGTGAGGGTTACAGTTAAACCAGTGACGGGTCTAACTGGTCACGGTTACGGTTAAACCGCCGAATCCGGTATAACCGGTCCGTTTCGACTGGCTCGGTTTGATTGGACCGGTTAACCGGATATCCGGACCGGTTATAATAATAGTAAAATCCGGTTAAAACCGAAACCGGTCAAAATCAGTCGAACCGGTAACCGTTTATCACGTCAGGAATTGACAGCCTTATTGTTCACGTGCACTACATTCCAACACATATTTTATCATTCAAGTCGCAGGTCTTACTTTGTCCAATCCAATAAAATAAAATAATAAAATTTAACGAATTATTCCTCAGTGGCAACACGGACAAGTCCATTATAGAACTAGGAGATTATCCATGACTTTTTTATACGATAATTTACCACTTGCCGTTTAACCTCCATTTTGCTTCACAATGTACTTAGTGTACCGTTCTGCCGAATTGTCGGAGACGATAAATGTATCCTCAAAGGAGTTTACAGCATATGCGCATTTTATCAACAAGTTTACTACACAACGAAACTTGCTCACGTCCGTTTTACAATAACACAGTTATATTTTAAATGTAAAGTAACCTGAATAATTAAAAAATATCTCAATAGAAATGTGTAAGTGGCACAATTTTTTATTTAACTATTGAAAAAATATGAATTCATTCAATTTGGTACAATGTAAATCTGGCTTTGGATAACAAAACCTAAACCTCGTTTCTGCTCGACTCGACAACCGAAACCCGAACGATACAATAACATACAATATGGCTGTCGATGCAAACATATTATAAGTGAGTACCTAGTACTTTTATTTAAGGTTTTACGTATACATTTAGTAATAATTTACTGTAAGTAAACTTATTTTGAAACTTTAACATGTCTATGTCTTATAAATTTATATATCTGATTGTAATAGTAAATTATACTGGTCCATTTACATAGTTTTAGAAAAAACATTTTTATTTTCTTCTTAACTAAAAAAGGGTAATTGTATTAGTGATTGTGTTATCTCCAACAATTGAAATGTTCATGTTCAACAAAGCTTTAATTCTAATATTTATTTTGATAATAATTACTCTAATTGTACAATGTATGTTTTAAGAAGTTTTTCGGTTTCAACTATTTTTTTTTTTATGGAACTCGTATTTTATTTCCCACGATTAAGGAAAAATTTGTGTTTGTGTTTAATATTTAAAATATTTGTTTATTCAGAAAATGTGCATTATGTTGATTATTGTAACCAAAGATTCTACAAATAATATTAAGTGAATACGATTATTTAAAATTTTGTATTATTTATTTTACATCTCTAAAATTATTTATCATATTTTTTTTTATTTTTATTAGCACTTTTATAACACGCATCTCATGCTTATTAAAAAAATGCTATTGAAAATGGGAAATTGTAATTATAGTGTCAAAGTAAATTCAAAACCCCGCCAATTTTCAAACTAAAATAGCATTACAGATTTTTTCATTATCGACTGAGTATTAGTTGCACCAGGTAGCCGTTTCCCTGTACATAGTTGGTAACAAGTTTGCTGGACCTCGACAGTAGCGCGTTTACCGCTTCTGGGGGAACTAATACCGTCGGTAAAAGACGATAAAGTGGTGGGTTCTATAATTTATGATATTTGAAATCACATTTTTCTATTTTACAACTAGAACAAAGAATAAGTTTGTTGGATTCTTGTTGTAGGTAAATGTTGAAAAATAGTAACAAATCAAAACATTTTTAATAAATTTAATTTATTTAAAATAAACTACTACATCACATAACAATAGTTTTATATTTAAAAAACAGGATACAATTTTCATAACAACAAAAATGTTTTCACAGAAAACGTACAAAAGACTAGTACTTAGGAACATTAAATTTGATTAAGTTAAAACCAAAACGGAAACGGTCATACGAAGTTTATGTTTAACTTGTTCGCGTTTGAATATTGAATTTATTTTCTTTAAAAATACATATTTGCTACATCAAAAAAACATTTTCTCTATACTCAGGAATATCTAAAACAAAACAAAAATAAAGGCACAGGTGTATTTTAAAAAATTAACCCAGAGTAGTTTTTTAAATTAAAACGTTATATTTTCTTACAATAAAAGGTACCCAAAATTAAAATAATAAAAAAAAAACATTTGATTAAATGCTCTTTAGAGGTGAACCATACAAAATTAACAAGTTGATGTAAATATAATATTATAATATTAATTTTTGAACAATGTATGTATGGCCATATTTGGGTAGTATTTGATAAATATAATCATGAATGATACCCAAAAATTTCTTTTTGGGAATAAATCGGAGCCCTTTTTCCATATTCCTTTAAATGAACAAAACTATGATGAGGTTCTACAATATCTGTTCGTAAATTGGGTTCACACATTTCGCATTTTATATATTACTTAAATCTAACTTAAACTATACTAATTTCAACTCACCTACATTTTCCATTTTCCTGCAATCTTTTTTAAAAGCTCAAAATTTTGAATAAGAACGCGCTTCTATCTTTAGATGCAATACCTTTATTCCCCCTACTTTTTACGCCATTGTTTAAATGACAATAATTATTTGTATGCTTTTAATTGCTTATGTATTTTTCGCCAAAAAATTGTCAAATTCTACCATGAAGAAATCTCTACAGTTTTCAATATATTTGACATTAAATAAAAGCATTTCACGCACAGTATCGATATTTTTCGCGACAACAAAGGTACATGGACAACTTTTGCAAAAATCGTCATCAAACGTTGGTCTTTTACGTTTGAATTCTGTGAATCTTTTGTAGTTATGGATGGTACTTCGTCCCCAAAGTTTTTTCACCCATTAGTATCGAAAATTATAGAAAGATATTTACACATTTAATAAATTAACTTCTGTTGAAACGAAACTTTTCGGATTAAAATTTTACTGTCAACTGAAGTATAGGTTGAAAACGTCAAACTTTCAATACAAAGAGTAGTCGATTCCCCAAACTTTAGCAAGGCTCCGGTAATCTATTTAACTGGTCATGATTTGGAACCAAGAATTTGAACCAGGCTGTTGGTTGTCGAATTTTGGGACACTTTGTTATAACTTATATTATACGAGGGCCACTTCGTCAATTTTGTATTATATGTATTTAAAAAAATCCATAGTAACCAAACTCATGTTAACAAACAGCGAAGCATATTTGTTTCAGTCTAGCGATTTCCCTAAAATGTTCTTCTGAGCGCGTAAACCTGTAATATTGTTCGTAACTGTCACAGCCGTCACCACCCACAACGATTACATTTTGCAAATTACAAATATCAACGTCACGTTTTGAAAGGAAATTGAAACTCTTTTGACGAAGAATCCAAGAAAATTAAGCAATCAATTTTGAATTAATATCAACTTGAATTTGGACAGGAAACCTCTCCATTATGGTAATAAGAAAATTCGGTGAAAGAGGGCGGAAAATATAAACGATTATTTTTTGCTTTCAATTTTTTAAATACATTTTCTGTCATTAGTTAATTGTCCGAACAGGGACATTTTGATTGACTATTTGATTATATTAAATAGCTATTTGATTAAAATGTCTTATTAATTAGCCTCTTATTTTGGAGAAAACGTAACAAAATGGACTTAAAAATTGAAAAAATGTTTAAAAAAGTCTATCGATGTATTATTTCATTGCTCTTCATTATTATGCTTTAACGATGCCTTTATCAAAATTTAAAATATTAACTATTTGTTTCTTAAAAATGGATTATCGATTTTGCTAGGTATTTTGCTGAAAATTACAAATTACAGTTCCGTAAATAAAAACAAATCTTTCTGAATGTTGTAAATGGCAACCAAATTAAGCAATCAAAAATAGCGTAACATTGTTAATATATAAAATTTAATCAGTAAAAATTTGTGTGTACCACACCAAGATCAATAGTACAGTATCAGGGTTCTATTTATACAAACGGATGCAGTTTCCGTTCTAGGTATTATTTTATCCTAGAAAACAATATAAGTGTGTTATCACTGTTATCGAACAAAAAAACGCCCTCCCGATTGCGATAAGATAATACAAATTTGAGAGTTTTTTGACTTGTTTAAATTGTTGGTTCATTTACTAACCCTTTTACCTTTGTCTATATTAATATTATAAATACGTTTATTATTCAGTATTATACAAAAGAAAATATATGACAGATTAATTTACATTCGAAATAGGCATTGAGAAAATGGCATTTAACTATTGGATTTAAATGTCAGTTCTTCTGCTAAAGCCCGACAAACAATGAATCAGAAATAAATAGAAAATGTTAAAAGAGACCTATATATAAAAATATATACTAAGCTGAGTTTAAGACAGAAAAGACAGTAAATTTATATTAAATATAAAGATAATCTGAATAATAAAAAAGTCGATAAAGGATATTAATGCACTGTTAATATAATTATAATATGATAAGTATGATTGCTTAGTTCGTTTTGAAGCTATTTGAAGAACGTGCAACATTAATAAGATTATTTTCCAGTAAATTATTTGCTTATGATCTGGTACGATAATGGACTTATTTTTGTCGAAAATATTTACAGTATATCGAAGTAAACTGCCGATTTTGTGTAGATACCCTTAAATCGTTTCAATTTTATTTGTAATGTTTAATTATTTGATAAATACCCGTAATCCTTTTTATTTCTTCTTCATTTTTTTTTATTATTTTTAAGATCATGTTTTTCTCAACCGCCTTTCATATGCCTTTTTGTGTTACATTGTTACAGTTAAATACCGCCTTTTATAAAACAAACGTTTTAGACGAAAGTTTTATAGTTTTTTGGGGACAACAATTAGCTAAAATCGTTTTTTATAGCTAACCATAATATGGGCAACTTTTTTTTCGCGCAGCAAAATTTTCAAGTAGGTGTTACTCAATAAGTAAAAGTCCAATAAAAAAAATGTTTTCCTTAAAAGTTTCTTATTTTTTTATGAACTTCAAGAATATGTAAAAAAAGTGGGGTTCCAATTTAAAAAAAAAGTTCATCTCGATATGGCCATATTATAGTTATAGAAAAAATGAATTTAGCCAAATGTTTCCCCCAAAAAAACTATAAAACTTTTGTCTGAAACTTTTTTTATAAAATCTATAGTTTCGGCGGTATTTAACAGTAACACTTTAATTTGAATACCCGGTATAATGACCAGGGATGCGACAAGTATGACAAACGCCAATTTATGACAAACTCGTAGACTTGCTAACCCAACTCAACACATTGGTTCACATACACATGTTTGTTCCAACATTGGCTGTTCTTTTCACGTTTAGCCAATTAGTTGGGCCAACGTGTACAAGACCACTTGGCGTAAACTTTATTGTGGGCGGCCAGCGGTTTTTTGTGTACACATAATAAAAATGAATAAAAATTGAAATAAATAATAAAATAAATAAAATAAATAATAAAATAAATTTAAAATAAATAATAAAAATTAATAAAAATTAATAAAAATTAATAAAAATTAATAAAAATTAATAAAAATTAATAAAAATTAATAAAAATTAATAAAAATTAATAAAAATTAATAAAAATTAATAAAAATTAATAAAAATTAATAAAAATTAATAAAAATTAATAAAAATTAATAAAAATTAATAAAAATTAATAAAAATTAATAAAAATTAATAAAAATTAATAAAAATTAATAAAAATTAATAAAAATTAATAAAAATTAATAAAAATTAATAAAAATTAATAAAAATTAATAAAAATTAATAAAAATTAATAAAAATTAATAAAAATTAATAAAAATTAATAAAAATTAATAAAAATTATTAAAAATTAATAAAAATTAATAAAAATTAATAAAAATTAATAAAAATTAATAAAAATTAATAAAAATTAATAAAAATTAATAAAAATTAATAAAAATTAATAAAAATTAATAAAAATTAATAAAAATTAATAAAAATTAATAAAAATTAATAAAAATTAATAAAAATTAATAAAAATTAATAAAAATTAATAAAAATTAATAAAAATTAATAAAAATTAATAAAAATTAATAAAAATTAATAAAAATTAATAAAAATTAATAAAAATTAATAAAAATTAATAAAAATTAATAAAAATTAATAAAAATTATTAAAAATTAATAAAAATTAATAAAAATTATTAAAAATTAATAAAAATTAATAAAAATTAATAAAAATTAATAAAAATTTATAAAAATTAATAAAAATTTAATAAAATTTAATGAAATTTAAAAAAATTTAATTAATTTATTGAAAGTTGAAAAAGTTCAGCGAAGCGGGATCGGGTCAGCTAGTTTGTAAATAAATAGTAAATTTTTTATTTCTCTGTGTTTTTTAAAAGAGTTTTAAGTGAAATTCGCTTAATAAAATATTATATTCATGGTCTATTTGTGGATATTAACCGCGTTTTTTTTAAGTATTGTGATGTTTGTTTATTTTAAACAACATTTTATTTATTTATAACAATGCTATTCTAATTAATATATTTTTCGAATGTCTTTAAACTGTTTACTATTTATATTCACGTTCTATCTATAACTGACTCATGCGTTGTTCCTCCACCAATATTTATATACAAATTTAAAACTTTGGCGAAGGTACTAGAAATTTCACCAATACTAGAAACATTATCACGTTGACTCTGGAAAGATCTCGAAAGCGCATTCACCATAATCGTCACATATGTTTGGTCTCAAGGGGTTTAATTATGTATGATAATCGGACAAGTTGAGCCTCAAAGGCCAAATAAGACAGAGAAGGACTTGGATGATTAGAGCATGACTGAATAATGAAATGGCTCACATTACAGTATGTAAATTTTAATAATATTCTTTGTATTAACTCTATTTTGTTCGAATATGTTGAATAACAGGGATTTCAAACTACACTTCAGTACTCCAATTTACTTCTAATCAATGCATAATAGACTGACTAGCGCATCATAGAAACGAATAAAAAAACCAACTTCTTCATTCAAAAGATTATTAATGAAAATCAAAATGATAACAAAAATTTATGGAAAGTTGTTAATGCAATAACCTGCAATAGTAACAAATCTGATGATATATCAAAAATAAATGATAGTGATGATAATGTAATTGATAATGTAAAAAAAATATCTAATGAATTTTGCGACTTTTTCTCGGACGTAGGAAAAAATTTAGCTAACAAAATTCATCCAAAAAATAAACCCTTTCCTAAAAAACTTATAAGTAATTCTTTTTTTCTGGCAGATACCGATGGGAATGAAATCATTAAAACCATTAAAACTTTAAAAAACAATAAATCAGCCGGCCCGGATGGAATAAGAGCTGAAGTCCTTAAGATGATTGCGGACAAAATATCACAACCTCTGAAATTTATTATAAATAAATCATTTAATGATGAAATATTTCCAAATTCGTTTAAGTTTGCGCATGTAAAACCCATTTATAAAAAAGGCGATAAACTTTCTTCAACCAACTATAGACCTATCTCCTTAATTTCAAATTTTTCTAAAATATATGAAAAAATATTGAAAAATAGAATCGATAATTACCTAAATACAAATAACATTATTTCTAAACAACAATTTGGATTTAAAGAAGGCGTATCAACACAAAATGCTATAACTACTTTAACTAAAAAAATATCGGAATCGGTAGACAGCGGAAATGCATCGTTGTGTGTCTTCATCGACCTAGCGAAGGCATTCGACACGGTCAGCCATGAAAAATTGTTAGCTAATTTAGAAAATATAGGATTTAGAGGAAAATCAATTAATCTCTTGCGTTCCTATCTGTACCAAAGAAAGCAATCTGTAGTAATGAACGGAGCTGTCAGCAAAGTGAGAACCATAGAGTATGGAGTGCCACAAGGCACAGTGCTTGGGCCTATACTCTTTAATATATATTTAAATAATTTATTTGAAGTTCCTACTAATGGACACATAATTAGCTTTGCTGACGACACAGTTATCTTTTATGAAGCACCAACCTGACGTATACTACAAAATAAAGTGGAAGAGGACTTGCCCTTAATATTTAGCTGGTTTCAAGAAAAATTATTAACTGTAAATTTTGAAAAAACTTTCTTCGTCCCATTTTCTTCTGATTCTTACAGTCTTCCTAGTTTTAAACAAATCATTATTAAAATGGATAATAACAGTACAATAAAGATATCATACACATCTCACATAAAGTATCTGGGAGTATATATAGACCAAAACATTAAGTGGGACGTACATATAAATTACGTTACCAAAAAACTCAGAATGTTACTTTATAAATTTAGATACCTGTCTCGAATTCTTTCTGTTAAGCAGATGATGATATTATATTACTCACTAATTGAATCACATCTCAGATTTGGAATTGTTGCTTGGGGTGGAGCACTAAAAGCACATATGCATAGTCTAGAAATAACACAAAAGACTTTAATAAAAATTATTTATAAAAAACATTTTACCTACTCTACTGAAGAACTATTTGCAGAAACTCAGATATATGACATCCGTCAGCTGTTCTGTGAATGTCTATTACTCAGACAATTCCAAAATAAAGCTGAACTAAAACAAATTGAACATAAGTATAATATTCGATTAAAAATAAATCAAACGTACCTACCTAAGATGAAAAAATCAAATACTCAACGCAGTTTCTGGTATATCGGCCCAAAAATCTATAACAGATTACCTGGTGAAATAAAAAACGTGAACTCGAAATACTTGTTCAAAAAATTAGTTAGAAATTGGATTTATTCACAGTCAAGAAATGATATACACCAAATGATTGAAAACTATTACTTATATCCCTAGCTTCCTGCTTAACCTGTAACATAAACAAAAATATTTCTATTTCTTTTTAGGAATAAGTATATTATATATATATATATATATATATATATATATATATATATATATATATATATTTTGTTAATGTGCTATTGTTTATCTCCACAACTTCCAGTTCAACCCGTAACATTTTTTTTTCCTTTTTAGTATATAAGAAATAAATGTATTTTATTATTTAATAATGCATGCAATCAAAATAAACAACTAATCAGCCAGCCAAAAATAGAGTCTTACCTTTCACGTACAGGGCTTTCCTTGTGGAGTGTAAGATATCTAAGGAGGCGTTAATATTCTATAAAAAAAATATCCATGCCACATACAAGTTCGCTTATGTGGTCGTCACATGTTTATTGACACACTGTATTTTGAAACTGTTTTTTTTTTATTGTAAATTTATTGATGTAAATAAACATTATATTATTGGACGATTAACAACAAATTGAATGTGTGAGGAAAAAGTTAGCTTCTGGTGGAATAAAACACCAAGATCCATTGCCTCTCTAATAGAAGATAATCTTCTTGAACATTTTACATTTACTACAGTTTAAAACAATTTATTTTTCTCACAAAATTCATCTAGTTCAGACAGATCTGCTTGCAAAAGAATACTGTCAGATATATTATTGATTTATCTATAATAGTATATCACGTAACCAGAGTTGTAAGTAACCCATTACGCACGAAGCCGAGTGAGTAAATTTCACGAGTGTGTAATGGTCTAACAACTCGTGTAACGTACTATACTTTTTCTTCTATTAAATAAAACACATATGCTTGTGTCGCCTCCAATCCATAAATTTTCGATAGGTAATTTCGTACCTTTCTTTGGATGTTAGCGGTAACAAATTATGTGTGACAGCTTGAGATTTTTCATAAAGTTGAGAAATTGTTCGAATACAATAATATTTTGTCACAAAAATTGACAATATACCTAAATGGCAAGACGTTGATTTCCATAAAACGCGACTTAGGTATTTTTTAAAAAATTGTATAATGTGTTGCCATCATTTAGGGGCATCACTTTTTTAATCCAAAATGTATCTCGCTAATGCTAAAAGTTTGTATGTTTTTAAATTGACTAAATTTATGTAAATAGACCAAATAAAGTCGTACGTAGATAAAAATTTGATTGCAATTTGATTAAACTAAGATATGTAAGTTTTATTATCAAAACGCATGTGTATGTTATGAGATCTCATTACGTGCATGTTATTATTAAATCTCATTTACAAGGAATGTTGACAATACGATTTTAAACGTTTACTGCCATGGGCGTAGAAAAAGTTTTAAATCATTTGCAAATATAAGATATAATGATGTAATATTGTTACATATATCATTGATAAATACAATAAAAATTAATGGTCCCAAATTTGATCCCTGAGGAACCCCTGACGTAGCAAAATAACTGAAAGTTTCTGATGAGTTGACTGTGAGATATACGGTCAAAAGCGTTGCTGAGGTCCGTGTTAATCACATCGACTTGTTGTTGATCGTTAATAGAGAATGAAACATACTGAGAAAAGATACACAGATTTGTAACTGTACTTCTAGATTTGACAAAGCCATGCTGATATTCACAAATTGTATTCTTTACGTGTGAGTAGTATATATCATATAATACAATTACAAATAATTTAGAAAAAACTGATATTCATCCAACTGGCCCGTGGTTGGTTATATTTGCCAAACTTCCGCTTTTAAAAATAGGATATATCTTTGATTTTCCACGTTGTGGAAAAATTGGAAGTTTTCACTATCAAATTATACATTTTCAAGAAGAGATGAGAAAAAAGTTAAATGTTTTTTAATTATTACACCTACGTATTTCGTCAGGATCCGAGGACCATTTATTTTTTATTTTCTTTGAAGCATATATGATTTGTTCTGTTAACACCGTTGAATATCAAATAGTTGATGCTAATATTTAGGGTTTCTGTTCCAATGCTATCATTCGGTGGATTGGTATCGTTATGACTAATATATACGCTATTAAAATGATTGGCAAAAGCTTTTACAATGTCATTTGGGGAAGATAGGTTTTCATTATCATTAAACATATTACCAGCATATATAGGGCACTTCACATAAGACTAAATAGAGTGATATATGTCACATTCCTAAGTTATCGCAAAAAACGCTTTTTTCGAAATCCATTTTTAATTTTTCATGGAAGTATAACATCTCTATTTACCAGTATTCGTGTAATTGCTAAAGGCGAATTATTTCATCATTACGGTGATTATTGTTAATCTTATCAATAAACTTCTCGGAAAGGAATCACAATATGCAACAATTAAATAAAATGTATAACTTAATTATCTGTATTATTATTACTAGAGCGGTACCCACACGCCAGTCGGTATATGATACACATTACATTATATTAATATTGTTTATTTGTTCTAGGTGAGTGAAAGTTTGTTTACGACTGTTAATGATATGGTTCTGATCGAAACTGTAAGTACCTAAGACTCTTGTTTTCGCTTTAAATTAAAAGCATTATTATATTTAACACTGTGGATAATTCTAATTGGCTATTAAGAGTAAACAAAAGTTGCTGTGTACTAATGACTATAGTCAAAAGAATGCGAATGGACTAAAATTTCCATGTAACTGTCAGTCCTTACTATATTTACTCAGATGTTTATCTACCGTTTAAGTATGTGTCTATCTATACCAGAGGTCTCCAAACTACGGCCCTAGGGCCAAATCCGGCCCGCCAGTGTCATCAATCCGACCCACGCCAACTAATGGCTTATTGTTGCTGTAATAATTTGGATAAAAAAACAGAATGATAACTCTGATTTATTTAGGCTAGGTATAGCTTAAGTATATTATGCAGAACATTTAACTTAAGCTAATAATTGACAAATACTTGAACTAAATCCCACTAACATTATAAACTAGTGAACTTCCGTCGGTTTCTCCCTCGGTAGTTATGTTGGGGTAAAGAGTATCGTATATGTATGTACGTATATCGATATTTGGAATTGTAATGTATTATCGAACTGGACGTAGTCAGTAAATCACTTTAATAAATAACTCACAACCCTTTATTACAAAATCAATTCCCAATCAATACAACGCAATTTCTCAAATTACAATGGCGGCCACAGCCAGTGAACGTTGATGGATTGCCTCACTCTAGACAGACCTGCGCACCATATCCCAATGTGTTACCAACTTAACATAATACACTACACTTTCCCCCCCTTAAAATAATGTATTAAGCTTTGTAAAAACCTGTAGGCTTAACATGGCGTTTACTACGCCTAGGTGTACTAGTATTGTCGTCCTTACTAGTGGATCCATCAGTTATAACATTATCCTGAAAAATATCATTTTGCACCACATCATTTACAGATATCTCTGAAGAATTAGAACAATTTTTATTAAGTGGTTTAATATTATATTTATCATTTATTTCAAAATGATGGAAATCAATAATTTGATTTACATGTCTGCGCCAAGTCTTGTCTACAGAAGGAATATAGATAAAATAGGTCCTTGGTCCAAACTTTTTTTTTACAATTCTCTTAACCCAAGTCGGTTTATTAATGATACGATAATCTCTTACTGCAACCTTGTCATTTTCTTGAAATATCTTACTTCTTTTACCCCTATAAGATATAATTTTGCTTTGTTGTTTCTTTTGCACCGTATTTTGTATTTCCTTGACATCTGTATTCCTTCTGTTACCACTTACCATTGATAAATTAAATTAAACATAAGCTGCGCAGGACTTACTCCAGCTGTACAATGTGGTGTCACTATATGTTAGTGATAATAAAAAATTATTAAATTGTAATTGATTTGATCTACTGATCCTTTATTTACAACTTTAAGTAAAGCCCTTTTAATTGTTTTCACCATGTTTTCTGCCTGTCCGTTAGACGCAGGATGATATGGGGGAATTTCCTTAAAAACAATGTGATTTTTTTTTAAAAATGTCTGAAATTCCTCAGACTTAAAATAAGAAGCATTATCTGCCACACAAACGTCAGTTAAACCAAAACGGTCCATAACTTCCCGCAACACATTTATCGTTGTGCTAGATTTAGTATTAGTTGTCAAAATTGCTTCTGGCCATTTCGAATAAGCATCTATAATAATGAAAATAAAATATTTTTGAAAAATTGGACCTAAATAATCAATATGCAATCTATCCCATGGTTTTTTAGGAAATTCATAATGTATTAATGGTGCCTTTGGAGGCGAGTTCTGTAACTTAACGCAATTTGAACATGAATTAATTAAGACTTCTATATCATTATTTAACTGGGACCACCATACATATAAACTGGCCAAGCTCTTAGTTTTGACCATTCCCAAATGTGTTGATTGCAGTAATTTTAATATTTTTCATTTTAAAGAGTAAGGAACTACTACTTTATGCCCCAACATAAGGCAATCGTCTGCTAAACTTAAGTTATTTTGATAATGTTGAAATGGTTTAAATTCTGATGGTAATTTTTTAAGAAAACCCAATCTTACATATCTAGAGACTGTTTTTAAAATAATGTCTTTAGTTGTTTCCTCTTTAATTTGCTCCCAATCAATTGGTAAATCTGTATTGGCTGCTATAAAATTTAATGTTGTTAATTCTGAATCATGTTCATGCTGAACTTCATTTAATGGTAACCGTGATAGATAATCGGCCAAATTGTTTTCAGATTTAACATACTGAATGTCATACACATAGTTTGACAAAATTAATGCCCAGCGCTGCAACCGATGTGCTGCTAAGAACGGAATGCCCTTTTTATTCCCAAATAAGGTAACTAGACATTTTGCATCAGTACATATGGTAAATCCTTTTGCAAACAAGTATTGGTAAAATCGTTTTACCCCAAATATTATTGCATATGCTTCTTTTTCCACTTGAGAATAGTTTTGTTGACTTTTTGTTAGGGTTTGTGAAGCAAAAGCTATGGGATGTTCCTCGTTGTCTGAAAAAACGTGTGAAATAACAGCTCCTACTCCATAAAAAGAGCTGTCAACACTTAACTTAATTTTGATATTAGGATCATAATGAACTAACGCTGGGGCTGAAATGAGAATATTTTTTATTTGATTGAAAGATTGAGAACTGTCATTGTTCCAAACAAATCTGAAATCAATAAATTGTATAACGGTCTGAGCACAGTTACTGCATTGGGTATAAATTTGTTGTAAAAATTTACGAAACCTTAAAATGATTTTAGTTATGTGATATTTTGTGGCATCGGTGCATCTACTATGGCCTTAATCTTATCTTCACACGTATGTAACCCTAGCTTATCGATTTTATACCCCAAGTATGTAACTGATGTGTTAAAAAAATCACATTTTTGTAATGACACAGTTAAACCACTACTCCCTAACTCACTTAAAACAGCCTCTAAATTTTTCTGACGATTTTTACCTGTTATTAGAATGTCGTCCAAGAAACACACTACCCCCTCAATACCTGCTAATAATTGTTCCATTAGACGTTGAAATATTGCTGGCGCACTAGCAATACCAAATGGCAACCGATTATAAATAAATAAACCCTTATGGGTGTTAATAGCAGTGAGCAACTTAGAGGAATCATCTAATTCTACTTGTTGGTAGGCGAGTGAAAGATCAATTTTAATGAATTCAACACCACCTTGCAGTTTTACAAAAAGTTCCTCAATTTTAGGTAAAGGATACTTATCTATTTGTAAGATTGGATTTATTGTGATTTTGTAATCTCCACAAATTCTTATGTTACCTCCTTTTTTTAATACTGGAACTATAGGAGTTCCCCACTCACTAGTTTGTATTGGGCTTAATATATTTTCTTTTACCAATCTCTCCAGTTCCTTCTCTACTCTTTCTCGTAACGCAAATGGAAGTGATCTGGCTATAAAATACTTTGGTTTGGCTCCCTCCTGAACATGTAATTGTATGTTTGTATCCTGAATCATACATATGATTTTTATCCTGAAAACCCCTTAGGAACGGAAAAGCTAAATTAACGCGAATGAAACAGCGGGGTATTTGTTTGTAAAAAATACTAATGAGTATTATGTAATTGTGATTTTCCACTGACAATAGTTTGTAGCTGTGGGCCAATTTTACTTGTACCAATTATTAAAGATTTAAGATGCTCATCGGTTAACTTAGATCCGTAAACATTCTTTGTGTACTTCATTTTGGAGAATGTCTTCTCACACAAGTAAGTAGTACCAAAAACAGAAAACAGCCCACGAACAAATTTTTGCAAATTATCAAATTGTACCTGTGGAAGACAAAATTCCAACAAAGATCAGTTTTGATATTTGTTCTTAATTATATCACTGCACTATAAATCAATAATTTCCATTGGAAGTTCCGGGGCTAGGGTTTCAATGTCAGTATCAAAAGGATTTTGAAAAATCTTAATTTCATTCGCAATGACAACAAAGTCTGAGAAACGAGTATCAAACATTATCTTCAAAGCACTAAAATACTGTTACGTAAGGGCGTTGGTCGGTTCGAATATGTCTTTTAAACGCGGTTATGCACTATTATTTCACAACAGACAGTTTCGCTTCCTACGCCTTCCCTAGACAGACTGACTCGCGGTCGCACTCTAGCCTTTCATGCATTAGAACTTTCTCGAACCACAGGTTATTCACGAATATTTAATTGTTACTGTGATTTCAAAAGTACTACTAGCGATAGAGGATACTGCCACTATCTATTTCTGCTTTTGACCACTAGATTTCGTAAAATGTCACGGTCGTAACAATACACAATAGTAATTCAATTAGAGAATTTAGCAAGCGTATGCTCGCTCAGGGCGAGTATTGGGCGACTAGTCTAGAATTTATAGATAATTGCAGAAAAATTAAAACAGTTTTGGCCCTTTGAACTTACTGAAGTAATCAGTATGGCCCTAAGGCTGAAAAGTTTGGAGACCCTTGATCTAGACAAAGACAAATTTAAAAATGGTATATATGCCTCGTTTAAAAAAGAGTCCTGAATGTCCTGTCATATAAAGAGAATAAATATAAATTAATAACATATATAGGCAAATAACGTGTATGTAAAAAGATATATAATCAATAAATACAATACATGAGCCTTATTAATATACGCATGTGAAATTGGGAATCACATACAAATGAACTGTAGGAATTTTAACCTTCTCCATAAGCGGTCGTTTGCAAAATCGCCATTCAGACCACTCTTTGGTTTGCGCTGTTTCAATTGCAACTGGATAATTATATTTTTGAAAGTATTCCATACGTCTAAATGACGGCTAAATTAATTCCCTTTATATCCACCCTAAAACTTTCGTCCGGAATGTAACCTCAAATTCTCGGTTTTCCTCGTTTTTCGTTTCACTTTTCGTTCTGAAACGAAACTCCTAAAAATTTCAAACATCCACATGTACACTGGCATAACCGGCACGTACATCTATCTGTTCAGATCGTCTGTCAGTCCAGAGGCCCGTTCAGAACGAACTATGCTCTTAATAATTCACACAGAAGGCCGTAAATCAGGGACATAAATAGTGGGGTATTCTCTTTCCTGATACACAACGGCATACACTACATAATTTAAACTGTTGCTCACGTTTTCTTGAAGGGAAGACTCTCCATTATTCCAGCTCTGGGCTATGAATGCTGACGTGGTCTCGTGACACTGGCATGGCTTTAAAATACCGCAACTTTGGAATTCGGCATAAAATATACTACTTTAAAGTTGCACTCCATATTAACTTTGTTAATAATTGAAATATAAGATTGAGCTTTTTTTGAATGGAAGTTTAGAACATTTTTTTATTAAAAATTTGAGTTTTTCGGGTATTTTTGAGCGGCGGCTGGTGCATAATGATGTAGAGCTGCACAACTGCCCTAAAATGCAAGTACTCGTATCTAATCTACATTTCACAGAAATTATAGACATTCTAAAATATACGTAAAATAAATTTTATGGATTATCTCATTAATTTTAATTATTAAATAGTAACCATAGCGCGCAAACGTATCTTTCTCTTATTTCATAGAGGACCAGTGAAAGACTTAACAAAATCTTGTAGTCATCTCTTAGCTGGGTCGCTTCGGGACTTTCTGTGCACCGCTGGAACCTCCCGCGCTCATCTTCTCACCTCCCTGCCGCCAAGACACGTAGTGTTTTTGCTGCATTTTTTCCAGATCGGTGAGCTTTGTTTATCTTCTGTCACATATGTGATGTGATTCGATTTCGGTTTTTTAGAATATTAGTTTGTGTTAATTTGCCAGCCACTTGGAGGTAGTTTATAAGTTAATAAACGTAAAGTTTTTTAAATACGTGATTTCCATTTAAAAACAAAAAATTTACTGTTATTTTGTTATTTCCGGAAAAACCGGAAATCAAACATGGCATCACATAATTGAATCTTTTATATGAAAGTACTTATTCCAAGTATAGTATCAAAGTAATACACAATCCCTTATTTGAGAAGTTTGATTCTTCGGTTACTTATTCCAAGCTTTTAAACAACAAAAAATCATTCCGATATCTCCATTAATAAGAGGGTTGTGACCCATTCTGTACTCCTCATGGTTTTCGGAATGGGAGTGACTGCAAAAAAATTATCATTTGGGTGTAATGTGAGTTCATTAAAGAAAACATTTTTCCAATGTTTATTGGGTTGTAAATAACATTGACCGAATCCAAATCATATAGCTAACGTTCCTTCTCCAATAATTGACTTTTATTATCTTTGTAGGGATAATTTTTTTAAAGGATAAATTTAGTTTCCATCCTAATGTAATTTCGGACAACATTGTAATAAATTGTATTTAGTCATAAAGAAACCCTTTAATCCTTATATTTCTTAAAAACTAAGCACCTTCTCAGTTACCTGGAAAATGAGTTATGGCGGATTACTGGAAGGTGAAACTCATTTTGAATAACCTTGCAACGTGCCGTTTCAAAGTGATTTTAGTTCTTCGACAGTTAGGTCGAGCTCAAGTTGAGACGCAGTTTGGTGAGGTGAAGTGAGTTGATTCACCATGGGGAATGGCGGGTTACTCCATATCACGTGGGCCTCAATAGACCCATTGCACATCCTCCAAAGGCATTTAGGCCTTGTCTCAAAACTCATAAAAACCTGTTGGTTGTCGCTGAGAGGTATTTAGAGATATTTGCTTGGGTGATAATGTCGCCTAAAGGTGTTTTTATAGATTCCTCTATTTTTAGAAATAGTCATTTGATGGGCTTTTACCATTGCGATGGTAAATGCCCCCGTGGAGCTATTCTGTCTGCCGCTCCATAGGGCAAAGGTTTAGTTCTGATTTTGTCACTTAAAATCATCCATCGTAGCATCCTCATTCTAATCAAGGTGTAGTTTCAACCTAAATTTGCTTCACTGAATCGCTATTATATAAATACACCTGAACTCACATAAAATAAAAGTTTTAAATAAATACAAGAAAACAAGAAACACAAATTTGAGTTTTGGGTTCGTATAGATTAAGATAATTGTCTTAAATTGGACTGGGAACAATTAAGACTAACAGATCTTAATAAAACACGTCAATTGCACGATATATCGCTCTTTTTCCTTTTTTTTTTCTTCCGGGTCCCTCACTTCTTTCTTTTTATACTATTTATCATGGCTTGAAACCACCATTAGAAGCAAATGACTGAAAACTGTTCCTCTCTTGTTCCATTTTAGACTTCACGTTGGTTTTCTCGAGTTACTTTTTCTCATTTCTTTGCTCTGGTTTTTACCCAGAGCAGGGAGTGACTAACCCGAAATGATAATTGCATTTCTTTTTTAAGAAGGCAATCTATTGTTTTACTAGCCTAAATGTGGGTAAGAAACCATTTATTATACTATATCATTATCTATTGCAAATATGCCCACTTTCTTCCTATCATATCATAGTTACTGCACATATAATATCGGCTATTAAACACCTTCCAATACGGTTTGCCAGCGTCGAAGCAGAAACTACGGAGAGTTAGCATGAGCGCCAGCAGGAAATGAATAATGTCAACTTTGTCTTGTGCGCTATGTAATGTGAACAGGCACACGGCGAGATATATCCCTACGCAGCCGGCTGGCTATGTTGATATTATTCGTTTCCTCTTTGACTAATGCTAAGTCTTTGTAGTTTTCACTTGACGCAAAAGGTATTGGAAAACGTTCGATAGCCGACACTTATATATTGTTGTATTATATTTATTTTTATTTTTTCGGTTTGTTGGGACTAAGATTCAAAATTTATATACAGTGTGGAAACCACTTATGGAATAAAATTCTTTGTCATTATTTTAGAAAATTATAAAAAATGCCGAGACATGTCAACTTTTGAATTGAGTTGTGCGTTATGTAAACATAAATTTAAATGTACAGGGTGATTCACGCAAGTATGTTATAGTAGGTGTTGTTTTTTTTAATGAAACACCCTGTATATTTGCATATTTTTGAAATCCTCTTAATGAACCGATTCCAACAAACTGAATAATGTATGGTCAATTATGAATTATACAGGGTGAAATTTTTATTTTGACAGTTATTAAACACATACATAAAATACCTGATGTATTTGATTTTAATTCATTAAAATAAATGTTTACATAACGCACAACTCAATTCAAAAGTTGACGTGTCTCGGCATTTTTTACAATTTTCTAAAATAATGACATAAAGAATTTTATTCCATAAGTGGTTTCCACACTGTATAATAATGAATACCTAAGGATATCAAGGATAATACAAACTATAATAATATTAAATCTGAAATATGCATCTTTCAAAGAAAATCTCATAAATTATGAAGAAAACTTTACAATGAATATTCAGGACTAACTTAAAATTTCTAACTACAAATTTCTGTTTTAGAGTTTTATGTATCATGTAGATAAGTTAATCTGATATTTACATACTTTAATTTTTCTTTACTCGTTTGAAAGTGAGATATTTTTCAAATTGATTTCAACTTTTATTACACAATACATGGAACAAACTTTTATTAAATTACTCTTTTGCAAGGGATTAATTTTTTTGTAAATACTTTCTTAAATATTAGTTTATTTCAAAGTAGGATTAATATATGTATTCGTTCTTGTACAGTTATATAATATTATCGTTATATTGACGTCTTTAGACTTAATATTGGTAAAATTTTCGTAATTTTCGAGAATTATGAAAATGTTTAATACTCTCCATTGATAAACTGTCCTACATGTACAACACTAAGCTTATTTTATTTCGTTAAAACGTATTTATTTTTTTTTTGAGTATTATTTAGTATTCCTCACACATGTTATAGAGTGAATTTCAATGGTAACTATCCATCTTAAATAATTTAATAGGTAATACTTTCATGAAAAAATACAAAAATAATTAAAAAAATAATATCAAGGGAAAAAGGGAAAGAAAGAGCGTAAGAGGTATACATTTTTTTAATCAAATTTTGGAGGAGAATAGAAAAATACAATAATATATAGGTTATTCCATTGAAAAAAAAAAAACATGGAACTGGCCATGGAAAGGAGAGGGTGAAAGTTGCAACCGGACGTCCATTAATTACGTAAGCTCAAAATAGGTTGGAGGAGATCCGTCAAAATCTCACCAAATATCATTTAAAGGGGAGGGGGTGGGTCAATGAAACTTTTACATCAACTTTTTAATTCAGAGAATAAACATCATTTAATTATAATATTTTGTATTTTGTATTTTTAAATAAATCCGGGGAATAGACAATTTTATTTAAAAATTATATAGTAAATTTTACCAAATATCACTATGGTGTTCACTTGCGAAACTACCTGTATATATTTTACCTTCTTGTTGTTTCTATAGTTTTAAGTTGTTATGGTTTTGTGAAGTTTGTTATATGAATATATTTTGATGATCTGTATGTATCAAGTTTGAAAATACATCATCTCTAACAGAAGCCTTGCATATTATTAAAAAATCAAAAACTTTATATTTTATGGTATGGCGCACCGCCACCATAAATGGTGACCCCGACGTGATCTTCCCAAATCGAAAGAAATTTCAGTAATTGGAATGTACTGACAGATGCACACAAAATTCTGACAACTCGTCAAAAATTATTTAGCCAGGCCGAAAAGAAAAAAAAAACCACAAGTCCATTGAAGCTGAATTAGTTTTCCTTTTGAAGCAGAATCCTTTAGAAGCACCAGATTGGAACAAGTACCCAACTCCTAATATTTATAGACTTTATTATTATTATTATTATTATTTTTTTTTTTTTTTTTAATTTAAGAAACGTTTTCGTAAGTACGAAAATCACAAATATTCCTTTTTTGCAATTTAGTTATTCAAATTAACATAATATGAGCGAAACTGATTTATTAGAGACTAAAAACCAAATTAATTCCAATGAACATATTTCAGCAATTAAACTTCCACCTTTTTGGATCGCTAAACCTGAGATTTGGTTTAGTCAGGTAGAATCGCAATTCAAATTAGCCAAAATAACTCTTGACACAACCAAATATAACTACATTATCGCTAATTTACCTTTAGAAGTAATCTCAAATATTTATGACCTTATTTCTTCTCCTCCCCAGCAAAATTCCTACCAGATACTTAAGGAAACCTTAATCAACAGATTATCCGCCAGCGAAGAGAGACGACTTGATAACCTTCTTTCCAATTCCGAAATAGGTGATTGCAAGCCATCTGATTTTTATAGATCTATGTTAAATGTTGTCGGAGGTTCACAAATGGTTAGTCAAGATTTACTTCTTAAACTGTGGAAGCGGAGACTACCGAAAACCATTATAGTTGCTCTAACCGCATCTGGTAAGGATAGTGTCAATGATCTTTTAGATATCGCTGACAAGATTTGGGAGACGTACCAAGCATCAAATATTTCAGCTTGTCATGAGATTATTAACAAACCTTCTACTAGTCAGGCATGTCACGTCTCTCAGTCTACAGCATTAACGAGAAATTCGCCAGAGGGTAACGACATTTTCATAAAACTTTTCAGCGATTTTTCAATTAATTGTCAAACTATTCTTAATAAACTTGCGAGTAATCAAAAATCCATCGAAGAAAATATCAGTTATTTACAAAATAAAGTACAAAATTACCCTTCTAATTCCAACAACAATGATTATTGCAGTCATTGTAGAAATAGAGATCGATCAAGGAGTAGGTCCCATTCTCGTTTTTCACCTCGAAACAATTCCGTATGTTACTATCATCAGAGATTCCAAAAAAAGGCTCTGAAATGTGGTGGACCTTGGTGCCTTCTTTTCGACACATTTAAATCTCCTGATCCAAAAAACGACTAAAACCCACTATTTCGACGACAAATAGTGCAGATATTTCAAACAAAAGTCGTCGCCTTTTTATCTTTGACAAAAACAATAAATTAAAATTTCTTATCGATACAGGGGCCGATATTTCTGTAGTTCCACGTGACGTTTTTAAAGATTACAAAAAGGATAGCAACAACTTCTTAACTGCTGTTAATGGTTCTTCTATTTGTACTTATGGAAAAAAGATACTCAGATTGGATCTAGGTTTAAGAAGACATTTTTCTTTCATTTTTAAAATCGCCGATATTTCTAGGCCAATCATTGGTGCAGATTTTTTATCACATTTTAACTTGATAGTCGATCTCCGAAACAGAAAACTCATTGATAGTCAAACTTCCTTTGCAATTTCCAGTGTATTTGTAAACACTGATACCCCTACACTCAAAATATTCTCGATTGAAAACGAATACACGAAGCTAGCTCAAAATTATCCTTATTTATTTGCACCAGCGGACTTTTTCTCACCAGTCAAACATTCAGTCAAACATCACATAATTACTAAAGGACGCCTTCCGTTTTCTCGTCCACGACGTCTTAATCCTAATAAACATAATATTGCTAAAATCGAATTCGAACAAATGGTTGAACTTGGCATATGCAGACCGTCATCTTCTCCAGTAGCTTCTCCATTACACATGGTGCCCAAAAAAGATTCTTTCGAATGGCGACCTTGTGGCGACTATAGGCAACTCAACAATGTAACTGTCCCAGATAGGTACCCCTTACCCAATATTCAAGATTTTAATCAACACATACACGGATGTAAAATTTTTTCGAAAATTGACTTGGTTAGGGCTTACCACCAAATCCCGGTAGCAGACGAAGATGTTTATAAGACTGCCATAACTACCCCTTTTGGCCTATATGAATTTTTGAGAATGCCTTTCGGTATGCGAAATTCAGCACAAACGTTTCAACGTTTTATAAATGAAGTTGTTTCTGGTTTACCTTTTCTATTCGTGTATATAGATGATATATTAGTAGCAAGCAGAGATGAAAAAGAACATTTAGTACACCTAAAAACTCTATTTGAGCGACTCAATTCTTTTGGAGTTAATCTTAAACCAAATAAATGCATTTTTGGATCTCAAAAATTAATATTTCTTGGCCATACTGTTTCCTCTGATGGTATCCTCCCGTCAGAAGAACGTGTAGACATCATAAGAAATTTTCCACGTCCAAAAAATCTCAAACAACTACAACGTTTTGTAGGAATGATCAACTTCTATCACAGATTTATTAAAGACTTTGCTAAATCACTTATTCCTCTATATGAAGTAATTACTACATTGCAAAACCAATCCGATAAAACTATCAACCATTGGTCTGATGAATGTGAAAATAGTTTTGTGGATGTCAAAAACAAATTAGCCAATGCTACTATGCTTATCCATCCTTCTCTAAATGATCATATTTCTTTGACAGTAGATGCATCCAATACTTCTATAGGTGCCGTACTAGAACAGCTGCAAAACAAGAGATGGCAACCTATAGCTTACTTTTCAAAGAAACTCACTCTTACCGAAAGAAAATACTCTACTTTTGATCGTGAACTGTTAGCCATTTATGCATCCATCAAACATTTTAGATATTTTCTAGAAGGCCACGATTTTACAATTTATACCGACCATAAACCTCTTACTAAAGCTCTTACATCCTCTTCAGAAAAAAGCCCACGTCAATTTCGTTTCCTAGAATTTATTGCTCAATTTACCTCTGACATATGTCATATTCAAGGTAAGTCCAATGTGGTCGCTGACACCTTATCACGAGTTGACGATAGTATTTTCTGTTTAAATGAAAATTTAATTAATATAAAATCGTTGAAGGACTCTCAAAATACTGACATAGAATTAAAAAACCTTTTAAAAAATCAATCAACCAAAACACAAAACAAACACATATTAGAACTCATAAACATTTCTCATGAGGATATAGAAATATGGTGTGAAGTATCATCACCTATACAACGTCCTTACATACCTAAAAACCTCAGATATAGCGTGTATGAACATTTGCACAATATTTGTCATCCTGGTATCAAAGCATCTAAAAAACTTGTAGGCAGTAAATATTTTTGGCCACACATGAATTCAGATATCAAACTCTGGGCAAAATCATGTCTAAATTGTCAGCGTTCAAAAGTACACAAACACAATAAATCCCCACTAGAAAGTTTTACCATTCCTAAAGGAAGATTCCAACATATCCATGTAGATCTAGTAGGGCCTTTTCCTCAATCGTCCAACTATCGTTATATCCTAACGATCGTAGAAAGATTCACAAGATGGCCTGAAGCTTACCCAATTTCGAATATCGCCGCGGAAACAGTTGCCAAATGTTTATTTAACCGGTACATTTGTCGTTTTGGCGTACCGCACACAATTACAACTGACCAAGGTACTCAATTTGAATCCGGGTTATTTTTGGAGTTAACAAAATTTTTAGGGTGTCACAAAATCCATACCACAACTTATCACCCTCAAAGTAACGGTTTGGTAGAACGTTTTCACCGTACTTTTAAAACTGCCTTAATAGCTAGATGTAATACAAATCGCTGGAAAGATGAACTTCCCTTAATTTTACTAGGTTTACGAGCTACAGTCAAAGAGGATCTTCATTGCTCTTCGGCTGAACTCGTATATGGACAAACTCTGCGATTACCCGGTGAATTTTTCGTTAATTCTAATGATGCCATTGACACTTATCCTTTATTGGCCAATCTAAGACAACTATTTGCGAACATTAAACCGACAACAACATCAAATCATAGCAAAGAAAAACCTTTTGTGTATCCTGAGTTAGATTCATGCAAATACGTTTTTGTCAGAGTTGAGGGAATCAAGCCGTCTCTTAAACCACCTTATGAAGGACCCTATAAAGTTAAAAAAAGATTCTCAAACAATATCGTTATAGAGAAAGGTGAAAAAGATACTATTATCAGTATCGACAGGGTAAAACCTGCTTTTCTACTTACTAGCGAATCTGAGAATATATATCAAAAAACTAACAAAAAGAAAGTCTCCTTCGCAGTAAACACTTATAATCAAACATAAGTAATAATTTTTTTCAGGAGGGGGAATATTTATGGTGTTCACTTGCGAAACTACCTGTATATATTTTACCTTCTTGTTGTTTCTATAGTTTTAAGTTGTTATGGTTTTGTGAAGTTTGTTATATGAATATATTTTGATGATCTGTATGTATCAAGTTTGAAAATACATCATCTCTAACAGAAGCCTTGCATATTATTAAAAAATCAAAAACTTTATATTTTATGGTATGGCGCACCGCCACCATAATCACCAAGGGAGTCAATGGTATAAATTAAAATAAAAATCACCTCACGTAATTAATGGACGCCCCCAACGAGTATTCATCAGCAAAAAGACTCCCCCTTCATATGATTTTTGATTTATTTTCATATTTTCTCATTTTTGAAAATAACGTGGAGTATTCCTGTATAATTTTATCTATCTCTATGTAATGTTAGTGCATCTACTAATTTGTTAAAAATTTATGACTAGATTATTTTACAAAAAATGTAGGTATATTTTGGGTCATAAAGAGATATTAATAATCTTGACCCCAAAAGTATCGCAACATTTGCTGATGATACTGCAACCCATGCTTTTGGAAAAAATAACTAGTAATACCGCGAGACAAGACGAGACGAAAGTGTGGCCTCTCTCGTCTCGTCTCGTAGGACGAGAGAAAACTTTTCTCTCGTCTCGACAAGAAGGCGCTTCTCTCGCTCGTTCTCTCGTCTTGTCTCGTCTCGTTTCTCTCGTGATAAAACAATATCAAATTTAAATTTGAAAAAGACGAAACATGAAAAAACGGTAAAATTTGTGACAAAAACAAAGAATTTTTCAAGTAATTTGCGCATTAGTACCTAAATTTAGCAATAGACCTTTTCATCACAATTTTTTTTTAACGCGCATGCGTTAGTATCAGCCATCTTTAACGTACTGTTTTTGTAAACAAGCATGTTAAAATGCCCACTTGAAAAAAATTATAATCGATAAATATTAATTTAAGTATATTCATTTAAAACAAAAATGAGGAAAAGCAAAGTAATAATAAGTTTAGTGTCTTAATTGAAAAATATATTTTTGCAATCAATTATAATAATTTATTATCTGTACGGAAAGGAAAAACGAAACGGTGTTGTTATGGAGTATGTAAAAGTGACACACGGTATAAATCATTCAGAGGCAATGCATATAACTTTATAAATTTTCCAAAGCCTTGGCTGCAATATCATAAAAAATTGTCAAATTATTAGGCAAAATCTATATTAAAACATTTTCAAAATGTGCATTAGGTGTGAAAAAATGTGGGCGAAGTGACAACACTTTTCGATCGATTGATGATGTTACTAAAGATACTTATATTTGTTCACTACATTTTCATGGAGTAAGTGGTCCAACAGAAGAAAATTTTTATCTGGTATTACACAATATTTTTTAAATATTAAGTACTACTTCGGTATACACAGTAATAATATTAAAAATGTCATGTTGATCCTCAAAATATTAAATAATGTATTTTATTAATTATACTCGTGATTAACTTTCATGTTAATTAAAGTGTTTTTGCAACTACTAATAGTTGGTTGGCATAATTAATTAGAATAGAGTTATAATTATTTTTTGTTTTCATTAATTTTTAACTCAGTTAAGAAGTATTGATACACCTCTCAATCAGTCCACTTTTTTCCTTTGTAGCAAACGTCCAAGACACTTCAACCACCTCTTCAACTGCTCACAACTATGTGCTTCCATAAAGTTATAAAAAAGTTAATCACCATCAACGATTTTTTCTGATTGGTTTTCTGTAGGGATAATATTGCTTTCCCAGCCGTTGTCGATCAAAACAGTACGAAACATTTGAATTACAGCTATTTCAACATGGTGGCTGCGCTTGCGCTCATCACATGATGAAAAGGCCTATAAGAAACACTTATGTCTCTATGTCTATGTCTGATTGAAAATTTCAATCAAGCAAAAAGAAAATTGTTCGAGAGAAACAAAAAATTCTCGTCGAGAGATGACACTCTCTCGTCTCGAATCTGTTTTCGAGAGAAAATGTCTCTCTCGTCTAGTTCGAGACGAGACAAGACGAGACGAAAGACGAGAATCTCTCGTCTCGCGGCATCACTAAAAATAACGAAGATGCTAATAGAAAATTGCAAAATCTATAGACCACATTAACACCTGGACGAAAAGATGGCGAATAAAATTAAATGAAGGCAAATATGTCCATATCAGTTTTAGCAATAAACAAAATGAATATTATTAGAATAAACGAGACACTCAGATCCCTTTTGCAAATACAGCAAAATATCTGAGATTGACACTTGATTCTAGACTGCGCTGGAAAGTTTAAAAAGAAGTACAAAGAGCTTCGTATAAAATACAAAAGAACGTATTGATTGTTAGGAAAAAATTCCAAATTATCGACATACAACAAACTGCTTTTTTACAGGCAGTTATTAAAACCCATATGGACGTATGGTATCCAGGTTTGGAGCTGTGCCAGTAAAAGTAGCATTCAAGTTATTTAACGTTTCTAGAATAAAGAATTAAGAACCATCGTCGATGCACCCTGGTGCCGCAATATTCATCTTTATAGGGACTTTAAAGTGGAGACTTGAAAATACAATAGAAAAATTTGCCAGTATTCACCAACAACGACTGCTCCAACATGGAGGTTATCCAGCTCCTCAACAATGCCAATCTAATAAGAAGACTCAAGATAACAAAACCTTTTGAGTTAATTCAACCATGTTAGATAAAAGCAGAGTATAGTGCGGTTTAGTGTTATACGTTAACAGTAGTGTATAGACTCTAAGGTACACTAGTGAGTAAATTCTTAGTTTATGAAGTTTTTAAACCCTAGACAAGTTAGGTTAGAATAAAATTGCTAATAGATCTTAATGATCAGATTGTAATAATCGTAAATGCTATTTTACTTGGGGCATTTATTAAAAAAAAATAAAGTTGATTTTAATTAAAAAAAAATTTAAATTTCGCCAAATAAGGCAACTAAAGTGATATAGTTTAACGAATAGAATTCTTGAAATCGCGTATATATATATAACCGTATAAGTGAATTTCACTCATATTTTATATAACATTCCGTGATTGTCAGTTTAATCAAGGATTGATTGATTTTCTGACACACGTCAAAATTAACGATTGTGATTGGTTTTCTATTGAAACCAAAAATTTCTAACACTGAAGGAGACAGTATTATATTTTCGACGAACCTCCCAGCCTTTGAGACTGCATCTAAATCCAAAACTATGAAATTTGCTACAAAATTGCGTCAGATGTTACGAGTCCGTCCCTGGCCGTCATTTTTCTTCGACCTGCGGGGATTTTTATAATAGCTGGCTTGCTGTGAATGAAAGTTCATATTGGAACAAATCATCTTTCCCTTTGATTTACAAGGGATTCTCGGCGTGTTTTACAGGGTGTTTTTGCCTATTTAGTGCCTGGTCATCGTTTATGGAATTGGATCGGTCAGTTGAAATATTGTCGGCATTTTTCTTCTGGACCGAACGTGAAAAAGACGAGAATGGAATTTAAATCACTATAGAATTGCGCTTCTAAGTGCCCATTGCCGTCATTAACACTGTCGAGACGGTTACAAAAGGCTTACAAGTGATCTAGTTTTTGAGATTAGGAATTTGGATTGGAAATTGCAAAATATGCTAAAATATGCTTTCTGAAAAGTGTTTTAATAAGAACTAAAAATCTCGAAAGCCGTTGAATCAAAAATTATAATACTGATAATGTGTGGGTTAATTCGTTTTTCTTGATAAACCATCCCACGTACGTTTTTAAATAAATTGTAATATTTGTCAGGACGATCTCATTTTTTAATGTAACGTATTTTAATGTTTTTTATGGCTCTATGTTAATTTTATTTATACAAATCATCTACCTAAACTATAATAACAATTAATTTGTAATATAAATTGTGCTGAATGGGCTTTTAGCTTTTCGCTTTAATTAAAATGTACATTGGCATTTTGAACTGGCGACATTTAATTAAATTTATAAATATAATATTATTCTGAATCAATATTTTAAATTTAACGTTAACATTTTTCCTTTCTGTTATATTGAGCAGATTCATTAAATTAAAACTTCTTGCTAAACTTTAGTAATAGATACTTTTTTGTCATTAGCCACTCTTTCTAAGATTTCTGTCCCATACTTTAATCTCAAACAAATGTTCAGCCCTCTTCTTAAATTCAAACAGTCCTGCTCTAGATTTTGGGCTGAATAATTTAAATGGGGTCAGGATTCTACAGGATGATTGAAAATCCGGACATCCAAGGTCTGTTAAAACTGCGAAAAAGTTGTGTTCGTCTAGTCAGATTGACGAATTGAAAAGTCCCAAGTTCATCTATCCGAAATAACTTTTTCTAAAATTTCTTCAGGAGGATTTGGGCACAGCTTATTCAATATCAGCTACTCATCTTTTGTACTTAGCAAAGAGTAAGTTAAATGGCTTTAGATTGATATTCGCATTTAATGCATAAAACCTTTGATACTTCAGGGTTTGCATTAACTGCCATTTATATTATTTATCATGTTTGTATTAGGAACATGATGAAAGGTATTATTAAAACATGATACGATGTTTACTAATCCATTTTTTTTTTCATATTAATAATTTTCTTTTTCTATCTGGTCCTTTAAAATTCCTTTTGCATATTTTAAGGTATATTAAATTCTTATTCTTGTTTACAAATTCAACAAATAAGAAAGTGAAAATTGATAACAACGATAATACAAATTAAATATTTTGAAAATTTGAAGTCGTATACTAGACTTGTTAAGTTTTGGGCGCAATCTGAAGATGACTCTCGAATCGAAACCGGTTAGCTTTGTTAACCTTTAGTTAATAACTTTTTTATGCGGTACTGATTTTGTGAATTTTATTTTCGCTTATGAAACTGGCCACGTTTGAGCAGTTGAATAACTCCTATGATTTCCATTTTATGTCAAGATAAGTAGCTGTGATTTGAGTTTGAAAAATGTTTATACACGAAAGTGGTTCACACTAGAGAAAAATATTACGAGAAAAGACATTTTGTAAGAACATTTAACTACTTTGCAGATTGATTAAAACCTTAGCGATGAAACAAGAATCCAAACCACAAGAGTTATCTACCCCCAAGGGTTATCTACCCCCAAGGAAGGCTAAAACAAAATATTTGCTAAAAAAAACTAACGATTTTTTGTGATGTGGAACGTTGTATTGGTTGAGATAGTACTCGGTAAAATATCGAAATTTTAAAAAGTATTTACAGGAATATCGACCCCCATTTCTAGGGACAGTGGAGGGTAACATTTTGAAAGAAAAATATAACTAATTTTTGCGACTTCCGTTCTTGTTTATTGTATAAAAAAGGAAGGTATACGTCCGATACGGAAGAGCAGCATAGCGTAAAATTTCTGCCGATGGTGAAAACCATAATTAAGCATAAGTACAATAGTATATGCACATCGTTTGGTATGTCATTAAAATGTACCGCTATCGCGAAACTGGCATATTTTCGTAATATTTGTATCATATTCGGCGAATATTGGGTATTTAGCATTTGCGAAAGATTGAATTGGGTTGCACTAAAGAAAGTTGGAATAGGTTGTCGAATTGACATAGAATTATAAAAATTGTTTTTGAATAGATATATACCTAGTAACTGCATGCCCTCAGTATTTATTTTGGAAATGAAAATACATTTTTCTGGATTAAGGAAAACTAATTTTCGCTTTCCTTCCGAGATCTTGAATTCTTTTTACATTTATTACTCAATGACGTTTGGTCAGAGACAGGTAGATATCCAGCTGCAGACCAATAGACATTGGCAAAAGCTGTTGAAAAAGTAATCAAAAAAAGTTTAATTGACCTTTTCAAAAAACAAACTATTAAAGAATAATCAGTTTGTCTTTAAAATTCAGATCTCTACAGAAGATATCATTGGATCCAGTGGCATAGCTTACAGGAATTAATCAATTATTTATCCATTACAGTGAACTTATTATGCCAACCAAATGTATCAATCACAGATTTTAAATTTATCGACACCGGGATATGGGTAAATCTCTTCCTCATGGTGATTAGATGTTTGTTTTTTTTGCTTTCTGTGCCTTTATAAAACTGTCTAGAAGTATTTAAAATTAAAGGCATGACTAATAATATATAATGCATAGGTTCGATTCCCCACTTGGCCATTCACTGTTGGGATCTAATTAAAACTGCTGCTAATGTAGTGTCGCTGGAAAACAATAACAAAGCCTACAAAACACAATTCTAATTAACTTAGTAGTTCATGCCGACGACACGCAAAAAAACTATTAATAATAATAATACCTGTGATTTAATTTAAGTTGATATTAAGATATGTATTTGATAAAAAAATCTTGTAAGAGATTTTCGAAAAAAAAAATTGTGGGACGTATTAAAGTTTGAGAATGCAAAGTTTTTCTTCCTCGAAGCCGACGATAAAGGTACATTAGAAAGAGAAGACGTAGCTTGCAAGCTACCAAAACCAAATTACCATGGTGAAACAGAGAGGAATATAAATAAAATGTCCTATAAGTTTGAAAATGGCATAAACAAATTTCGCCCCGAAGGGATGTCGCCATCAAAAAATGAAGTTACAATTTTTTCAGTAAAACAATTGAAATCTACGATTTTTCTATATAAAAATCCAAAATCTTCCCAAAATTGTTTTACCTTAACTGTGATAGTTCGGGTGTGGTGAATGCTGGGCATTTAAAAATAGTTAAAGAGAAGATAAGAAACTCATTTTGGGCATGTTTAAAGTAGACCTGTTTTACAACGTTTGTGTATAAAAAATCTTATCCCCACCATCCCCTAGAGGGCGATGGAGGGATTAGCACCTCCAAAAAATAAATTACAACTTTTTATGTGAAATCGTTGAAATATACGATTTTTTTCTACATACATACCCAAAAATTTCAACATTTTTGGACAAACTTTGTCCCACCAAACTATGACGGTTTAGATTGAAAATTTTTCATTCCAAACTAGAAAAAAAAAATCACAATTTTGGGTATATATGGAAAAAATCGTAGATTTCAACCATTTCATTTAAAAAGACCTAACAAATTTTTTTGGATGCCACCCCCTTTATCTTACCCTAGGGGATGGTGAGGGTAAAATTTTTATACAAAAACGTAAATCAGGTCAATTGTAAATGTGCTAAAAATGAGATTTTTATCCCATCTATCTGTAACTATTTTCCGTCCCCACATCCGAAGTATGACGGTTCAGATCCAAATAAATTTTTGGAAAATTTATAAAAAAAAAAAATTGGAAATGTTGGGTATGTAATGTAGAAAAAATATATTTCAACTGTTTTCTTGAAAAAAATTGTACCATTATTTTTAAGGAGGCGCCCCCTCCATATTAACAAGGGAAGAGGAGGCGAATTTTTGTTTATGCGTTTTTCATATTTAAGACATAATACAGCCATATACCAAATTTGATATCAACATCTCCTCCCAAACTGTTCTAGTCCCAAGAAACAAAACCACACCAAAATATGGCATGAAAAAATGTCCCAATATATACCACGCGCCCCTATTATGTTTTATTTTGGTTGACTTGCAAATGTTCCTTTCTTATGGTTTTAGGTATCTTTGTTTTTAGTTTTTATTAAACTGGCGAATGTATTTCTATTATTTATTTTAATTTTTTTAAGAAAATAATTTTTTTCTTATTTTTTCATATATGATATGTGCATTATTTTTAACCCAGGCGCCTTGAAAAATATCTTGCACCGAGGCCCCCTGTGCCAAGCTACGCTACTGCATTTATCTTACTAATAATATTTACAATGTCCTTACTAATAGTAGTAATTGTTCTTTTGCTATTGTTTAAGACCGGATCAAGGCACTCCATACGGTCAATCATCAAATGTCATTAGATATTTTGGAAGATTTATATTAGAATTAATTTAAAATCTTATTTATATATAAATCGAGCAATTTATTAGCAAACCAGAGGATTTGTAACGCTTGTAAAATCTTTTCTTTTGCCGATGACGCAGTAGTTCTTGCTGAAATAGATTTTAAGAATGTTATAAAACGGTTTATTGAAATGGAATTACCATTGAATTTTGAGTAAATTAATTATTATAGTCACTCTAGTACACTGACAAAAAATGTGACTATTTTTATAGTTTTTAAGCACAAATTGGCAAAGCTGTAAAACTAAAATTATTCTATACTCTTATATCTATTCACGACTAATTTAAATGATAATTTAAAAATAAGAGATAGTCTAAAAAATGTATATTTAATAACGCTTCCGGCAACAAGAGCTAAATCTCCTATCGCACAATTTATTTAAACTTGTTACGTCTTAAAAAAAGATAAAGTGTTTCGATTTATTCTGGCATTTACGGGTCGTTGCTTTTTTCTCGGTAAGGTGAGAGAATTCTGACCCTTCATTCGTTCCATCCACTTTAAGATAAAGAATGGGACGAATATTCGTTGTCTCTATAATTGATGATGTTAAAACATGGGTCTTTTTCGAAGCACCTAACCTTTTGTTAGGTGATTTGTCTTGTAAAGAGACCGCGCGCTACCCGTTCCGAGGTTGATTTAGGAATGATTTTTTTAAATTTTAATCTTAAATATTGCCAAATAAAAAACCAGATATCTTGTAATGAATTAGAGCAAACATATAAAAACAATGTGACAATGATGTCTGTCGCCTTAGAGATGTAATAAACACAAAATATTACTACATATTTATTTTAAAACTCATAACGACTGAAACTTATGAAAAAAATTAATTATATAAGTAATGTGCTGGTATGCTTTTAAAATAATTTTTATTTCTTTAACATTTCACAGATCATAGAGATAGCACTAGAGATACCTACATAATACTAATGCGATTTAATGTTAATATATTGTTATGTTTTTATATATTGGTTTTTTAATATATGGTGAAAATAATTATTAGAAACTTTAATAAAAACCAAACATAACATAAAATTACTTACCTCGACTAGCTTATCTTTTATTTTATGTCTTTTATAGTTTAAGAACACGAGAATTCTTTACCTCAGGGTAGAGTTCTAGCAGCGCCAAATAATGATAATAATATACCATTATAGTATTTCAATACTATTTACTCAATTTCAGGAACAACCTATTAATATCATAAACAACCACCAAATAATGCAAATTGTTGTAACTCATAAAAATATTATTTTATTAAACAAATATTATTTTCTTAAACAAATTTTGTTTAATTTTAACAAAATTAACAGAATTCACAATGTTTGTTTTGTGAATTTCTTAAGAAATAAACCTAAAATTAATACTAACACTTTCATTCAATCCTTTCATTCAAATTAATTAAAATAATATAAATTTAAAATAGGTAACCTTACTTCCTTTTAAAATTCAAAATTACTAGTCTAGACTCCAATGGTCTATGATGTCATTTCTTAAAACGACTGTCATTGAACTTTTATCTATGTTTTGGTTATGGCTGTCAAATTCAAAATATATTTTCATTGTAGAATAAATTGAAATAAACCAAATTATGCTACTGATTACCTATTTTAAAAGTTTAAGTAAGTATTCTAAAATTTAAACAACATTTAATGCTTGTTATCACACGTCCAATAAACAAATATATAAACAGTTTGTGTATTACTCACGTTGTCACTATTAACTTTTGTCCTTTTTTCAGGCTCCTATGCAGATAAAAAACTGTAAATGAAACAGTCTCTCTCCACCTTTCCAGTCGTTAAAAATTCCTACTTGGAATCTTTCGGGACAGATGATTTCTTGAAGGATTGTCAAAATGTAAATACAAGATAACTGGAGGTTATAGATACTTTTAAAACGTTTCTCCTACATTTGTTACCTTTATTGTATTTACCTGAACTCTCTATCGTTATTATTTTACAAAATAAATTCTATTTTTAGGAAGAAACAACAATTGGCTTTCATTTCTTAAAGAAAAAACAAAAAAAAACCCTCTTTATTTATTATCTTTTTCCTGGAAACCGTAGCTCAGTAACCAGATTTGTCCAATGGTTCTACAGGATTCATAAATCATAAGAAAATTAGTTGAAAACTTTATTTAGAAACAACTTAATGAAAAAGATTTCATATTTTATAAGGAAAAATTAAAGAAAAGGTTATTATCTTCAAAATCTGACTGTTCGATTTTCCTGTAAGTAACTTTTGCTTAATCATGACAGAACCAATCACAATTAACTTACCATTGTTAATTTACTTTTGACATTTTTGTATCAAATTTGATTTTTGATATACAGGGTGATATGTTAATAACTTAAATTAATTATAAAATTATTATGTATTTGTAAATCTTTTATTTTCATATTTTTAAATAGATTTTTTTGATTAAATTGATAACACTACAATATATATGATATTTTTCATTGTCAACAGCTGCCTTGTGGGTCTTCTATTAACAATGTTGCCAAAGAATATTGTCTTTTATTTTCGTTCGAAAAAGGTATTTGACAAACAAAGGCATGGTATTTTATTTTTGTCATGTACGAATGTACGTTTAGAGTAACAAATTTGTTACAATTTGTCCGGCACCAGCGAAATGTTTTCGGGTACATTCCGATGATCGCTAAAAGGGACATATTGCTAATATTGAAATTTCATAATTTCACGAAAAAATATTGGCTTTCGTTTTGAATATCGTATAATAAATTCTACCCGCTTTAATATATAACGTGTATTTCAAAAACACGCTGTATTATTACATATACGTCATTGGCGATATTGATCATCTCGTTGTTAATTAAATTCCTTGTGACATTATGCCTATTAAATTAATTTTATCTAGACTTTATATTAAATATTATTCATATCATAAATCCAAAATTCACAATCATTATTAGCTACAACATTCTCGTCAGTTTTGATCCATATTTATACATGTTGTCCCATAAGTAATTGATCAAACGAAGTTAGGCAATAGGGGCGGTCATTTGCTATCAGAAAACTATGTTATCCAATTTTTGACGATTCAAAATAATTCAAAATTTTCCTTTCTTGCATGACATTATTTTATGTACCATATGCACCTAAACAAAATGTACAAGAAAAAAATGTTTTCTCTAATTTTGACATATAAAGGACAGTTTTTGTATTCGCAGCAAATGTCAAAATGATCTACTTTACGCAACCAGTTGCGTAATATTGAACATTATGTCACTATATCATTATATCACCAGTCGCGAAAAGAAAACAAATAAAAATAACCCTTTTTTGGTTTTAAAATCAATTATTATTAAAATTTTATATCAAAGAAGAACGGACAGGTTGACTTATAAAAATAGAATTTGGTTAAACTTACAACCTAGTAGTAATGTTGTTTGGGTCCTTAATTCTAATTCAGCACAAAATATTTAAAACAATACACAACAAAATAACCCACTTATTTGAAAATTAAATAACTTTAATAAGCCATATAAACACTACAAGTTGAGAATACATAATTGATGTTATATTCTGTCAATAAAATTATGCATATGCAACTAACAATACAAGAAAGTAGTAGGGGAGGAAACATCTTATGAGGTAGCATCTCTTTTTCAAAAGGCTTTTTCTAGAGCTCTAGCTTCTATCAGTAAATGCAAATCAGGATTTAGCATAGCTGGCATCTTTCCATTAAATTCTAATAATTTCACGGATGGAAGACTTCAGTCCAGCTGAAAATCTGCAATCTGAACTAGTGGTCGTTGATTTAAAATATTTTCTAGACCTGTCTAGTTCTTCGAACATCAAAGAAGTTGGAGGGATTTCTTTCAATATCAACGCAGTTAGAGAAAAGTCCATCAGCTTCAACCAGGCCAGGGGATCTTTAATAGGGAAATGCTTACTCGTGTTGTAGTACTGTGCACCACGCATAGATGGCGCTACCTTACATACAGTTTGCTCGTTGCATTCGTCGAGCAGATTCAGAGTGTGTTCAGAGCAGGTTCAGAGTAACGCAAGTGTACGCAAGTTGTTATTCAAAACTTTCAACAGCCATTATTGCACACACAACCTCCATTTTGTGATAAAGTTGATTTGTTTTATTTGGCTATTGTTTCGAAGAGAATTTTTAAAGCTTTAAACATATATAATTATGGTGCGAATTTGTCCTTGTGCTGTTCCAGATTGTCAGGATAAAATTAGTCGCAGGTAAGGAATACATTTACAAATTTATTTCTTTACAAGTAAAAACTTCTTTTTGTATTTTATTCTTAAATACTTTGCCAAATTTTAAGAGCATATATTATTACTTAAAAGTACCCAATTTGTGAAATAAATTTCCAAAATAATGCGGATAACCTAATGTTTCCTAGGAAAAATTAAAAATCTTAACCTAACTTTTATCATTTTCTGTACAATTTCAGTTAGTAACTAGATAAAATATGTGAATATTAAGAAGATTGAAATACATAATGTTATCAGTATTTTTTAGAATTATACAATATGTAATGGATACTTTATAGTAGATACCTATATACAATTATTTTTCCGAATTCAAAATGAGGTACTTTTCAAACATACCATTAATTGTATATTTTATATTGTGCGACTCTTATTATTTTTTACTCCATATACTGTGACCTACCTCACCTAGGTGTCTTCACAATTTATTAATTCCAATTAATAAAAGTTGCATTCTTACTAAATTCAAATTCCTTCATTTTATTGAAAAATCTTCTAGATATATTTTTAAGAAATGCCGATACATTCTCACTAGCTAATAAATTAATAGCTCAGCTGCATTGACTCAAAACAAAAATAATAAAATTGAACTTTATATTTTTTAACTGATACTCTTCTTTATTTTTTACATGAAAACGAATCAGCAAACACTGCAATAGGAACTACACCCAACAGCAGCCAGAGCCAACTTTCCCCAGGAACTTTCGAACTTCTAGTGGATACAGCCATGGGTGAACTTCGTAATAGTTTTATTTTCATATTTCTTTATTATTGTGTACTGTAATAAGAATTCGTGCAATGTTAATTTTAATAATAAAAAATATATGGTTATAATCGTGTTTTACTTCATAATAAGATGTATTTTTTGTTCCACAAATCCAAAATTATAATTTTTCGTTTTCTTTTTAATTTAAAATATTTCAAATTTTATCTATCATAGAACATAACCCAATTGATTATATCCATCTAAGTATGTTGAGTGAAGAATAAAATGTTTGAATCATTTTAAGTAAAAAAGAACGAAAAATTATAATTTTGAAAAACTTAGTAGTGGTTTATTAGAAAGGCCGAGTTTGAAAAATCCGCGCTCATTGACCCCTACCGCCATCTATATAATAAATCTTGAACACATTTTCAATTATTAGTTATCTTCTTTTTTTGTAACTTAACTATGTGCAACCGCTACGGATGGCGCTGAAAGATGAGTAAAAATTTTTCACTGTTGAGTGGCCCATCTTTTAAAGGGTATGGTCTGTGGCTTCAACACATTTTAAAGAAATTCCTTCAGCGTCAACACAGTTAAATTTAGTTCCAGGGACATCAAGGAATTTGGATGCAATTCTCTCAATATCAGAAGCAGATATTTCATCGAATTTATTTTCAAGAAGATATATCTTTGTCAAAAACGCTAACTAGAGTCCGAGATCTTCTTCCAACTCCTACGAAGCCGCTGCCTGCAAAAACTAGAAAAGGTCGAAAGAAGAAACGCAACAATTTTGACATCGACGCCTAATAAAGAAGATCTAGTAGAAAAAGAAAAACAAGCAGTAAGAAAAATTTAAAGATAATGTGAAAGAGAAATGGAAAAAGTCAAAGGTACAGAAGAAAGGCGCCGAAAAGGCCAAAGACAAGTATTGATACCTAACCTCTAAATCAGCACACTTTTTCCCCTTGTTGCGAACGTCCATGACACTTCAACCACCTTTTCACTTGCTCAAAACTGTGTGCTTCCACAGACTTATAAAAATGAGTCACCATCAACGATTTTTCTAATGATTGATTTTTCTGTAGAGATAATATTGCTTTCCTAGCCATTGTTGATCAAAATAGTACAAAACTTTTCAATTACCGCTATTTCATCATGGCAACTGCGCTTTCTCTCATCACATGATGAAAATGCATATTGGAACTTTCTGTATTTTAGATAAAGAGTGGGTGAGTATAGTTGAATCGGGTCGCAAGTTTGTTTTAGATGTGCTAGAGCGTTATGAAGACCATTTCTCACATTATTTTGTGTTAGGTTTCCTACTTTTTATATAAAAACACACAGTAGCACAGCATTTTATCATCCTTACGGATAATTTGAATAATTTCTAGTTAGAAAAAGCGCAACACAAAAGCTACAATTAATATTCACATATCCATTTAGAGTGACCGGTTTCTAAACGTAAAATCCATTTGGATTTCATCCTAACGGATATAAAACAATTTCATACTTCCCATTAAATGCAAATGTTAATGCCAAGTAATATGATTATACGGTGTGGAACAGCCAAATGGAATAAATTCGGTAATAAATAAATGGGGGCGTGTTCGGAAAAACGCTCGGGTACGTCGATTGGTATTTTTAGTTGAGCATTTTTTAGCAAAAACTTTTTACACAGGGTGGGTCGTTTAACAGTGGCCAATACGAACTTTCTTATTTTAAATGCAACACTTTATATAGTTTTCTACTTTTGGATTCTTCAAAAAATTCTAGACATATTTTATGTACTATGTCCTATACCTAACTGTTTCGGAAATATTAAATATTTTCCAATTTATTGCAAAACTTAACATTAACAAAATAAAATTGTTTGATTACAGAAGTTCATTACAACACACTCAATACTTATTTCCCAAAAACGTAAGCAAAACCCATTTCAGCGTTCCTTTTTAACCGACTTCAAAAAAGGAGGAGGTTATCAATTCGTCGCGATATTTTTTACTGATATGAAATAAAAAAAGCTACTTTTGTTTAAAACGCCTGACCTTAGCAAATTGTTATCTGACTGCATGACAGTAGTTGTCAATGTTATAGTCGTTTGAATTTTTTTTTTACCTGCATATCAGAAAAATGGTTTTTGATTACTTTTTTGGGAAATAAGTATTGAGTGTGTTGTAGTGAATTTCTGTAATCAAACAATTTTATTTTGTTAATGTTAAGGTGATTACAGCACCCTCTCATAATTTTCGGATAAGGATATCTCAAAAAGTAATTTTTTTAAAAAATTGAAATTTTGGCAAAATATATTTGCATGTATTTTAAAGTTTTAATTCCTTCCAGTTTCCGAGAAAAAAAATCAAAGGGCTTTAAATTTTGAAATATAATAATGAAAATAAATGCATTTCTCAACAGCAGTATTCTTAAGATAATCCCCAAATTTAAGCTCTTCATCTCTTGTAAATGATTTTTTAAAATTCGCCGAAATTAGTGGCTAAAACGCCTCGTTGAGTTCTATTTTCTGGTTTAAACTGGTGTAAACTGGTGTAAATCGTTGCAAGAAACGAATAATGACTCAGAGTGTACAACACGATAGTTACAGACGCGTTACACTAGAAAGCAACACTTAACGAGGCGTTTTAGCCACTAATTTCGGCTAATTTTAAAAAATCATTAACAAGATATTAAGAGCTTAAATTTGGGGATTATAGTAAGAATACTGCTGTTGAGGAATGCATTTATTTTCATTATGATATTTTAAAATTTAAAGACCTTTGATTTTTTTTCTTGGAAACTGAAAATAATTAAAACTTTAAAATATAAGCATGTTCTAGATATTATTGCCTAATTTATTTTGCCATAATTTTAATTTAAAAAAAAAATTACTTTTTGAGTTATGCTTGTCCGAAAATTATAAGGGGGTGCTGTAATCACCTTAAGTTTTGCAATAAATAAGAAAACATTTAATATTTCCGAAACAGTTAGGTATAGGACATAGTACATAAAATATGTCTAGAATTTTTTGATGAATCCAAAAATAGAAAACTATATAGAGTGTTGCATTTAAAATAAGAAAGTTCGTATTGGCCACTGTTAAACGACCCACCCTGTGTAAAATGTTTTTGCTACAAAATGCTCAACTAAAAATACCAATCGACGTGTCCGAGCGTTTTTCCGAACACGCCCCCATTTATTTATTACCGAATTTATTCCATTTGGCTGTTCCACACTGTATAAAGAATACACATAAATACAGTTTTGATCATTTTAGAGCTCCGTCAAAAATTTCACTTTCCAAAAGGGTTCCCTCGCCAAAAGAGTTTGAGAACGGTTCTAAATAATTTCTTATAATAACTCAACCGTTATTTAAAAAAATTCATTTCATTAAAGGCGAACGATAAAACTTTTAACGAATTTATTATGTAAAGATGGATTAAAAACTTCCAACACGAATTAAAACTGTATATCAAACTTTAGATAAATTTTAGCTAAGAATTAAGTGGTATATTGATGGGGTTTTGTTACACTTTTTATTTAAGTTAAACGTTTTAACCCAATATACACCTAATCCAGTACATTAAGCAACCCACTTATGCTGAATGTTTTTTCCCATGAACATATCAGAAAATCTTTCTAGAAATGATAAAACATACGTGTGTAGATCTGACAGTTTAATAAACGCCAACGTATAAAAGTGAAATATGTCTGTTCATGAAAGATGGCAGTGTGTAAGTGATTCGCATATTACAAGCACAGGCTATAAACGTTTAAAAAACAAATGTATTTTCATTTAATGATATATAAATATCAAATTTAAAAAATCGAGTCCTTAATTGTAATTGAATTCTTTGTCAAAGTTAAATATAATAATGTTTTCAATGATTTCAAAAACTGCTGTTTAGATAAAGAAGTAGAATGGTTATTTTTGTATTCAGAATATCACATTTATGAGATTGAAATTCTTTATGAATGTATTGTTTGGTTCGGCCAGTATATCTTTTTTTATACAATTGTTTGATACATTACAATGGTAAGAAGTTCTTTTTCGACTTAAGGTTTCAGTTGTATACATTAATATGATATTTTTTGTATCCAATCTGATGTTACTTTAACAGAATATGGTAATAACATACCAGGTGTCCACGCGAACACTTGTCTTAATATTGCATTATTTCTGGTGTTTTTGAAGATAAAAATTTGATACCACCCCATCGGGTCACTCGCTGCCTCCACTCCAAGATTTTAAATGACACTTTCTATTTTTTGGTTGATTTTGAAAGGAAACCATTTTCTTAATATCCCTATTATGTGAAAAATAAGTTTCTTACATCATGAAATTTATGAAATATTAAAGTTAAAGGTTTCAGATACTTATAAGAAATGATTTACTTCAAAGAATCATGTCAGCCGTGGAAATATTTTGTTTTTAAAATTTCGGCTTTTTTGTTGCAATGGTTTACATTCTGTAAGATATTAAAATTAAAAAAAAAAATAAATTCAACTTCACCAATAGTTGGGTGACGGTGATTTCAACAGAAGAGTCGAATTTGTGAAATAATGACATATAATTCGGTGAAATTAAAATGTTTTGAGAAGTATTTGTTTCAGTGATGAAAGTTGCTTTAACTTAAATGGTCTTGTGAATAGACACAACTATCGCTATTGGATTAAATCCTCATATTTTCCGAAAAGGACATGCCCAATATCCCCAAAAAATTAATGTATGGGGTGGATCTTAATAACTATGTGATAATATTCTTCCATGAAAATTTAACTAGACCTAAGTGCCAACAGTTTTTCGAAGAGCTAATAAAACTTGCATGAAATAGTAATAAATGGCCAGCTCGTTCACTCGATTTAACCCCCCTTGCTTTATTTTTGTGGGGACTTTTGAATTATGTTGTTTATAAGACACCGCTACAATCATTAGCTGATTTGTAATAAAATACGAGGCATGTCGAAATTTTGCGCCACAAGTGTAGGAAATGTTAAAAGTGCTTTTGAAAATAGACTTTATTTTTTTTCTAATGGAAGTGATGAACATTTTGAGCATTTAATTTAAATAAAATGTGAATAAATCTTGCTTTTAGTATTTCCGCCTATGATATTTCTGAGTTAACAATTTTTGACATTTGGAACCTTCAACTTTAAATATCTCATAAATTTCATGATGTAAATATAACTAATTTTTTCACATAGGGAATTCAAGAAAATTGCCGGCTTTCAAAAACAACCAAAAAAATCATATAAAATATTTTACCGAGAACTTCTTTCGATATACAAATTGTAAAAACAGAAAATTCCTATTAACTTGAATTTTAATAATTTAAATATAAAACCACCAAACCAAAATCCTTTTTCACATTTCTCTCTCCATCGATCTTCCTTTTGATCCCACGTGAAATCTCACTTCGCGTCCGCTCGGTATTCTTCGTCACGTTCACTGTTATTGAACAATATTGGCGATTCAAATTAATTTTCGCGCGCCTGTCATTTGTCACTTATAAGTAGGATGTTTGTTTATTTACATGTTTTTGTTTTGGGCGGATTTTGTATTTGTGATTGTTTTAACTGTTTTTAGATAATATTCTCATTGTAATAGTGTTTTTGAGTTTCATTTAGTGTTAATTTAAGTTTAAGTCTCGTGCTTTCGTCATAAATATAATATTTATCATGTGTATGACTTATTTGTTGGAAATATTCACCTGTTGGTTGCTACAAGAACATCTAGAAATATGTATTCACTAAACCCAGGACATGTTTTATTATGTGGTTTAAAGGACATTTTAGGTACTACACGTTTATTATTGATGAACTTATTTAAAAATCTTACTAGACTTATTCTTATATTATGAAGTGAATCATGTAGTACTTTGTATACATGTAAATGGTAATAAAACCGTCACAAATCAGATTACAGTTTGATTCTAAACAAAGTTTTGTAAAATTTCAATATTGTGAATTTGTAGATATCCATTTATCGTAAAAAACAAAATTTTACGACTTGCACTTGGAAAATATTGAATACTTCAGTTTTGATTTTGACATTAACACCATATAGATTGCAATTGTCTGGGGACGTTTTCGCAGATTTCATTTTTGATATAAACACTATCACATACTATAAGAAATAAGCACATTTAAAGCTAAAAGGTAAGAAAAAACTCGAATTGTAATTGATACAAATTAAAATGTAAACAATGAACACGAACGCCAATGTTACCAAATGATCAACTGATTTTAAAACAAAATTAATAAATGAACTGAAATTTAAAAAAAATCAACATAATAAATCGGTTTTATAAAAAAATCCTTAAATAAATATAGAGTATGATTACATATTACCACACACAAATTTTGATTTTTAAATAAAAGGTCTTATCCACTTCTTCAAAAGCTAAAATCCGACGACGTAGCGAAGTTTTGCTACTTCTGGCAACACTGAACGATATCCTACTTATACGGACCTTCTATAAATTTCCACCAGAGGGCGTATCACTTAGCTTGCCAGACCTACTGTTTTAAAGTAGATCTACTGTTTTTGTTTCTGTTCTACTGTTCGCCTGTTTTAGGCATGACATCTACTGTTTTTGCTAACTTGACAAATTTTGTTTTTAATTTATTAAAATTGCCTCATTCTTCAGCAAATTGTCAAAAATCATTTTTTTAGTAAATTTTTTAAAGTAAAAGCCGCGTAATAAGCAGCCACTATTGTAGTTTGCTCCATAAAAAAAAAACTTGAAGATAATCATCATGTTTTTATTTAAAATGCAACAAAGAACGTATTTGAATTATCTGATTGAGACTAATCTGAAAGAAATGTGTATTATTTTTGTTTTTTTTTTGTTTTCTGACATAAAGTATATAAGAAAAATTTTATTATTTGTTTATTTTTCGTTTCTTATATAATTATTTGTTTTTTTTTTTATTTACTACAATGTAAATTATAATTATTATTATTATTATTATTAAAATATACTGTTCAGATTCAATAATCCATTTTTTTTACCTATCTACTGTTCCAGCAAATTTTCTTATGGCAACAGTGGCCACTATAGATCAAAAAAACTTATAATCATTCTGTTCAACTAATCACCATGGAGGAAGGATAATTAAGAGTTGCCGTTTCTTTGTATAAATATGGCAACTTGTTTGCTATCAGCGCCATATAGGAAGGATTTGTCCAACTATTTCTCAGTCGGTAATATAGATACCTGCATATTTTATTTTATTTAGAAATTAGCGGGATTTTGATTGTAGCTCTACTTTAATTAGAATAACTAAAATTTTTCATTTTTATTGGCATTTTTTACAACACAGACAAGGTGCAAGATGTAACAAAATGCCAATCAAAATGTAAAATTTTATGACCCATAATTTTAGGAAGGGTAAAATAATGTAATATTAAATAATTATATTATCTATTATATCATTAAAACTAATTTATAATAAATTTATTTTAACTTCATATCATTTTGAATCTCTGTTTTCTTTTAGATATTGTCACAGTTTTATACTATCATTATAATATTTTATAATAGGCTCGTTCAATGAAATTTCTATAACCGTGTTTTTTTACATTTTTATCAAGTACTACCTACATAAAACACACAAAAAAAATTTCAGCTTAATTGAATGAAAATTAAAAAAGTTACACGTCTTTAAATATTAAAATATTTTATTCGCGGGAAATTTACCACTGTGACGTCATAGGATCTTTCGAGTCAAGACAAGCTAAGCAGCGCGCTGCAGCGGTATTCGCACTTTCGTAGTTTGGTGTTGTTTTCTAGTATAGTTCTTGTATACGTTTGTTATAAAAAAATGTGTGATGCGGATTATGTTAAGGCCGATTCCTCCAATATGCCGGAAGTGGATGTCATTATGGTAATGGACTACTTCAATACAAACCGAGATTTCATCAGTGCAGAATTGAGGGGTGTTAAAATGCAGCAGTAAGTCATTTATATCTATTGTTTAATATTATAATATATTAAATATAGTATTATATTATAATGTATTATCACTGTTACTATTATAATATATTAAATATAGTATATTATAATGTAATATTACTGTTGTTCATGTCCAGGTCATTTCCTTTTCTTTTTAAAATGTAATAAAATGAACACGCAGCCCACTGGAGTGGTACACGTTTACAACAATTTTTGAAACTTTTACTTTTCTATTATTTCTTGTTTTTTTTAAGAAGCTGTAATAAATTTTGTTGGACTTACTAAATATTCTATATGCCCAATACAAAAGTCTAAAGCTGGAATGAATAATTATAATAATTTATAAAATTAATATGACTAGCTTGTTAGTAAGTGGTTTTTATATTGTTTTAGGTCTGCCCGTAAACATTATGGAGACAATGCTGTTGGTTATGTTCAGCTCAAGCGTACCAATAATATATGCTATTTAAAAGCGAGGGTCACTCCAGAACACAAAATAAAGGCTAAAAATTATCAAGTATCTTGTGTAATCAACGAATTGGAAAAAAAAGTTGTTGAGGTAAATTGTCATGATTGTCCAGCTTCGGAGGGAGGTTGCAAACATGCAGTGGCTTTTTTAATGTGGGTACACCGTAGAAGCGAAGAGCCATCTCCAACCGACAAAGTATGTTATTGGAAGAGATCAGTTTTAGCAGGAGCTTCAAGTACAAAAAAATTTATAACCACCGAAGATTTTGGCGCCAAACCATCTACATTTTCAAATGATTCTTTTTTAAATCAGTATATTGTTGAAGCAAAAAAAAGAAAAATTGAAAATAGCACTATGAGGTACCATATTTCTCAGAATTACGATTGTGTTTCCCTTCATCGAATGAAAATTGATTTCATGTCCACTAATAATATAAATGACGCATATATATTTTTGGATTATTGCAAACAACAAATGGACGAAGATTTGCTTAAACAAATCGAAATTAAAACTAGGAACCAGTCTAGGTGTAGCCTATGGTCTGAAATGAGATACGCACGTATAACAGCCTCGAAAGCATATGATGCTGCGCACTGTGCTACCTTAGATGGAACACTAGTAGAAAATATTTTGGGTGCCAAAGTTTTCCAAACGGAAGCCATGAAAAGAGGTCTTGATTTAGAGGAAGCTGTCCTGAAGGTACTTTCCAAGGAAACTTCCCAAATATTTCACAAATGTGGACTCTTTCTTTCACAAGAGTGCCCAGTGATAGGTGCGAGTCCAGATGCCATAAATGAAGAGTACGTTGTAGAAATAAAATGCCCTTTTTTAGATAAGACGTTTCATAACTTTATTGATGTTGATGGTAATATAAAAAGTAAATATTACTACCAAATACAAATGCAGATGCATATTACAAAAAGACAAAAAAGTTTTTATGTTGTAGCAAGCCCAGATTTTGAGAAAAACAACAAAATAACTTACAAATATTGTGATTATGATAAAAAATTTGTTGATACAATGTTGAATAATTTAACAAGTTTTTGGATTAAGGCTATTTACAATAAAATTTAAAACATATATTTTATGGTTTTATTTTAGCAAATAATCCTGTAAATTTATTAATGCACATACTACTATTACAATATTATCTAAATATTTTATTAAGTTCGAATGAACACAAGCATGGGGCTCTAAAATGGCATATTCGCGTATTCTTGATATGACCCTTTCGACGTGAATTCGCAAACTAGCAATCCTTTTGGACTGTTTGACTTCTTGCTTCGAATTTTTCTTATTTGCCGAAACTGATGGTGGTCTAATTAAAATGTTATTTTTTGTCATTAAAAGTTCATCGATATGTTTAAAACCACGGTCTGCCATGACATGTGCTTCATTTTCTAACACATTTAAAAATCCAGATTCTTCCACGATCATTTTATCGGTAGCCCTGCCACCAAAACCTCTAGATACATAGGATATAATCCCATCAGGAGTACAAGCTATTAAGTATTTCATGGTATTGCTTTTTTTATATTCTGACCAAGAAAGTGACTGCAGGATTGGGTTTCTTGGTTTTTGAATGGATATTTCAAAACAATCGATTATACACTGCACATTTTTGAATCTTGCTCGGAAAGGTATTGGCAAATATTTTTGAATTTCCGAAAGAGATTTCCACTGAATAAATGACTTCAAATGTTCAACTAATTTTGGCATTGTTTTTTTAATTATTGAGCAAACTGTTGCAGCCGATATACAAAAATCATCTGCTATTATTTTATATGGAAGATTAAGTTTAATTTTTTTCAATGTTACAAATATTTCAATTTTTGTTAGCTGACAACTTGTGCAAAGCATGTCAACTATAAAGAGCGAGTGACTGGGTATCCCAATATACATTTTTGGATTTTTTTTTATAAGAAAAACAGTTCTCTTTTCTATATTTTCCTTCTTATTAAATTCTTTTTCAGCGTTTTCCGTTGACGAAGAGTCATCAGATGTAGGATTGTAGGACGCTGAATGATCCGAATAACTTGAATTACTGGTAGGGGAATAACATGTGTTCGGTAAATTTTTTGATGGTATTTGCTTCTGTTTTCCCTTAATTGTTGCCCTTAATAAATTACACTGAACATATTTTGATCTCATTGTTGTGGCCTTTATATTAACTTGAACACATTTATTTACCTGCCGACTTTCCCTCTCGGTATTTTCAGAACTATCTAGTACGATTTGCGAAACATTTATGCTAGATTCGCTGCTTGACGACGAAAATCGAGTTCTCTTTATACTTGTGGAAGGTTCTTCTAAATCTCGTTGCCGTTGTCTCTTAACAAAAACACTTCGAGAATCTCTAGTGTGCGCAGATTTTCGTGTGTTTTGGCAGTCAAAAATATGAGGAACCACTCCCGGCTTTATCTTAATTCTTACATTTTTCATTAGCTTATAATACGTGTAATTTTCCACATCGTCCTCAAACTAAATATACATCATTAATAATAATATAATTTATATAATTACAAAAAACACTTACATTAAAATGATCCTCACAGCAATACTTTGTTGAATTATCGCTCACAAAGTCAATTCTACGCATAGCTTTTTGCCACAACTTCCTTGTTTTTATATTTTTTGGCAAAGTAATAAAAATTTTAGCAGGGCTTGTCACAGTAGTGTTTTTACAATTCGGAACTATACAATATTTATAATTCTTCTTTATCTGTTCTACTTCCATAATTATGCTATAAATACTGAACGTCAAGGAAACAATAAAAAATCAAATATATGATTCAATAAACAAACAGCCTGTTCGATCAGATGCAAATACCAAACTAATAAAACTTGTTAAAGCAATGCCCGTGGTGAGCGACGATATCGTTTACCCTGCACCTGTACGACGCGAGAGATGCAGTGACGTCACAGTGCATAGTCAAGAGTGCGACGTGTTTTAAATTGGCAGCGTTTAGATAAATTATTTAAATATGAAAACGGGCACAGAAAATTATGAAATTTTGCACAACTACTAAACTCAACACGCTCTTTTAGAATATGTAATAAAAAAAATGGGCTGAACGAGCCTATTAATAATGGTAGTCCCTTCATCTTTTTTAATTAGATGTAGTACTTAAAAAAAACAGATGCCTGCGGGATCAAGCTTTGAGGTCCTTCTTTGATTCTCAAATTTTACTTTGCTGTTTTCTAATTATGAAATAAAGTTTTTTCTTCCTTGGAGTTAACTATTCACTGGTTTGATTTAAAAATCCAAGATCTAATTGTTGTTTTTTAGGTAATAATTATATTTCATTGGATAACATTTTGATCGAATGTAACTTTCTTTTCACTGGTAATTTGTTTGACGGTATGATAACAATATTACTTTAGTATTACTCTTTAGTGTTAATTTAGCTTTCAAGGGTACCAAAGGCAAAGCCAATTTACACAGTCTTGTAACCTATAAATGATTTTTCGCAAGTGGAATGATGAAGTTTATGCGGCACCATTTAGTTCCTTGCTTAAGGTCCAACTCAATCTTGTTTGTCTTGTTTGTCACGATTTTATTCATTCGAAGTAATACAAGACGTCACTTTAAATTTCTATCTCTTTATGTCAACAAATATGTAACACGATGAATTTATCAAACGTATGTCACTAATGAATATGTGGCGGCAACTGAGGGCAACACTGTCAGCTACTGGAGTACATACAGGTCCGGTATAAGCCATATATAAATGGAAAATAATATTTTATTGTTTTGATTGAGTTAAATAAAATATCAAAATTAAATGTTTATTTTTAAGTAAACGACATTTTTAAATGTATACTTCTTCAATCAAAAATAATATAAGCTAATACTCAAGTGTATACGAGTGTACTGGACAAGATATAATGTTACCCTTTACTCCAGGTTTTTGTAATGAAACCAGCGGTAAAATAGATATTTGTGTACCAAAGCTGTGTTTTGGTCGAATTAGACATATGTGTCCGATCTGGTTATGTATAAGAGTAATAGGCAAGAAACGGATGTTCAATCAAATTTGACATCGAGATAGATGTCACATAAGCAGGTGTACTGAAGATGAACTTTGCAGGACCCAGCATCAGATAGGTATAACACATGATATTCTGAAAACCATGCATACTACACTGAATAAGAACGAATGGAAGTGTCAGAAGGAGGCTAAAGGCAAAAAATAGACGGAACAGAGCTGAATAGATAGATAAGTAATAACCAAAAAAGGTTGACAGCTGTGTGCACGTAGTTTAGATTTAAAAGGAAAGACTTGTATTTCGAGCAAAACTTTTTAATTAATAAATGCAAAGCGCTTTCGGCATTGTGCCATCATCAGTGCTTATTGTCCACAAACAAGCATATCCACCAAGTTCTTAGTTATCCTCGCTCCAAAATTAAATATTTCTGGAGATTCACAACTTGCTAAATCATAATTATTACTATTAGTAATATTTTCAAATTTAAATTGATTTATATTCATTTTTATTTTTAACCGACTGTTTCCATGTGACAGTATCCTGGTTGAGTGGGTGTGGGTATAATTTTTGTTTTGTACCAAATTTGAAATTTGACGAAATGTGCAAAATTCTGATTTTTAAGAAAATTGTTAAACTAAAAGTTATTTGCTTCTATAATTTTTGTTTTTTAAATGACTTTTCTAAAATGGACCATAATGGAAAAATTTGAGGAAAAGTTCTAAATTTCAATTTTTCAGTATGTTCGTTTTCAATGAATATAGAAAAATGTTTCGAGTTAGAAAATGTATATATTTAGTTTATCCTCTAAACATTTACAGAGGTGCTGCAATAGGTTGTACAAAATAACCGGAAAAAGTCTATAATAACTAGATAGGAAAGTCATGTGATGGACACATCAGATTTTTTTGTAAACATTTAGTTTCACTCAAACATTTGTTTTGATTTTATACTTCCTTGATTTTTTAACATTATTACGTCACTGTTTTGGATACTATAATTTTATTGCATATAATAATATAATAATAATAATAATAATAATAATAATAATAATAATAATACTCTCCCTAATAAGGCTAATATAACTACAATATTCAATATTACAAATGATACCTTTTTTCGAATTTATATATAAATTATAATCTTGGATTAATTAATAAAAGCTAGTTAAATGTTTACTAAAAGAAAATCATGTTGTTTCATTTTGGCAATTCTTTGATTTGATAATACTTTTAACCAAATTTTTTTACCATAAATTCGTAACCTCCGATACACAAAACCATGAGACAAGTCCTTTTTTCTTAACCACCTATAACTCTTTTTTACAAAACAGTTTGGAAATACAATTTTTTATTAAAAACATAATAAAAACAGTTTTACTAAAATCCATTCAATATAACTGGCTTCCAAGATTTTGATATTTTTCTCACTGAAATAATATTTATTTTGTCAGTTCTCACAAAAACATTCGATGATATAAACGCGTTGCTTGATAATATTTAGTTTTTGAAAGTAGTTTATTGATAAACTCCTGACTTCAATCCGTATTTTTTTTCTGATAAATTTCGCATGAGGCTGTCTGTCGATATTAGTAATCTGTTTGTTCTTTACGCCTTATAAATTAATTATAAATTCATTTTAAACACAGATATATAATTTGTCATAATAAATCTATTTGTATAATTATCTATATGCCTATGTTGTCCATCATGATATAAACATTTAATATTAATAACGTAAATATTGACAAACCTAGCTATATTTGAGTCCTGCGCTTCTGCTATTTGCGGGCACCGGGATTAAAAAATTGATAAAAGTTGAGCATACTTTATAGATTTTATATTAAATTTGTTTTGTTTTTTAATAACCTTTATATATATTTAAATGATATTGTATAATACATTGCTAGATTTATAACCAAAAGGCCTTCATTCAATTTTGTTTTACTTTAAATTTTATACTTTCCTCTAGTAGTAGTGATCGTCTAGTTAATTAATTGATAAGGGTAACATCTCAAACAGGTATAGAATACAGATCATTTAAAATTTGAGTTAGTTGCTTTGCGGGACAAAATTAAAGATATTTTCTCAGGTATTGAGAGAACCTTATATCCTAAATTAACAGGGTTGTATTAAATAATTGAAACTTATTGTGACTATTTACTTATATTTTGTTTTTCTCTACGAGGTGTAATCAAAAGTAAAGTGAGTTACATTGTCTATTCTGGAGTAGTATATTGCGGTCAGTGTATGCGTTTATTTTGGAATTACTGTGGTCAGTTTTCCAGAGTCGCCGTACCATGGTTGGTGCGGGCTAGTGACATTGCGGTCAGTGTGCTAGTAATGGCTTCATTTATATATTGATCAATAGTTTGGGCATTGCGGTCAGTGTCAACAGGATGGGGAATTAACTTTGTATCAATTATGGAAAATTTTAAGTTGTGTCAATTATTTTTTTAAATCAATAATTTGATATAAAGAGTTATTAATATAATTTTCTTGTTAATTACCTAAAAAGATAATAAGTATTTTGTTTACGAATATCACCTTTTTAATAACTTTCTTTAATATAAAACTGCTTTTGGTAAACTTGATTGCTAATACTGGTTTTTCTTTTTGTTTCAGGTACGCCATCTCATACGTGCATTAATTAAGTATTTTATCTATTTTATTTTACTATTATTTTATTTACGTTTTATTGTTTTTAATCATTTAATACTTATTTCGATCTACTTTTATTTTGTTCTAAATTTTACCTTCCAATTTAAAGTTATTAAATCTTTTATTGAATTAATTACTACTATTTCCTGACATTGATTAAATAACTAAATATTTTCGCCCAAGTTTATAATAGATATTTTTAAATTACAAATATCTCCCTATACCCACGTTATTGTTAATTAAAATATAAAATTTAAACACAGGCACTACATTTGTTTCGAAAACAGTATTTCATCTTCTGCTGCCAGTCAATATTTAATAAAATATGGGGACAATAACGTTTTAGAATGTAAAACAAAAATTTAAAAAATTGTCTAACCTAACTGTTTTTCGGGGTGAATGCCCGAAGTCCACGTGGTTTATTGAGTTACGTTGATTATGTTTTGAAGCAAATGTCAGGGCCATATTCAAAACGGGACCCCGGCGATATCGCAAAAAAAGTTACAACAAATCTTTTCGATTTACCATCGTAAATACAGACATTAGGTTCGTCTAAATTAATCATTGTGTACTAATTTAATCTGGCGTTGTGACGGCAAGCATCGAGATGTAGAGAGATGGGACGTTGATCGTCGGGATGGATATAAGATAGGAAATACTTGGGTGGTGCGGGACGTGACAGCGATCGGGATATAGTAAGGTAGAGAAGTAGGGCGTCGGGATGTAGATCGTCGGGATGGAATGGATGTAAGGTAGGAAACACTTAGGTAGTACGGGACGTGACAGCGCTCAGTAAGTAGAAAGGTAAGGAAGTAGGGATCCCGGATGTTAACAGCGTTCGGGTGATAAGAGGTATTGTGAGATAGACGTCTGTTAGGAAGAGCATCTATTTAGGAAAGGTACTAAATACTGAACTTGAAATATAACTGGATACAAAATAATAAATGAATGCTTGAATATTAAATAATAATGAGTGCCACTCGAGTCCTCGGGTTCGGGTATTTTTACCTGTTTTAATTACTTTTTGTGACGTCAATTTGTCGTAGCTCCGATGGAAACGAATTTGGGTGGATAAAAACAGGTTTGAGATTTATTATGTCCTGAGACATTCTCGGAATTTTGTATCGAAATCGGTCTTAATATTCGAAACTAGAAAGATGAGCGCGTTAACTCTTTTAATGATTATTACATCGTGAAAAGAAATATATTTATGGAGGTTTTTGGATCGAATTCTCATGGGATAACTTTTATCTATTCTGCAATATTAGAGGCCCCGCTAACAGAAATATTACTTTTATTTATTAAGCATCATAGATTAGATTTAATTATCTAAAAGCTTTTCATAAAATGTAGGAATCAAAATTTAATATGAATGTAACTTTTCTTTAATAAAATGAAATTAATAAATTATAAAGGTACCTGGGTGATGTAGGTTACATTACCTCAAAACAAAGTTTCCTCAGAAACGGAAAGTCTTCAGTATTTTAAGAAGAAAAAATAAATAAACACTTTTAATTGTTTACTGTTTTCACAAAAAACGCTGTAATAAAAATAAAAAATGGGCCGTATTTGGTATATTCCAAATATCTTAAGAACCATCCCTGATATCGTCGACATTTTGTCATCAGTAAATTGCTTATTTAACTGAACAACTTTTTTTTCCATTTAACCGACGATGAATCTTTTTTTCGTTTAGAATATATGGGCGATTCTCGTGTAACTGCGATTTTTACGAATTAAATTTTTCTAAAATTAAAAATGTTTTAAAACGTATGTTTTACGCGTTTTTGTTTTCTATTTATGCACAGAAATAAGCCTGCAAAGTGGTTACATTACAGCTACGACACAACGAAAACTGTGACAAAATTTCAAAATTTTAATGCCAGGGTACTGACATTATTGAAAACTTGTTATAAAATTGCAATAAAATTCAATGCAGTATGCATTAGATTGCAGTTATAAGAGGTAAATTTTATAATAAAAAATTAATTTTGATAGAAATTTATAAATTGAATTTCAAAAATGAGAATTGGACATGCCACGGTACTGACATTTCGAGTATATTTATATGCAGCTTAAAAAAAATTACGAAGGTTTATGATCTAACTCATAATGTCGGTTATAAAATACCTCTAAATTTTTAATATTAATAACTTTTTGATGAGGAAAACTTATGCTAAACGATAAATATAACACAGGACATAAAAAATTACAGTTATCCGAGAATCACCCATATAAGTACTTTCAAAATTATATAAAATATAAGGTTGCGATTTAAGAAAGTTGTGGGTGTGAATTTCTAGTAATAATTTCATTAGAAGTGATTTTAAAAATCTTCTGTAATAAAATCTGGGGCGACCGGTATAGTTATAGTGCAATTAAGCTTTAAATAACTGCTGCAAATATTGAATCTTTATTGCTTTTAATTGCTTTAATAATTCATAATTTTGTTCCTATATTTACCGCGTCCATCATTTTCAAATTCGCAAAGAAATACTAGTTAGTAATTAACCGTATTCTAATAATAATTCATATTATATCTACTCATTTAATATTGTAACTTTCTCTGCCAATGACCTAAGTGATTGACCGGTTTTTATATTAAAAAAATTGTTTAACACCTATATAGGTGTTCATTCAGAGCGAGTTCAAGTATGAAATACTTTTATAATAAACATCTAGTTTATTACAAAAATAAAAAATCAGTTATTGATTTCTATTCGCTCGTATTATTTTGCATTGATAATTTATTTTACGTCTTGATCGAAAAATTTAATTGTTTTTAATTTTTGATCAAAATACTGTTGACAAGAAAGTTTCGCTGTTCACAAACTTGAAATTAACTATTAATTTTTTTGACAGGCATAGCCTATCAAGACTACTAAAACAACTACAGGAGACGATGAGCACCGCTTGGGCCACCGCCCGCCCAAGCGGTGCAGTGCACACACGCTATTTACTATTTAATAAATAAAATTACAATTAATGAGATAATTCATAAAATGTATATTATGTATGTTTTAGAATGTCTAAAATAATTTCTGTATAATTTAGATGAAATATTTGGAGTTTTTTTGCAGTTCTGCAGTTGTACAGCACTTATGCACCAGCGGCCACTGCAAACGATTTTACGTTTACTTATTATTTTTAATACTTTTCCTGAATACAGAATAATTAAACTTTATTGTGGGGTAAAATGAAAAATGTCCATATCTGTGATATAATTTAACTTTCAACCACCCCGATAAGTGGTTGAGAATAATTTTATTACATGATTTATATAACTAACAATGCGTAATAAGATATAATAAAATTGTCTTTTAAAAACCATTTAAAATAACTATTTGTGTTCATTTAAATAATGCAAATTATAAAAAAGGCGACTTTTCCAAATATTCATTTGATTGGAAGTACAATAAAACAGGCCAAGTGCGAGTCGGGTTCCGCACCATCGTACAAGATTTAATAACTATGTACGTACTTTTTAAATAATTTATTAAGATCGAGCAAAAATGCCAAAAAAAAAATACATTTCTAGTAAAGGAGCCCCCTTTAATTTTTAATTTATTTTAATTTTTATTATTTGTTGTCATAGCGACAGCAGAAATACAGAAATACACATCATGGTTACCTTTCGGGTACGGAATCCTAAAAATTAATGGTTACTCATTATTGTAAATCTCTATTTTCCAATAGTACCTTTTGAGTACAATGAAAAAATACAATAGTAGTTTGTGCAACAAGAGTGGATATGGACAATTCACTCGAATACAATATATTTTTTCTACGACCTACTAAAGAAAATCTAATTTTAAAAATTATTTTAGATTATTAAAATAAAATAACTATTTATGAAATCAGTTACGAAATGCCTTATTTTAACTAGTGAATATTTACGGGACGAGCAAAATGAGGATCCGTAACGTGTTACCTACAACATTTTTTCTAATTTTGACTAGATTATTTATAAAATTGTATTTTGGTAAGAAACTACTGACATCTATAGTATTTCTACTTTCTTGTATTGTTAGTTGCATATGCATCATTTTATTAAAAAATAGAACATAATATTAATTATTTATTCTCAACAATTTGTAGTGTGTTAATATGGCGTATTAAAGTTATTTCGTTTTTAAAAATGTGATATTTTGTAGTGTATTGTGTTCTAATTATTGTTTGCCGATTTAGAATGGAAAATAAGAACCAAAACAACATTACTACTAGGTTGTAAGTTTAACCAAATTCTATTTTTATAAGTATACCTGCCCTTCTTTGATATAAACTTATTACATTAATGTATATCATGAATTTTAAAACCAAAAAAGGTTTATTTTTATTTCTTTTCTTTTCGCAACTGGTGACACAATGAAATTTTCTAAACCAGTTTCATAATGTTAAATATTATGCAACTGGTTGCGTAAAATAGATCCTTTTGACATTTACTAATTTATAAAATGAAATAAACAAGATTTCATTTAATTAAAAAAAAACTAATATACTACTTTCGTAATATAATGCTTTATTTCGATCATATACCATTTCGATCATTAGTAGTTTTAAACATATATGTGATTTCAATTATTTGTACTTTTGATCATATCTGATTTCGATCATTATTTGCAATTTCGATCATTTGTTCAATTTCGATCTATTTTGGTTTCGAAACTTTCTTACTTTCGACCTTTTCAATTTCAAACGTTTTTAGTTTTTAAGCAATTAATTTTTTTTATGAAATTAGAGAACGATGCAGTCCCAAAATAATTTAACATAATTTAGGTAGGTTTACATTTTGTAACATGTCGTAAACATGGCTAATTTTAAGTTCAATTTACTTAATTGTTTCAAATGCAATATTATTTTAGCATAAAATTCCTTACTTAACGATACCGACATGTTAGCCAATAACACATATACCATCAGTGCGTAAGTGATCAATAGCTGTTTTATTATAAAAAATACGAAAAAAAATTATAAAACTTACCATATTTAACAATAATTCTTAAATATACAGGGTGGTCCATAAATCAGGGGCTGACCAAACGTATACTTTTTTAAAGCAAAACACCCTGCAGACAGTTATACATATTTTATTGTTTTCACATTGTCATACAATTTTAATTGACTTCATTTATTTGCTATGTTGTATGTGTCAAAACGCGAGGTTACGATTTTTTCAATTTTTTAAATGGTATTAATTAATTGGTGGTATAACATACAGGGTACTCCATTTAAAAAACTGACAAAATCGTAACCTCGCAGTTTGACACACCCTACAATATAGCAAATAATTGAAGTCTATTAAAATTGTTTAATGATGTGAAAACAGTCAAATATGTATAACTACCTGCAAGGTGTTTTGCTTTAAAAATGTATAGGTATAGTCAGACTCTCATTTATGGACCACCCTGTATATTTAAGAATAATTGGTAAATATGATCATAAAACTTTCATATTAATTTTTGTTTTTTGTATTTCCAATAATAGAACAGCTACAGATCAATAACGCACTGATGGTACACTCTGCATATGTGTTATTGGCTAACATATTGGTATCGTTAAATAGGTAAATTCATAAGGAATTTTATGCTTAATTAATATACAGGTGTATATTAAGTACATTGAGCTTAAAATTAGCCATATTTAAGACATATTTAAAAACACTCGGTATAAAATAAACCAATTCTATTACCACTATTCGTTAGCTTAGTATCTTATATATTGGCATATTAAATCAATGTAAACCTACCTAAATTGTGATAATTTATTTTGGGGCCTGCATCGTTCTCTAATTTTATAAAAAGAATAATTGCTTGGCAACCATGTAATATTTTAAAGAAAACTTCTAGGGTTGAATACTGTATTACTAAACCTTTCTAAAACTGAAATAAAATATAGGGTGTTAAATTTAAAAAATATACGCATGTATACCTAAAAATATTTTTAAAATACGTGTTTTTTAAATTCATATAACTTTTATTTGAAACTTGTTTACGTATCTATAACACAAATTAAAGTACTAAACAATTACGCACTAATGAGGCACCCTGTAGTTCGAACTATTGTTTACTCCTTATTGTAATAATTATTTCCTTAGTTAATTTAAATAAAACTATATGAAGTCAATTTAATTACGAGTATTAAAGCAAGAACATTAAAAGACTAGGTGGTCGTGTGGTGAGCGTTCTTACCTTTAACGCTGAAAACTGGAGTTCGATTCTCGGAAAAAGAAAAAATTTTTCCTTTTTTTTTTTTCGTTCATTTTATTTTAAAAATTATTAAAAGACATAAATAATTCTAAAATTAATTATTTTGTCTTAAGGAGGTCCTTTCGCCACACCTCTCGCCTCAAATGTTAAAAAAAAGTTATTAGATTATCACTAAAATTAATTTTTTTCTAATAGTTGAAGTCCTTATTTATCTAATACTGAACTTTTAACTATACCTTACCTTGCAAATTTTTAAGAATTTTTTTTTAGTTGAAAAATTTTTTGTGATTTTTTAATAATAATTTCTCAATAAATTCGACGGTAACCTATATATTTTATTGTAAAAAACAAAACCTAAATATTTCAAAAACCTTATTTTTAGTTTTTTCTACCCCATCTAATCAATAAATAATAGTAAAATTAATTATAATTCGAAAATTGTTGTTGAAGTCTTACTTTCTCATAAGACACTGTACAAACACACACATTTTTAAAAAAAAAATTTCTCAAAAATTTGCACGGTAAGGTATAGTTAAAAGTTCACTATTAGATAAATAAGGACATCTACTATTAGAAAAAAATTAATTTTAGTCATAATCTAATATTTTTTATTTAACATTGGTGGGGAAAGGACCTCCTTAATAACCTGAAATATTTTTTTTAATTTGTAAATTTTCGTTAGTAGGTCGTAGAAAAAATATACTGTATAACTCTTTAGACGAATTCTGTATGGCTGATTGACACGTCTGAACAAATTTTTTTTTTTCGAAATTTTGTCATTTTAAATTTTCTTGTTCGAACTATGGTTAAGACAAGAAACCTTTTTTTAGTAGTTTTGGTTTCCTGTTTCTATTATATCTCTTTATATTTTCGATATACAGTGCTAGCATCATTAAAACCTATGATCTCGCTTTGCTTGTATTGGAGTGAATAGTAAATGGTGTTCGCATGTGCAGGAGAGGGGAAAGGATGTAATATCGACGTTGCCAGTTACCGGTTGGTAGTAGGTTACCGACCCGTGACTAACTGTGAATCACATCATTGATAATGTGTCGTTTCTTGTCTTGTATGTGCGAGCGACATTTAATATTTATTCTAACACAAGCAAAGCAAGACTCAATGTTTGATCTTGCCAACTCTACATAGTATTGTTACTCGTATTTAATTATATTGTATTCATAAATTACGACTATTGGCATAAAAATATAATTTTTTCTACACCCACATGGATATTAGCTTATCTACGCACAGATTACAAAACAAAAAAGTATGCTATTGCCTTTAACTGAACGAATATATTTCATATCCATTCTAGGTAGCGAGAACACTGCAAAAAAATGAAATTCACCAATCACCGTTCATTATTTTTAAAATTTTAAATAAGTGACAATTATGTCAAACTAATTGTCACTATATTTTTTATTTATTGAGAATAAATATACATTAGAATGGGTTATTCTTGTGTAGAATCGATAAATAATAGCATTTCTGTTTTTATTTCGTCTATAATTATAATTATTTTTTTAATTTAAATAAAACTATAGGGTGGCTCACGCTCAACGGGACGGAGCTTTATGGGAAAACGACCAAAGATATAAAAAATTCGTTTGGGAGGAATACGTAGGTTACAGACGGCTACAATTTAAAATTTGTTAGATGTATACAGGATGTCCCACATAAGAAAAAAAAAATTAGTTCATTAAAAATTATTCAAACAAGAGTAAACAATTAATTTCTGGGAGACTTTTTTTCCTTAAAAATTCAAATAAATCGAAAACTAATAATAATAATACTAATAGGGAACCTTTAGTTAACTGACATTATTTTTGATGTAGTTTTTAATTCTAAAATAAAAAACAGGGTGTTCCATTAAAAATAATATAACTTTGTATATTTTCTCTTATGTGGGACATCCTGTATACATCTAACAAATTCTAAATTGTAGCCGTCTGTAACCTACGTGTTCCTCTCAAACGAATTTTTTATATCTTTGGTCGTTTTCCCATAAAGCTCCGTCCCGTTGAGCGTGAGCCACCCTGTATATGAAGTCAATTTAATTACGAGTTTTAAAGCAAGAAAATTAAAAGACTAGGTGGTCTTGTGGTGAGCGTTCTTACATTTCACGCTGAAAACTGGAGTTCGATTCTCGGATAAAGAAAATTTTTTTCTTTTCTTTTCGTTCATTTTATTTTAAAAATTATTAAAAGACATAAATAATTCTAAAATAGTTATTTTGTCTTAATAACCTGAAATATTTTTTTTAATTTGTAAATTTTCGTTAGTAGGTCGTATAAAAAATATACTGTATAACTCGAGTGGATTGTCCACATCGCACTCAGACAATTGACAATATGGCCATCATATCTACTCTTGTTGTACAAACTACTATTAACTCACTTTAAAAGTATCCTAAAAAGTTTCCTATGAAGTATCCGAAAAAAGTATCCGGATACTGGTATCCGAATATTTTTTTAAGTGAACGTATTCGTACTTTTTCCTTTATCCGACCCAACTCTAAATGTGTGCAGCGTTCTTATTGTGTAGAATGGATATGAAATATATTCGTTCAGTTGAACGCAATGACATACTTTCTTTATTTTGTAGTATGTGGAAATAATAGCTAATATCCATGTGGGTGTAAAAAAAATCATATTATATGTTCAAATTCAATTTTCATTGGAACTCAAAAATGATTTAACTCAGTAATATAATAATTATTTTTTTTTGAATGTTTTTATAAATCCATGAATTTTTTTATAAATTCATGAAATATATTTTCAACAGCAATAAATTAGATAAAATTCAAAAGTCAATAATTTTTTTCTTAAAATAAATATCCAATTATGTTTTAATATAAATTAATTAAAACAATATGTACACCAGTACAACGACTAATGAAATTTAGTTCATAAATTTAATTAGAGTACAGTAAAGTTAAATGTTTACCTGATAATATAGCTAATGAATGCAATTTGTTTTTAATGCATTTTATTGGCATGTTTATTAAATGTTCGTTGCACTTTTTAATATATATATATTAATATATTTTTTGCAACAAATCGGATTTAATTTCATTTTTATAGGTGTTTTAAAATTGAATACTCCTTTATATGTTTAAATTTTAATTTCCTAAATTATATAGAAACATTTAGATTGACGTTATCTAAGGTTTGTATACTTGGTTGTTCATCCGTTGAGGTTCAAGTTAATTCTGGAAAATCACAGGGATCACTTATCGGCCAAATATTATTTTTAATTTGATTCCATAATTCACAATGTCCCATTTAATTACCTGTCTATTCGTGCCACTACTCAAAAAATTTGTCTCCTTTTTATTTAAGATACACCAGTTAATACTGAAATATTTTACGTACCAATAAATACCATACAATTTTAGTTAATAGATATTGTTATACTCGAGATTAACTGATTTTATAAAAGACCTATAGCATTATATAAATATTTATATATACTTATATTTTTATAATGCCTATACTCGTAGGCATACATTTCGATTTTTTCTCTAATTGAGACATCTTTATAGACTAATTCATAATAAATATAGAAATATAGATCATATGTCCATTAGAGTGTAATTTGGGTTTCAAATATCGGCATTTTTTAATTCTACCTATAATTATTTTTTGTTTTATTAATAATGTTTCAAAACGAAGCCAATTTATTTATTGGATTGTGAATTAGAGACAAATATATCAGATATTTTGAATCTAAAATTTTATTGAAAGGACTGAACTAATAAACCGACAATTTATTTATTGTTTGACATTAGTATTATATATCAAACCAATACATGTAAAAAAAAACGATAATAATGAAAACCTTACCATGTGTATTAGTCCAGTCCGAGGGGTAAACAGTTGAAAAAATGTACACTAGTCCACATTTTGTTCCAAATAGTACGTAAATACTACACAAGTAGATGGAAATTTGGTTAATAAGTTAAAAAAGGTCCTCGATATTAAAATTAAGTTCCTGACCTAATAAAACTCGTTTTCAAATTTTTGGTCGAGTCACCACCGCTGCAGTAGAAACACCTACACCTTTATTATCGAATAATATACAAATAGTACACAATAATACACGAATAGTACATTAAATATAAAAATAGTACAGAAATAGTACAGAAATAGTACAGAAATAGTGCAGAAATAGTACAGAAATAGTACAGAAATAGTACAGAAATAGTACAGAAATAGTGCAGAAATAGTACAGAAATAGTACAGAAATAGTACAAAAATAGTACAGAAATAGTACAAAAATAGTATAGAAATAGTATAGAAATAGTACAAAAATAGTACAGAAATATTACAGAAATAGTACAGAAATAGTACAGAAATAGTACAGAAATAGTACAGAAATAATACAGAAATAGTACAGAAATAGTACAGAAATAGTACAGAAATAGTACAGGAATAGTACAGAAATAGTACAGAAATAGTACAAAAATGGTACAAAAATAATACGAAAATAGTACAAAAATAGTACAGAAATATTACAAAAATAGTACAGAAATAGTACAAAAATAGTACAGAAATAGTACAAAAATAGTACAAAAATAGTACAAAAATAGTACAGAAATAGTACAGAAATGGTACAGAAATAGTACAGAAAGAATATACAAATAGTACAGATATAGTAAAGAGATAGTACAGAAATAGTACACAAAATACATAAATAGTACACAGTACAGACAGCTTATACCAGTTGTTTACCCCTCAGTCCATTTCTTTCAATAAAATTTTAGATTTAAAATTTCGGATATAACCTTTGTTTCTACTTTACAAACCAATAACTTTGGATTATAAGTATTATATCGTCTATTATTTGGGAATTCAAAAATGAAGAGAATAATATGTATTATAAAAAATCGATGACGTCATGTACACGAAAGAGTAGACGTCTTTAGAACATCCAATTGTAGCGTAAAATAAAAATAAAAATTATTCTTTGAAAGCATTTTGTTAAAATACTGTTAGATAAAAAAATATCGAATGTATTCCAATCCATACGTCCTCACTATATAACGCCTACAGAGGTCGAAAGCGCGGCTATGTATTACAAAATTAGACGTCGTACTCAATCACGATCAAATTAAATCAAATCAAATCAAAATGAGAATCAAAGCGGAACAGAATGTTTGCAACTTCATCTGTTGCTCTATTAAAATGTAATATTTCATTCGGATATTTCGGGATCGAGTTTTGATAAAGAATGAGCCTTGGATTCGTGAAATTCTAATAAATCAGCTATTTGTTATGATTCAACTTAAGAGTATTCGATTGGTTTTTAATCATTTGAATTTTCAGTTAAATATCACCACCTTATTTGTTTTCCGCCCTTGATATATTAGCATAAATAAAACATATGACAATTATTTTCGAATGAGATATAGGCAACGCCGAACAAGTACTAGACCAATTTTGTTTACAAAAACCGAATTGAAAGCATTCACGGGGTTATCCGCGTAGTTGCCAAATTATTATGAGAAAGTCTTTTTACAAGGATTGTTTATGATTGTAATTCTAAATTTACTGAACATAAGCCTCTAAAACGCCTAAAAGACTTTTTAAATAAATATTAAGGAAATATATTTGTATATTTGCACTCTTAGTAAGAATATTTTTCTGGTTGCAACTATTATTGTAGCTGAAGGTGATTTAATGGAAAGAACATTATTTATTTTCCAGTGTGGTAACGGTATTAAGGAAGAATCGAAGTTGTCCGAGCTGGTTTATTCATAAAATGTGTGCCCAAAATATCTCCACTTAATTTAGTAGCTGTCTCGCTTTTTCTAATACGACAGCTCTGTCTGCCTTACATAAAACACGAATACATACCTTGTAAATAAGGGTTATTATGAATGAATGGATTAAACTAGTAGTTTTTTCGTCCTTGAATATAGCTAAATACAAATCCGTATCACAAAGTTTTTATTAGAAATTAAAAAGGTAACCGAAGCGTTTCATAAGTCACAAAGAAAGTTTCTTTCAAAAAAATACACATATAAACAATACATTCACAGCTATAACCACAACAGCAAATGTATAATATTACGTAACAGATATCAGTGACATTCAAAGAGATTAGAAAGCTATAGAGGTAATAGAAAGCATTTGGAAGTGCGCGAAATCTGTCAGCACCGGGCAACTCGGTGTGATGAAAAGGGATATGGCCTAGGTCGGATTTTTTGGTGAACTTTTAAAAGATGAGACATTATAAGAATTTTATAGACTTAAAACATTAAACTAATGTCATTAGATCCCCTTCAATATTGGTTTAATTTTTATATACACGTGAACCTTCAATTTCATTTACTATTGGCCATGTACTCTAATTTCTATAGTAAATGTCACTACTAACAGATTCAGTTATTTCGAAGCAAAAGCATAGTTTTTAAATACTAGCAATTCGAATAATAGTGCATAACTGACGTTGACACATGGCGCTTATCATGTTAAAATATATGTGCTTATGTCTGTAACGTGTGGAGGGTGGGTTACTTAGGCCTCATTAGGTCCATTGTGCATCCTCCTGAGATGATAGGCACCTCATAGCTCGTGAGCCAGCCTCCACATCGTTGATCTGCAGAGTGCGGATTCTGACAGCCCCATGATATGGAAATGCTTTCGTACTTGGCAATGACTAGTCAGAATGCCTGCAACTAGGCGCAGATTCTGTCTAGTCATACATAGTCAAGTGTGTGCTGCAGTGTTGTCAGGATAACTTAAGAGCTCTCTGGCAACTCTTCAGTTTCTTGTTTCATCCCATCTTTCCTTGAAGTTCACAAGGGAATGTTCTTTGATTAGGTCTGTCACTACCGATTTTGTCAGGCCAATAGAAGGGCCAGGTCCAACAAATATTTGGTTGGCTGATTTCTTGGCTAGTGAATCAGCGAGACGGTTAACTTTTGATGTGGCATGACCTTTGATCCATTTTAAGGTGACCACATTATTGATGGATACTTCGGCCAAAGCTTCGTAACATTCTAGTACTAACCCTGAGTAAATTCGTGGTCTGTTCAGAGTGAGTAGTGCTTGTCTGCTATCTGTATAGATGAGCATGTTCCTTTCAGTGATATTATTTCTGGTTATTTCTTTTGCTGCTATGAGAGTCCCCCGTTAGCTCTGTTTGAACTACACTGGCACTATTGCTCACAGCCCATTGTATGTTTAGGTTTAAGAATCTGGAGTATATTCCACATCCTGAGCCTTGTTTTATTTTAGAATTGTCGGTGTAGATATAAATCGTACCTGCCACTTCCGGCTCTTCTATTTGTTCTATTATACCTATTTACAAAGATTCTTAGACTTTATGAAGGCAGCACAACCTAAAATGGTACACGATGAGTAAACCACAGAAGCAATTAATAGAAGGCTAGACGCATTTTTTTATTTCCTCAGATGATTTTCCTTTGTTAACTACCAGAATTGTTAATATATTTTTTGTCTGGAATTGATTTTTAGTTCACAATATCTTTTTAAAAAAAAAATTGGATTCATTGTGAAGAAGATAACGGTTCAGTTTACTAAATGTGATAAAAATGTTTCTTTGACAAGTGACGTATTTTCAAATGTTAAAATAACAAGAATGATTTTTATCGCATACTGTTTAATAATAATGGGTTTAAAAAGTATCAATTTTAATTAATATACCTATTTTTCTATAAATAAAAAATCGCTAGACGCTTATTAAAAATGCCTTTCTCTATTTAAAAAAAAAACCGCGAACGATCACCTCAATGTGCGTTCGAAATTCGTGAAACTTTAATAAATCAGTTATCCGTTTTGAGGTTAAATCGCCCGTCTATACAATCTCATTAATTTTTTTTGGCGCACGCGAAATTGATATTACGTAAATAGTAAATCGATTCTTCGCCATCGATCGGAACTACGAAATTTTGATTCACAACCAGAAATGTTCACCTGTATCACGTAATCGTGTTTAGATGCGCTGATTATTTTTCAGTATCAAATTTATACGATTTTTGGAATTTAATCAACATATATACAATATTATAAAAAAAAGAGACAAATTTGCAAGTTCTTAAAAGTATTAATTTAATTTTTGACTCCAAGGTAAAAACAAATTTATGAAATTAAAAAAATGTCTACGTTCCTTGTACTGAATTCAAACCAGCCATGCATACCTATTGGTCCAACAAGTATTAGAAATTAAAAATTAAAAAAAACCAATTTCAAAAACGTGCAGATGCCATTACCACATATTAACTAAATTTATATGGGACCACCCCTGAGGTACCCCCTTACTAACAAAAAAAGAATAATATAAATCGGACAAGGTGGTAAAGCATTATCGCTAAACATACATAAAAAATGAAGAGTTTGAGGATTTTCTCATGGACCCAATTACTAGATTTTGACCAAATTTATATGGGACCACCCCCGAAGGAGCCCCTTTCTAACAAAAAAAGAATTATTGCAATCCGACACCGTGTTAAAGAATAATCGTTGAACATACATAAAAAAAATAAAAATATCGCGACGAATTGAGAACCTCCTCATTTTTTGAAGTCGGTTAAAAAGAACTACTCCTTTCTTATTGAGGCATATTTAAATTTACCAAGACTACATCAAAACCACATCGGGATCCAAAAAACTTGCTATTTTCACATTTGTTTTTTCGATAATATTGTTTAAGGAAGCAAAATATTTTTATTTTCAAAATATATGGAGAGGACATTCATTATTTAAAGATCTACACCGACGGTTCAAAAACTAGTGAAGGTACAGGTTATGCTGGTTTCATCCTCGATAAATATAAAAAAAAAATCCACAACTTCTGTACAGTATACTCCGCTGATTTTATGGCTATAGAAAATGCGTTGGAGTGGTTGATATATAATCCCTCCAATTTATTGATAATGTCAGATTCTAGATCTGATTTAGAGGCTATGAAAAAAACTACCTACTGCAAGTTTAGTTAAATTACAAAACATTTTTACTCGGATTTTATGCCAAATTTTCAAAATTTTATGACTTTTTACTACGATTCGATCCATGATACCCCTTCAAATACTTCATGTATAAGCTTAATTGTAATTTACTTGAAATTTAACCTTCCTTGCTTTTATTAGATACGTCAGCATTAGCTGTCGACCTGTAATAAACTATTCACAGTGTTCATGCTCAATTAGTGTTTAATTTGCACCCTTATCGACAAGGCAGGAACCGATGTAGAGAAAAGGGTTAAGGGTCGCCCCACCCCTCAGAATAATAAAATACAATTTCAGGGCTTGTTGAATTTTTAATAACACTGAGATCAAGAGCCGTTTCCGGTCAAATTAGCTATTAACCCTTATCAAAGTTTAACCCATTGATAATCTTATTGACGTGTGGTAATCTTCGTTATGAAGGTTGATGTATTCATTGTGTTGGCAATTTTAGAGGGTGAGTTCAGTTTTGTGACCTCCATTACGGGAAATTTGAATATCTTTAAAAACATAAGGTTTGATCCTGTTTTGTTTAATGAATTGCTTTATGATATAAATACAAATATAGAAGGCGAAATTTTGTATAAACTACGCCAACTTCAGTGGCGTACGCCCGATTTAACATAAATTTAATTATTTTTTTTTTCACATAATTTTGACTACTCTCTAATTTAACTCTCTATCATTGGTCATAGGCATTACGTTGTCTAATGACGAAGTTTTTTTATAATATTTATTGTGGAATAACGAAAGATGATTTAAAAATTACTAAGAGGAATACATAGGTACCCTAATGTTTTAAAGTACTCGAAAAATATCTTTGACTTTTGGTATCCAGACCACATATAATTGCATTGACTTACCTAGGAATTTTCGGTAAAACTAAACATATTTACATGTCTTTCCGTTACAACCGGTACAACTAATACAGAAAAATAATGAAACACATTACACTTCAAAATATTGTTTAGTTTTGTTGAAAGCTTGGTTTAAAATTACATAGATTTTTTTATGAAAACATATTTATATATTGTATGTAATATATCACGGGACATAGCAGAAAATTACAGTATTTTCTTTTAACGATTTTGTAGACAAAATTACAAAATTATCTAGTTAAACAATTTTCGAGATATGGCCAGACGCCGTCCTTAAGGCTGTTTTCACGGTTCACTATTTTAGCATTGTTCATGTATCTTAATTATTTATCATCAGTATAATTTCATTTTTTGCTGAAATATTCAAAAGAAACACCCTAATAATCTCCTTTTTTTTTTAATTTTTTTGTTACACCCTAGTTCTTTAAATAAAAATTAAAGATGTAGCTGATTTTTTTTCTATTTACAAGTTTTTGCTAAAATCAAAAACTAATTGAGTTTTGTGGTAAACCGTTTTCCAATAATATTTTTATTTCGAACTCCAAAAAATATTTCTTTCTTTATCACATACCTGGAAAGAACGGTGACTTGGATTAGCAAATATAAAGTGATTCGGCCAGGGTCTAACTCGCTCTTTTGATTGTAAAAATTTAGTACAATATATTTCTTATTATTTTTTACGTGTTGTCTAATTATGAAAGATAAGTCGTGCAGTTACTATCAAAAAGTTCGACTATTTTTATTATACATTTTACTAAAGAAAAATAAATATAATTTGATTGATATGCCAATATGATTTTTATTGATTAATTTCCAAATTATATCGGATTTCATGAATATTTTGAGAAATATCTGGAATCGAAAACAATGGACAATTTTCAAAATATTCTTAAGAACAGATTATATTAATATTTAATTTATTGGAAATATTATAAAAGTAACCTTTATTATTTTGCTAATTTCAAATCCTAATGTACTTAACACCTCACAATGTCTTTTCGACAATACTCAGCTCATAATGAGTTGGTAAGTAAAAGTATTTTTGAAGCAGCTTGGGAGTCCATAGAACAAACAGGACTGGAATAATTGCAATTATCAAAAGATATTGGAGAAGTAGATGAACAAGGAAATGGTTTAATTGCAGTGATTGTTGACGGTGCATGGTCTAAGCGGTCATATAAAGTGATCCAAAAACAATGTTTCTAAAGTAAGCCATGACCGACAGAATTGTGACGAATCCGTCATGCGTGTTTTTTCCATGTTCTACTTTAGAAACATTTTCATATTTGACATAACATATAAAAGGTTTATTTTTTAATGCACTTATTTTTTACAGGTTTGCATTATTGAGGCGAAAACTGGAAAAGTTTTGTATGTTTCTTCTAAAAGTAAGTATTGTCCTATCTGAGCTCGAGCTTTAACTAAAAACATAAAAGCTGCAACTCATAAATGTTCAAAAAAATGGGAACTAATTTTAGAAGAATACCGTAATAGTATAAAAATGCACAAATTAAAATATGTAAAAAAAGTTGCTTTGAGAGACCCTACGGAAGAACAATGGTCCGCAAAGTAGAATGCATAAACCATCTTTTCAGGAATTATTGCACAAATTTGCGTGATCTTGCAAAAAAAATACAGTTAAAAGTCCACGACTAAAATAAGTTTTGAGTGATAGAATTTTGAAGTTACGAGTGGGAATTAAATCGACTGTAAATGACCACAGAAAATATACCATATTGTTGACAACCACACATTTGGAAATCATTCAAACTGTGCACAATACTTTTGTAAAAGAGAACAAAACGAGAGATTATGTGACAGAAATTGAAGAATGCGGACTAATGGATGACATTGTATCTGCTGATACTAGGCTGGTTCAAAATAGCCACAGTTTATTATTAAACATGACTACTAATGATGCAGAAACATATAATTCAATCGTAGCCAAATTTGTTGGAGGAAAGAGAATTAATTTTGCAGTAAAAGGAGGTTATTATATTCGTTGTACAGCTGCAGCCATTTCTTTTAATAAAAAAGAGAACTATATTCCCACTCTTTATAAAAAGCTGTCAAAGAGTGTTCCTGGGATTCACACACAAAGATTGGTTACTCAAATGAGCAAACATAGATGTAGTAGAAAAGCCAAAGTCAATTAAAAAAACGCAAAAGTGGCGCACCTAAAGATAGGCACTTCAAAGCGATGATGATGATGATGTTTTGGAACAAAAAAACTGCAATTTTTGGATAGTTTACCAAAATCAATAAATGATATTTGTAAAACTAAAGTATCTACTAGATGTCAGGCCAGTAATGATCTGTGGAAAGAACATCGTAGTAATATGCTCACGGCTTCAAATTTTGGAACCGTTTGCAAATTACGCAAAACAACAGATCCAACAAAGACTGTTAATAATATATTATTTTCATCTTTTTATGGATCAGTCGCTACAAAATGGGGATAAAATCATGAATCTATTGCATTAGAAGAATTTAAAAATAAATATGGAAAAACGGTACAAGAATGTAGATTATTTATTTATGAAAAACATCCATACTTGGGAGCAAGTCTAGACGGCATTATTAATAATAATGAAATAATTGAAATTAAATGTTCTTGTTCCAAATTGACACCAGAAATGGAAATTCAAGAAAAAAAAATTAAATATCTGGCCAATACAGATGGCCAAATTAAATTAAAAAAAAAAAAAAGAATTATTATTATCAGGTACAAGGACAATTGGCTATAATGAAAGCCAAATATTGTTATTTTATAGTTTGAACCCCACTAGGAATGTTCGTTGAGAAAATTGAGAGAGATGACAATTTTTGGTTATGTGCTGAACCAAAGTTAGTTGATTTTTATTTGAAATATTTAATAGAAGAAATTGTAGGAAGAAATTGATGTAATTTTTTTTGTGATTGTATTTTGTTATGTGAAATAAAATGTTTCATTAAAAATAGTAGGTAGGTAATTAAAGTTTTTTTTTTTAATTTAAGTTTTTAAATTATTTTGACCTATTTTTACTTTCAGTGAACGAAGAAAAGATACAACCAATACATTATATTTTTTTATGAAATTAAAGAGCATATATAATATATTAATTAATAATTAATTGTGAGATTGATGCAATTTTGTTTAAAAAACAAATATTTTATAGTATGTAACACTGTATATTAAAGCACTTTATAAAAATCAGTTTCTTGCTTTACATATATTATAAATAAAGCCATCCAAAGCTTCCGCGCGGATACCAAGTGTAGGTATATTATCGAATATAAGTTATAACAACAATAATGTTTATTTACAAAAACAAATACAATCAATAATTATATGTATAAAAATCCTTTACTATTTCACCTTAGAATATAAATGAAATCAATTTAAATGTAGTTAATCATTTATTTAAAAAATAATTCCACTAGATGAAGAAAGAAAACTTTCGAATCCGTCGTCGAAGTAATAAATATTACTATTATATTATCTGCAAAGAAATTACTATGAACACAATAGTTACAATATACCGATAAATTGGATTAGATTGAACGAAGAAAGATAGAATTATTACACGTACAATTATTGTCTTTACATAAACAAAGAGAGGGTTGCGCACAGATATATTCTATGAAATGGATGAGGTACCTCTCAACTTCGACCGAACGGAAAGCGGTAGAACATCCTTAACAGTAACTCAATTAAAATTTGGAGTATACATTTGATCTTAAACGTACGCGCACATCAAAGTTTGGTATTTTTTGTAAAAACCTCAGCAATAACTCTAAACTTACGTTATTGACCATTACATTTTTCATCTTGTCGATAGTGTGTTGATTCATTTACACTGCTTTCTATCGTTTTGTTTCTTTTGTTTTTAAATGGAAGTTGTTGCGTGACCGTAAAACACTACCGAGTGTGATGCATTATTTTGAACAAGATATACCAGAAATGGCAATAATGGTTCTTCCGGATCGCGACGATTTTTTAAACTCTTTGTATCACCTTGTGTTTTTATGATAGGCATAGAAAATTCGTTCCCAGCCATGGGTTCGAAGTGATATTTGAATGTCACTTCTCACTCATGGAAGGAAACTAAAACGTGTAATAGTCTACTTTCCGACATTTAAAAAGCTTGGATTGTCTTATTACATCATTATGATCGTGAATGAAGTGTTTTACCATAGATATCTACTTGAGCAAAGTAATATGGTAAAATGCTTTTTACAGTATGTAATAGTAATTAACATTTGAACTTTTGCAATTATTACGATATTGCATCAACGATTGATTGGATTCTTTTTCTACAAGAAGCCGACCCTGATCGTTGTCTTGTCGTTCTTAATCGAAACTAAACTTGAACTAAATCGTATTGGAATTACTCGAAGACAAGAATAAAAAAAAACATGATATTTTGCAAAACACGAACTTTGTTACTTCGTGATTATTATCGCATTGTCGCAGTTGTTCTATAGAGAAAGTTAAGGTCAGTATTTTATGTCAAGTGGATAATATAATCTTCTTTGACACGAAATTTTAAGTTACTGTATCGCATTATTTACAATTATTCACCAATTGAGTTTCGAACCACAATATAACGGAACCGCCGTGACGATTTGTTATGGTCGAATGCATAACTGTTTTCGTACTCTGCGAATATATTACGTTTTATAATATTCGTCTAAACATACAGGGAACATAAATATGCAGCTTTTAAACTTAAAAAGTAAGTAAAAAAATGTTAAAATCGGTTAAATATGGTGTAACAGAAATGTGCATGCCCAAAAGGTTTATAGGCCAGTTTTAAATTGTGAAAGAAGATAATTTTTAGTACTGATTGTCTTTAATAAATAGCAGTCAGGCAAATTCACAAACCATCTTAATCGATTCATTACCCTTAAAAACATACATTTAGACACCTAAATGATTAGTATGATATCGGTGTTGGTCATTTTGGAAAATGGCGTCTAAAACAACCGGTCCAGAATATGGTGATTTCTATTAAACTATTTCTGATTCTTTTACTCGTACATTATGTACTTTACATTATTCTGTTGGTTAGACAAATCAGTACTAAAATTTTTACGGGACTCCAGTACATATAATGTGGAATAGTGCAGTGTGTATTCCAATCCATAATGTCAATGACAATGTACGCAATATTGAGAATTATAGATCAGTCTCTATTGTGTGTACTCCCTCTAAAATATTTGAACAAATAATTTACACCAAACCAAATAATTTCGATCAAAACATATTACTGATGAACACCATGGATTTGTGCAAGGCAGGTGACTCAATTCAAACTTATTTGTTTTGACACACTATACAAAAGAGATTAAGGATTTATAAAATTTTTACCGATTTTAGAAAAGCTTTTGATCACGATGTTTTACTAAGAAAAATTAATTAGTTCGGATTAACACATAACGTAATGATGTCCTTTAAAAGTTATTTGAAAGAAAGATATTTTTTGTGAAGCATAATAAGGATTTTCGGCAAAATTCCATGCTATTTCAGGAGTTCCACAGGGATGTAACTTGATACCATTATTGTTTTTGCTAGTTGCCAATGATCTTCCAAGAGTAATTAAATATTCTTAATGTTTACTTTTTGAGGATGACTTATAGAAAGATCCAAAAAGACATAAATGTAATATATGAATGGAGCCAGAAATACAAATTAAATTTTATTATAAAACATGTTTTTACATTACTACGAGCCCTAACACAAAAATGTTCGGACATCAACTGAGTTTGCGAAAAAGTTTGAAAATTTCCTTAAGGGATTCAATATCATATGTTTTTCATTTATAAGACATAATATGTATTGTTTACATCATATTTACGAAATTGTTTTCAAATAAACTAATATTGATTAATAAAACTAAACTAATGTTGATAAAAATGCAATATTTGCCGACACATAAATGTTCTGACACGTTAGTAAAACAAATAATAGCAAGCCATGGAAACAAAAAAAAGGTGTTTCTATTTTGACATTTTAATTTGAGAATTAATTCGATTATCAATTGGCTCCAAAATGTCGCGTGGTAAAGCAACAAATGGTGCAATTAGAGAATTAATAGTAAAACTGTTTAACCAAGGAAAAACCTTTCGGGATATTGCTAAACAAATAAATGTCGCAAAGTCCACGGTGTCAGATATTGTGAAAAAATATGGAGAAACGGGTTCAACTCAAATTTCAAGACATGGTGCTGGTCGGCCACGCAAAGTCACTTCCCGAATGCAAAGATCTCTGGTTCTGATTTGTAAAACTGATCGTCGAAGTACTGTAAGGGAAATAACAGCAAAATGGAATGAAGAAATAATTGGAAATGTCACGAGAAACGTGTCGTCGCTGGATCCATAAGTCTGGTTTACATTTTTATAAGGTACATAGGTTACGTTTAAGGAAAATCTCATATTTATGCAGTGAAATCATTGGTTTAGGCAAAAGAAAAGCCGTTGCTGACGGAAAAACAAAAGAAAAGACGATTAGCGTGAGCAAAGGAACGGGCAGTGTGGGCTTTTGAAGACTGGAAAAGAATCATTTTTAGCGATGAATCAAAATTTGATGTTTGCGTGGGTGACCATCCATCACGTGTTATAAGAAACAAAAATGAAGCCTTTCACAAAGAATGCTTAAAGAGAATAATAAAATTTTCATCAGGTGTTATGGTATGGGGAAGCATGTATGGTTTCAGTGTTGGAAAACTGCACTTTATAGACGGAATTGTAAACGCAGAAAAATATCAGTACATTCTTGAAACCAATTTGTTAGTGTCAATTCCAATTTTATCACCTGATGGAAACTTTACTTTTCAACAAGATGGTGCCTCCTTCCATACAGCCAAGACCACAAGAAAGTGGCTGCAGGACAACAATATTTCCGTCCTTGACTGGCCCTCCAGCAGCCCTGGTCTAAATATAATCGAAACTGTATGGCACAAGATGAAGCAGCAATTAAGAAATGATCCACAGCGCAACATTTCTGATTTGCGGGTGAAATTGCAAAATATATGGGATTCTTTTACCGCGGAAGATTGCGAAAAGCTTGTTAAAACTATGCCTGATAGAATAAAAGCTGTTATTTAGGCAAAGGGAGATGCAACCAGCTATTGATGTGATTTGTCCGAACATTTATGTGTCAATAAATATGCATTATTATAAACATTAGCTTAGTTTTATTGATCAATATCAGTTTATTTGAAAACAATATCATAAATATGATGTAAAACAATACATATTATGTCTTATAAATGAAAAACATGATGTTGAATCCCTTAAGGAAATTTTCAAACTTTTACGAAAAATCAGTTGATGTCCGTACATTTTTGTGTTAGGGCTCGTATTAGTCGGCAAAAACAATCAATATTATTTTACTATAAAATGAATGGCGAACTATTAAAGATATGTTTGGAAGTTAAGGACTTATAATAGCAAGTTATCGTTTTATCCACGTATTGAAAAGACTGTCAAAGAAGCAAACCGCACGTTGCGTTTTTAGATCGTCAGATAGTGAGCGATTTAGGTGCTCCATTTTTCATAAAAGCCTCGAATAGGGTTGAAAAGTACATCGATGTTGAGTAGAATTAAAGGAAATTTACGGGTGGCTCTTGGAAATAACACATGGAAAATTTCATTTTCCTTAACAAAAATATTTTCCGACCCCAAAATGCACCTATCCATTCGGGTCATTCAAGCCAATTAGTTTTTTTTTGGACTATTGACGATGTACACTTCCATACATTCGATGTGCTTGTTTGGAAAAATCGGTTAAAATGTTGATTTTTCTTTACAAGATATTGTCCTTATTTCAACCCTCTAGCCACTTGCAACATTAAAACCTTTGGTTTTCCGAAATTTAGTTCTATTAGTTAATCATTTAGTGACCACGGCTTGCGTGAAAATATGAGCAAACAATACCTTTAATTTTTGTTAAGGAATTCCTAACTTTCCATATGTTATACCCAGGAGCCACTCGTAAATTTCCTTTCATTCTAGTCAACCTCGATTTACTTTTCAGCCCTCTTCGAGGCTTGTATACGAAAATTGGGCACCCAAACCTATCACTATCTGACGGTCTATTTTTAATAAGACAAACACAGCTTTTCTCAAATATAAATTTAGTTAGGTCCCTTTAGATCCAAACTGAATTTTGCCTTAATTATATGACAGGGACAATATCAAATTGCTTACAGTAAACGATTATACCGGATTACGATACGTTAGAACAGTACAATTAAGGAATGAATACAAAATTACTTCACTTGATTTTAGGTTCAATTTTTTTATAAAATAATTAATGACCAAATGAACTCTCCGGATCTTGCACTAGTCCAACCCGAAATACAAATACTCGTATGTTTACTATTCCTTTTACTTCTACATCCAGAACTTCTCGTTTAATGATGCTTCGTTTAGCAAATATTATGAATATACTGATAAATTGGTAAGCAAAATATGATAACAAACAAATATCTACATTCTCTTAAGAATTTTATGTAAACATGAGTAATTATTATAAATTGGGGAGGAAATATAGGTGGATTACCCACGCTAAAATTGCGCAGAAAAATAATTTCCGAACAAGAAAATTCACGAAGAATAATATAGAAATATAAATTATTATTATTATTAAGTACAACGTGTCGACAAAGATAACATTATTACCTCACTTTGTATATATAAGATTTTCCCTATTCTGTCGTATCATCTACACAGCAGTATATCACCCTTACACACAACATAAAATAAAGCAACAGTGTTATTTACTAGAATGATGTATGGAATTTGTACAGTGACATATTTTATGTATCTTTCATCAAGAGCATTGTTGCAGTCATTATTTCAATTTGTATTCTAATTATCAAGTTGGAAAAACATTACTAAATCACATTTTTAGAGGATAAATTAAATAAATTTAATAAGATAAATATATTGATTTTTTAAAGAAAAAAATATTGCCTAGACAATAGTAATTTTTGTAGTGGGGGACTGGAAAATAAATTTCCGTATTGTGGATTTCATTGGAAGATTAGTCTATTATATTGCATTTCTCTGTAGGCGTTAATATTAGTTTACCTGTAAGTACCTTACTGGATTCACCTGGTTTTTTTGCTATTTTTTACTTCGTCTGCTCAAGAGGTTCTTGACCTTTGACCGAATCCATCACGAAGTTTCAGTCAAAAATTGTCTTCTTTTAGTTTTTCGCTCACTGCTAAGCACTTTATATAATTTTATATATTTGACAATAGGTAATTTGTTTTTTATAACGGGTTTATATCAGAGACGTACCAAGAATCATCTGTGGTCCTCTGGGCTTAAATTTGGTTATTTATTAATAATCTATGCGAAATTATTTCCTTTGGGCGATAATGTTTCGCTAATGACTTTAAACTCTAAGCAACAATTATTAATACAGTCAGAGATTACATACATATATCTTCAATTTGAAATTAAATTAATTATAATCCCCAATTTAAATAGGACATAGATTGATAGATATTTCCTCTTTTTTGCCAATGGTTTTTAAATGAACTTTTTGACTTCGGTCAGATTAGTTTTTCCACCATTTCTGAGACCTATCTAGATTATCGATAATTGCATAATCTAATGCTCAAAACGCGTTGCTATAAATTAATTTCACACCACGCTGAGTGAATAAATATGCAAGTATTCATAGTCCCCATAAAAAAAGTTGTATTTAATAGAATATTCACGTATATAAAATGACAGCTCGATAATTTACAGTTACAGTATAAAAGCCATTACAACACACAACAAGCTCGGCTATCAAATATTTACACCATTAATGTACCAAACATGATTATCTACTAATAGCACTAACCGTTAGCGAACTTTTACTTACAGCAAATAAAAAGTTGTATACTATATGGGACAGGTAAAATGTTTAATTATAGTAAGTAAAACAAGATTTGTGAAATTAGTCACCTGTTGTTAGTAAACAGTTCAATTAGTTTTTAGACGACCTACAGTAGTGAACTATTTACTTGTGGTTAGAGTACATTAGTTTCTTACTATAGGTACACTTTATGCTACTAATTGGTTTTGGTTTATTTGCTGCTAGTTAACTGTTTTCTTGTGATAAGTGACTTTTGTTTTAGTGGGTGGTATATATGTATTTATGATCTTGCATTATTTATAGGCTTTAGAACATTATTTATCATTAATATTATTATGTAGAAAGTATTAGATTTGATAAACCTTATTGTTACCTTAATAGGCTATAGGTACGAATGACATTTATAAAAATTTGAGTACTAAGGTGTTTTAAAATAATATCAACTTTTACAAAAATGTGAATAGGGACAATATATAGAGATTAAAAAATATCACAATCAAAAATACATGATTAATGTATCAATAAATATATAAGGTACTTACGTAATAATAATAATAATGACAAATAATAATAATTGCCGTCCTTACCCTGCGCAAACATCCTGAACGCCACATAGCATACCATGGAAAAGGTGTTTGACCTCGACTTAAGCTTCCCTATAAGCTGTGACCGTCGGGTAGAAAAGACAATACAAAGATGAAATCGGATTAATCGACTCTTAGTTCGTTGCTGTTTCAGTGGTGATCGGAACTTACTGTATTGAAGCGATCGCCAGCTGTAAGTGAATATTTTTTAACCATAAGTAAAAGGTAACTAATGGTAAATATATGTGATTATGTGGTTATTAAAGCAGTTTTAGAAACATTATTCATTTATCGTAGGCAAAGTGGTGCCTAAGTTAAGTTAACTGTTTATTGGGGTTATTAGTCCAGGATCCGTAAGTAAGGTCGACCTTCGCCCATCTGTTTAATGAATAAAAGTTTGTTTTTTTATTAAATAAAATTATTTTCAATTATATTCATATATTTTCAAAAATACAGTCACGACAATTGTTTACTTTCCTTTCTGTGTACAGATAAGGAAAGTATAGGAATCATGGTAAAAGTTGATTATGATGTCATTCTCTATTAATTTGTTCCTATCCATGATTTCCCTAAAATGGACATAATTCGAGATATTTGAGGAAAAGTGCAAATTTCGAATTTTGAAGATAACTCAAAAACGAATAAAGAGAAAAACACCAAATTTTAAACTTAAGCTCTAATCCAATCTGCGGTAAGCAGATTAAAGTTTGGGCATAGTCGAAGCATCTGGGGAATATTTTACAGGGTGTCGTTTTTTTTTACTTTAAGAAAATAAATAGTCTGGACCGTATTTTCTTAGGCAACTCATTTGCGGTATATTTATAAACATATTTTATTTAATAAAAAGAAACTTTAATCCATTAAACAGATGGGTGAAAGTCGACCTTACTTCGGATCTTAGACTATATTAAAAAACTTCATTTTTGGAGACTTGTTTACTTGTGACAAAAATAGGTGTTTAGGAACATACTTTTACTTATGGTAATTGATTTATTTTTTGATATAGTTAATAAAATAACTATGGCAATTGTATTTTTTTCAAGAATTTTTTGTAAGAATTTCGCAACATATTCATAAATCATTATCAAAATTGCCACAGAAGCATAACTTTAAGCAACAAATATATGTAAATTGAACCCTTCACATATATCTGAAAATGCTTTTAGATGAGAAACAGTAGACAAACTTATAACTCCTCATAATAAACAAAATAACTTAATAAAAATAACACTCTTAAGTAAATGTTCAACGTAGCATCATCCTTCTCCTACGCCTTTTCCAATTTGTTTTGATAAAATACTTTCCGACATAAAAAAAATATTAGCCGCATCTTGTATTTTCTCAGAGTACATTTCGTAAAGGAAGTTCATTTCGAAAAACTAAGAATTTTATGTCCCTAAAATTAGAAACACAGTGGGTTGTTAGAATTTCTGAAATATTATAAGAAGTTCCTTTCCGAGACTAAAATTTTCAATAGCATTTTTTTTTTTTTTGTAAATTGTTGAAATTATCACTTTTAAACAGGTATAAACAATTTTGCATAAAAATTATGTTTATATCATGTTATCTAATAACAATTTCCAAAAAGTTTCGTCAAAAAATATATGAGAAAGAAGATATTAGAAATCGCATGTGGCTTTATCCTTGTCGGTTATTAGCAGGTAGGGTTAGATTTGGCCAAAACATTGCGTCCTGTTGGGTATATTGTATTCCCCTGCTTTCCCCGTATTCAGATACTATTTGAAATAGTCCTGTGTCTTTGGTTAGTTTTAATAAGTTCCCTACCAAGTGTTCCTGGGGCGTTCTTTCCGGTTCTGAGCCGAACAGGGTGACACGCCGTATAGCAAGAGCTTCGCATTCGAAGATCACATGGTATGCGGTTTCTTCCTCTTCCATGCAGAGTCTACACGTGATGGGATCATTATGTAATCCCATCACATGAAGGTACTTCAGCAAGCAGTGTCCCGTTAGTAATCCCACAATGGTGGACATCTAAGGACTTGTAAGTTGTAATACTTCAGTAGCCATGCGTGGATTTTGCATATGTGACGATCCCTGTAAAAAATGTGAAATATTCAATAATAATCCTTGTCTAAAGTTATGCTTCTTTACCAATTTTGATAACGATTTATGAATATGTTACCAAATTATTACCAAAAAATATTTCAACTATAACACCATGTTAATAGTTATGACTCACCTGTAAATTCGTTCATTAAAGTTCCTTTAAAAAGGGAGATGAAAAATTTGACTAGAATCAAATAAAAAAAGCCGTAATTAATTTAAGGATTTATTTACGTCGAAAGTACAAAAAAACAGAGCACTACACAACCACGTAACAAATTGGACATTTAACCCTTTTTTAATTAAAACACAGGTTTTCATTCAACAAACCCATCTCTTTCCTCGTCTTAGACGAAAAAGGGTTATTGTCTAATTTCACTTAAATTATAAATAACCCTTTATTATTTAGGTCGCTTATTGTAACCTTTTTTGTTTGCTAATTAAAAACGTTGAATGCATTAAAAAATTGGTTGGGTGTTTGAAAACCATCTAATTATTATTCCGCATACGGTAGTTTTTATTCAAGACAATGTTGAAAAAGAATAACGTCGTTCTCATATTATTGACAATGTTAATTTTAGTATTTATTGTAGGTGCAGTTTTTTTGTAATAATAGTTATAAAGAATATAATAAAAGGGCTAAAAAATGTTCACTGTCTCCGGACTATATAGTGAAAAAAGCAGTTTTGCCAAATATGGCCAGGCGAAAGTTGAGGCAGTTAGGTAAAATAAAACTACGGTTTTTTAGAACAGTGCGCGACGCAAAACTGAGCGCTGCGCACTTCCGCAAAAATCTAACAATGTTAATACTATGTGAATGGTTTGTTAGAGATAGCACAGTAATGTTAAATGCAAACAACATAGTTTGCCGTTCTGCACATCACATGCGTCATTGAAATATACCTATTTAAATTGTGGAATTCACACGAACTTTTATTTGACAGTTTGATAAATGTAGTTTAATGCCGCACCTCATTGCGTAGACTTCGCAGCACGGCAAACTATACGTTGTATGTATTTAGTGTTAGGCAGAAAGCAATATACGTTGACTGCTTAAGCTACGGTTTGTTAGAACAGTGCGCGACGCTCGACGTACGCTTACGGCAGAATCTGTCGCGTTCGACTTACGTCAGTTTTAGTAGAAGTGGTTTGATAGAATATAAATCAGTTCAACTAGTTTTGCTAATACATGCAGGTGAAAATGAGTTCCTATGAATAAAATGACGTGTTAGTAGCGATTATTTTAATGGAAGAAGAAGAAAACGAAGAAGACCTGTTAGTTTTCAAATAGTAATGAGCAAAATATAGCATTATTTTAACTATATTGTCTTTAAAACTTTCTGCTTTTCACATGATAAACTGTGGAATGCTCCTTTACCATATTAATCAATATTTCATCCTCCTCCTCAGAAGAAAATTTAAACATTTTATTATTAACACAAAATATCCTAACTCCATTTCACTTGACAGTCTACTGTATGCTCACCTGAACGAGTTCGTCCAAATCAAACTTAAATTGATTTAGATGTAATTAGTTGACTTACACTTCTGTCTGCCTAACTGTGCTGACTCTAGGTTTGTTTTGGTTCACATTCTTGAATTGTTCCAGAACCATGCGCAGAACTATTGCGCAATGGTCCTTAATTCTGAACATTTTTATAACCATTCCACTTGTTTTCGAAACCAAAACACTGCCAGAACAGTTAGATGTCAAAAAGTAAATTATAAATAAAAAGAAGAAATTATACAGGGTCAGTGTCTGAGTAAGAAAGAGGCCATATAATATCGTAAAACGTAGATAAATTAAATAATTTATTCGTAAAAAATCTTATGATGTAACATCAACTATCAACAGTTCCATTCTTATTAGTCATTCGAAAATTCCTTGTAAAAATTCCAACACAAAACATGGCCAGGATCCCAAAAACAAAACTACTTGCAAAAAAGCGCAAGCGCAAACATATCAATTCTGAAACAGTTCTCGCTTTGGACCAGAACCGACGTTAATGGTTGAGAATGGTTATGGAACCATTCCCAAGAAAAAACAAAACACAGAACTTACAGGTTCGGAACTAGTTCTGGCGAAACCAAAACAGCGAATAACTACTCCAAAGGTTCTGGAAGAGTTCTAGAACAGTTACGAAAGTGAACCAAAACAAAGCTTCTAACAAACCATTTCCATACTATTAACATTATTAGATTTTTGCGGACGTGCGCAGCGCGCAATATACTGTTCCAACAGACCGTAGCTTTACGTCGAAATCAATGAGTTTGATTTGGAAGCACTCGTTCAGCTGAGTATACAGTAGACTGTAGAGTGAAAATGAGGTTAGGATAATTTGTGTTAAAATTAAAGTGATAAAAAGTCTAAATTTTCTTCTGAAGAGAATGAAATATTAATTGATATGGTAAAGGAGCATGCCACATTTTTTCTAGTGAAAAGTAGTAACATTTTTGTTATTACTACTAATAATTTTTTGGTACTGCAGGAGTAGCTCTTTTTGGTTCTTATAAAGGCGGTTATTCCATCATGAAAGCCTGTACGGTGGCTTCTACAAAAAAATATATAACCGACTCACCTAATGTGAAATATAACTAAACTTCAAGACATTATTTTATTACTGTTGGATCTTTAATTTATTTCAATTCTAAATTTGGTGACTTGCCGAAAAACTTAAATTATTTGGTGCAACTTCACACAATTTGAGTGACAGATTGGTGATAACTGACAGACATTTCAAAATGCAGTAAAACATTTAATGCCACTTGTGCATCTTCGTAATCTACTTTCAATATTTCTCTTGAAAAACGTTTCTAAAACTCATCAAAAAAGGTTAATTCCATTTAGGACAAAAGTGTAGATTTTAAGGATGCATAATAGCAACCACCTAATGTCAATTTACCGATTAATCTCCACCTCCACCTAATTCACTCTTCACCCTGTAGGTATTTAATTTAATAGACGTTATCTCTCACTGTTATGGCTTTCAATATGTATCACTTTGGAATCCATTTATACTCCTTAGCTACTCTGTTTCCTTTAGCTAGATAAATCCAACGGATTACTAGATAGTTTTCTGTCACGCAACTAACGTCGTCTATTTCAATCACCAAAGGGTTTGGAACAATATCGTTGCTGATGCTTCGACATGTTTGTATAACAACTTTCATTGATTACCCCTTGTCAATTGTCAGTTCGACTTGTTATTGATAGAGATATATTAAGCTGAGCTCCTTATTCAAAATTATATTAAACACAAATGAGAGACTATATTCTCGTTTAGAAGATATCTATTAGTGTGAGAGCTCAATTCGATTAACGTGTTGAAAACAAGGCTGAAAATTTGTAGAATTATATTTACCTTTCTTAGTCAATTCTAAGACAAAAAATTCATATAAACGTTAAGTTCTAAACGGATCAATAACTGGTAGACGAAAGTTAGTATCAAGTTAAAACTTTTTCTGTGCATAAAAAGCAAAAAAATATTTTTTGTAGTTTTACCAGTGGCGTGTGCAAGGTTAACGCATGAAATTTAATTAAAAAAAATAATAAAACCGTTTGGACCTTATTGAACAAGGAGTGGTACCTTAAAATTTGGCCCCATACTTATTGAACACCCTATATATCTACTTGTGGTCCACTAATTATAGGATTATTTTCAGTAATGTTATCAGTTACTTTTTTCAATAGTGTGAAATAAAAATGACTTTCATAAAGTTAAAAAAGTGCACCACGGACTAACTAACGTTTAATTAAACGATCAATAATACAGGGTCCGCGAAAACGGAAATATTTGAGGTGCGATTGGAAGCTTGTAGCGAAGTAGTGGCGAAGTAAGTCGCCGGCCTGTCATGACTGCATGGCCTACCATTTAGTTTACAATAGTTCGTTTTACAGGTGTACAACGGGGCTACGCAGTTAACGCATATCAAAATGGCGAGAGTGTAATACAAACGTGACATAACTTTTGACGTCATTTCAACATGCTGCGCAACCGACCTGTCGTTAGAAAACGCGATTAAAAAGTGGATAAACCACTTTAAACAAACTGGAAGAACATCAAAAAAAGAGGAATTAGTTCGAATCCCTGAAAATATCGAAGTTGGAGAAATACAGGTCTAAGTAAGACTTTCTCCTTAGAAAGCAAAGTCAGTGTTAGAGTGTTGACAATTATTTTCTAACTCTGCTTCACGTTTTGATATATTGCAATGCCTTTCGCGGTATTAGCCAATGGAGCAGTTGTTTTCAAGAGGGAAATGGTCGCTCGTTGTTTCTGAGACATGGTCTTTGAGATTTTTTCTTTTTGCTTCATGATTTGTTTCTATTTGTTTTCTTTTCGCAACTGGTGACATAATGCATTTTTCGTAACCAGTTTCATAATGTTGAACTTCATACAACTGGTTGCGTAAAGTAGATCGTTTTGGCACTTGCTGCGATTACAAACGATGTCGCTTTATATGTCAAACTTAGAAAAAATATTTATAATCATTAGGTACTTGCCATGACTGCTATCAACTGCAAGATGATTTCTTTGCCCTGAAGCACTGATATAATGAAACAGAATACCTTCTAATGTAAAAAAATATAAGGTTGTGTTATATTCCTTATGGGCCTGTAGACGGATGGTAGGGAACATATGGGGGCTTAAACCAAGTATGATGCATTGGCTTTACACTATGGTTGAAGTATCTGTTATAACTTACCCATCAGTCATATGGTGGCAACAGGGGCATTTAGAACTACGCCAACAGCAGCAATGGAGCTACTGCTAGGTCTTCCTCCACTACACCTTGTGGTGGAGAAGGAGGCTATGGCGGCGGCATACAGGCTGTTTACTCATGGTTTTGGATGGAAACTTCCGAGAAAAGGGCACCATACAATGATATTGAAGAAATTAAAACAAAATCCGGTACTAAGAATGTCATCGGATAGAACGCCCATTATTCACGACTTCAGGAAACCTTTCGATATTTAAATATCAGAAAGTGCCAAAAGCCGGGAAAATAGGGAAAAACAAAACGAATCAATCTAGTATAGAGACGGTTCGAAAATGAAAAACAGCACAGGAGCTGGGATCTAGCATGTGAATTCGGGGAGGACCATTAGTCTGAACCTGGGGTCACAGACAACAGTCTTCCAGGCTGAAGTAACATCAATAAATGCCTGCGCCAAAGTCATACTAAATAACTCTTTTAGAGATAAGAGGGTCCTGACAGACAGCCAGGCAGCCCTTAAAGCACTGAAAATGGTAGAACTGCAATCTAAATCAATACTTTATTACCAACAGTCCCTCCAGGCCCTGGCAGAACATAACAAGGTCACCCTTGAATGGGTGCCGGGACATGAGGGAGTGTTTGGAAACGAAAAAGCAAGGACCTCCTAGCAAGGAAGGGAGCGGAAAAAACTCTTATTGGACCCGAACCCACATGTGGTATCTCATACCAACATGTTAAATGGGTGTTAAAGGAACAAAGAAATAGAGAACACCATAGGCTCTGGTTGGAACTTTCTGGACTTAGACAGTCCAAAAGATTCATAGAGGGGCCATCCACGAGCAGGCAAAATCAACTGCTTAACCTTAGCAAAAGCGAATTCAACTCCGTAATAGGACTTATTACGGGACACTGCGGACTAAGAAGACACCTAAATCTCTTAGGGATATCTGATGACTCCCTATGTAGAATATATGAAGAGGAGGACGACACTCATATTCACATACTATGCCACTGTCGGAACCGATACTTCGGGGTAAATATCCGGAACTTGAAGAAATCGCGAAAGCGCCCATTAGACATATTCTTGAATTCATCAAAAAAATCAATCTGATGGGATAGAAACTGTGAGGGGTACAATAAGCCTAGAGCTTCAGTACGAGTGGACTTTGAACCACGCCCTAATGCAGATAGATATATCCCCTAAAGCGTGATTTTCAACTATCAAAGTCAGTCCATGTTACTTTATCTCGTTTCAAATTTCAGAGACCTAGGATTTACATCTGATTCCAAAATGTCATTGTGCTCACATATGTACAGCCCTTTATGCTTTTGCTACAAAACTGCTGTGATTTATACAAGGGTTGTTTTCTTTCCGATGAGCCTATCTAGTAGGCGATGATATTGTTGCAACAAATTTTATCTAGTTGTTTACAAATTTAGTTAGTGAGAGTTTTCAAATATACCTGATTGTTTGTAAATTTGAAATAATCCTCTTGCCAGTTAGCATTATTGGGCTGTAATTTTTTACAATTTCAAGGCTTAAACCGAAAAAAATATTTTTCTTAAATACAGTTTTCAAGCTCCTAAGCCAAAAACGGCAGTAACAGAAAAAATATTGATCTTATTCGGAACATGATTAAAATGTACCGGTACATTACTGTCAGAAACATTCAAATAACTTTAAAGATTGGTGTGAAAGGGATTAACACTATTTTACACAAACATTTGAAAGCCCGTAAGCTTGGTTCTCGATAGATTCCCCACAACTTGACTTTTGGTCAAAAATAAGACCGTGTGAGATGGTGTAAATCTTCACTAGATCGCTTTGACTGTGGTCGTTTCATTTGGTGTACAATATCATTACATCACTACAACAGGTGATGAAACATGGGTATACTGAAAATAATATTAAGAATCGTCAGTTTGAATCTTTGAGAATGAGTCAGCTCCAATAAAACTTGTTCGTGAAAAAAGTCGGAACAAACTGATGGTCGCTACTGTAGGACTGGAAAATAGACGTACTGTTAATTCATAATGGTACACTACAGTTTATTTGACTCAGTTTCTCCAAAAGATTCGCAATGGACGTCCAATAGGAGTCTCTTGCATCGAGATAACCATAGAGTCCACACTGCTTCTCGAACATAGAAATAATGAGTTATTCGCCGTATAGTGCAGCTTCTAATGACCTCTTCTTATTTCCGCGAGTAAAATAAATAATCTACGGCCAGGAGATTAGAGAAAATGTTTTTAAGAATGGTTTTCACTAAAGCAAAAATGCATTGACTGTGGAGAAGAATATTTTGAAGAATTACAAATAATTTTTTTGTAAATAAACTATGGTTTACTTTACTCTCAGAAAGAGAACAACCCTCGTATATCACTTCAGTAATAAATTCAAAAATACTACTACAATGAAATTGCCAAATTAGAGTAATATTTGATCTGGAATCCTTAATATATTGTAATGTAACATGGAGTATAACCTACTCATAGCTACGATCATCACTCTCAGCTACTTCAAAGGCTCAACTTACCAATTTGTAAGGCTAGGCGAGTATGTATATCCTAGCTGAATAATGGTATGATTGATTGTTCTGATTTATTATACCAATTTAAATTTGTATGTTCCCTTAAATACCAGATCTACAAATCTTTTCTACTCACTCACTGTAAGTACTAATCAAGTTAAAATAATATAAGCTGGTTGTTTTTTATTCAAATGTTCATTTAGACATATACTAATATTTTCTTAATTACTTTCTATATTTTCTTTATATTCTTATTTTAATTATTGTCTTATTAATGGATGTAATTCTGTTAAACAATAAAGCTTATTATTATGTAAATTCTAGGATATTAAAATTGCAGCTTTGTAAGGTACATTAATTAATTAATTAATGGGTTCCTTTAATTACGCACAGTTGTTTTTGCTCCGAATTCCATTTACCCTACCCTTAGCAGACTCTAGCACAAATGGACACGGCCGTTTTGTTCTGTCTTATCCCCATGGAGGGTACTTAGGTAGGGTAGACGGATAAGAATGCCAATTTTAGTAAATTTATTTTATAAAAACTTCAATGGATTTAATTAGCTATAATTTTAAGTTATCAAAAACGACATGACACAAATACCTAAAATAATCAAAGAACTGTTGGTATTACGTTTTCATGGTTTCTGGTAAATGACATGATAGGATAGAAAATAGGTAGGCAAAGCTGATTTTTAATGTGTTTGTATAAAAATGAAAAACAAATGACATTTTTAAAATGTTAACAACAAAGGATTGAAAAATAAAGAGTTCATTAGTCGATGTCACTGTCACAGTTTAGGCAAACAAACAATTTTGAGTCGCTCATGATACATTTGACATGAGCCTACTCTCTGCAGGGTCTGCATTGCGCTCATTCCTCTGAAGGTACGGTCTGTAAATATGGCGGCAAGTACAGTTCTGAATCGATGAGGACTCCGGGTCAGGCTTTCTTAAGAATACCTTTTTTTACTTGATTTTTCTTAATTCTTTTTCTGACATCTTTTTGCCTCTTCTTTCTCTAGAGAATCCTTTTATGGGGCATCGGTGAGCACAGCTGTATATCTACGTTTTTTTTGTCAATTCTATTCTAGGTCATGCTTTGGAAAGCGGTTTTACTTTGTGTGTATTAGAGAAAATATTTGTTTTCCTGTCAGATTGTCAATATTAAATGATCCAGCAACTAGATTTTCGGTATTGTCTATGTTCTTTGTACATTCTTTTTCTTGTGCTTGAACATTTTTATTACAAACGGATTGCTGCGAATTTTTATTAAGGGTGGGATGTTGACTATTTTTATTAGGGATGGGTTGTTGAAAGCTTGTGGTTCAGTTTCAATAAGTTGATTGTCCAGATTTTATTGGTACCCTATTTTACTTATTTAAAATACGCCTCAGCGTATTTAAAACGAACTTTAAAAAAAGCGCGTGTTTTAAAGTTACCATGGCAACATCTACAACCCGAGAAACGTGATGTCTAAATGCCAACTTTTTAAATATTGATCTGACAGGAGTGCCTTGTAATGTCAAATAAAATATTTCTGAGAAATTTTTCAAAAAATTTATTCAATCGCACAATTCACATCTGCTACAAGATCCAAAGATGCCACAAATAGCAACCATCTTCAAAAATAAATACGTAATGTCCGGTGCATCTGTAAAAAAACTTTCGCAAATCGTCTTCCTCGAATACATATGCCTTCTTGACTATCTCATTTTTGCTAATTGCCTTCATGAATGCATGCACTTCGACCCCTTTGTTTATCCTCAACATACTTTGTAATTTTGAAAGGATAGTCCACATAGTCGATACTTTATACTGTTCCGACATTTTCTGGAGATAAGCGAGAACAACTCGTTCATCTATATGTGTAACCATTTGCTCTTCCATCCACGTGTTGAATTTATCGTATTCTTTTTTAAAAACCGCTTCGGATTTTTGTGGTATTAAGCGCGATTCTGCTTTATTATTTAAATACTCAATATTTGAACTCATTTTAAACAATAACAACTGTTAATAATAATAATAATAATAATAATAATCTTACGTGACAGATTGAAAATAAATTCAACCATTTTCAGTTATTAGTTCTTATTTCCATTTTTTTGTAGAAATAATACCAATATTTAGGATTTCAAAGTATACCAATAAAAAAAAATAGCGTAAAGTATTCGTGGATAACTGGTCTTTAAAACACTTGCTCTATTTCGAGCACTCCGGATGCGCCGTCGTGCTCGAAAAATCGCGCGCGTTTTAAAGACCGTTATATCCACTTATACTTTAATATACTATTCTAGCATCCAGCCCAATAAGTTTTGAAATAAAAAGATGGAGTATACAAAACAATTGCAGAAACTGCTGTTATTAGTGGCACGTTTGTACACCTTTCGCCTTAAGTAGGAGCACCGTCTTGTCTTGACCCCTTCACCCCTACAATCTTTGGATGTAAGTTTATAAATTTTGCCACATCGATAGTAGCAAAACCGGACGACAGAAAATGCTTGCCAAAGGGATTTTTGATTGTTATAGACGTCTAGAAGCAAATTATTTCATTGCCAACAAAAAACTAATGTGTTGTGAAACATTATTTTAAATTTTACAGGTTAGGCGACAGCTCCCACAACCGGGACATAGTCCATGTTGTTCACCTCCCTCCCCTGTATCTAACTACAAATGGCAAGCAAAAAACACGATGTAACAACTGACTATCTAAAGGACCACCACTCGTCACTAATTGTAACAACCGACTAGCCTAAGGAACAGCACTAAGGGCCAAAATGTTGTAAACGGGAAGCCACCGCTGTCACAAAATGTAACAACCAACTTTCTAAAGACCATTTGTAACTACTGTTAGGTCTTTAGCTACTGTTGTTAGTATACTATTAAGGAATTAAGGCAGCACTGTCACCAGTCAAAGGGTCCTGGAGTCCAGAAGGAACATCTATTCACCAGTGGCAAATAAAAATAATAAAAAAATTAAATTAGAAGAACAAGTTTTATCCCTTAATAGCATAGTCGAGCGGTTCTTGGCAACTAGTTTTAGACTCTTTTAGACCTAAGGGAATAGAAACGCCGTGGCTTCTCAAATGCTCGGAATATTTTCCTGGTTTTGAAAGGGGGAGGAGAGATTAATAATAAGTATTAAAAAATTAACAAATGTATATTTAAAATAAGTACTAAAGTGACTAGTATTCTAAAGAATAAGTTACTTAATGAACACTTAATTGAACTATACAGTTTGAACTTTTTTTTTTCTCCTGGGCTCGTCTGACTATGTGTCTCCGAATAACAATGAATCCTATTGGCTTATTGAGTTGGAACTTAACAATTATAAATAGCACTGGAAAACTTTAACTACATAATAATATTAAAATATGTATAAGATAAATATGGTAATCGGGACGAAAAATGTAAAATTGGCATTTATATGAAAATCAATTAATTATTATCAAACAAAATACTTTTAAAATAAGTTAAAGATATAATTCACAAATCGCTGCATAAAAACTTTACACATTGCTTTGTTTTGGGACTTAAAGAGTCCCGAAAAACGAGAGTTCTCGCCCTCGCCGAAAGTTCCTTGGTCCGCACTCGAAAGTGTGTTTTTTCTTTCTGTCTCGTCTCTCTATATAAACCTAAAGTTTACATGATAGTTTTTATTTTTAAAAATAAACCTCATTGACAGGTCATACCTAATGTCAGAATAATCCAACTTTAACGATTTGATATCGAATCGACTACTCGTTAAACGGAATTGCTTTTATGGAGTTTGATATCAAATTCGAGTCGAATCGTGAAACGGAATCCCACCCCAGGATTTCGGTAACGATTTCGGTGGTGATCTCAAGATGTCCAAGATTATTTCGGCGACTTCGAGAGAATTTGTAGGTGATTTCGGTGATTTCGAGCGAAAACGTACCAATATTTCGGGAGAGGTTCGCCCCTCGTATCAGATGTATCGAATTGTTTCACAATCTCAAGATCATATTAATTTACTTTTATATTTCACATTTTTTTTTTGTACAGAAAATTAGTAAGTCTGCGAATCAAAAAGAAGAGAGGATGATAAGAATTATATATTTTATCAAAAATTCAAAATTATATAAAATGTATGAACCGAACCATTCTTATTGAGGTATTGAGAGTTGTTTCATTGATTGATTGGAAATTGGGTTCCAGATTCCTTTAAATGTATCCATAAGTACTAAGTGGCAACATTTAATAATATGTGATAGATGGAATTTATATTCGCGTATATCCTCTTTGAAATATTACCTGAGAGGAAATGTAAATGGATATTACTCGGGAAATTGAAAAAATCCGATAAACGAATATCTCTGAAGGAAAATGTCGCCGCCTACAAGATGCCTAAAATGAAATCCATCTTAATTTTCCGGTATATCAAACATCTGCTGATTTCGATATGAATTGAACCTTTCTACTCGTCCCTGGAGCGTCTTTCTACAGGGTGGAAGGAATTTGAATGCAATAATTTCGTTGAACACTATGGAAATTTTTCATACCGTTAATGAGTAATGGTTTAAAAATTTCCTAGATATTTAGACTAAATCGAAAATTTTATTTTGAAAGATAGAAAAAAACTTTTATTATATTTTTTTGTCAAAGATAATTACCGTTTCTGTTTAACATCGCTCATTCGCATTTTCAAAAAAGTGTCGTCTTTAAAGAGCCACCCTGAAATATATTTATTTATACGAACCTGTACTTTTTATTTCATTTTTAAATTACGCATTTTTTCTCTATTCATTCACCCTAATTCACAAACGGTCTCTAAAAATAAAAGTCACTGATAAACTTTGATAATAATTATAAATATCTTTAGATTTAGTTGATGTTTCTCAGGGTCTTAATGTTCTATCGATTTCATAAATGTTTTTCAAAGAAATATTAAGGAATATTTAATTTGTTAATAATTTGAGTATTCACAATAAAGGTTCATGGTGCGTTCTCAAAATCACGATATTGTCCAACTCTACTTTTTCTCTAAAATGACATTCACGTGACCATCTTTGTCAACTTGAAATTTTTAGCAAAAATCAAGCTTTATAAGAAGAAACCCTTTGATTTTGAAAAAATCTGATTAATAATGTGGGGGTTAAGGGGGTTGAAATAAAAAAAAATCATAAATTAAAAACGAAAAGCGATATCTACATGAAATTTTTAGTAAAAAAGAAGCTTAATTAGAGGAAGAAGCCTATTGATTCTGAAAAAATCTTAATTAAAATGGAGCGTTGAGAGGGGTTAAAATATTAAAAAAAATCCTAACTCAGAAATAAAAAACGATATTAAATTGAAATCTTTAGGAAAATCAAGCTTTATAAGGGGATGAAGCCAGTTGATTTTGAAAAAAAATCTGAAACCCAATTGGGGGATATTAAAGATGGAGGTTAAGGAGGGTATGTTAAACTTTGAAGAGTATAATAAAGAATGCCAAGCATTATATATCTTCATTCTAGTTAATTATTGCCTTTACTATTCTCTACCTCAATTCTACAATAATTAGAGCAGTCGAATTAACTTAGATGAAAAGAAAAAAAAAATTAACAGGACTTTGATGAGTGCAAATATGGTAGAGGGACTTATTATAAATAAAAAAAAATGCAACCTGAGGGGGGGGTTGAAGTAAAGTTTTTGGGGGCTGAAATGGGGCGAAAATGGTAGTATCCCCTTTTCCAGAGAAAATGTACGTTGAAAACAAAAATGTATAATGCAAAAGTTGTAGACTAAGCAGTATTCTATAGCTTTTGTAGAAGTCAATTTTTGAGATAACTTTAAAATTTTCGATAAAATGGCAAAGTTCGCTCGAATTTTTTCGTTTTTTATTTTTCCTTTTTCTAAAAAAAATTCAAAAAATTTGGGGATATAAATTTTTTTTAAAAGAAATTCTACGGTGAGAAATTATCGTACAAAGTTCTTCAAGTATTCATTTTTTTCGTTTTATCAAGGTATTTTTGAATAAAAAAAAATTATAGTTACTATTAAAAAACTTGCTTAAAAAACGGAAAAAAACAAAAAAATAACAATGCAAACAATGAATTAATCTTTAATTATTGATATAATTTGTTCAATAAAAAAAAAAAAAAATAGAAACTGCACAATTCAATTATATGGAAAAAATTTGAAAGCAACTAATTGTAACTAATTCGCTAGGGCCGTAGGATACAATATTTGAATAAAACGCAAAACAGATCTATTTAGTTTTTTTGTGTGCCTTTTAATCATATTAAAAAAAAAATTTACCCCTTTTAATGGGTAAAACCTAACCCCAATTAATTTTTTTAAATGGGATGATACTACTTGTTGAACCTTGTTCGAAAGCTCTTTTAAAAAGAAAATTAGCTATGCAATTTTTTCTCATTTTAATTTGATAGCAAATTTTTATTAAAAAAAAACTTTTATAATAATAAAAAATAAAAAAATAGATAGACCCTAACATGTGTCTAAAAATAATCTTAAAACGGTTGACCTACCTAGTTGCTATTCTGATTTTTGTGTGAGGTCTGTCAGCTTTACATTTATTAAAGAAAACTGTGTATTCGCTATCAAATTAAAATGAAACAAAAATTCAGTCTTGTTAAAAGAGCTTTCCAACAACATGCCACAAGTAATATCATCCCATTTAAAAAGTGGGGTTAGTTTTACCCCCTAAAAGGGGTGAACATTTTTTTTAATACGACGGAAAAGGCCACAAACTGTTTTTGCGGCTCTAGCGAATTAATTCTAGTTAAATTTTTCACTCTGTATACAAAAATAAAAATTCTGGTCAAAACATAAAAAACAGTTGCTTCAATATTTTTTCCATAAAATTAAATGGTGCAGTCGGTATTTAATTTTTTTTTTAAATTGAAACAAATTATATCAATAATTAAGTAATAATTCATTGTTGCTATTGTCATTTTTTGGTTTTATTCATTTTGGAGCATGTTTTTTAATGGTGACTATATATATTTATTTTATTTTATCAAAAACTACGAAAAAAATGAGTACTTAAAGAACTTTAAAAAATATATTTTTTTTTTTTATTTAAAAAGTTTTTTGCCTATTTATGACACACAAAGGTATAATTTCACCAAATTTCATCAAAATTCAATTATTTTTGGAAAACGGAAAAAGAAAAAAACGAAAATAAAAAATTCGAACGAACTTAAGCTATTTTATCGAAAATTTTGAGATGTTAAAAAGTGACTTTCAAGCTATAGATTTTTGCTTGATCTACATTTTTTGCCTTATATATTTTTGTTTTTGACGTCAACTTTCGCCGAAAATCGCGAATATACCATTTTTCACCCCCTTTCAACCCCCTAAAACTTTAATTAAACTTCCCCAGGTTGCATTTTTTTTTTATTACAAGTTCCTCTATCAAAGTCATGTTAACAATTTTTTAGTCTCAAAGTTTAATTTGATTGCACTTATCATAAATTCCGTCATATGTTCACACATTGTTTTTTTGGCATCCCCACATGAAATAACCCATTGGATTCAAGTCTAGAGACCGCGAAGGCCATTATCTGCATCTGTTTATTATTTATTATCTTCTTAGAAATCAATTATTTAAAAATTCGCAAATTCTTCAGTATTGTGTGGCTCATAACCATCTTGCATATAATTTTGTTTCCCTAGCTTTCGTTTTTGTGATTAAATTGTGGGCTTTCCTATGTCCTAATTTAAATCCAAACTATACTCAAAAACTAAGTTGGCCAAGATGCTTTAAAAATATTCAGGGTACCGTACTTACAATTAAAACGTTATTTATTGCGAGTACTTGTGTCCAAGATTATTAACTTCCTTTGCGCCTCATTTAACCAGCATTCAAAATTCTTGTTTGTGTAATTGTTTATAAAACGGCTTTTTGGTTGAAACCGGTGGCCAAATTTTATGAGGTCTGTTTTATTGAATTTAAATTTAAATAAGCTCAACCTAAAATACAGTTTAGTTTTTTTTTTTTTAAATTTTATAATATCCAACCATACAGATTTCAAAAATGTGGTAATAACTACTAGTCCATATAAAAAAAAATTGAAGTAAAACCTGTAAATATAGATAAAAAATGTTAAACAGTATCTATTTAATAAAAAAGGTTGACTTAAATACTTTTTATACATATAAAAAATTAAAGAACAGGGATACAAATAAGTACGTTGGTAAGAGAGCTAATGAGAGACTGAAAATTTCGGTTTCGCCGAAGACATTTCCTTTCTTAATATAGGCGTTATCCTCAAAAAAAATTAAATACTGACTGCACCATTTAATTTTATGGAAAAAATATAAAAGCAACTGTTTTTTATGTTTTGACCAGAATTTTTACTTTTCCAGGACAATTTTTCGAAAACAATTGCTAAAAAAGTGCGTATATAGTCTGGACGAATTTTTTAATTACTTAAATGAAAACCCGATTAAATTATATCCGATTGTCACATTTGCTTGCTGATGCTTAAGCCGTCACTGTTAGCCTAATGTGATGTATAAAGTTAAATCCAAATCATATCAATCAATAATTTTAATAATGTCAATTCGTTGTATATTAATATATATAAAAAGAACCATCCTCTTTCAAGCAGCCATTGCCCCTTAAGCGCAAATACGCAAATATCCAATTGTCTCATAAAATTCTTTAGATCCTAAAAATATATATCACCAAATAAAAAACTGGCTTGATGAAAAATATTTCTTCTCGAAATTTTTTATTTTATCCAAATCAAAAACCAGTAATTCCTTAGATTGGTTAGTAATAAAATTCAAGAAGTCATAAATACCGTAAAATCGTAAGTATACCGTAAATATTTGATTAACTCGTAAAATCGTAAAATGCCGTGGTAAAACTTCATATCCGACCTAAAAATTTAAATCGGCAAGATAAATTTCGATAGATATTAATAAGGTTAATAAAATAAGATATGCTATTATTTTAAAAATCCAGCTCTCATATAAAAATGAATATCAATTTTTGTATGTATGGAAGTCATATTTTTAACAACTTTATTCCTATATTTTTAATAAAAATAAAGCCGCTATTAATTCTAATTAGAATTACATACGAACAAATAGCTATTGCGCATGCGTATCTGTCAATAGATTCGTATACAATTCTAGCGTTGCTTTAACATTTTATTCAAGAATACGGTGTATTAGTTTGACGTAATTTGTGGGCCAAACAAAAACGTACTACAACCTGCTTCTATCTTTATAGCTTGTCTTTCATTGTCAGTTATGAGTTGTAAATTTTCCACATTCGGTTTCATGATAGTTACCAAGTGTAACCTAAAATAAATATTTTATTTCTTAGTAATTTGTTCAGGAATTTTATATTTCCAATTTTATATTGGTTATTTACAATAGAATCGCTTTATTGAAAGGGTTTCGTTTTACTGTTTCTTTTATAGTACATTGTTGACCTATATTGTTTTGTAATTTAATCATTATTATTCCAATGTTTTAAGGGCCGGTAATTTCGGTCACTGTCGTTCAAGCATAATAGAGAGTTGAAGTGTTTCCAGTACGTTAAGGTGAACGTCAACGCAGAAAAATATAAGTTGAAGTTGTTAAATGCATCGTGACATTTACGTACCATGACAAATAATGACAACTAATATTAGGATTTCTTCTTTCATAATTTAAAAAGAGGTTATTTTGTTTGCGTTACGTACATACGCCAGAGCCCGTAAGCTTACGTATTTAGGTAGACGTGAACGTGAAGGATATTTATATACGCATGCGTAGATGTCAGTTTTCACGTACACGTTTACGTTCATAGCATCACTTTAACTCTCTAATCAAGATCAAATAATAGACGTGGTGCTGTTAAATTTGACATCTCTGCAAACTAATGATTATAACAACTATAATCAAGGTTAACGCTATATTTCGACTCGGTTTGGCTATTTTCGCAAATTAGTGAAAATTAATTTGGCAACAATGATATGATGACTTAGGCAGTACGAATCTTGGCCCAATACCTGTTAATACAAAAGGTTCGTAAAAATAAGCCCATTAAGAAAGTGGGAGAATTGGACAAACAAAAATTAAAAAGCAACATTTTTTTTATAAAATGTTTGTTATTTGATTTTATTGGAATAGACGTTCTTTTTCACTAAATTGGACTGGTTAAATATGTCACTATTTTCGATGATTCTTATTTTCCCTTTAAAGAAATGTTAATCGTCTTTTTTTTGTTCTCAATCATATATTGTATGAATTTCCTATACAACAGGATTCATCAACAAATATATTTGGTTTTCTTAATTTTATGACAGATGAAAGATATATATTTTACACAAAAATTTGAAATTAAAACCTGAAATCTTGATGTGTCAGATTTATTACTCTTTCTTCAAATTTTTGTGTAATATACGAGTATATATCATAAAAGATAAAAATAGTTACGCAAATTAATTTGTCATTTGTTCATTAGTTAAATATTTAGAACCGTTACAGCCGGTTGCATGAACGATCGTTATAGTACTTTGTGCAACAAGAGTGGATGGATATGATGGCCATATCGCACGAAGACGAAATTTGAGCATGATCCGTAAGCAACTTGGGCATTTCGCATAAAACGCAAATGGGCTGCCCTCACCTTCATCTATGCGGTTAACATTTTTAATTTAATACTGGTAATTAAATTAACTTCATATAGTTTTATTTACATTAACACATTATTTATAATTATAGTCGAAATAAAAATAAAAATGCTATCGATTCTACACAATAATAACTCATTTTAATGCATAATCTAATCTCAATAACTAAGAAAGGTACAGACAATTTGATAGAATTGTCACATTTAAAATTATGAAAAATTATGACCAAACTTTGAACTGTGGTTGGTTGATTTCATTTTTTGCAGTGTTATCACTATCTAGAATGAATATGAAATATATTCGTTCAGTTGAACGCTATATTATACTTTTTCATTTTAAAGTAGTTTGTGCAACAAGAGTGAGTGGGATATGGACAATCCACTCGAGTTGTACACGCCTGTGTATAAGAATCTACTTTCCACCCATGTGTGAATATCTACTTTCCACATCAGCTGTCAAATATGTCAAACGCGCAATCTTTATTTTGACCTAGGTAATGTCCGTATTAATCGTAAAATAAATTTGATGATTAAATCGTCAATACTGATTTTTATGCACATATTCTAGATATATATTTTTATGCTAAGCCAGTAAAATCCAAACCGCCAAAAACATGTACAAACACTCGTATAAACACGAAGTCGGTCGCACGACGACAAGATACAAACAAGGGAGAGAGGGATATATTTTAAAATATCGCTCGGAAAGCATATCTCTGTAGATATTAATATATCACCTGGATAAAAAGATATATCGTCAATGCGCGGGGTGTTTCGTTCTATTTTGATCATAGCGATATTTTATTTTTATAATATGAAATATAATATATACAGGGTGGAGTAGAATAACGAGCGATTTTAAAAAGTCTGTAAAAAAGAAGAAAATCAATATAAATTTCCTATTTTGTTAAAGAACACAAAAAAGCATTCATAATTATATTTTTTGAAAATGACCTGATCTGAAATTATTCATACGTTCCGCTGCAATGCTAGGGGAATTTGGTTCACTTCATGTCAAATCCGTCGTTTCAAGGCTTGAATTGTTTGTGTTGGGTTACCTTGAAATATTTTACTCTTCAAGGAATCTCACATGGAAAAATTGCAGATTGTGAGACCTTGACGTTTCCATTTCGAGAAATTACGTTATTTGGAAATAACCTATTTTAATGAAACGCGTGCTGCTTTGATCTCCACTGCTCCGTTGTTACTAAATATATTAATACACAGAAAACCTATCCGATAGCGTCCCTACCTCCTCCTAATGATACGGCGCCGGTGCCGGGTATTTTGAAATAGCTCCTTATTTTGCTTCGCTCTGTATTATAAGATATAACATCGCACGTAGTCCGTTGCTAGCTTAAAAGATACGTGGTCAGTTAAATGGGTAAAAAGTCGCTTAGTTGAGTAGGCAATTTAATGATGAAAAAAATGTTGACGATATCAAGGACTGTTTTTAAGATATTTCGAATAAATGAATATTTTTATTTGTGCAAATAAAAAAAAAGATACATTTACAGAAATTTCTTATTTGGTTCTACCGCTTGCTTAAATTATTGAAGTTGAATACACAATAAGAAGTTTCGTTCCTAAAGGAGCATCATAAACTTTAGAAGTACTGTCCAGTGTTGCCAGTCTAGTACAATTGTACTAGTTCTAGTACATTCTCTGAGAATCTGGTACTCTAGTACACTCGAAGCAAAATCTAGTACTTTTTCAGCGTATGTTTCCATTTGAAGTGTAAAATATATTGTTAAAAAAATTGCAAGAGAAATTAAAATAGTTGTTAAAAATGACTTTAGAGATAAAATAGTAGACATTTTTCGAGAGATAAAACATTGTTTAAAAATTGCACGAGACATCAAATATTGTTCAAAAATGGCTTGAGAGGTAAAAAAGGGCGTTAAAAATTGGTCGAAATATAAAATAGTAGGTATTAGAAATTGCTTGAGGGGTAAAATATTGTTCAAAAATTGCTCTAGGGATAAAAATACTATTAAAAATTGAATGAAAGATAAAAATATTTTTCGAAAGATTAAATAGTATTATAAATTGTTAAAATCGTTTTCAAAAATTGCTCGAGGGATAAAATACTATTGAAAAATTTGTTGAGAAATTAAATATTATTCAAAATTGACTCAAAAGATACCTACTATTAGAAATTTCTCGAGATAAAACATTATTTAAAAATTTCTCGAACGATAAAATACCATTAGAAAATGCTCAAGAGATAAAATATTGTACAAACATTGCTCGAGATATAAAACATTGTTAAACATTTATCGACAGTTAAAATATTTTTATAAATTTGTCAAGAGTTAAAATATTGTGCAGTTTGCTAAAGAGATAAAAAAGTTGTTAAAAATTGCTCGAGAGATAGAATAATGTTAGAAATTTATCGAAAGATAAAATATTGTTTAAATATAGCTCAAGAGATAAAAAAAAGGTTCAAAAACTGTTCAAGAGATAAAATATTATCAAAAAGTATTAAAATATTTTTCAAAAATTGCTCGAGAGATAAAATAGTGTTAGAAATTGTTAAAATTTTGTTCTAAAATTGCACGAGACATCAAATATTGTTCAAAAATAGCTAGAAAGGTAAAAAAGGCTGTTAAAAATTGCTCGGTGGTGTAGCAGTCTAACGCGCTTATATTCATTTATAAGCAAGTTTATGTGTCAGAGACTGCTGGGCTTCGAATCCCAGACCATGTGGATTTTTAATTAAATTGCATGGTTCGGTATAGGATTTTATGTGTACCGTATTAATAGAAATTCAATTTCTGTTGATATGACATGCAGATTATAAAAAATCGCCATGCATTACCGTCTCGATGATGGTGGGTGAGGTTTTCCGGGTTTTCCTCACCTGTAAGTCAAATGGCACCATCAATCATCTTTAAGTCGCCCCGGAGCGCCACGGAAAATAATAATAATAATATCCGTCCCTTTCCCCGCACAAGCTAAGCTTTTGGGGTTAAAATTCACTCGTAAGGGGGTGAATTAGGGAGAGTATTATTATTATAATAGTGTTAAAAATTGTACAAACATTGCTCGAGGGATAAAAAAAAGTTGTTAAAAATTGCACGAGAGATAGAATCCTGTTGGAAATTTATCGAGAGATAAAATATTTTTTAAAAACAGCTCAAGAGATAAAAAAAGGTTTTTTAAAAACTGTTCGAGAGATGAAATATTGTTAGAAATTGTTAAAATTTTGCTCAAAAATTGCACGATATCAAATAACTTGAAAGGTAAAAAAGTCTGTTAAAAATTGCTCGAGTGATTAAATAGTGTTAAAAATTGTTCAAAAAAAATATGGTACAAACATTGCTCGAGGGATTAAAAAAAGTTGTTAAAAATTGCTCGAGAGATAGAATACTGTTAGAAATTTATCGAGAGATAAAATATTGTTTCATAATAACTCAAGAGATAAAAAAAAAATTTAAAAACTGTTCGAGAAATAAAAAATTATCAGAAGGTATTAAAATCTTATTCAAAAACTGCTCGAGAGATAAAATAGTGTCAGAAATTTGTCGAGAGATAAAATATTTTTTTTGTTTTGGAGTGAGGGTAGCCATATGTGAGTAGTAGGGATTAAGTGTAAAGGTTAAAGAAAAAGTCCTTTATTTCTCACAAAGTCAATTTATTGGCGACCGGTTTCGAAGTTGTCACTTCATCATCAGGCACACCTAAATGGAATATCAAGGAGTCAGTTGTAATAAAAACAATTATAAAAGCATGAACGGACTTTAACATATACAAAATAACAGAAAAAACACAAAAGAAAGTTAAACAATAACCTTGACTCACCTTGTGGGCTACATTTAAAACATTTTTTAAAAAAATACTTATTACACATGACTTTTTTAACTCGTTCTGTTAAACTTTTTGTAGCGCTTCCTTTATGGAATTAGTCAAGGTGCGTCAAGGTTATTGTTTAACTTTCTTTTGTGTTTTTTCTGTTATTTTGTATATGTTAAAGTCCGTTCATGCTTTTATAATTGTTTTTATTACAACTGACTCCTTGATATTCCATTTAGGTGTGCCTGATGATGAAGTGACAACTTCGAAACCGGTCGCCAATAAATTGACTTTGTGAGAAATAAAGGACTTTTTCTTTAACCTTTACACTCAAGATAAAATATTGTTTAAAATTGTTGTGTTCGTGTTCTCTATAAACCTTTTTTTGCTCTTTAATGACCATACTTCATAATTAGAAAAATCTGGTAATTTTATAGAATCTAGTACATCTTTATGAAATCTGGTACATTTTTTAGATAAATCTGGTACATTACAAAAATATATTCTGGCAACACTGGTACTGTCCCTGTGAAAAAGAGTAGAATAAATAGACTGATTGTCTTTCCTCAATTGAAGTATCTCCAGTTTAATAACGTTCAAGAGAGTGAGGCCTGGCCAATTAATAAAAATTCCATAATTAAAGTCATAATTCAGTGATACGTTTTATAAAGCGAGATGAAGTTGAACATTAGTCTTGCCGGGTGAGAAAATTGAAAGGCGGGCGGAAAACGTTGGAAATTGTTATTGTTGTTTGCGAGTCGAGGCGCAGAGAGGAAAAATAGCCGCGCGGACATTTATCATTTACTCTCTACATTCCATAATCGTTATTATAATTAAAATTCGCCCGTATAATGGCCGCGGATAAATAACTCGTATTAACCCTAATTGTATTTTCGGATTAATCCAGTCGGTCCCTTTTGAATTAGTTTTCCCTCACCAGGATTCCTGCTAATTGGATTTTGCACTTTGTCCTTTCGACGACGCGATACAATACAAGATGCGAAATTGTTTTTAACAAGAAAAACGCAAATTAAATCGAATAATGGATGTAATCCACCGTGAATTTTAGGAACAGAAAACAGAACCTGAGGCACTCAATATATTACACCCCTGACAAAATAAAAACAAGAAGAACGAGAATAGATATTTTTGTACCAAGGTTAAATGTGGAAATTAAATTTACAAGTCGAGGTGGATACCACGTTTTTCGTACTACTAGGACATACAAAAATTAATTTAAAATTTATATTTTATGATCTGTTGATTACATTATTTAATAGTTGATATGTGTTTATAGTGGTATAATGGTTTTGTTTTCTATTTTCTGGGGTTACTGTCAAGTTTGATGTTGATATACCAAAAATAATATATTATGTAACACTGTCTTTGATATTTCTTTCTATTTTATTTTAAAATTTTATATCCCAAAAATAAACTGTTTGACAAAAATGTTATTTCTTATGAACATTTGTTGATATTGACTGCACGTCAAAAAAGATAGTTACAAACAAGGGCGTCGTTTGGGAGGGGCAAGGGGGGCAGTTGCCCCCTTCCTGGCTCTTACGACTTAATCAACAACGCGTAAGATATGCATTACGAACAACAATCTCATAGAAATAATAATGTGATGTTTGTTTATTTTAAAATAACAGTTTATTTATTAATAATTTATTTTAACACTTATTTATTTTATAACACTACTATTCTAATTTATATATATTTCGAATGTCTTTGGATCGTTCACTATTTATATTCACCACTGTCTATCTACTAATGACTTCCGCTTGATCCTCCACCAATATTTATATACAAATTTAAAAGTATGGCGAAGGTCCTAGAATATTCACCAATTCTCACCAATACTAGAGACATCTAGTTATATTTGGAATAGACTAGACACATTATCCCGTTCTTTCTCGAATAGTCATCGAAAGCTGCTCCGCCATAGTCGTCACATATGTTTGGTGTTAAGGGGTTTAATTATGTATGATAATCGGATAAGTTGAGCCTCAAAGGCCAAATAAGACAGGAAGGGACTTGGAGGATTAGAGTATGACTGAATAATGAAATGGCTCACATTACAATAAGATTCAGGGTAATATAGTTGAAGAATATTATACGTTGAATATATTTATTGCTCATCTGAATTCCCTTACGTCGCTGTATCACGCTTTTCCGTAGACGCTGTTAGTTTTTTCTTGAACCTGTTACATCCTAAAAACATAGAAAATACTTTTTTCACTACCGATTAAAAAATAAAAGTAGTGGAAAAATTTGGAATCGACAATTTTGAAGCTGAATACCAAACTAGAGTACGAAAGAGCTTTCTGAGCTCTCAATTAATGATATAGCGTCCAAACATTGTGAATTTTATCCAGATATACAAACTGAATGGACAGCTGTATAATAATAAGAAAAAACCTTTATTTTTGTTATAATAACAGTAATACTGGAAATAATAGACATCAGAAAAGGTTTTAAATAAACACTAAATTATTATTTTATGATATTCTTCAACATCCCTTAAATATTAAATGTTTAGCAAATTATTAGATTTCTGCCTTTGATTATGGCTGAAATGCAATCTTGTGACTTATTAATAGGAAACCAGTTTTAATTATTAATTTCTATGGGTTCTTTCGAACTAAAAATGAAGAAAATATAAATTACAATCACAAATATACCAATTATTTTTGTTAATACGTTTTAATTCTACGTTATTATATAATGGTAATGTTTTTATTTTGACATTATTTAACCTATTCTTCAATGACAACTTATTAGGCTTAGGCAAGATCTCATACATTTTCTCGTAAATACCTGCCTATGTTTTATTTTTATTAATTATACTACTTTTTTTAGCTAAAGTAATAAAAATATATAATAATAATTTTTCACTTGTTTTACAAATCCATATACTTTTATTAAAATTAACATATATATTTTTTAATTACGAACTCTATTAAAAATTGTATTGTTAGTATACGCAAATATCGTCCGTTAGTTAATAAAATAGTTGGCGCTACTTTCACACACGGAGCGAATAATGAATGAAAATAGGCAGACTGAAAAATAAATTATGTTTTCTGTTATCGATGTTTTCAGTAGAGAAAAAAGAAATTTATAATTTGCGTTTTCCTAGTGTTTTTTTTGTGTTCATCGTCGTGTTTCAGTGAGTTTTTTTATGTTTTTGTTTTTTATAAATTTTTATTTTTTATATTATGTGTCTTGTTCATATTTTTGTTTTGTTCCGTTTGTTTTTTAAAAATGTGTTTTAAGTTTCTTGTTTTTTTTATTTTAGTTTTGTCTTTTTTGTTGGGTTATTTTATTTATTAGAGACTTGTTATGACAACTTAAGTATTAGTTCTGTCAAATAGGTCAGTGACATTGTTAGGGTTACTACTAAAGTTCCACTCCCCTTATCTTCGCTATTCAGTGAGATATCGGAATAATTTTGTTCTGTTTAAAAGACTAGAACAAATACTTTCTTATGATGGATTCAATTATTTTGTGACGTCATGGCTTACTTCCGATTTTTCCGGAAATAACAGAAAATCGAATTTTTTTTAATTTTAAAAGGAAACCGTCTCTTTTATTGTAAATTTAAATTTCTGAGCTATTCTTGTATAATAATCGTGTATTGACAATTTTCTGTCAGCTGTCAAAATGGCCGCCATATTGGATAATATTTTTTCTAAATATGTTACTATTAATTCGTTTATGGAAAAACATATAGGAGTGTATAAAATCTTTCTAGGCTTCAAAATTCCCATTGAGACTCATTTACCGTATACCAGTGGCGTATCTAAGTATTTTAATTATTAGCAAACTGCTTAATACTTCCATCCGCTTTTATCTTCATTGTTAATCGAGATATTGAAATGAAAACTTATTTGTTTAAAAGCTTGGGACAAATACTTTCATATACTGGATTCATTTGGTGTGCGACTTCATGGCTTACTTCTGTTTTATCGGAAATAACAGAAAATCTCAATTTATTTTTAATTTTTAAATAGAAACCCCAGTTTTTATTGAATTTTAGGGACATTTATGGATAAGAATCATGTGTTGAAAATTTTCTGTCAGCTGTTAAAATGACCTTCATATTGGAAAATATATTTTTTAATGTTACTGTCAGAAAATTTTCAATACACGCTTCTTATACAAAAATGTCCCAGAAATTCAAATTTTCAATAAGAAAAAGGGTTTTCATTTAAAAATTAAAAATAAATTGCGATTTTCTATTTCTGGAAAAACCGAATGACGTCACAGAATAATTAAATCTATCATAAGAAAATTCTCTTTTATTTTTCATTTTCTTTGTTTTCCAACAAATAAACATTCTAAATTTTTTCAAAATTTTGCCCCTCCCTATAGAATTGTGTAACGACGCCCATGGTTACAAACCTAATAGTACGGTACGGGGACATCCTACCGAGTCCAGCACACCTACATTATACAGAGAATTTAGCTAATTATATGGCAGATACCCTAAAGTGGTTTCATATCGGCTATTATAGTCTATTTTTATGTATGAGAGAGTATTAAAATAATAAAGCGTTCGTAATCCATAGGCATACCACTTCTTTTAGTAGACAGTTAAAATATTTTTTGAAATTATTCCTCAAGTATACACTTATACTTTCACCTAATTAACCTGCTCATAACTTCTAAACAGCTGAAGGTAAAAAAGTGCAATTTTTTCTAAAATGTTTTATTTTTCCACAAGGTATGTTAAGAACATTGTGTCAAACGGGTTATGTAGGTATAAGGGTTTAAACTTTAACTTTTAAAGAAAGTTACGTTCATAAATAATAATTTTAATATAAAAACTACTTCTTACCTACAAATCCAAATCAGAATCGAAATCAGAAGATGAACTGTCGCAACCAATATTTACAATGAGTGGCTCGATCATTTTATCAGTAATATTGTCCAACTTCCACATTTTTTCTTCTTCTTTAATCGTATGATTTACTGCCTTTTCCCAGTTTTCAGGCTTCACATTATTTACAGCCTCCAAAAACAACTGTTTAACATCACTCATTTTAAAAGAATTATTTTTTCTTGAAACTTCTCCCTTTATCTGTGTCTATATCAGTTCAATCGGGTTTACTTCGCAATGATATGGTGGCGATCTAACCACCGTCATCCCACGATTTTTTGCAATTTCATCAATTTCATATTTTTTGAATTTCTCTTTATGAAGGGAACACAAATGATACAGTTCTTTTCTCACAGAACCGGGATGGAACTTAATATTTTTTGAATTTAGCCAATTCTGTAAATCTTTTTTTAACCACTTGGTTGTGGGCATTTTTTCTATAAGTCTCGAGTGATAACTTGCATTATCCATTACTATTATACAGTTCTGAGGAAGAAGATCTATAATGTGTTCGAACCACTCTTTAAAGACATCAGCATTCATGTCCTCATGGTAGTCACCGGTACGAGTAGATTCAAAAGTCAATAAACCACCTTTAACAAAACCGTTTAAACTACCGATGTGTACTATTATTAGTCTGTGCCCCTTTCCTGATGCTGGATTTAAACCAGTAGATAAATTATTTAAAAAAGCCTGTCTTCAACTTGTAACAGTTTCATCTTGCCAACATTTATTTGGTTTATGTCCCTCGTTGATCCACGTTTCATCTAAATAAAATATATTTCTTCTTTGGTTTCTCATTTCTTTTATAGTCCTTATGTAATTTCTTCTCCATACTACAATATCGCTTCTTTCTATTAAAATAGACTTTCTGGAATGCTTTTTCCATAGAAAACCTATTTCTTTTAAAAGTTTCCATAGTGTGCTTCGACTCATTTCAGGGTAATCCTTATCATCTCGAACCGTGGCAAGAACTTCTTTAACTCTGTAAATCGTAGATTTCCCAACACCAAGCGTACTACTAATTCCACTATGTCATCAACACTTTTACATAAATGTCTGTAAATGATTTAAAACAATTAAATATTAATGTTTTTTCATTAACTGTTAAAGGACCGATTTTTTGTCGTTTACGCGGCCCTTCCAAATTTTCCATGATCACACTAGAATTCACACTGCACCTTGCAAGTTGCAACTAAACGACATTTAGTAAACTGTCAAGAATACACAACTTGGACCTCCTTACTAAATGGAAAACCTATAATCGCATTTTCCGTGAAATTTGTTGGGAAGGTATTTATCTACTTATAATTCGATTACTCTAAGAAATTCTTGGAATTAAAATAAAACAAAATTGGCAAATAGGTACTTATTGAAAATAATCTTAAGATTCGGCTATGTAATCTTTAATACATAGGGCTTTTGGCCTGTCCAAACCTTTTTCTATTGTTCTGTACAGCTTATGTTTATAAAGGACCAATAAAAGACCCAAAACTTGTAATAGCTCAGGTACATTTATTACAATTTTAGGAAATATTTAGATTATTCTGTAAAAATATTTAAAATGACCGTACTAAGTTTTGCATTAGAAATGCTGTTTTATTACTCTCTCATACATAAAAATAGACTATAGTGTGTTCTCAAATACCCTTCGTTTATTATATTCGGGCCATATTCGTTTATTTTCAACTGTCAATATTTTTTTTACGACATTGGGTATTTATATTTCACTGTTGGTAATTTACCAAACTCTGTACTGTAAGGAATAAAATTAATATTAGCGGCACCAAAACATTTTTTTGTCTAAATATAATAAATTCACCATTTCTAGGAAATTTGCTAATTTTTGATATCGATTTAAAAACTACAATTATAACGTAATCAAATTAAGCACTCAGTGTTTTTGATACATTTTAGTAATCCTAGTTTTAATACTAAATTTTAAGTTTACCCGTTTTTCCAAACAAAACTAGTATGAGTACCTACGTTAGGCATCATATTATTATCTAAGATAAGACTCGCGTTTCACACTGTCTAACCCAGCGGTCGACAAACCGCGGCTCTTTTAGTGTGGCTCTTCTATTGAACGATCACTGGATTCAAAAAGGTTACTTTATGATAAACGATACCTCTCATCTAAATCAGCTTAATCGTAAACTAGAAATATTATTTTTTCTACGTTACAAGAAGTTACTTTATTCGAAAACAATGTCTTTTTCTTCAAGCCATTGAAAGATAATCTTTGATTCCAAACCTCTTGAAACATCGCCAAGAAAATAATTCTGACATTGACATTTACTATTTCAAAACTATACTTTTAAATATGAGGGAAGCTTTTCTCAACATGTTTGGGGAATTCAGAAACAGCAAACCGACGTCACCCTTTGTTAACAATCAACAAACCTATTAATCCTACAGTAAAGCAGGGACAAAAGTTGGAAAGGATTTTGGTAGGTGAAGAGGTGGTAAACGTCGGGCGACTTCGAAAATATAGCAGTAATGTTTATCTGCCAGTGTCGTATCATAGAATAATTTTAAATTGTTACCTGCAAAACCGGACAATCGCATATATTTGTGGGTTAGAAATAATTATTTAAACAAGTATTATAATAGCCCAAATCATAATTCTACAAAATTATCATAGCTATTAATTATTTATTAAACTATTTTATGCATTACGCGCAATTGTTATTAGCATCTATAAAATAATTTTCACTTCGGTTAGTTCCGTGGAAAACTGTCAATTCATGTGTATGAAGTGGGAGAACTTCGAAATGCCTTTCCAACTTCTGTCCCTGCTCTAACAGAAATACATTTTTGTCACTTTAATATTGAAATTGGCAACTTCGAAATTCAATTAATGGTTTTAAAAAACAAAGAATTATGATCTCGAAATTTGAACGTTGAAATCTTGGAGAAAAACAAATGTAAACATGGTTCACAACCAATTAGTTTTTGGACCTGGCCCCGCAGCTGGACTGACAACATCGGTAGTGACAAACCTAATTAAAGAACATTCCCTTCTGAAGTTCAAGGAAAGATGGGATGAAACAAGAAGCTGCAGACTTGCCAGGGAGCTTTTAAGTTATCCTGACAACATTACAGCAAACATATACTTGACTGTGACTAGACAGAATCTGCACCTGGTCACAGGCATTCTCACTGGACATTTCCAACTACGGAAGCATCTCCATATCATGGGGCTGGAAAAATCAGCACTCTGCAGGAGATGCAAACAAGAAGATGTGACCATCGAGCATATCCTCTACGATTGCTCGACGCTCTCATTTATTAGAAGATTTGTTTTCGGCGAGAATTGGCTAACACCGGCCGATATAAGAGAAGTACCTCTTGTCGACGTTGGCAACTACATTTAATATGTAGGCTGGCTCACGAGCTAGGAGGTGCCTATCTACTAAGGAGGATGCAGAATGGACCTAGTGAGGCCCAATTGCCGTGGGTTAACCCACCTTCAACACGTTACAGATACAGGTAGCACACAGCTCAAGAAGTTGTCTGCATTGAAAGATCCGGAGAACGAAAATATATGTATTTTTTATACCTGGGACAGTATTTTTGACCCATGATCAACTATTCGAGTCTACATATTCATGCGAATATGAATTTTCAAGCATGAACCTTATTGAGTAAATGAGAAGTTGTCTTATTGATGAGAACCTGGAATCGTGCCTAAATTTAAAAACAACAATATATAAGCCTGACTTACCCAAACTTTCCATGGAGAATGCAAGGCATTGTTCACATAAGTATTTGCAATCATGCTTGATTTAATTTTATGGATATCTTACAATGTAATTTAATTAGTAAATAATATTGTTTAGTATGACATCGTTTTATTAAACGCACTTATAGTTTAACTAATTTTGAAAACTATAAGTAAAGTTTATTAATTTAATTTTTGAGATCATTGTGGAGTGAAATGTAGTGTAGAGGATTGAGAGGGGTATGTTGAGATGATTCGGACAAATAGAGAGTGTTGAAGAATTCAACATATTAAAACAGAGAACAACAATATTTAATTTTAACAATTAGTATCTGGACACAAAATCTTAAAAACCAACCCTGAAGCACGTTTAAATTCTCGAGGCCATTACGCAGTCCACGTCACAGCCTTCATCACAAGTCATGTGAACACTTGCTTTAAAGGTTATTGGGTAGACGTGTCACGAAAGCAATGCTTCTTATCCCACTTGTTTAACGGCTAACAAGCTTCAGATGAGACATCACTCTCAGAGGCAAAGGTCATGCTTTGCCGCTGTTGACACAGTGTGGTTTGTCACAGAGGCAGAGGCGTAATCCCGCCATATTACATTTACCAAATGATTGTCTAATAATTTTATTTTATAAATTAGTATAAGTCATAAATTATTATTATATTAGTTATTTTATCTTAATAAACTAAAATAATTTATAATATTTGTAGATTTTAGTTAGTGGGTCGTAGAAAAAATATACTATACAACTAGAGTAAATTGTCCATATCGCACTCAGACGATTGAGCACTCCGCCAACGGCGTCATGTTCAAATTTCGTCTTCGTGCGATATGGCCATCATATCCACTCTTGTTGCACAAACTACTATTTCAATATACACAGGGACTATGGAATATAATAAATAGTAGATCAAAATGAAGGAACATTTGTCTTAGTATTTAAAAGAGCTAAATTGCGAACTTGTTATTTTAGTATAATTGTTAAAAAATACGTGAAGAGAAAATAAAAATATAAAGCTATTTATTATTATTTTTACATTATTATTGTAACGACTACCTTTTTGAAATAAAAAACTTATTAAAAACAATAAAACAACTCTATTTCAGACATAAATATACAAATAGGATCTTACCAAAATATACCCTTTATATTGCACTTCACGACATACTTTTAAAGTTGTCTCTATAACGCTATAACAATTCTTTTAGGACAGTAATCAACGATTTTATGCATGCAATGTATTTGCCGATCAGTGGCGGCTGGTGCATAAATGCTGTAGAGCTGCAGAACTGCCAAAGAATGCAAGTATCTCATCTACATTTCACAAAAATTATTTTATACATAGACGTAGAATAGATTTTATGGATAAACCTCATTAATTTTAATTATTAAATAGCATGTGGGCACTGAATCGCTTGGACCGCCCGCGCGAATCATCTCCTTTAGTTGTACTAGTAGTCTTGAGAGGCACATGCCAGTCAAAAAAATTAATTAACAAGTTTTCGAACAGCTAATCTTTCTTGCCAACCGTATTTTAAACAAAAGTAAAAAGAGATGTATTGAAAAATTTTAAAGAATTAATATTCAATCTCTTTATTTTTGATCAAAATACTGTTGACAAGAAAGTTTCACAAACTTGTTAATTAATCTTTTTGACAGGCATGCTTAGCAAGACTACTAGAGTAACTAATGGAGACGATAAGCGCGGGCGGACCAAGCGGTACAGTGCATACACTCTATTTACTATTTAATATTTAAAATTAATGAAATTATCCATAAAATCTTTTACGTGTATTTTAGAATGTCTAAAATAATTTCTGTGAAATGTAGATGATATACTTGCATTTTTTTAGCAGTTCTGCAGCTCTACAGCATTTACGTACCTTGTACCAGCCGCCACTGTTGCTGATTCAGTCATTTCTGACTTCAACCTAATTAATGCAGATCATGGTAATTGCCATAGTTGGGTCGGATACAGGAAGAGAGTATCCGATTACCGGATACAGATACTTACAATGTATCCGGATATATTTTAAAAAAGTACGAATACTTTCACCTTAAAATATACTCGGATACAAGTATCCGGATTCTTTTTCGGATACTTTTAAAGTGAGTTAAAATATTTTTAAATCATTAGTTATAATATATAAATACAATGAAAATAAATGCGAGTAACAATAATAGGCATGCATATGGAGTTCTGGCAAGATTAACCTTCATCCTGCTTTGTTTGTGTTTTCAAGAGGATACTAAATGGAGCTCCCACAAGTAGGAAAAGAAAAAGCATATTATCAATGCTGTCAATCACAGTTATAGTTACGACTATCGACCAGTAACTGGCAACGTCGGTACCAAATCCTTTCTTCTCCTGCACATGCGAACGTCATTTACTATTCACACACATTCTGCGCTGGATAATTTATCTGGGAAACCTGATCAGAAAAGATAAAACGACATTACTATTTAAACAGGCAATGCTAGTTCTAAATACCTTTACAATATTAAATAAATCAAACCTAATTTTCTAGATATGCCTCCGTCTACGTTAACAAAACCTTACCTATGAAATAACTTCATAACAATTATATTTCAAGTATTTTGGTATATTACATTTTCCTCACTATTACTTATTAAATAGTTCAGTGTTCAAATTATTCTCGAAGTTCAAATTATTTTCGAAAATTACAACTGATTGTAATGAATATAAAACTCATATTGATGCTTTCAATTCCTTATTTTTCTCTTTTTAATAGAATTTTTTAATAAAATTGAATATTTGAGAGAGGAAATCTGACAACATAGAAAGAGGGTATCGTCAGAATGATGTTGCTGACAAAATTAATGTAAAAAATATTATAGCAAAACACTAAAATAAAGGCACAATTCTTAGTAGCTTTAAATTTTTTTGATGCAATATACTAGAAAAATTTATTTAAATGTAATTTCACTGCACAATAAATTTAAATATTCTCTTTATACTTTGAAAAAATATATAGGGTGTTAATGAATACGTGTTACAGATTTTTAGGGCATGTAGAATATGCAAAAATAGAGTGAAAGGTTCATATAAACATGTGCTCTTGGAGCTTTGGTTTCGAAGCTAGAGCTCTTTGAAGATGGCGTCTGCAGGTCAATTTTTTTCAAATATCTTCAGAACACCGCCTTTAAAAAATATTAAACTTGGCAGGGTTAGTAAACTTTACATGGCGATTCTCCTGGTGTTAATTAGATTTTTCTAACACGATCATAAGCGTCTCATTTGCGGGGGGGCTACGGATATTTTCAGTATTTTTTTTTCTCTGTCACTTTTGAGATTTTTGGTATTGAATTAAGAAATGCTGTACCCTTTGTTCATGATAGGGGTAAAGTAGTTGCTCTCGTAAAACTTGCCAAACACTTACGTGATTTACACCCAAGGCACGAGCAATACTTCGAGTGCTAGTGGATGGTTTTTGTGCCACTCTCTGAAGCACTTGTTCTTCAAACCTTATGGTTCGGCGATTTCTCTGAACTCCGCAGTTAATCCTATTGATTCTTAATGTTCCTGTATTCTTCAGTCTCTGTAAAAGTCTTGCAAACACTTTATGAGATGGAGCTGGGCCATTTGGATATCGTTCTATGTACAAACGGCGAGCAACTCGGCCTATACAATGAGCATTGCCATAAATTACTAACATGTTACCATAATCACTAAAAGTATGTTCATTCATTTTATCTCTACACGACAAAAATGTAAATAGATGTGTATGTCAATAATGAAAACTAGAAACAATTTGACAGGTAAATATTCATAAAATTCCACAGCCTACTTTAATTTCTAGTAATTACTAGTATTAAATGCAGGAGCTAAAATAAGGAAACAGAAAAAATTAACATCGAGTTTTTTCTAAAACGGTGCATCTGATTGACTCTAAACAAGAGTACCTTTTTTTTAGAAAAAAACTATATAGTTTCTTAATTCAATACCAAAAATGTCAAAAAGTGACAGAGAAAAAAAATACTGAAAATATCCGTAGCCCCCCCCCCCCCGCAAATGAGACGCTTATGATCGTATTAGAACAATCTAATTAACACCAGGAGAATCGCCATGTAAAGTTTACTAACCCTGCCAAGTTTAATATTTTTTAAGGGCGGTGTTCTGAAGATATTTGAAAAAAATTGACCTGAAGACGCCATCTTCAAAGAGCTCTAGCTTCGAAATCAAAGCTCCAAGAGCACATGTTTATATGAGCTGTTCACTCTATTTTTGCATGTTCTACATGCCCTAAAAATCTGTAACACGTATTCATTAACACCCTGTGTAATCTGAAGTAATGGTGCCAGCATATTCCAATCTTTTTGCTGTTTACTTTGATGTATCACACGAGTTCTTCTCCAGTATCAAAAAGCCGAATATTTATCAACATTATTATTTCCAACGTAATGTTTTTAAATTATAATTATTAAAGTAGACACAGACATCGATATTACAGACCTAGCTCCATAAAAATGTGATATATGGATATTTTTTCCTGGTGTACTTTGTGCGTGTCTATGTATCTACAAAAAAAAATAGCTACCTATTTTTATATTATTCTTATAAACATTCTGATTATTACTTCTATTAATAGATCTGTTGCCCTTATTCGCTGATCCCAAATAACAAAAATATTATCCACGTCGCATTTGGATCGTAATCATTTTATATAAAATCCTCTATGAATGTACCGATAGAAATTCACAAATTCACAACAAATGACATACAAAATGCGATTTTTATTTTCTATTCGATGAATAACACCTTTATGCCGTGTTTACTATCCTGATCGATTACGCTATAATTTTCCAGATTATAAAATGAATCGGACGTACTTTTATTTAACTATCAGTAGTGGAAATGGTGGCACAAAATTTTGATACCAGTGTTATAACGCTTTATTTGACGTAAATAGTCTTTATTATTAGTAATGGGAAAACACATAACTGTGGCGTTTCTCAACACACGATATTTGGACCAGTACTTTTCATAATATAGTTAAATAATCTATTTTTATTAGAAGAAAATAAAATAATAATATGGTAAGAATTGGAGACTAACTAACTACAGGCATCGCAAGCTAATTTGTCTGAAGAGGGGATGCGCGTTAATCTCGAATTTCAATTGTAAACTCCTACTGTAACTGTTAAAGAGAGATGCAAATAATAGCCGTGTTGTCGGGGGTGATCAGTAGATGTAGATATTTTCTTGAATTTGTGTTTGTGTAGCGTGCAGATTTTGAGTTATATTTTATTTTTATTTGTTTGTAGTGTTTTCTTTTGAGTAGTGACTTACTTGTGTTAAAATGCCGAAACATTTAGGTAGTTAAGCAAAGAAAATAATATTTCATTTATTCGAATATTTTATGAAAAAAAAAAATGTTCCTCGACAACAAATAGTTTTAAAAAAAAACAATGATAGTGAAACTTATAGACAATGTGTTGTGAACGATGATCCCAAAACTCTCACTGAAATTAAAGAACAAGTTGCTGAAGCTACAGGATACTCGGTAAAAACAATTGAACGAATAATTATAGAAGATGAGATATCAAGAGGTGAAAAGTCTACGTCGACCATACCTAAACAATTGTTTAAAAGTCCAAAAAAGCGCAAAAGAACATCAAGTGTAACAGATATTCCATCCTACAATATTGGAACAATCAGAGATATAAACTCTTGGTGAAAAATTAAAAAAGGAAATTGAGTGGAAAGGGAGCTACACATAATTAAGAACTATTTAAAAAAAAAAATTGGGTTCAAGTGGCAAAAAACGCGAAACAACGGAATAGAACGGCTTGACATCAGGGAAAAAAGAAAGATTATATTAAAAAAAATAGATATTTTCGTTTTCAAAACCGTCCCATTGTATATATTGATGAAACTTGTATACATAGTAGACATGCATCATCACATAATTGGGGTTTGTTTTCCACCATTTCGAAAGGAAAGAGACTTAATATAGTTTATGCTGGTGGTAATATGGCCTTTATTCCTAACAGTTTATTAATGTTTGTATCTGGGGCCAAATCTGGTGAATATTATAATGATATGAATCAAGAAAATTATGAAAAGTGGCTAAGAGAACTGTTAATACCAAATTTACCACCAAATGCTATTGTAGTTGTGGATAATGCACCGTATCACAATGTTATAGAAAATCCTGCTCCGAATTCAAGTTCAAGAAAAACTGAAATGATAAACTGGTTGACGTCCAACAATATTGAATTTCAACCTTCCTTATTACGACCACAGCTGTACACATTAATCAAACAGCATAAAAATAGATTGAAGCAATACAAATTTGATAGATTATTCTCCGAACATGGTCATACAGTTTTGAGATTACCACCATACCACCCAGACTTAAATCCAATAGAAATGATCTGGGCTAGTAAAAAATAATGTAGCTATAAAGAATAATTATTTTAAATTAGCACATGTCTGTACTGGACTGGTCGCTGATAGATGCTTCATAGGTGTTACGATCACCTCCGATCACCTTCCTTTGATGTTACACACATCTCTACTAACTCCAATCCCTCCAAGAGCTACCATTCACACCTTCCGAAACCTCAAAAAAGCAGATTGGCCCCTATTTCAGAGAACTATCTCTACTAACATTCCAGAGCAACGCCCGCTCAACTCCCCACAGGACATCGACACCATAATCGACGAAGTCCAAACCTCCATCACCCACGCCGTCGAAACATCCACCCCCATCACTTCTATAAACACAGCCCAAAAAGCCCTCCCCCAATTCATCCTTACTCTCATCTCCCAAAAACGACGCCTGTATAGACAATACGTCCGTACCCACGACCCTGTCATCAAAACAGAATGGAACCGCCTCAATGCCCTGATCAGGCTCCAAATCAACTTGCACAAACAACAACAATGGATCAATACCACTTCTAATTTGGATCATAGAGACGGCTCCAAGTTTTGGGACAAATTCCGTATAATCTCGGGTCAAAAATCCAAAACTCACTCCCACCTCCTAATCGACGGTCAAATTCACTCCACCCCCGACGAGAAAGCCATGGCCCACAAGACACACCTCCAAGCCACATTCAGAACCCCCGACAACCCCCACTTTGACGAACAATTCAAAATCGAGACCGAACAACACGTCCTTCAGACACTAGCCGCCCCACTCCCCCCTTTGGATGTCGAAAACCCCCTTACCGCCCCATTCACCCCCCAAGACATCCAATACGCCTGCCAAGCAGGCAAAAACACGGCCTCCGGGCCTGACTCCATCCACAGGAGAACGCTGAAGCATCTTCCTGAAACCATCTTTCCCATCCTCACTCTTATCCTAAACTCCTGCCTCTCCCTATCCTATTTTCCACTTGCCTGGAAATCCGCAAACACCATTTTGATCCCAAACCAGGCAAGGACCCCAAATCCCTAAATTCATACAGACCCATCTCTCTCATATCAGTCCTAGGTAAACTCCTTGAGCTTCTGCTCAAGGAAAGAATCTGGGAATTTTGTGAAGAGAGAAACATCATACCCCAATCCCAACATGGTTTCAGACCCCACCACTCCACCCAGGACGCAATCTCTTCCCTCCATACTACCGCTGTCACAGCGGTAAACTCCCAGCATATCTCCTCAACCGTTCTCCTTGATGTTCAAAAAGCCTTTGACCAAGTCTGGCATGCCGGACTAGTCAAAAAACTTATGAACATAGGTCTCCCCCCCCAAATCACCAAACTCATACACTCCTACCTCACTGACAGAAAAATCACCGTCAAAGTGGGCAACTCCCTATCCGACACGTTCACCCCACTAGCAGGAGTCCCACAGGGCTCCGTCTTGGCCCCTCTCCTCTATCTCATCTACACACACGACACTCCCCCCCCCAAACCACCCCACATCCAAATGCCTGCTATATGCAGACGACACAGCTCTAATTTCGGTAGCCAAAAATTCTAACCAACTAAATATTCGAACCCAAAATCTGTTGAACCAGTACTCTCACTGGTGTAGCAGATGGAGGGTCTCATTAAATCCACAGAAAACTCAATTTATTGTCTTCAAACACCCTAATTCCAAAAGAACCTCCCAGAACCCCCAACTCGTAAACGTAAATCTCCTGGGAGTCAGGCTCGCCCAACAGACTGAAGTCGATTATTTGGGTGTACGATTTTCTCGTACACTTAACTGGTCCTCTGACGTCCAACGCACTCTTGACAAGATGCGAAAGCGAGCCAGTCTCCTTGGAGCTTTGTGCGGGCGAATGGGGCGTTGTAACCCTAGCACCCTTATTCACACTTATTATTCACCACACTCGAGAGACGTATTCTCAGACGCTGCCAGTACCTCCCCTATCGCTCCCCCAGCGGAGAAGTCTACCTAAACACCCCTAACACCCCCATCCTCACACGTTTCCAGACCCTCAGGAAACAGTACGTCTCTCGCACGCTGAAAGGCACAAACACTCACTCCCTAGACACACTCCGAACCCCATGGCGCCCCAACCAACTCCCTCTCTTTCGTAAACCGAAAAGAAAAATGCCACAGCCTAATCTAAAACTCCTCACCGCCCAAGACCTCCCCCTCACCGCTGAACTCCAGGATCTGCTGGAATCAGCCCCGCTGAGCATAAGATAAACCCTTCCCAATTACTTAATTAGAAAATCTCAAAACTATGTACAATATCGTGGTTTAGGTTTTGTGATTTTCCTAAATCATATTCCCCGCCTCATACTTGGACTTGTCCATATATGGGGTTGGAAATAGCAAAATTGGCGATATTCTTGGGGAACACAACCTGCCACACAGGTCCCACACACGCGCACAAGTATTAGGAAATTAGCTAGCTAGGTTACTTTGTAATCAGGGCAGACCACCCTGAAAAGGAGGATAACTCCTATAGCAGGGAAATAGGAAAATAAAATGTCCTAGAAAATGTAAAATACTTAAGATTACCAATAATAAATCAAAAAAAAAAAAAAAAAAATTAGCACATGTACAAATGTTAGCTGAAATTGAATTTAAATCAGTAACCCAGGAAGACTGGAAAACAATATGTGCATATGTAATAGCTGTCGAAAATAAATATTTTGATGATGATTTTTTTTAGAATTCTGTTAATTTGTTTATGTTTATTTTGTTTGATAGTAGTTATAGCAACAAGGAATAGAGGTTAGTATAAATTCAGTATTTATTGACCTATAACATATTTTTAAAAAATCCTCGTTGTCTTATTTTAATATTTGTATGCTGATGACTTTCACCACTTCTACTTCACCCTCACATTTTGTTAAAATATTAAAGATATCAAGTGCAAACTCACCATTTTTTTTTTTCACCCAATAAATTTTTTTAACAGAATACATTTTAGCTCATAGATAACAAATAAATTTTAACAAATTCTGTAGTACTTAAAAACCTATTTACATAATTGCGTTTGATCCATTGTGTAGGTAATCTAGTATTTCCTATAATACCATCAAATGATAGTCACTGTTGATAAACATTCTTAGAAACGAGGGCGGACTCGATTTGACCGTTATTAAGGATTAAAATTTTAGGTAATTTTCTGAAAATTTTGTGATTAATTTGTCCGTGATCGTTTTAAAAATCCTAGAAAATTTATTTATTGTTTAAAATGTTATAAAAATAATTAGAAAATTTAATATTTTGTTCTAAAACCGGACCTGCACTCACACTTAGAGTCTAATGAGCTACACAATTTCCACCGGACATATTTTACAAGTTTTAATTATTGATCACAGTACATTATTTTTTCTACACCTACATGGATATTTACTTATCTACGCACAGATAACAAAACTAAAAAGTTTGCTATTGCGTTTAACCGATCGAATATATTTCATATCTATCCTAGGTAGTGAGAACACTGCAAACAAATAAAATCCACCAATCACGGTTCATATTTTGGACACACAACTACTATTATTTTTAAAATTTTAAATAAATGACAATTCTGTCAAACTAATTGTCAGTATATTTTTTAGTTATTAAAATTAAATATACATTAAAATGAGTTACTTTTGTGTAGAATCGATAATTAATAGCATTTTTATTTTTATTTGGTCTAAATTTTCAAATAAAAAAAAACTAATCAAACTATATAAAATTAATTTAATAACAAATATTAAAACCAGAATCATAAAAGTGACGGTACCTATGAAACACCCTGTATGAATAGGCTGTTTAGCTGTTGCAGTTGCAGTGAGACAGTTCAAGCGGAGATATCGTTTTGTGTAGATTAATATTGTAACTATAAATTAGTATTTAAGTAAATGTCCATATAAGTTATAAGTTATAAGTCCATGTAATTAGTGATATATAAATTAAGAGTATTAAGTACAAATAAATTAGTTATAAACCGAAAGCGCTATATTTATTTTTTACCAATTTAAAAAGTTATCTAAATATAAAGTCAATTGATATCAGGGGAAATCATATGATGAAGTGTTTATTCCTCATACTCAGGTCTACATCCAGTAATTGATATTACATAACTTATAATTGCCTACCACTGCTACTATCTTCGCTTTTAAATCGAAACTAAACTATATAAATTTTGTAAACTATAACAATTATTTTAGGATTTAGATACATCCAATGGATTACGGTAGTAAATTCCTGTCAAGCATCGCTAACAATTTTCCCAAAAAAAATGCAGGGTTCGTTGAGTTCAGCAGGTGATAAAAATGGATAAATAACGGGGGGCGTAAATAAATGCGAAATGTCGCTTTGCTTTGACAAATGCGGAGATCATTTCTGGAAATGGAATGTAGATGACTTGTTTATGGGCTTTATGTGTGTCGCTTTAAGTCACATCAAAAACCGATACAATATTTTTTAATCAACATCCTGACTCCTATAGAAACGATATAATTGGATGTTTTATATCGTGGTAAATTTTCGGAGTCTTTTTTGATGTATAAAATTCAGATTTAGGCATTATAGAGCAACAAGGTACTTTTTCTAATATGAGCATTTCGCAGATGTATTTTATAGCTATTATCTTTCTGTAAAAATGGCTTGGCAAATTTAGTTCTGCTTGTGGAAACTTATTTAGAAATGAATGTGAAATATTTATATTCTCGAATGTGGCCGGTATTCTAAAACACACTATGGCATGACAAAAAGGGTTAGAAAGGGTAGAGGAAACATAGGAAGCATTTGCTGATACACGAAATCTGTCAGCACCTAGATACTTAGTGAGAGGCGTAGAGAGATGTCCTGAACCGGACTTAATTATTTGTATTGTTACCTAATTTTGGTGATGTTTTAAAAAGATAAATATATTATAAGAATTTTGTTGACTTCAGTGGATTGTAGGATTCATTTATGATGAGGGCAATAGTACCTTATCAGTAGCTATCTATAATAATAAGTAAAAGTTCTCTCAAAATAATGTATGTAGAAAGTACTGTATTGTTTGTTTCTCAACCTATACCAGTTTAAGATAAATAACGAAAAAAAAAAAAAAAAAATACTAATATATTTTAATTTTTAAATCAACAAGTTCTACAAATTTTTATTATCAGATCGATGGAAAAACTTGAAATCTATTAAAATTGATGGAAGCAAACACATGTGTGGTAAAAATAAAGGAGTGGTTGCACTTATGTCAAAGCTTGTAGAAAATGATGGTGGTTCAAAACCATTAGTTTTACATTGTATCATTCATCAAAATTTTTTTTGGTGGCAATAGAATATATGGTTCTAGACGTCAATAACCAAAAGAATCCCTTTGCAAGCATTTGATTTTAAAGATGTTTAAAATTAATTCTTTTGAATAATTATAATATCTTCTCATTTTTAAAATTTTATGCTTTACTAATAGTATTCTCGTGGCGTGTTAAAAAAACTTAATTGTCATTAAACATTAATTTTTTCAGGTATGCTTTATTTTGCTCTTCAGTACATATTTTCATAGTTTAGCTAGAATCATATTCTTACAGATCCAATTTCCATTCTCTAGGGAAGTACCTCATCGATTAGCACTATGACAGCTATGAGTAATTAATGAGTTAAATATATTCATTGAATAGAACGACCACATCAAACTGACGCAATATATCCGGCACACCATCGCTTTTATTTTCCATGAAACTAAAATGTTCAGAATTCTGTTAACCTAATTTAACTACACGTAAACTCCATTTAAAATGTTGATGGCGAATATAAAATTGGTATGAGCGAATTATTATGCACAACATTGGACGCGCACCTGGCATGGAAGTTAGCGAAATCGTGGAATTTTCGAAGTTTGTAAAATTCTACGAAACATAAGTCAATGCAATGGTTAATGAAATAAATATCGAATGGTTATGTTTATTTTAAAACAAAAATGTGAAATTAATAAATGTACGTACTGATATTTTAAGCAAGACAGTGAACTTTTAACAAATTCTAAATTAATAGCTGATGATTTTTTTTTCAGTAGTGGGAATAAAGTTAAAAGAAAAAACAATTACTTTAAATACCCCTTCTCCACCTTAATATTTTTAAAAGAATATGTTTTTCCTGTAACAGAAGGTGTAGCTGAAAAACTAATTAAATTATTCAAAATATAATAAAATATCAGGTGTAGAAACTGTAAAAGTACTATCGCCATTTATTGTGCCTTCCCTTATTCACCTAAATTAACTATTTGGCTAAATAAATTGATTTCGATTTGCGATTTACGATTTATTGTATATACTTACATAAATCAATGTATTCTATAATATTAAGGTGATTACAGCACCCCCTTATAATTTTCGGACAAGCATATCTCAAAAAGTAATTATTTTTTTTAATTAAAATTTTGACAAAATAAATTAGGCAATAATATCTAGAAAATGCTTATATTTTAAAGTTTTAATTATTTCCAGTTTCCAAGAAAAAAATCAAAGGGCTTTAAATTTTGAAATATCATTATAAAAATAAATGCATTCCTCAACAGCAGTATTCTTAATATAATCCCCAAATTTAAGCTCTTAATCTCTTGTTAATGATTTTTTAAAATTCGCCGAAATTAGTGGCTAAAACGCCTCGTTAAGTGCTGCTTTCTGGTGTAACGCGTCTGTTACTATCGTATCGTACACTCTGAGTCATCATTCGTTTCTTGCTACGATTTACACCAGTTTACACCAATTTAGACCAGAAAATAGAACTTAACGAGGCGTTTTTGCCACTAATTTCGGCGAATTTTAAAAAATCATTAACAAGAGATTAAGAGCTTAAATTTGGGGATTATATTAAGAATAGTGCTGTTGAGAAGTGCATTTATTTTCATTATGATATTTTAAACTTTAAAGTCCTTTAATTTTTTTTCTCGGAAACTGGAAGGAATTCAAAATTTAAAATATATGCATATAATAATAATAATAATAGTCTCCCTAATTCACCCCCTTACGAGTGAATTTTAACCCCAAAAGCTGAGCTTGTCCGGGGAAAGGGACGGCTATTAATATTATTTGCCGTGGCGCTCCGGGGCGATTTAAAGATGATTGATGGTGCCATTTGACTTACAGGTGAGGAAAACCCGGAAAACCTCACCCACCATCATCGAGACGGTAATGTATGGCGAATTTTTTTAATCTGCATGTCATATCAACAGAAATTGAATTTCTATTAATACGCCACACATCAAATCCTAAACCGAACCATGCAATTTAATTAAAAATCCACATGGTCTGGTCTGGGATTCGAAACCCAGCAGTCTCAGACTCATAAACTTGCCTATAAATGAATATAAGCGCGATAGACCGCTACACCACCGTGCCCGATATTCTAGATATGATTGCCTACTATAGGTATTTTTCCAAAATTTTAATTTTTTAAAAAAATTACTTTTTGAGATATCCTTGTCCGAAAATTATAAGTGGGTGTTGTAATCACCTTAACATAAGTTAGCTGAAATAAACAAAAGAAAAGTAAAAACTTACCTTGCAAACAAATCCATAGATCAGAGACACTTTAATTATCTATTGAATAAAATATCCAATGTTCTTTCTGATATGTATAAGACTCATTTGCTGTATTATTAATTCAACGAAACCTTTTAAGAAGTCTTAAAAGTTTTTAATAGATACCGAGGGAAACTCTTTTTAAACTATTTTCTATTAACATTTAATAGTCAAATGTGTGGTTTGAGAGATGATAAACTATACAGTTTTTTAAATAAAAGTTATTTAGTTTTAAAAATTACACAAGTATTTGGAAAATATTTTTAGCCTATCAAATAAAAATGTATATTTTAAATAGAACAATTTGTAATTTTATTTCTTTTTTAGTGGTTTGATAATACTGTAATCAACCCTAGAATATTTTTAAAAAACATTACAGGTTTGTCATGCAATTAATTTTTTTATGAAACTAGAGAATGATACATACCCTAATTAAATTATCATAATTTAGGTAGATTTACATTGATTTCTACATTGTTTAATATACATATACAGACTTATAAGATACTAAACATGTCTTAAAATAATATACAGGGTGTTGCATTTGATAAGTTGGATGGAGTAAATAGAACTTAAAATTAGCCTGTTTCAAAAACTCTGTATAGAATAATCCAGTTCTATCACCACTATTCGTTACCTTAGCTTAGCTTATAAGTATTTTAAAAAGTTTTGAAATCATTGTAAACCTAACTAAATTATGATAATTTAATTTGGGGCAGCGTCGCGGCTTTAAACTCGTCGCTCATGTTTTAAAGGCTTGATTATGCATTGGTGTCATATTATAATATATGTATTATATTATATCCTACTAATATATTAATGCGAAATTTTGGATGTATGGATCTTTGGATATTTGTTGCTCAATCACTTCAGAATGGATAAATGGATCTGGATGAAATTTGGCACAAAGAATGGAATAGCACATAGGCTACTTTTTATCCCGCAAAATTTACGGTTCCCGTGGGATAGGTTTGTTTTTGTTTTTTCCTACATGATTTTTTGCATAGTGGTAGTGAAGCATAAAAATTTTAAATACAGCTATTGAGCATAAATAAATAATGAAGTGTTTCAGGGTTTTTTGGATTTTCACATTTTAAGGGGGGGGGGGGGGTGGAGGGAATGGAGGTTGAAAATATCGATTTTTTTAAAGGTAGGATCTTGAAAATTAAAATTATCATAAATAAGGTTTTTGAATTTTCATATTTTAAGGGAGGAACTGGGGAAGGAAAGTGAAAGTTTATATGGGGTATCGATTTTTTCAAGAGGCAGGAGCTTGAAAATTGGAATTGTAGCTAATCATCACAAGTAAATAATGACTTATATGAATTATACCCGACTGAAACACAGGTTCTGACGTCATGAGCGTTGTGTAAAGGTATATATTCCAAATAAGCAACATTTCATGTTCCATCGGTATCAGGAATAATAGAAGTGGCTTCTCATTTATATAAAACTGAAATAACAGAACTGGCAGAATATTTTAGATGGAAAGATCATAGCCTGTTTACTATTTTTAACAATTTTTAACAAAAAATCATTCATTGTTTTGTCAGATACCGATAATGTCTCCCCGTCGTTGAGCAGCCTGTATATAAATATACAGCTTTCTATTTACATAATTATAATAAGGTAGGTTTAGATTTCCAGACATAAATCTTGCAACAAATATAATAGCTGCTAAATAGATTGATTACATTTTCATTAGCCAATGTAAAAATGTCTTTTATTGTACACAAAACTGAAAATAAAATGCCACTTTCACCGTGTAATTAAATAGTAAACCAAAAATTGAAGCCAAAATATCACAAACAGTCCTGTAAGGACAGCGTCATATAGCCTTGAAACACCGGATTTTAGTGGTATTGCCAGGTCAATATTGAATTTGTAGGTGAATCGCTTGTTGAACATTAATACCGTATTTGTATATATTTTTCGAAATGTAATTGCACATAATAATAATAATAATAATATTTATACACACATAATAATAATATAAAAGTTTTACAATAATACACAAACATATGTATTGTAACTTCAATGTAAATAAATCATTGACCCCATTAAAACTGTCAAGTCGAGCATGGGAAATGCCAATTTTTATTAAAAATTGAAATTGCCAAAACGCAGTAGATAAAAGAAATTATAATTAAGGTATATATAATAACTAAAATAATAAAATAATAATAATAAGATATTTATAACTTATATAACTAAATAATAAAAATTTAAATTGGTAAAAAAAATATAGTTAGCAGAAATAGTGATGCGTGATAAGGGTGTGAATTATATATATGTTTTCCTTGAATCACTCAAACAGTTGTTTAAGCATGTGTCTATTATTTAAGGCCACAGTACCACCCCCAATATTCGTAACATGAACTAATTTTGATAGATGTCATTTATATGTCATAAATTAAGAATCCTTTTGTTCAACAGATGGAGCAATATTCCATATTTAATAGTTCTTTTGTTCAACAGATGGCGTAATAATTTTATTAATTTTAAACGGTAATTGTTATAAAATAACAAATTCATCGCCCCTAGCCACTACGCGATGATACGTAAACGAGTTCTTGACCTTGCAAATATTTTCGATGTAGCAGGTATAAAAATAATATTTTGGATTACATTCGGAATATCGGTATATTTACTTAGTAGTTCATTCTTGTGTCCAGTCAACAAAGGATAAAGGTCTTCGTATCATTACGTAGGGACCTATTATACCATACATGGTGTTTCGTTAAGAATGGGACATAGAACAACTGACGATTCTCTGAATAAAATAAGACAACTAAACAAATCATGTTTAGATAAAATGTTTCTCGTTTCCGAATTACGGTGTTAAAATCCAAAAAATATTTATGGCTATATTTTTTTATTACTCACAAGAATTTTACTAAATTTGGCAACCCGTTTTGATGTTATAATATCCACCTATCAGCAAAAAATGAGTTACCTGCTTTAATTAACTTTTCCAGAGGCGTACAGCATTGGTACGTAATACGGCATCCCTTCTAAATTTTACGTCACTATCCAAAAAGTTATTTAGACATAAAATTTTAAATTTTTTGATGTTTTTCAAATAAATAATGTACTCTTTTTAGAAATTTAATAAAAAAAAATCAAAATTTTGGACAGTGGACTAAAATTTAGAAGGGAAAAAGGTGTTACTTGCCCATGAAGTATATGCCACTGGCAAAGCTTATTTAACTTATTTTTTTTGCTGATAGGTGTATTTTATTACACCAATAACGTTTGCCGAATTTAGTAAAATTAAACTGAATAACAAAAAAAATTGTAGCTGTTTATAATTTTTGATTTTCGAGTAATGTTTTACCTACGGATGTTTCGTTTAATCGGCTTATTTCTGATCAGTTAATCTTCAGTTGCTTCCATTCTTAATGGAATACCCTGTATATACCGAAAGGTCTTGCAGCCAATGAATCAAATAAAAAAAAAAGAAAAATATAATAAAAAAGTGTTTTTATTACCGTATTTACCCACAATACTTTATATAGATCTGCATCAGTAAAAATTATTTTCAACAAATTTAATCTCATTTATATGTAGTATGTTTGTGTAACTTGGCGGCATACGGAAAACTTTTTTAAGAATTTTAAGAAAAAATCTTATTTTTCATAAACAATTGAATGGTCTATTAATTTTAGAAAAAAAGTTACTTTACATAAAAAGTTATGCATGGTCTAAAACCTAAAATTCAAACATCTGATATCAAATTTTATCAGTCGTATATAGGGTTTGTCGAAAATAAATTTTTTGACAAACCTTGTAAAACCGACTGATAAAATTTGATATCGGGTGGTTGCATTTTCTGTTAGACCATGCATACATTTTTATAAAGAATAACTTTTACATAAAATGAATAATAAAAAAAGTTTTCTATATGCTGTCAACTTACATAGACATACTGTGTGTATGCAACTTATGACATATTGCTGAGATAATGTTTTTGTAAGAAAAGAGAAATTAATTATAAAAATTTACTTCATTTGTAGAGTCGTAATTTATGTTTTCATATTAAGTTTTTATTATAATTTTTTTTTATCAATTTAGAATTACAGTACTATTTTCAATTATTAATAAAAATTACGTGTTCATTTTAGATTAATCAATAAGAAAAATAAGCATTTTTGAAATATTAATAACCAAATACACATTAAACAACAAATAAATAAAAAAGCATTTAAAACACGTTGTCTGCCGAAGCAAATGTTGTGGTCGGGTCTGCTGAGCCGAAGTAGTTTTTCTAAAAATTTAAGTCTGTTTTTACGTTTTAAGTAGTTTAAGTAAATACTTAGGTAAACTACAATATCTAATAGATGCGCGAATAAAATACATACACGCGGCGCGGGATTAAATTATTACAAACATATGTGGCGTGCATATATTGTTAATAATATATTCAGGACATACACAGGGCCGCCGAGAGCCAGGCCGGGCCCCAGGACAATTCGCTAGATCGGGCCATGTGACAAAAAAATCTTTAACCAAAAACTGTTCCTCTTCTACTGAAATAGAGTTTAAAAGGTCTTTAAATCAAAAACTATTCTCCCTTTCAATTACTTCTTCTTCTTCTAAACAAAAAAAAGTCCTCACCCGAATAAAACTTCTCTAGGCTAAAACTTTTAATTAATTTAAACTTAACTTCCTTCTCTCATCTTGTGTCGAATTTCTCATGCAGAACAAAAAAAAACTTTGCCGGGCCCCCTTACAGCGCTGCCGGACCCCATTTAAGCCCGGGCCCCGGGAATTAGTCCCGGCTACCCCCCCCCTCTCTAGTCGGCCCTGGACATACATTAGTGCGTAATTGTTCAATATTTCAATTTGTGTTATGGACACGTAAATAATTTCTAAATAAAAAGTTATATGAATTTCAAAAATGGGTATTTTAAAGATATTTTTAGACATACAGTGTTTTGCGTTTTTGTCTGACAAATAAAAAGGTATATTTTTTAAATAAAAAACCCTGTATTATACTTCAGTTTTAGAATGCTGCATGCAATGCTGTAATACTGCATTTAACCCTAGAACTTTATTAACAAATATTGCAGGGTTGCCAATAAATTAATTTTTTTATGAAATTAGAGAATGATGCAGACCCTAAATTAAATTATAATTTAATTTAAAAAAATAGTAATAAGATACTAAGCTAACGAATAGTGGTGATAGAACTGGATTATTTTATACAGAGTATTTTGAAAAACAAGTCTTAAATATGGCTAATTCCAAGTTAAATTTATTTAATTTTTTCAAATGCCACACGCTGTATGTTATTTAAACACACAATTCCTTATAAATTTACATATCCAACGATACCAATATGATAGTCAATAACACATGAGTTTTATAATAGGAAATACGAAAAAAAAATAATATAAAAGTTGTATGACCATATTTAACAATTATTCATAAATATGCAGTGTGCATTTTTAAAGCAAAACACCCTGCAGGTTGTTATACATATTTGATTGTTTTTACATCGTCGAACAATATTTTCAATTTGATTCATTTGATATGTTGTATATAGAATGTGTCAAAATTTGAGGTTACGATTTTCTCAATTTTTTAAATGTGATACTCTCTATGTTATACCACCAATTAATTAATACAGTGAATTCCATTGAAACAATTAAAAAAATCGTAACCTCGCGCTTTGATACACCCTACATATAACATAGCAAATGAATGAAGTCAATTAAAATTATTTGACAACCTGAAAACAATCAAATATGTATAACTACCTGCAGGGTGTTATTCTCTAACATGTTGGTATTGTTGAACAGGCAAATTTATAAGGAATTGTATGCTAAAATATGTTGCCTTTGAAAAAATTAAGTAAATTAAACCTCAAAGTAGCTATATATAAGACAAGTTTCAAAACACTCGGTATAAAAGAATCCAGCACTATCAACACTATTTGTTATCTTAATGTGCTACAAGTCTGTATATTAAACAATTTTGAAATTAATGTAATCCTACCCAAATTATGATAATTTAATTTGGGGTCTGCATATCATTCTCTAATTTCATAAAAATTTAATTGCTTGGCAAACCTGTAATAGTTTTTTTAAACATTCTAGGCTTATGAATACAGTATTACCAAATAATTCTAAAACTGAAATAAAATACATGTTGTTCTATTTAAAAAATATGCCAGGCAAAAATATAACACCCTGTATATCCAAAAATATTTTTAAAATATGTATTTTCTAAATCCATATAACTTTTCTTTAAAACATGTTTGCGTGTCTTTAACACAATTTAAAATATTGAACAATTACGCACTAATGGGACATACACAAGGGTACATATACACATAGCAGTCAACGTGTTAACTCAGAAATAAAGTTCCTTATAAAGATAAAATAACATTCATTAGAAGAAAGCAAGTCCCGCAAATATTACGTGCGTACCATACAGTGATGCCAGGTCATTCGGATTCAAATTACATCTCAATGCAATAAAGTTCCTCTCCCGCATTTCACATTTCACCCACTTTAAAATTAAATTCGCCTGAGAAAAAATTGTGAAATTATCGTATAAATCGATATTTATTGTACATCTGGCAACGTGGCCAATACTTGTTCATACGCAAGGAACACAAATCGATAATTTTGTATCTGGAACGCAAAGCGAGACAAATATATATGAAAATCACGAAACAATAAAAGACGGCATACAGCTGTATCATTGTTTCAAAAATTGGTACCTCTAAACAATCATTTACCTATTAAAACCATCTCTAAAACAGAGTAGCTAGATTTTTTTTACGGTGACATCTTCTTAAAAATAGATGAACTACATGAACTATACACAATTACAGGAATTCATAGAAAATCTCTAATTTGACAAATAAATTTATCAAATATTTGTTAATCGTATTTCCAGTTAGATTTGAAAAATACGCAATAAAATTTAGAAATATTTTGGCGGGATACTTGGAAAAATATGTAGAATGAAATCTCCTACTTTTTAGCCTGTGGTTTTAAAATCACTTTTTATGATTTTTTTTAAAATTCAGTGTATAAACAGGACAAATAAAACATAGGAGATTTCATTCTCCAAACCTTATACTTTAAGCTGGTAGAAGATTCATTTTAATACATTTAGCGGGATTTAAATGCAATCGGAAATGGTGAACCCTTGCTTCTTATATGAAAAATACAGTGATACTGCGCCCTTAATATTAAATATGTTTTAAGGTAGTTCACTCGCGACAGTCGTACATAAAAATATCGCTTAATGGTGAATACCAATAGTTCTAGATTCTCAATGCTAATCAATTTTATTTTTTAAGAGACTGTACAAAACACATGTAAGCTTATATATATATATGGATTTTCATAAAATCCATCCGGCAACCTCATAAATACATGAATGGTTTGCTATAGAAATTTGTGACTTCCTCACATTAATTTTAAGGGTTTGTTTTGGTTCAAACAGAACCGCTGATTCCAGTTCTCAAATACAGTAGACGAATTAATTTTTCAAGAAAACGTCGCGATGTTATAACATCCTCTTAGCTGATCGAGTGTTATGTTGGTACAACGCGTTGATTGCAGCGTATACAACGTTGCCAAGTTGTAATAATTTTACGGAACTACGCGTCGATAGCTTTAAAAATATTTTTATTTTAAAAATCTATATCTTTTTACTAAGACGGTCAAAAAATTTAGCGTTTCTTTAGAAAATTTTCTTCTTGATTTACATTACATTAGTTTTTAAAAAATATGGTAAGAACCGTTTTCGAGATATCTTGAAATAAATGCATTACTTGTGTACATGAGAGGCTTCAAGAGTGTTAATTATGCACATTTTGATTGTTAATATCTCGTTTCACAGACGGTCAAAAAATTTAATTTTTTTTATTTACATAAAAGACACTTTCATTAACCTTATATTTCAATTTTATTGAATTCTTAAGAAAAGCCGGTTTACGAGTGAACTACCTTAAGCAAGGATTTTATCATTGCATGAGAATTGATGGTATTTATGTATATTTTGTATATATCAGAAAGTGTATTATAAATTTTTAATTGTAGATATTGGAAGTTTCGTTGGCCTACGGTTTTTTTGCAATGTTTGTTGCAATAAATAGTTGTGATCGATTTCTTGTTTGGTATGAATGTTGAATAGGTATTAGTAACTGCTTATTTTTATGTAAATTTACCATCATAGCAAGTGTAAATAGTTGTCTTATATCTAGGACTGCAGATTCTATAAATAATTCGTCTGATGGGTGTGATACTTTTTTGTTATGTATTATTTTTAATATTTTTTTTTTAATAATGTTTAATGGTTGTAAGTAGGTAACATAGACTCCACCCCATCCGAGAATTCCGTATCGTAAACGTGATTCCACTAGTGAATATACGATTTTTAGATGATATATATCAAGTATAGATTTTAAGTGGCGAAATTTATATAATAAATACCTTAAGGTCTTACAAATTTCGTTTACATGTTTATCCCAGCGTAAATGGGAATCAATTGTTAATCCTAGATATCGTATACTATCGGCTCTGTTTATAACGAGATTTTTTATTTTTATTGAATTATAATTCGGCAAACCATTTTTATAACTAGCAAAAGGAACGAAAAATGTTTTTTGAACATTTACCGTAAGTAACTTGTGACTAAATACATCTATGATATTTACTAAATCGTTTACCATTTTAACCTTTAGGTCAGTCCAGGTTTCAGCAGAATATAAGATGGCAGTATCATCCGCAAAACTTATGATATTACCTTCTGTATGGTAGGTTAGTACATTATTTATGTATAGTATAAATAAAATAGGTCCTATTACGGTACCTTGTGGTATACCAAAATTTATTTCTTTTCTACTACTTACCTCTTCGTCTATCCTGACTACTTGATTTCTACCTAACAAATAGCTCTGCATTAAATCATGAACTTTCCCACGTACTCCTGCATCCTCCAAGACATCCAACAGTTGCGTGTGACTAACCGTATCAAATGCCTTGGCTAGATCCAGAAATACGCAAGCTGTTGGAGTGCTTGCATCAATAAGATTGTATATCTTGCTTGTTAACATAAATGTTACATTTATATTGGTCTTCCATATTATTTCTATGGCACTTTCAGAATGCTGGAATCAAAAGTTGGGTCTGGAAATTTATTTTCTTCATGAGCCTATATCTCGAAAACTTAATGAATGATTTAAACAATTAAAAATAGTTTTGAACGTATATTTTACTTCTACCCATACCTCGCTGGAATGTACCTTATTCTAAAACACACAGTATATAAACAGTATGCATTTCACACTCCTTTCCCCTTAGAGTACTACTTTCTCCCCACAAAAAGTTTATAATTGATTTGTTCTTATTTTGACGTCTGCATAAAACCAGATAATGGTTGTTTTGTTGCTTAGCTATTAAGTTTTTCAATTCTAAAATAATCCCCTCGTCGACCTGCTCTCAGTCTATTTTAAAAACGCTAAAAAAATACGCTTAAACTTACTCTATAGAAAATCTCAGATAACAACTCAAATGTAGTTTAAATAAAACCCCATAAATGTTGTCTGCACCATAGAAATCAATAAATTTTCACTTTACTTTCTGAGACTTTAGGTTCAAGCAAAGAAAATTCGATCAAAAATGAATAGTCGTTTAACATAATATAAAACTAGTTTTGAATGTCTACTATTTTGACATTTTCTTCGCCGCATGTATACGTATATCCACAAAGTTCTACTTTTGTCGCTATAAAGCACATATACCTACCTATATATGCATTGATGTATTATTTATTAGAGTTTTGCAGCACCCCCGGCAGAAAATCTGAACACACAGTAACGACCGATATAGGTAGAGAAATTTGTCGCTCGGCACCACTTTAATTTTCCAAAATGTTTGTATTTTATTTCACCTATACATGTTTATAGTTTGCGTTTGTAGCTCAAATTTATTTATACGCCGAAGCAGTTATATCGAGAGGAAAGCTTGCAGTAAAGGACGTGTTTACCTGAAAAATTACCATTGAAAAATTTAGTTTTCCCCAACTTGCATCTAAAGTATAGCAAAAGGTCCAGGATTTTGTGGCTAAAGTGTCACTTTTCCTCTGCAAAAATATCGGAAGGGTCACTTTTAAAACAGCATATTTTGCAGGTTAATTTATTTTAAATGACAGATATAATTTGAAGGGTGTGTGCGGTATGTATTGATTATTTTAAAATTTTATTTTTTGTGTACTTACTCGTCTAGTTGATAGCCTTATACATTCTTATACGTCACTCATATATAAACTTTTATATTTATATTTTAACAAAATTGTAAGCTTTATTTTGAACTCTCTTTTAATAATTAATTAATTAATTAATTCGCAGTGTGTTAAAAAGTTCTAAAAGCCCTTGATAAGAAAAACAAACATCGAACAGCCAAATGGAATAAATTCGGTAATAAATAAATGGGAGCGGTGTTTAATGTTGCGCATTTTTTTTAACAAAAACTTTTTATACAGGGTGTGTCATGTAACAGTGGTCAATACCAACTTCTTATTTTAAATGCAACACCCTGTATATTTTTCGATTTTTGAATTCTTCAGAAAACTGTTTCGGAAAAAATAAATGTTTTGTGATTTATTGCAAAAATTAACATTATTAAAATAAAATAATTTGATTACAGAAATTCGTTACAGCACGCTCAAGAACTAATAAGTAATACTGTTTATCTCTTGATAATGTAACAATAAAACATCTCAATATAGAAGATGTTTAAAATGCTCGCCGCGAACCTCTGGGCAACATCCTAATCTGAAATTAAAATCTCTTCTAACGTTACACAACATCTCAGGCGTAACCGATCTAATTGCAAGCGTTATTCGTCTTCTTAAGTCAGCTAGGTCGAGAGGTTTAGTTTCGTATACAACACTTTTGATATGTCCCCATAAGAAAAAGTCTAATGATGTCAGATCAGGGTATCGTGCTGACCATTCCATTGATCCTCGCCTCCCTATTGGGACATTGATTTGGTAATGGTGCTATATCTTGCTGAAACCATATCATACTCACTGGAACTTGTGGGTTTGTTGGATCGGAATATAAGTTCGGTACAGTTGTCCATTATTTTGGAGCAATGCTAAATAATTATCGTCATTGAAATTGACATTAATGTAAAAGGGACCTACGATATGATCGCCAACAATTCCTGCCCAAACATTAACCTTTTTAGGATATTGCTTATGTTCTTCACTCATCCAGTGAGGACTTTGTAGACCAATAGCGGAAATTTTGACGATTAGCATGACCGTGAAATGTAAAGGTACACTCATCAGAAAATAAAACCTGTTATAATTGGCTCACCATATTATCTATTGCCATCATTTGTTCACAAAATTGCGTTCTAATATCAAAATAGTCTTCCATGATTTCCGGAGTTGCTTTTATTTTATAGGGATATATTTTAGTATGTTAGTATCTAATATTAGGGCTGCTTGTCGACTAGAAGTATGTGGGTTTTCCTGAAATTCAAGCATAATATCTAATTTGGTATCATTAGTTATTGCATTGGCAGCTGTTTTTTATCTGTCTTACAAGTCCAAACTCGCGAAACTGCTTCTCTATTTACTAATTGTCACTTAGGATATATGCGGCTAATTTGGAAATTTTTCATGAAATAAGCGAGTAACTTCCATTTGTGTCCGTGTGTTTTCTCCATAAGCAATTATCTGTAGAATTTTTATTTTGTGAATTTCTGTTAAATGAACCTTTTTCTGATATGCAGTTAAGGAAATTCAAACAACTATAACACTGACAACTACTATCTTGCAGTCAGATAACAATTTACTATGGTCAGGCGTTTTAAAAAAAAGTAAACAAAACTATTTAAGTATAGCTTTTTTTATTTCATATCAGTAAAAAGGAACGCTGAAATGGTTTTTGCTTTCTTATTCATTATCAAGACCTAAATGGGAAATAAGTATTGAGCGTGTTGTAGCTAATTTCTGTAATCAATAAATCGGAAAACATTTAATATTTCCGAAACCTAGTACATAAAATATGTCTAGAATATTCTGAAGAATTCAAAAATATACAGGGTGTTGGATTTAAAATAAGAAAGTTGGTATTGGCCACTGTTACATGACACACCCTGTATAAAAAGTTTTTTTTTTTCCGAACATGCCCCCATTTATTTATTACCGAATTCCATTTGGGTGTTCCACACTGTGTATTTGAACATGTAACCAATATCATAAATTTATTATGTTTCATTAATACTGGTAGTTAATATGAACAATAATAATCCTTAATTTTAATCTTAAGACCTACACTGAAAAAAATTTGGTGCCTACAATGTAAAAAAACTTTGATAATAACTGTAAGTTTCACAACATAATGATTGTAAATATAACTTACAGTGATTTTTAATGTAAAAAGGATTCGATTGTTTTTAAAAGTACAAACTTTTTGCTAAAAATACTTTTCTTAATGTAAAAATACAAATTTGTTTGAGATATACCTAATTTACTTGCATTTTTACAGTTTTAGAGGAATAATCAAAGATCAAAACACAGAACTTTTAGTATTATTACAGTTATATGAATTAATTCACAAATCGCCTGTAGATTTACAATATTTTGGTACGTTTTAACCTTTCAATTTTACAAGAAATATGTAAAATTAGATGATGATAGTCTCATTACCATGTAATCTTAAATGATAAGAGTGCTTTTACAATAACCTCATGAAAATTCAAAGACATAGGTTGATTCACAAATGCTTTGTAAATTGACAATATCCATAAGTTCGATTTACATTTGTAATCTAACAATAATTCTGTAAAATTACATTATTGCTGTAATTAATAGAAAATAAATAACTTTTGCAATAATCTTGTCAAAATAAAAGTATATAGGTTCATTTACAAATATTTTGTAGTTAGACAATATTTTTAAATCCGTTTTACAAATGTAATTTTACACACCATTTGTGAATTTACATTGTCTTGTAAAAATACGTATATATCCTCTTATTCACACATATAATGCAGAATTACAATATACTTAGAACGTTTTAGCATCTTAATTTCACAAGAATTTTATTAAATTCCATGATAGTTGTGGTTTTTCAAGATCCTTGTGCCACTGAAAATTGGTTACCAGAATTTAAAAAGCTTTTGATAATAGCTGCAAGTCTCACAACTTAGTGATTTTTACTCTAGAAAGGATTTCACCATTCTTAAAATTATAAACTTTTTAACTAAAAACACTAAGTTTTAATTGTATAAAAAATATGAATTAATTTGGACCTAACTTATTTGCATTTTTACATTTTTGTGGGAAAATAAAAAGTGAAAACACAAAAGTTTTAGTATTGTTACAGATCTATGAGTTAGTTCACTAATATCCTGTAAATTAACAATATTTAGGCAAGTATCAACCTTGCAATTTTACAATAATAATTGTTTAAAATTAGATGATTACCTTGTTATTTTAAATGATGAAAGGTTCTTACAAAAATCTTGTGAAAATACAAATATATGAACGGACATCTATAAGTTCGCTTCACTTTGTGGTATGTAGCAATAAATTTGTAACATTACAGATATGCAGTAATTATTTTAAAATAAAAGAATTTTTACAATAATTTTGTCAAAATAAAAATAGTTAAAATACGTTATGCACTTGTAATTTTAAAAATATTTTGTGAATTTACACTTGTAAAAACATACAGGGTGATATTACGTACTGGGTTGTAAAAATACAGATAATGCGCAAGGTAAAATCACAACTTGTAAACAAATTACAGAATTATATTAGACACTTGGTTGTTAAAATATAGATAACTGACAAGGTAAAATCACAATATGTAAAAAAATACAGGGTGATATTACTCAGTAAGTTGTAAAAATATAGATAATCCACAATGTAAAATCACAACTTCTAAAAAAATTGCAGGGTCATATCACATACTAAGTTGTAAAAATACAGATAACTCACAAGGTAAAATTACAACTTGTCAAAAAATTACAGGGGTAAATAACAGAGTACTACTTGCATGTGGAAAAATGCAGTGTTTACTGTATAATAAATATTACAAGCTTATTTTGAATGGTAAAGTAACCAATGCGTTTTTACAGTCATTAATGCAATTTTACAATGATTCAGTGTAAATATCATTCTAAAGTGACTGTGAAATTACAATCAAAATCACCGGCCACAAATAACCAATGATATTAACTGTAATTTCACTATTCAGTGTTTTCAGTTTAAGTGGGCCATTAATTCCAGATTTATTCAAAAACAAGCTCATATACTATAAATGAAAATTATTGTACTGTTAAATCTTTAACGCTTCTATTATTAGATGGTGCCACTATAAAATATTAAAATGACATACCTATTAAAAGATCATAAAAAATAATATTGGTCGTTTGCCTGCAGCTTTATTTCTCTTGTGAATAATTAATGTCAAACATAAGATGAGTTGTTTAATTATGTTTTAAATTTTTTATGTCGGTATTGTTTAATTAAAGTACCTTTGTTTAGAACTTCATTATATTCAATAATAGATATTTTGTTCTTTTACAGGTTGCGTCCTGTTCTGTAGGTAGATCTCATGTTTGTGAATAATTCATTGTTTTTTAAAAGGATATTCTTGTAATCCTTTTATGCGTATCGAGAATTATACACATTTATTTAGGTCTTCTTAATTATACTTAATAATTATTTCATTATTTACATATCATTACAGCAAAATAGAAATGTTAATAACTAGTCCAAAAGAAGTACAAAGACAAATAAAAAATGATAATTTTGATAATAATGTAAAAGAAGGTCCCGGTTCGATCTGATCACATGAGATATACTAATGAAATTACCTCGAAAAGGTTTAGTAAAACTGACCAATATTATAAACGCAGCATTTAGACATCAACATGTTCTACTACTATGGATAACTGCTGAGGTAATAATGATACCCAAACCTTGAAAAACCAATAATGATCAATCTGGCTTCTACCTGTGATGTCAAAACTATTTGAGAAATCTCTCTTAAAAAAACAATAAGATAATCGAAAAAAAACAACTTATCCCCTCCCATCAATTCAGATTTCGGAATAAACATTTTACGATTGATCAGATCCATCGCATAATAAATAAAATTGAGAATTCTCTAGAAAAAAAAACATTTTTTCGCAGTCTTTCTTGATATCTCAAAAGTCTTCGATAAAGTGTGGTATGAAGACTTACTATTTGAAATAAAGAAATGTTTCCCGATGCAACATGACCAACTACTAGAATCATAACTATCGCAGCAAACGTTTAAAATTAAAATGAAAAATAAATACTCTGATCTCAAGTAAAAAAATGCGCGCGTTCTTGTGCCTGTATTATATTTATTATACACCTATGATATTGCAGAGATAGAAAATACAAAATTAGCCACATTCGCTGATGATATAGCATAGGATCAACTATAGAAGAAACAACAGCCAATCTTTAAAGCGGAATCAATAGCATACAAATCTGGTCGCACAAAATATACGAAGAAAAATCCGCTTACATAAAAGAATAGATTATATACCAATAATAATAAATAACATTATACCAAATAAGAAAACAACGAAATATCTGGATCAAAATCTGGATGCTACATTAAAGTGGAAAGAGCATATAAAAATAAAAACAGTTAAAGATTAAATATAGAAATATGTATTAATTGATAAGAAGACACTCTTCACTTTCCACTGATTCTAAAGGTTCTAAAGTCAGTATGAACATATTGCTTACAATTATGGGGTGTACCATAAAAAGCAATTACAATTGCCTATAAATAGTCTAAAATCGAATTCTCAGGAACATAGTTAATGCTCCTTGGAATGTTCGGAATAAAGACATGCACCGAGAACTATAGGTTAGATCAATTCCAGAAGAAATTAAGGAACACATCAACATTGAAGTACTCCAACTTTTAGACTATCAGGATATAATGTGCAGACTTAAAAGAGTCAAACCTTTGCAGCTTGTGTAAGTGAAGTGATCGTGATAAAGCGTATGCCTATATTTAATTTTTTTTAGTTGTTTTGGAAGGTTAATCGAGACAATTCATGAAACCGAAACTACTAAATTGGAATTATTTTTTGTACTCTCGCCATGCCCCAAACATGTTTGTGGTTTTTTCTAAATCTGTTTTCACAACATTGGGGATAAGTGGGCAGGCAATGTCTAGAATAGATGCTTGTTTGTTTTCTTCACCAGGTCTGTTGTAATCCACTGTTCTATTAGTAATTATCGGTCGATTCCAATATAAACTGTTCTCTCTTGATTCTAATATCGGCTCTGGAATATAGCGCTAGTAAGGTGAAGGAGTTATTTTGGCTACCTGATTAAGGATGACTATATCTTGAATCCCTGTCTCTGGGTACAGTTGTCCTTGTCCTAGCCAAGTAAGTGAAAGTTCTTTGTTTAAGTTTTACTGCATAAGTGCAGCTGGTTATTTTCCATGTAATATTTGAAACCTTTACTTTTTACACCTATCCATGTATCCAAGTAATAATATTTTATCATTTTACCTTTTACGCTTGCACATGTAATAATATTTGGCCATTTAAGTCTGTCAATGTAAAAATGTTTGGTCCCTTTATCACTTACACCTGTCAATGTAAAAATATTTGAGCCATTTACCCTTCATGCCCATCTACTCCTTAAACCTGCCCATGTAAAAATAATGTTTGGACTCTTTAATATCAAATTCAGATAAGAGTTCCATTCTCGAGTTCGTTAAAACTCGTGCAAAAGTATCTTCAATTCATCGTACTGTATATTATTTGCGTACATTTATTTTTAATTAAAACAATTATTGTCGCATATCACTTCACTCACAATAAATAACCAATCAAATAAAATTCTGTAAAAAAATGTTGAATATAATAATATTTTTTTTAAGATTGATAGCAATATAGAATAAATGTTGTTTATTTCATAGTTGACCAGCATGGCTATCTATTGAAATTACTAGTACATAAAATATAGAGCATAAGAAATGCATTTCATTTTACAAACACTGATATTCAAAGAACTAAACTTAAATCGAAACTTCTGAAAGTCAATAAAGTTTTCGCGTCGAAGAAATTATCAAGTAAAATCAAAACCGCAAATCGAATGGAGCTAAAGTGATTACTGATGGCGCATGCACATTGCACAGGGAATTAAACGAGATTTCTTTTGCGTTTTAGGACTTTGAGTGGTCGAAAACGTGGAAAAATGTGAAAAAGAATGGTACGGTAAATGTAAAGTGAAAATAAAAACGAGTTACTTTTCCTCACTAGCGTACATTCTATTTGACGAAATGCAGAAGTTAATTTACTCCAGAGGGGATACTTTAAAAACATATTTTTTTAATAAAAAAAATCAACATGATCCTCGTATTTATAATAACTATTTTCGTGGTATTAGAGCATGATTTTCCAAATATTTTAAATTTACGATTTCCAACAAATAACTCGTTTTCAAAATCCATTTGTTTCATGAATATTTATTTATGCGCCAGTCCTCCTTTTTATACATCAAATCAACCCTATTCGGGTTGCTCAATAACCGAATCAAAAAGGGCGATCGCCCGAGATTCGTGAGACGTTCGAAAGGAAAAAAGGAGGCACGAAAAAAAATTAAATCGTCTCTCCGGCTGGGAGCGGACTGCCACTCCATCCATGTGCTTCGGCATCTTTAATTTTCAAAGGAATGATTGCCACTTTTCCGAATCGCTCCCTCTGGCGGTAGCGTAGACATAGTTGGTAAAGCGGGGATGATGGGGCTAATATTCTACATCTAGCAGTGATAAATTAGCCAATTTGCATCTAGGGGCGTGACGAGCGTTGCCAGTTTTATAAACAGAAATCTGGATAAGTTGAAAAACAGATTTTTAGGTGGGGGTTATTATTATCCTGTTTTAGAATTTTTGTTCCTAGTTAATTTTGCAGGCTTTCATGATCGTAGACTTGATCACAGCAATGAAGCTATATGAATAAAAATGCCAGGACCTTCACTGTTAAAGCGTTTAAGACGTGAGGTCCTATTATGTCACCACATCCAATATGTTAAATCATCTAAAAATTGCTTGCCTGTTACCACTTAATTACATTATTTTACGTGCCAAAAATTAGCACACCCTAGCACCATCGCATCATACATTTGTATTACATCCATTGACATCCACTTAACCATCGCCTATCGATCATCGCTTATTCACGCACTTCGGCATGTACTCTGTGTTAAATTATATTGGGTTTGAATGAAATGCGACCTAAAATATCTATTGTAACCCCTTCTGTCACTAATGAATTCAAGAAATAGGGTCAATGTCTATAACGATCCTTCTAATCCCTCTCAAGGGAGTGTAGGATGTGGATGGAGGTTTCATCATCTTCCTCCTCAGAGAATCAGCTCTCAATATCTTCTACTACTCTCAGTTTACTAAGGTGTCCTTTGAGTCTGCAATGCCCGGTAATGATTCCTGTTACAATGCGTAGCCTGTTCTTGCTCAGGCTGATCCAGGCGTCTGATTTTTTCTGGTTATATTCTCCCAGAAGTATTTTAGTAAGTACCCACCCTAAGAGGATGAAATTATTATAGAGTTTTATTATTATGATTAAAAATATCCTGCAAAACGTGTCAGGTGTACTGTAACGAAATAATTAAAAAAAGAGAAGGGAATTGATTTTTTTGTGAAAGATGAAATAATATTAAAAATTAAAGAAAAGAAAAGGTGGAAGAAAAGAAAAATATATAGAAATTTTATGAGGAAGAAATTTAACAAAGAAATTTTTTAATTTTTAACTGACAGAAAAGCAAATTGAACTGTAAGCTCACAACTAGCTCAAAGGGAGTGGGTTCTCACTGCCTCGGATTCACAGAGGAATTTTGCTACTAGTAACTAGTACGAAAAGGACGGCAACAAGAAATAAGAACGCCAGGTATTTTAGAGTCAAAAAATACCAACTGTACCTTCTGTGAACCTGAAAAAATGAATAGGCACAACAATTGTGATTTAATAGGTAAATAATGAAAATATTAAATAAATACTGTTTTATTGCTTTAACCTAAGATACAATCTATGACTCTATGGTGATAGGTAAAAGAAATGTTACGAAACTTCCCTTCTCAACTTCCACGACGTCAGCTGAGCGGTCTCTCTGGAAGCAAGCAGGGCCTTGTGTTAGGCCGGTATTCTACAGCTGGTGGTATTGTTCTTCCTGCGGGAAGAAATGGGTCCTTCCGTTCTTAAATTCGTTCTCCAAAAACTTGAGTGGGTTTCTTTTCCAGAGTGTTCTAATATGGGCCTAGGTGGATCTAGGTGGACGTAGGTGGGCCTTGCTTTTGTTAGGCCTGCAAACATTCCAGGGGTCAGTACCCAACAAACTCCCAGTGAATTTGATGGCACTCAAAACAGAAAAGCTAGATATCTCGAACCAATTTTGGTAGAAAATTTAGGTTTCCCCCACTCGTTCGGTTAAATCGATCGCGTACCTGTCCGAATTCTTTATTTAGAATATTTAGATTTAAAATTAAATTTTTGAAGATTGTGTTACGAGGGGACGGTAAAATTTACCCTAACAGTACTCAATTTAGCAATGTGGGAGCTTCTGTTCCCTTATCCAATTTTCCTTTTATCTTTCGCGTATTCTAATTTTTTTTAAATTATTCACGGTTATTAACAGTGGCGGCTCGTGCCTTAACACATACGCAGTGCCAGGCCAATGTATCATGCTCACCGCAAGTGCCCCGCTAGAGCTAAACATTTGGGTTCCACGCCCAAATTTTGATCGCCCCAAACAAAACACACCCAAAAAAACGCTTTTCTATCACATCTACAAATCCAGTTATCTTTTAAATACATGTTCCAATTAAACTTTCTTATACGTCTGTTTTGAAGCTTGACGAAGTAGAGGTGGTGGCCTTCTGCGTTTTTATCATTTCTAATTCTAGAAGAGATCTTTCAAATTCTTTGATTTGAATTTTGTCCCCCAGAGTGCCGATTTTATTTGCCTTGGACGATTTGTAAACAGTTTCTATTTATTATTATACAAACATCTAATAAAATATTTAACTCATGTGGCCCGCCCCCCTGATGCTATTACACACAACGCCAACATGCGACTAAAATGCTCAAAAAACGAATACGAGCCACTCAATCAGATGATCCCGTTTAAACGTATTAAACACGTACTTTCTGCATGTGTGACGTAAGCGTTATCAATATATTGGTATGCTAACGGCTGGGCCGTTCTGAGATGTGCCCCGACGGAATACAGTCCAGTGAGTTGAGTTAGTCATTTTTGAATTATTTGTTGTGTCTTAGAATAACATGTTCTCTCTTCTGTGAAATAACACGACGCGAATTTTTTCGTCGGCATCAAATTATGTTATGATAAATAATTTATGTATGTATGTAGCCATTTGACCCGACAATTGTAATAATTGTTGGCCTAAAATAAAAAATAAATATTAGTAAAAATAGTGTCAATTTCACTAAAATGGAATATTGTGTTAAAATTCAACACAAAGATCACAATACCAACAAAACCTTTCTTCCCATCAAATAAAATCGGAATTTCTCAAGGATATATGCTGGGTCCGATAATTTATATTATTTATATCAATGAATTACCGTCTATTTTGCCTGACTCGTTTACTTGCTTATTATACAGGGTGTCCCGAAATTAGACGGTCATATTTTAACAGCGTAATACACATCCCAAAATAGGAGTAAAATTTCATTAAACATAGGTCCGAAAACGTTTCTTTTCCGAGATACAGGGTGTATAAAGTGAAGTCCTGATGACACACTTTTGTAAATATTTTCTAAACTTTTAAAGATAACTAAGTGAAATTTGGTACAAATGCTTACCTTTTTACGCTCTATTTAATGGAGTAATCCCCAGTTTTTGATCATCTTCATAGGTGGGTAAATTAAGGGGAGCATAGGGTAAAATTGCCCTAAGTTTTTTTGTTGACAATTTTTGACATTTTTGACTATAAAATTTAGAAAACCAAAGCTACTTATATTGCACCTCGCTAGGACGCACTATTTTCAATAGAAAGGCATTTGAAAATTTCAAGATAAGTTGATGTTATCTTATTCGAAAGTGTAAACAATAATTACTTAGTAGGCCTGTGGAATCAGAAATTTTATTTTTTTTTTAACTTTGGAAAACCGGTGACTAAAGAAATTTTTAAAAATATTTACAAAAATGTGCCATCAGGAATTCACTTGTAACACCCTGTATCTTAAAAACGAAACGTTTTCGGACCTATGTGTATATTAATTTTTACTCCTATTTTAGGATGTAGATTACGCTGTTAAAATATGACTGTCTAATTTCGGGACACCCTGTATATACTGATGACATTTCTCTCTTATTTACATCAAAAGATATAATTAATTTATAGCAGAATGTTGAATCGAATGTATAAAATTTATAAAATTCCTCTAAAACAAAGCACTTTCTTTTTGTACATATCAAAATATTAATAATATATTTTCCAACAAGTGAAGAAAGAAACCATTTCCACATGATGTGTGTAGTTGATTTTCTGCACAAGTAATATATTATTCTTTTTCTACAGGCACAATGACAAATTACACAATTTTCCAATAATTTGAATTACATTTTTTTAAAACTTATTTTTTTTTTTTTTATTTTAAATTTTGTAACCTATTACAAAAATTAATTTAAAGAACTAAAATTAGAATAATTATTTGATGGTAAATATTACGGCAATTTTATTTTTCTATGTTGAGTGAAATTACCGATAAATATTCCTAATCTTTCCTTTTCATCGAGTATGAGACGAGAGACGAAATTATTCAAAGGTAAGAGAAACTAATTTTCATATCGTATATTTAAAACCATACAGTCCATTAAATACACCGCATGAATTGGTCCTATTTGATTTGGATTTAATATTTTTGTTTTTGTTTTGTTGTAAGCCTAGCTGAATTTTAATGCGGAAAATATTTTTCGAAGAGCAATTTGCTACGCAGCTAGATAGGGTTCAGTTAGAAAAAGTATCTACTTTTGAAAATATTGTTCTCGATTTCGATGAAACTGTCCAAGAAATTGTACAAGAAATGAATCCTGATGCCGAAGGGAATAATTTTAATATTTCAGATGCATTTCATGAAATTCATTCCATTACTGAATATTTAGCGGCAATATTGTTTAAAAAGAAACCTGCAGTCATTCGCAATCTCAAAATAATAGTAGCGGCATTACACAAAATGCCTAAGATTAAGTTAGTTGAATTTGATGGAAAAGATTTTTCCTTGTATCCTCTTTTTTATGAAAATTTCAAACAATTCGTGCATAGTAAAATAGAATACATACAATATTTATTATGCTACCTTTCAAGAAAGCTATTGAAAACATGTACTTCAATTGAATCGATTCCTGATAATTATGATATTATTTGAAAATGTTTAAATGATAGATATAACGATAAGAAATATTTATTTAATTTGTATATAGATAGATTTTTGAATTTTCGGTTTTTGTCGATGAATATTGCACCCATATGAGAAATAAATAATAATCTTAGTAATGCGACCTCCGACTGCAAGGTAGCTTCAGGGTGAGGTTAAGCTTTTTACCTTTCACTAGTGTGTCACACCACTTCTATTCAAATACTTATTCAAATTTTCGCTTTTCATTGTAAAATTGTCACTCGCTTTCATAGTGGAATGTATGTGACACGTTTGGAAATGGAAAATTCGGCAACGCCGCGTTCCCTCGGGGGTCGGTGCTTATTTTCTGGTACGTTTACGTTTCGGTATTGCAAATATAATAGAAAATCGGAACCCTGGAATCTCCCCATCCGTCGGCAGACCCCATCTCTCGTCTCTTCTCGTAAACATGTTTTCGAGCTGGAAGGACAGGCTTTTTATTAACTCCAATCGACAGATTTATTGAAATATTTCGCCGAGAAATAAATATTCCGATTGCATGGTCGCGATTCTGTTTTGGGGGTTAAATTAATCCCGAAGAAGATTGATGCTTTTTGCTTTTGTCACGGACGAGCTCGAATATTTGTTCTACAGAATTTTTTTTTCGTAAAAAGTTTTTAATGATTTTTAAAAAGGTTCAGAATGGAATTGTTGTTCCGATCGAGTGCACTGATTCGAACGGATTTGGGAAATTTCGCGGTCGTTATGCATCAGAAATTGATTGATCTTTTGAACAAAAAAATTGTTTGCAAGTACAGTGCTATGTTTTTGAGTCGTATTTACTCTAATAGTAGGTAGCTAGCTGAAATGTTTGATGATGTTCTATTTCATAGTAAATAAAGACTCTGTTTTGATTAATCATTCACTTGTTTTGGTTATAGTTTTTATGGCAAAAGTATACACTATATTTAGGATTGTTTAAAGTAGAAAAAAGTAAATATTGATACCTTCTTATCTGAGTTTTCACTATATTTTAGTATGAACACCCCGAAAAAGCTCGAATGCAATACATCATGAAGTGTAAATGGGCAAACCCTAGGGGTTTACCGACTCCTGCACAACAGAGATTTTTCAAAGGGCCAGTTCAAACACCGTAAGTGTACGAGGGTCAAGAGAATCCTTAGCTTATAAAGCAGGTCGAGGTGGTCCATACATATATAACCAAGACAGATAGGATTATTTACAAAATTTTTGAATCATCAACGTTCCCGTCCGCGGCAGAAACACAATAATCTGATTAAACACTGATGCCAAGTTTACGATGCTTTTAACCATAGATATATAACCAAGACAGATATGATTATTTACAAAATTTCTGAAGTCAACGCGAATGATTCACGGTAGAAATGCAATATTTGGATAAAACTTTGACGCCAAGTTTGAGATGTTTTTAACTGTAGTAATGTAATTATGTTTGCTTGAAATACTGTTAAGTCTTTAAATTATCAAAAAATAAATAAAATTACGTCTGACAACAGCGTAACGAGCCTTCACCGATGTTGTAGTATTTATAAATAGGGTCGTAATTTGTTTCATTCATAAAATTCCTTCGATACAGTACTAGTCCAGGAGCCAGTGAATTTTTTTCGTACTTGTTTTCCCGGTCGGTGTATTTTTAAATAATTTTCGTAAAAAAATGTTCTTTTTTCAGCTTCCATTTATGGCCACGTAGTTGATTTTCACTGTCCACGATGAACATACATTTTAAATTTCCAAAATTATATTTTAAAATACGAAAACAAATTATCATGTCACCCCGCAGACGGCGATTTTCAAACGTTTGTAGTTCAGCCATATGTAGTCTCTTTGCGTAATTAGGTCTCATACGTCCGAAAAATAGTCTGGTTGATCGGCACTGAACATTTTCAAGAATATTTTTATCCCGCACTAGTTCCGGACACCACACAGCTCCGCAGTACTCGATAATCGGACGAATGTATAATTTATACAGCCGGATAGAATTTTGAAAAGACACTTTTGCGAATGTTTTCGTTAATAAGTACATTTTCGTGTTCGCCTTTTTTGACACTTGAAGAACGTGCTCAGACCAGCTGAGATTTTCAGTAATTATAACACCTAGATCATTGTAAGATTTAACTTTATTTAACGTATAACTGTTTAGAAAATAATTATGACGAGGATTATTTTTACCAATATGGAGAACTAAACTTTTATTTGTATTTAGAGGTAGCATCCAATCTGAGCACCAGTTATAGATGACGTCAAGATCATCTTGAAGCTGTTGGAAGTTCGGAGACGGGTCACTAAATATTTTAGTGTCATCTGTGTAAAAAATATTGTTGCACTTGATATGGAATTGAAGGTCACTGGCATATATTATAAATAAGAGTGGACCCAGAACTGATCCCTGAGGAACCCCACTCAAGACTGGTCTTTCAAATGAATGCGAATTTCCAACTTTAACACAGTACTTTCTATCAGTTAAGAATGACCACGTATACCAAGGTGTTCTAACTTATGTAGTAATCTTCGTTTCGGCACACGATCAAAAGCTTTCGCAAAATCCAGGTAAATAATGTCTATAGGTTTTTTCCTGTCTAATGAAACCGTCCACTCATTTACACACCAAAGCAAATTGGTCATGGTTGATCGCCCTTTTACAAATCCATGTTGCTGTTTGGGAATGATTTCTTCCGCTAAGAGAAACTGAGAAACGTGCTCTGTTATTATGGATTCCATAACTTTACATATGGGTGTGAGGCTGATTGGGCGGTAGTTATTAGAGTCTAGTTTGTTTCCTTTCTTGAAAATGGGTGTTACAGAAGCTGTTTTCCAGATAGAGGGTAATGTGTGTGTATTAAAAGACAGACATTATAATAGATAAAGGAACTAATATGGTATTAGAGCATTGTTTTAAAAATAGAGAAGATATTTGATCTAGACCTGGAGAGGAATTGTTTTGTAATTTTAAAAGGTGACGTTTGACAATTTCAGGAGTAAAATTGAGCCGTTCTAAGGAAGAATGGATTCTTTCGGGTGAGATATCTGGTAACTGATCCTGGGGAGGTTCATTGGTGAAAACTTTTGTGAAGGTATTAGCTAAAAGTTCAGCCGCTTCGAAATTATTTTGGCAGGGACTTCCATCTTCTTTGTTTAGTAAAGGAATGGATACTTTTAATGACAGTGAAGATCTAATATATTTGTATAATTTTTTACAGTTTTGGCTGCATGCTATTGACTCTTCATATTCTTCTCGGGCCTCATTTATAAATTTCTTTAGATCCTTGGAAAAATAGTGATATTCTAGATCGACAATACTATTTGGCCGCTTTTATTTACGCCATAATTTACTTTTATGTCTAATCAAGGATATTAGTTCTCCGTTGATCCACGGTTTTAATTTATTTTTGTAAAACACCTTCTTTTTAGAGTATTGGATTTTATGAGTAGCAATAACGGTTGCGAACTTATTCCATACTTCTATCGGATCTCCCGAGTCCCCCAATGTTTCTATCCAGTCGATGGTAGATAAATGACGATTTAAGTTATCGAAATCGATGATTTCGTATGATGTAGTATGATCTTTGTGAGATGGGTTCTCTATGTTAAACTGTATACGACTTATGATGACTGCATGATCCGGTATTCCTATCGGAGATTGAATGATAGGGTCATTTAATAATTGTTTATCATTTACAAATAACAAATCTAGCGTGGAAGGAATATTGTTGACTCGGAATCGTGTTGGATCTGTTATAAGTTGTTGTAAATTAGAGCTTAGAACAAAGTTCAAAAATTAATTTTTTGAATTCACAACATCACTTGGAGTGAGAGTAACTGACCACGAAATATCTCAGAAATTGAAATCACCAATAATAATAACATTTTCTAGTGAAGACAGATATTCAAGTTTTTTAATAAGGATAGTGTTTCTTAGCTAGGGTCTTCGGAACGATAAATACAGACTAAATGAAGAGTAATAAAGCTAGAATAAATTTTTAAACCTAATAATTCCATATTAGGGACACTAATGTCAAGAGGAGTAACAAAAAAATGTTGTGTAATATATATTAGTAAAGTATTAACTAAAATTTTCCACAAAAACGACTCCATCTCAAGCAACTTATTTTCAGTGATTTAAGTTATCGATTCAGGTTTTATTTTTGTTTTAATAAATTAAAAGTATTCTTTATCGTTAATAACAATTTAAAAGATGATAAATGGCCAGTGGCCAGCAGGTCAATTCAATGTATGATATATTTCTATAACTAAAAACAAGTTAAAAACCTTTTTAATATATGCTTTAGAATTAAGTAGTACTAATAAAGAGACGAGGTCTTAAAGTAATAGTTGGTACATCATGTTTTTTAAATGTCTCCTAGTTCCTGCTATAGTGAAGTCACTTTCTATGAAATGGGCTCTATAAACGGGATTTATGACAGTCAGCGTTTTATTCTTAGGATCTCTTCCTAAAGCCCTCATCCAAGCTGCATACCTATTGAAAGTTAATTAAATAAAAAAACATGATATATAACTATATAGTTTTCGGTTCTGGATTCCCCAAAAGAGGACACTTAGCCGACAATTTGGCGGAGATAACTAAAACTCAACAGTCGCACCCCGAACTAGAACACCATCCATTTCTGGACACATGTTTATATGAACTTTTTACCTTAAAATTACTCAAAGAATCATTTCCTGGAGTTTGTCAAAGTACTTATGAATCGCCCTGTATATCTGTAAGAAGAAGTGTTTTTTCTTGGCGGTGGTTTGCCAGGATATTAATTTCAATTAAATGTAATTACTTACATGTGTAAGGTGAATTCTTAAACTATCAACATAAGTAGAGCTCTGTTTCAAAGTATTTAGCTTTCGGATCCCAAAACCGAAACCTTGCAAAAAAAACGTACCTACACATACGACTTATTGCTCCCTTCTTTTTACGACCTGAAACAGAAATTAAACACACATGTTACCCCGAACGGTCCATTCCTTTTCTCATTAACAACCCCAAAAATCCCTTCACCGCATTGACAATGCCATCGACATCAGACGTCATCCCTTCTATTAGGCATTAATAGAGTGAAACAATTACCCTTGCGCCGCGGAATGCAATAAAAATCATCCGGGCAGAAGTTTGATTAGCCGGATGCCCCCAAGAGTCGTAAAAGGCAATCTGTCTCATCGTAGGGTGGTAAAAAACTTTTCTGCAAGAAGAATAGAGCGATGCGAGAAAAATGAGGCAGGGGAAAGATTGGACGGGATGTGATTGGGGTAGAAGCAGTGGGGAGATATGGCGTCACCATTGGTTATAAAGTCAGTGATTATAAATGTGTGTAGTGGGTAAAAAATCGAGTTTAGGCACTTTAACGTTGAAAGTGTTATGCAGTGGAATAGTCAGGAAGACGCGGATTGAATTTAATAGACATTTTTCCATAATATTAGTTGTAGGGTATTTTAATTAGATTAATATTGTCGCGGATTGAGCGAAAGACAGTATTCTATCGGTATTTCCGCTCCAATAAACAAACTAGGACCGACATTCGGATCTTGGCAAATTGTGAACTACTGTATTAAATAATGTTGAAAATACCTGTGCGATCCGTAGAGCTGGAACGATTATTTCTTGAGTTAAAATAGCACCTTCTAATTAAACACTTTATTTGAAAACACTACTGAAACGATATTAATTTTATTATATGGTGCATTTACAAACTACATACTTTTTACACCATATACAGGCTTATCTTAGAAAATTTGTTACTTAAGCCATTATTATGGTTTGAAAATTATATCATGATGGCCGCCGAGGTGTTGCCTTTTTTAACTCCGTAAAACGATTTGTTGTGTTTGAGAAGTACCGTAGCTCTGGCGCGAACCAGTGTTGCCAGAATATGGTTTTGTTATGTACCAGATTTGCCTAAAAAATGTACCAGATTACATAAAAAATGTACCAGATTTTCTAATTCTGATGTGGTTTGGTTCATTGAAGAGCAAAAAAGCTTTATATCGATCGCAAACAAAACAAAGACGTAAGATCCCAACCACAGTATGCCTAATCATAATACTGCGTCTCAGTAATATATTTTAAACATTTCAATGACTAGTAAAATTATCCTATTTCAGTCGACAAGAAAATAAAAAGGTTTACATCGAAAGCCATATTCTTTGTTATTGTATTTTATAGTTCGGGTTTGGGCTATCGAGTCGAACGGAAACGAGGTTTAGGTTATGTTATCAAAGCCAGATTTATATTGTTCAAATAAATGAATAAATTCATGTTTTTTCAATTATTACATTAGATAAATAAAAAAATGTGAAATATTCGGTTTACTTTATATTTTAAATGTAATTTTGTTAATGTAAAACGGGCGTGCGCAAGTTTCGTTGTTGTGTAAACTTGTTGACAAAATGCGCAGATGCTATAAACCCCTCTGTGTAAGATATCCACGTGCATATCTGATTTTTCCATAACTTGTTGTACAGCCCTAAAACCCAATTATAATACATTTAAATAACTTAAATTTATTGTTTTATAAACTACTAGAATAATATTGTATTGTAATAATGACATTATTATAATGTTATGCACTTATAGTAGGTACGACAAGATTGAGATGGCAAGTCAGAATTAGCTGCGCACTAGCAAATCGGATCGAAATTTTGCTTTAGATATGTTTATCGTCATCTTTAAATAATAAATAACGGCCACATCACACCTCAGGAGGTGTAGCTACTTCACTCTCTGAAAGCTGCGTCTATCCTTCTCAGGCTGCTCTATTTCTATGTTCTTCGCATTTCACTTGCCATCTCAAATTTGTCGTACTGACCTTGGGGCAACGTAGCAATATTTTAGTTGAAACTAGTTTTTATTTGAGACCATTCATCAAATTCTAGGTAACATAAGGTTAGGTTACTTAGGTTAGGTTTAATGTTCATGAATATAACCACTGCAAAAAGGTGATAAAAAGTCAAAATAAAAAATGGGCCTAAAACCGCTCATTTATTAGATTAGATTTGCATCGCCTCCTCGCTGATGATGATTCATGCGGCAGCTGATACAAGGCCATTCTCAGTGAAATTAGTCTCTAATACGACTATACTAGCGATATCAGGATCTTCGCCATTAAAATTTAAGATAGAAGAAAGAATGAAAGCGCCTGAGAAAGGATAAGAGCATAAAATAACGGCCACAAAATGGCAAACTAACTAGGATCAATTTGATTGATGGGTAAAGGCCTTCGTCCGTCAAAGATATAGCATGAAACAATAGACTATGAAGCAAAATATAGAGTCTCACAGAACATGGATTAATTGGCATATATCGTTATAAAATAGGAAGAAATCGAATAACAAATGTTGGTACCAAATTGAAATTAATATAGAATACCAGTTGCGACTGTGGCGCAGAATTCATAGTAGAGCTTATGCCTTAGTACTCTAAAAATAGAACAACAACAAAATTGATAAGACACTTGTGACGAAGACACCGAAGCAATGCTTAAGTGACGGTACCAGTGTCTATGTGAATAAACTGGTCCTGCACCTACCTAGAAATCCCACACTACTAGGTACTATTTAATCAGATACCTGGTGTCCATAAAGGATTTTCACCCAACCAGAAAAACTTTAAGTTAGGTTATATAATATTTTTAGCTGATATTCCTAAATAAAAACTAGTTGTAACTAATAACACCTGCTTAAAATTAAACATAAACTATTTTTGCCTAATCAAATCTAGAATTGGCTGAAGCGGATAGTTATAAGTTGTTTTTCATAATAAGATCGGGTTTTATCTGAAATCGAATATTTACGGAAACATACATAATATATACAAAAAAAAAATAAATAATCTCAAGAATCCTTCATAAGAAAAAAATCTAAAAAATATAATTCTTCATACAAGTAAATAATTTGAATGCCAGCAATCAAAGCATTTTAACAAATAAATAATCAAAATATTAATTTATAGGTTAAGTTTATTCTTCCAAATAACAAATTTTATTTAATTTTTTCATTACGGTTCATTTTAGATAAATCATGTATAAAACTAAAATTATAGAGAATGGATATCACAATTTTCTTAAAAATTTGAATTTTGCCCTTTTTGTCAAATTTTTTAAATATGGACCATTTTAAGAAAATTATGTATCGAACAAAAATTACAGAATAGTAGTTTGTGCAACAATAACGGATATGGACAATCCACTCGAGTTGTAGAGTATATTTTTTCTACGACTCACTAAAAATTGCAAATTATTTTGGGTTATTAAGATAAAATAACTAATTTGAAAATAATTTATGGCTTTTACATCAGTGCCCTGCCCATATTTGAACGTTATGTGCTTACCACTACCGCCACATTTAGGATTTTAGTTTTATTACTCGTAATTACATTATTTTCATAGTTTTATTAAAATTAACGAATTATTTATAAATTTATAATAAAATTATAGACGAAATCGAAATAGGAATGCAATTATTTATCGATTTTAAACAAAAATAACTCATTTTATTGTATATAAAGATACTGTCAATTAGTTTGACAGAATTGTCACTTATTTAAAATTTGAATAGTAATTAGGTGAAGAAAATATGAACTGTGATTGGTGGATTTAATATTTTTTGTTAAAATGGATATGAAATATATTCGTTCAGTTCAACAAAATAGCATATTTTTTTCGTTTTGTAGTCTGTGCGTAGATAAACTAATATCCATGTGAGTAGAAAAAATAACATTACAAGCAACTTTTATTTGAAGAATTTTTTGCAACCGTAAAACACATATTCCATGAAGTAGAAAAACGACCCTCTATTGAATACCCCCAAATGTTCTGACTATGCCGAAATAGTATATTATGCAACGATCATGTAATGATGGTTATTAATACACGAGCATTAACCGGGATACGAAACGAGCCAAAGGCGAGTTTCGTATGGTTTATGCGAGTGTTTTAATAACCATTACATGAGAGTTGCATACGCTATTTTTTCTACACCCGATAAATAATCAAGACCTATAAATATTATATTTATATTGGTATTGAACACAATAACAGTAATTACTCGTATTTCTATAAAAAATTCTACAAAATTGTAATTAATGGTATTACTTCAGGTATTGGTATTTCCCTAGATTTTTGCGGTAAAATATTTTGTACTGTATTTTCTGCTTTCTCCGATATGTGTGGAGGAGTCTTCTATATCGCTAATATCAGACATTTTAATATTATAATTATCGAAGTTTAGCTACCTACGAAAATTTAATACGTTTTGACAACTAAAATAATTACATAGGAACCTAGGACAAACGTCAAACAGCATGCTTGATTGAAAAATTGTAGGTTTCTATTGATTAAAAATCTGTATCGTAATGAAAAATCTGTATCATAATGGGTATCATTATGAAACGGATTATGGGCATATAAGTGCATTATTATAATACGGGTGTAGAAAAATATAATTATGTCACCACAGGATGAACTAAAGCTTAAGTTTAAAATTTGGCGTTTTTCTATGTATCCGTTCATGAGTATACAGACAAAGACATACATTATCGCAAAAATAGTCAAAATGAATTCAGGGGATCCACCAAACGTAAAAATTCGTCGCAAACTCGAGGTCTAAAAATTATGATTCCTATACTTTCTTTATCTATATACAGACAGAAAAGTAAAAATAAAAGTGTGTTCATATATCCTAACAGTCGTAAGCAAAGTATAGTAATTTACTCAAAATAATGGCTTATTCATAATAAATCTTCACCCGTGTGAATAATAGCCATCATTATAGACTTGTTGAATAATCTATTTTTATACCGTAAACTATGTCTTATTACAACTTTGCATGTTCGTTCAACTTCGCGATGATTGATACCTTTGCTCAGACTTTCTTTCGAGTATTCTATGAAAGGGCCAGTGAAAAAGAGAAGCTGACAAAAATCACAACAAGAATGTATCAAATTTCCGCCCAAGGGCAAAAAACTAATGAAAGCATTATACCCTTGTATATTTCCAATAAATCATTTAAACGTCGTTGATCGAGAATCAACCTCAGGACCGTACCTGCCTTATCGAGTCAACAAGAATTGAAACAAAAAAAAATTGTACATTCACATTTAGGACATGTTATTATAATTTTTAGACCAATACCCCTATCAACAATATATTGCTAGGGGTTTTGTCAAATAGTTTAACATTTCACATTTTTGACAGAGTTTATACGATAGCGCAAAAATTCAATATTCGAAAGGTTACATCAGCTGCCAAAATTAATATTAAATCATTTTTTCTCTTGTTAATTCATGCTTGGACATACCGTTTAATGTTATGTAATCAGAGATAATATGTAAGTAATTCAATTATGGAACAGTTTTTAACAGCTATAATGCAATGGGATTTTCTAGGGTAATACCACAAGAGGTGAAAATGTTTTGAGAAAATTTTGTTATTCCTTTAGAAATTATGCGTCTAAATTTTACAAAACTAAATTCTCGTTAAAATACTACGAGGCGTCATTCGAGTGTTAAATAAGCAACTTCAACCACCCAGTTTTCCCTGACAAATATAAAGTAACTCTATTCTACCGTGTCTTCAAAAACGACAGTAATAAATATAGACCAATTCGTTGTTATTTTTTTCCATATTCGCAATATCAATATTCGCCTTTTGTATTATGGAGACTGTGACACGCTTGATAAGAGAAGTCAGATAGATATTAGGCAATATGGTGGACTTCAAACATAGATCAATAGTTACCTGTATGCTGGTTCTAATAATTATTATCCCTACTGTCTTGTAGAACTACTAGAGCTGCTGGTTTAAACTTGAGGTGTTTAATTAAACGTTCACATATTACTTTTTATAGTATATTTATTTTAAACTATTTTAACTTCGATAACGAATATCACAAAAATATTTTAACTAATTAGAAAAACTTTTACAAGCTTTATTTCAAAATTCAATAGTTAACTTAAAAAAAAATCGACAAGCGCGGTATCACAAATGCCTTTATAATAAATTTTATTCTTTGTGCTTGACCAGGGGTAACGCTTATACGTTCCCTTCCAGCAGTCAAAAAAAAAAACCATCTCGAAGCTTGGCCATGTGACCTATCTATCGCAGGAAGTGTTACGAAATACTTAGCATTAGGATCAAACCGATTGTAGCTTATTCATGCGAGAGAGATGGATATACAGCAATTTATCAATTTTGGAATTTTAGAATTAATTTGAGGCAGGGTTGGCCTGATATGTTAAATGTAATTCCAACAGGGGCTTCTTTAAAGCTTTTGATAAACTAGATCAATCACTTCTCTTATATATACTAAATACCATCGGATAGGTATTAAATTTATTTTCATATTTTTTTTACCTCTAATTTTTACAATTTTTGGGATATACTTTTTTCACCTTTTGTTAAGGTTCAGAAGTACCACATGGTTCTATATTGAGACCGCTGCTGTTTATAATATTTACAAACTATATTAGTTATAAATGTAACATCATACAGGCTAGTTTTATGATTGATCATGACTGTGCTATACCTAAGATCCATACAATCTGTTTCCAATTTATTTCATGTTCTCAACAATATATTTAAATATGAATCTTATCATTCCCTGGTAAAATTTTCGCATTTCTAGACAATTCCAGTTAATAATCTTTCCGTATATTCTGTAAAACATTGGTGTTACCTAGCTCCGGTTTTTAAGAACCATATCATATTTTGATAAGGGTTTACAAATTGTTTGATCAATTTATGTAAAAAAACATATCCTTTACCACTTAACCCTGTTTATTTAAAAATCCTTAAGCCTGCTTATGTAAAAATATTTGGTACCTTTACCTCTTAAGCCTGTCCATGTAAAAATATTTGGGCCCTTTGCTACTTAAGCCAGCCCATGTAAAAATATTTGCTCCCTTTAAACCTACCATGTAAAAATATGTGGTCCCCTTAAACCTGCCATGTAAAAATAATATTTAGACTCTGCATTTTTGGTTCTAATATCAGAGTTAGATACAAGTTTTATTCTGAAGTTCGTTAAAGGTCGTGCAAAAACTATCCCTGTATTTTTTTGCATTTTCGTATTTAGAATAATCGGAATGCGGGGAAAACTGTTAAAAAGTTGGGAAAATCATTTTTCGTTGGGTTTTTTTAACAGTACACATGCTATACTTCAAAGGAAAGAGGCGACAGATCAAATATTGTAATATAAAGGTCCCACGTTGTTCGATAGTCCTGCTCTGTCAGCAGGTCGCGGGAGGGGTCCAATCGAGTGTGCCGGACGGACCTTTTGCAACATCGATCAAAGACCGCCATTTACTTTTTGATGGAGCACTCTGACGCCATTTCTCATAAAGCTCCGGGAGATATGTTTCCAGATGACTACGATGGCGATATACTATTGACCAATATACAACTATACAGGGTGTTACCAAACCCCAGCTAAATATTTTACGTACGTAAAAAAAATTAAAACAATAGAATTTGTGCAGTTTTAAAAAATACGTTATTTTGGAAGTTTTGAGAAAAAACATATTTGGGTTTTTGTTTTCTCTCGACTTGTAACATCCCGTATGTAAAATTACGTGTCTCGGAGTCGCTCTAAAGGTCGATGTGGGACGGTGCCGTTGTGAGATAAAGCGGTTACATACGCTTAACACGATCATCATCGTAGTGAAACCAAATCACTTCGGTATATTTGTTACAATCTTGCACTTTAATGGCGGAGCATTTTTCAGTTTTTAAGGGTGCTGAACACGAATTTGAACTTTGTCACCTTGAATTTTTCTTAGAAAAGTACATATATTTTTTTTTAATAACACCTAAGCTAAATGGGTTTTGGCTTTATTTTTTATTTACAAATATTCGATGTTTTTACCACATGACTTTCCAGTCCTGCCAAATGTTAGGTAGGACCTCATCAATTCTGCTAAAATATCTGAAACTAGATCAAATAAACTTGAGTAAGTATACGGTCCATCTAACAGTAACGTGGTAAGGGCACAGCACTTAGGCCTCACTAGTCCCATTGTATATCCTCTTGAATCGATGAGGCCACTTTTAGCTCTTAAGCTAGCCTTACAGATTTAATGTAGTTAACAACGTCGCCAATAAGTTCATATCTTGTATTAACCGGTGTTACCCAATAATCGCCGAACATAAGTCTCCTAATAGATAAGAGCTCATCTTGTTTTCACCCCATACAGAGTTACGAGTCTGACAGCCCAATTCTATGGAGGTTAGTCCAATGGAAGGGCTATATCTAAAAACTATTCGGTTGCCTGTTTTCTTGCCTAGTGAATCATGAACATGGTCGCCTTTCGATGTGGCGTGCATGTTATTTGATCCATCTTAAGGTGACCAAATTGTTCATGGATACTTCGACCAAGGCTTAGTGACATACTGGTTACTGGTACTAGCCCCGAGTTAATTTATGGTCTGTCCAGGTTGAGTAGTGCTTATTTGCTATCTGTGTAGATGAGCATGTTTCTTCCAGAGATATTGTTTATAACCATTTCTTTTGCTTCTACTGGCACGACTGCTGACAGCCCCTTTTATGTTTAGTTTCAAGGATCTGGAGTATATTCCTTAACATGGGACTTGTTTTTGAACCGTCGCGTCGTACAGTGGGACAAGCTAGCATCAAAAATTACATAAAATCAAATTTTTTTGTAAGGCTGATATTTCTGCTTAGATGTGTTAAATGAAGGTACTTTTACTTTAAAAAATATATCAAGCCACTTTTTACCTCGCCTCTACATGTACAGCTTGAACGCAATTTAAACTCTGACATAAAATAGGATAATATTTTATTGAATTTCTTCCCTGTATATTTCCATTGAATTTTTATTGTTTCAGTTAAAAAATTTAATTGTTCTTTATTATTTTTGCTTCCAAAAAATAATTGATTTTTAAAACAATTATATATATTGAATTTAACGGTTCGAAAAACAGTATTTATTGTGGTTTATTGCGAATTAGCAGATACTTTTTGGAATACGAAAACTTGATACTTGCATCTGTATATTTGCAGATCTGTAAAGTTGCCGCCATATTTGCAGATCTGCAAAGTTGCAGACGTTCTGTAATCTCACCCTAAGTTTGTTACCAACTTACTGCTTACATTTTTTAATTGTACAATTTTAAAATGAATAAATAAAAAATACAATTACTATTATTTTACTTAAATCGCATTTATGATGATGTTAGACAGATATCAAAGTCAGAGCAATATATTTTTTAATAATGGTCACTAGATAGTGGTGTTTTGAAATATAGATATAGGACTATGAAAGTGCAATTTAATTTGTTTATTAACTGCCAATATTGACAGACCAAAGCCTCATTGTACGCCGGCATAGGAATCGTACCTGCCGCTTCCGACTCTTCTATATTTTTCGTGATTAGGCGTATTACAGCAGTGAGAGAAGGTCCATGACTGCTTGAAGCAGTGAGAACGTGTCAAGGGCCTTCCGGTAAAAACGGCAAAACGGCATCTCATCTCACCGAATTCTTTTTCTGGTTCTATTCCAACCGTATGGAGTTGTTTCAGTGTCGGAGCCATATGCCGTGAGCCAAATAATGACAGAATGAGAGCTTTGGTTGGTGCTTCTCATGGCTCCTGGGAACTTATTTTAAACTAAAGATGTAATCATTTCTCTTAAAATTTCATGAGAAATGTCGTACGTTAACGTGGAAATAGTATTTTAAATGCCACTGACTTCTTACTGACTGTTTCTCTAGGCCTATTTCAAGAAAATTAAAATTTGACTTTGTGATAAGACGGAAAAGAATACGAATTAAGGATGGCTACTTCTTTCTCTCGAGTTTGAAAATATATCCCCTGTTGTGTTAATACAAACTGTGTATTTGTTCAGGTTATCGGATGGTACCCAGGCAACTGCACCCTAGGTTAGCATTCCATAATAACGACTCTGGGGAAAAAATCAGAGGCGCGCCTTACGGTTCATTATTACTGTCGACGGCGCGTCTTATCACAAGGTATTTAGAATATGAATTAAAGATAAAACATTTCAACACTATTTTTATTGGAAATAATTTTTCATATCTTCACATGCTGTTTTTCTAAAAAGTGCTAACATACCTTAAAATTGAAACTAAACAGCATATCGAAGATGTTGCAAATGTGTTATTACGTTATTACAAATTTCCTTGTCCATTTTTATATTTTGTTAAATAAAGTGTCTTTGCCCAAGAAACACATTTTCCTAGCCACATTTTTTTCGACCACTGTAATGGTCCCCAAAATAGTATTTAACCGTTTCTCATTTATTCGTCTTCATATCTGTTAAGCTTTAGAATGTACCCATGTTTGTAGCACTTACAGTGCGAGTTGTTATTCCATACGAACCAGGTAGGTCATACGCCTCTTGGTCTCTTTGTAACCTGTGGCTAGATGGGTCAGATGTGGGGTCTGGAGATGGTGGTTCTGAGTGTCTTCTTCCTTCCTTTTTTTTATGATCTGCCAGTCTACATCATACAACGTAGGTATCTCGTTTATTAATCAAAAAGAGATGAACAAGTAAAGTTTTGTATTATGGCCGTCGAAAAAAGTCGGGTTCCCTTCGCTACTCAATTTGGCTCATATTTTATATTAAAATACTCTGGCATGTAAAACAAAAGAATGCCTTTTAGACAATTTGTAGGAAAGGTTTCTAATGAAACTAAAACAATGTTCTCTTAAAATATATCTATCAATATCCTTTTGAAATCGCTGTGAAAATACAAGAAGAAACATTATTCGCATGATTTCTTAGAACAGCTCAAATGCGACTAAAACAAACTGGCGTAAAAAAATTGCGCTGCTGTCCGCAAAATTTCTTTAACTGCAGAAAATAAGCACGAGAGAGTACAGTTTGTAAATAATTTTTTTTAATTCACGGAGAGAAATTTTAAAATAACGTGGTATTCTCCGATGAAAAGACTTACAGAAATGAATTTTAGTAAAAAATCCCTTGACAACCAAAGAGCATTCACATTTGGGTTGCGCTGACTGTACCACCAGTGGAATTTGAGCAAAAATAAGTCATAAAAAAATTATTTTTGTGCTTAGACGTTGTTACTAAAAACACATAGGAGTTATTGTGAAAAAAACAAAAACAGAACATCTCTTGTAACTGCTTTTTTGTTTATAATTTTTCCCGTAAAAATTAGAGGTGGTAAAATTCAGATTCGTGTTCAGCACCATCGAAAACAGTATATAAAGAATTAAATAATTCTTCCCCAAGTCACTTATGTTATGCGTTACCCTACGTTGAACTATTATTGTTAATAAATAAATGCAATACAATTACTGAATTCTCTAAAAATTTCTTTATATATAACAAATAAAGGATGGTCCAGGATCCAGGATATCCGATAATTAAATCCTCACTTTGTACATATCAGATCCGCGGAGCTATTCGTATTAGCTCCAATTTCCAGACGATATAATTCATTAAAAGGAATCCCGAAAGGTCACGTTACAACCTTCGTGAATAATCAATGGGGAAAGTTAACCCCTCAAATCGCTCACCCCGTTGTCCGATCCAGGCGACCCTTGCCCAAAAAATCACTTGTCTTCCATTAACTTTGTCAGATTCCGTTTGTCGGGCATCAAACGGATCCTTAAGAAAGTTTTTTATTGATGGGATTAAGGACAAAGTACGTTGAAGGGACGAGTTTTATCCGTAAAGGATGACATTTCGATAGACTCTTTTACTGATAGAAAACTTCTATTTCTTGTTACAAACTCTCCTGTAGATACGCTGCATACTAAATAAAATGTAAAACGTAAAATGTTTTTGTTTAAGCAATTTTATTACTGGACTAGAAGTAATTAAACTTATAGAGAAATGATTATAAAATAACAAGATGCATGTCATAAAACTTCGAATTTATTTACAGTTCAAACTTTTACAGTTTAACTTCTTTTTCCGTTATCGTTCAGTATTTGCCTTCAATTAATTGTAATCTAAAATATTTTGTTTTCCTTTATGAATTTATTGTTACTAGTTGCTAGGACTAACTAAAATACTCCTATCAGTGTCTCTTAAGATATAAAATGAGCACACATTTTTGCTTCCTTCACTACGATCTGCTTTAACACAATGCACTAATTATATAGTATCTGTACTTAAGCCTGTATTATCTAAAATCTGTAGGGTCTCGATCAGTGGCGGCTTGTGGTAATTTAAAATGGGTGTTCACTTTTTCCAATAATTTTATCATATCTAAGTTCGGATCAAAACTTTGTACAAGAGTCATTATCGCTGTTTTTTTTATTATTTTAATTTGTATTAAGTGTAAAAAATTTTATATAAAACTTTACCTACCATTTTTTAGTTTTTATTGTAAGTTTAATCATTTTCACAATTTGTCACAGATGTCAAATAAAAAATATATTTTTGAAATACCTTTTATTGGCAAATAAAATAAGAACTAAAATGTTTTAAATATTTATTTTATAAGATCATTCCCATCACGAAACATAATATTACACAGACACACACTAGAATAAAGATATATAATGCCTGGCATTTTAAATGATACTCTTCGCATTTTAACAGACCCCCTTAACCCCCATTTTTAAGCAGATTATTTTCACAATCAATAGGCCTCATCTCCTTATAGACTTTGATTTTTACTAAAAATTTCATGTTAATTTTCATTTTTGATTTTTTTTTTAATTTCAACCTCCCTTAAATCCCCCATATTTAATCAGATTTTTTTGTATAATGAAAGGGCTTCTCCAGTTAGGAATTTTTTTATATTTTAACCCCCCTTCACTCCCCAATATATTCATATTTTTTTCAGTATCAATAGGCTTTATCTTCTTATAAAGCTTCATTTTTACCAAAAATTTCATAATGATATTGCTTTTCGTTTTTAATTTAGGATTTTTTTTTTAATTTCAACCCATCTTAACCCCCTATTTTTAATCAGATTTGTTAACATTCAATAGGCTTTGTCCCCTTATAGAGCTTGATTTTTGCTTAAAATTTTCAAGTTCATATCATTTCTCGTTTTTGACTTATCGTGCAGACAAAAAACGTGACATCGGACAGACAGACAAAGTAAACCTATAATACTCTTTACATACTACTGTATGAAGAGTAGAAAAAAAAATATATGAGGTAAAATAAACAATTTAAACAGTTCAACAATAATATTCATTTTTGTAACCTATTTTTTTCTTTTGACAAAGAGTTTAGGTTATATACAGCACAGCAGCTCTACCGTCGGTGGCATAAAGGTGTGAGTAAGGATTTGTTGTCTTGAAATTTAATTATTTTAAATTGACTTTAGATACACTTAAATAAAATACAAAATAGAGTATTTAAACCATAGATGGACGCCACTGAATTTTTTATAGATTAAAAAATTTGGTATTATTTGATAAAGAAGTTTTTAAAATTAAAGGTAAATTCAGAAACCATAGTAAATAAAATTTAAATAATTAAACCATAAATACATGAATCTGCAAATAGACACTTGTAGAGATGTTCATGTTATTCTGTGAAATAAAAGTCATACATAATTTAAATTGAATTTAATAGAAAAATAAATGAAAGTGATATATTAACAATATTTTCTCAATTTGTTCGATGAGCATTAAATTATACAAACGTTCTTGGCTCAAAAGAGAAATAATGATATATTAACAATATTTACCCAATTCATTTGATGAATCAAACTCTAAAAGTAACAAAATTGGAAGTATTTTCTCAATCCACTCGTCAACATTTAAATTTATAAACGATAGAAACAATATAATTGAAAATATTCAATTCATTTTTAAACAGTTCAATTTATAGTCATTAGAAATTGTGTAATTGAGAATATCATCTCAATTCATTCCCCAATAGTTGGAGAAATATATGAATAATAAAATGGGAAGGTTTATTTATACGTATCCGAGACGTCTTGTTTAAATTGAGGTATATTGTTTTGAGTACTCAAAATAATATTTACAAACTGGTTGTAAATAAAAAAAACAAAAAGTAAAACTAAATCATACAGAAAATAAAGAAACACCCGTTTCAAAATCTAAGTATAAGTGTCTAAATAGACATTGCGAACATATTGTTAAAATTAAAGAAAAAATAATCAATACCAAAATATAATCCTAGGTCTGACAGGGCACTAAAAAGAGTCCTCTGTTAGGCTACACACTGCACACATAAGCTCATCATGTTACAGGACTGCTTGGGGCACGGGACCATCGTAAGAACGTTTGAAATAAAAAGGAAATCTCTGCTTCGCAGGGTAAATAAAACGGACCAGCATATTGGCAAGACAGAATTTCATTCTGTAGCTTTCTGAGAATAACCACCCACGGTTGATGTGGCTCTCTTGTTCATCCACGGGAAGAACCCTATATATATATTAAAATATGAGTGTTTTGCCAGACAAAGAAAATACAGGAGCAGCAAAGGAAATGACTTACCTCTTTTGAGGGTTTTCTCTGCTACCGGGATCCAGCAACACGTGGAAGAAAGTATCTCTCGGCGTCTCACTTGCCTCAGATTTTGGTCAAAAACCAGGTTCATCTAAAATAAAAGTAACAAACATTGGCACGGGGGCCCTTGGACAAAACAAAAAGCTCGGAAACTAATTATTACTCAACACTATTTAACACAATAAATCCCAACGGCCATCTCCTTCCAAAAATCAAATCGGAAAGGGCCGAAAAAAAAAGTGACAGTTCGATCATAGAACTGCCAAATTTCTAACGAAAAATATTGCTAACCTATTAAGACCAAAAAGAACTAGTGTTCAGCCAGTTTCTCGTGTCTCATATTTATGGTCAAATATAATTAAAGAAAAATAATTATTATGCAAAATAAAAGAAATGGAATGATAAAATATTAAAATATAACCCTTACTCTATTCCTATGGTTATTTACAAAATTATGCTGTGCCTGTAGACAGATCAAACGAACGTAGTTATTTGTGAATTGTACTAGACTGGCAACACTGGTTTGGCAACCTTGTTTGTGAGCGGCGCGCCAATTAATGTGTTCTTTGACAGTTTGAAGGATCTGTTGGCGTGTTGTCTTCTCTTTTTAGCTATATGCATTCGGCATATCGTCTCACTCGTGTTAGGCTCACTCATAATAATGCGCCACAGATACAGTATACTTAGGTATACTGTGACACAGAGACGCGATCAGCCATAGGACATTGATGTACAAAAAAATATAGATTAACACGTATGAAAATAAAAATATTAAAATTTAAATTATATTTTTATATTATTTATGTAATATTAAAATAATGTGTTTTTATGAAATTTAACTGGGTGTTCACTGCACAAATGAACCAATGGAGAAACCGCCCCTGGTCTCGATATTGTCATTTGCATGCGTCTTTTTTCGTTTCCTTGCAAATATCTTGATCTCTTCTGTGACGGTCGGCATCATCAAATCTCTGTGAAGTTGATCATTTCAATAATACCCTGGTGCGTCTACAATACCTCGAAGTACTTTATTCTGAAAATTTTTAATTTGTCCATATTGCTTTTTGCTGTACATTCCTAGAGCTAGATTCCATAGAGCTAGACTGGTTTCAAAATCTGTCCATACAACATTAACTTATTATACAAAAAAAGTTTTGATTTTTACTTTTCTTCTTCAAGCGTTCTTTCCATTTAAATAAACCATCGAGTTAGTACTGAGAGGAGATGACATACCATTCAAATATTCAAAATGATGTGGTACTACTAGACTAACATTAGAATGGTAACAATAAAAGATAGCGCCTTAAGTAAATCCGATTGTTTGAAGTGGTCGTAGTAATTTTGATATTTATAATTCAATGAATACTTACTTGATATACCAAATACAAATTAAACCGCAAATTAAAATGTATCAATATTTATGTGGAGTTTTTTAATTTGAAGATATTTGTATAAGCAGTTAGGAAATCCACCATTAGAAATAAGATTTAAAAAGTATTTTTCGAATACGAAATGAATAAAATAGATTTTTGACATCCGGATTATCGACTCTCTACTATAATTAACAATATTTTTAATAATCATCTAATTTTGTAAGAAAAGTACGTTAGAAATACAAAATATTTTGTAAAATAGCGCCTCCTGTAGGTACTATACCAAAAGTTCCAGTTTCATCATAGCTTTAAATTAAACTGGTTATTAACTCCGTAGGCTTACCCTAATTCCTAAATTCAATATCAACATAAGGACTTAGAATGAAACAACAGACACCTTCTGAATTTTGGAATCTTATTTGAACCCTTAAAACCCTATTCCTTTATGAAAACTGAACGTTCTACCTAAACGATTCCGACACCCTTCTGATTCTACTGTAAAGTACACAATCTTGCGTTAAACATCTGACCGTATGCCCTTCAGAGAGGGCTTTCTTTACAAAACCCTATAGGCACATCCCTTATTATTTATTCATCGTAATTAGCGTGCCAGTATGGATACAATAGATTTAGTCAATATGAATATTTAATTCATAATTCTTTCAATTAAGTTTATTCCGTTTTATTTTCATTTTTTAACAAAGATTGTTTCATGAAATTTTAATAATATTTTAAACTATAAATATTTAAAATAAAAGCTATTAAAATATGTTAAAGAATGCCACCTTGTTTTTAATCGTGATTTCTAAAAATGGCACATAAAACTTGTAAGCCATTTAAAATATTTAGTTATTTGCAGGAATTTTATTTTTACAATTTTTAATCGTTTATCAAAACTGTTAAAAATGAGAAATATGATTATAAACATTGATTTATGGAAATACATAAAACGTTTGTTGCAAATTGCATTTTATTATCATTCTATTATTATTATTATTAATATTCTATTTATAATATTTTTGTATTGTTTTCACATAACTAACATCGATTAAATTCAATATTTGGATTTTCCATTAATTATTTTAAATTTTTCTGTTTGCCTTAGCCAGAAACAATATGTATTTTCAGAATTATCTTACAATTATGTTCGAAATGAATTTGAGTTTGAAAACTGATGACTAATTTCACTAACAATGCCACATTCTTGATATTGATCTCGATCACCAATTTCATTATAAAACATATAATACATAGGTGGAACAGGCCATTGTATCACGCTCACCCGCAGGTGCTCCGCCGGAGGCAAAAAAGTGGTTGTCACGCCCAAATTTTGATCTCTTTGTCAAAAAGTAGTTAAAGTCTAAAACCAATGTCGATACGAAAAGATTAAAAATAAAATAATTGAAACAAATTAAGTTGTTGTTTGTTTTTAATATTCTAATCTTATAGTCAAAAATATTTCAGAGACTCTTATTTAGCTACAGTACTTATATTCAATATAATGGCGAAAATGTGAGCGTCATAAATGAGAAAAAGGGTTCCATATGATATGAAATTGTATTTTTCTATATTTTAATATTATAAAGTAACGTATTTTTTCTTATTGTACCCCGTATAGGATTAAACGTGTTAAACAGTATTTTAGACCATCCTGCGTATTTTTTACAATAAATATGATTCCCTAATAAAATTTAATAATTACAATAACAGTTACAGTGTAATCCGTTACTAACAATAAGCATTTAACATATTCTACCATTTTCAATCTTAAAATTAAGGGTCTTAACTTATTAGTAGTTCCCCACCCTCTATTGCAAATAAACACTACCTAACACTATCGTGTGATGTTTAACACTTTGCCCTGCTTTACATTAGCACTTGGTTAATTAACTTAGTCTTCTTGTGAGGTTGATGTAGTCGAGGAGTTGGATCGCCTCAAATTTTACGAGTTGTTATTCGCTGATAGTCTGTCCATTTTCAGGTCCCGATGGAGATAAATATCGAAAGTACTAATTTATAATCTATGTAGGTATAAATAGGTAGTTAGTTAAGTTCCATTTTCTCTTTTGTGAACTGACTTTAGTTTTAAATTAAATTAATTTTTTTTTTTTAGTAGATATTAACGGTGTTATCAATAAAAAAAAAAAAGAATTGGAAGCAGTATTTTTTCCAACCTTCGATATTACATGAAATCCATTGATCCACAATGAATTATGACTTATAAAATTAGCCTATAGCACCCTTTAATTTCGAACCGACATGGACAATATTACATGGACGGATAGAGGATCGCGAAAATAGAAAAAAAAAATACTTTTTCCCCCACTCCTCCAACTTCCCCCCTATTCCTCTGCTATGCCTAAATGATGAGGGACAGAAAAAACTAATAGCGCTTAAAACGATTTCAAACCGCCTAAGTTCTCCCCACCCCAAAGGAAGTCGATATATAGAACCGCTAGACGTAGGAAAATGAACTTCGGGTACGATGGATTGGACTTTGAGGAGTCAAAAATTCCATCCCCAGTGTTTTCATAATTGTGAGCTACTGTTGGTTTATTGAATTTATTTTTTATTTAATTATAATAATTGTGAATTGTGTATTGTAAGTACATATAAAAGTTTATGGTCTCATAAATGGGCGCTATTCAAACATTTTCCAGTGGAGCAAGTCTTATATGTAGAGTCCAAAAGCTGCTGGTAATAGTAGAATACCATGACGTAAAAATTCAAAATTCAAATACAAATCTAGGGACGGGCGGACCTTTCAGATATGCAATATAAGAATACATTGTACTAATACAGTATAATAATACAGTATAAGATTACAATGTAAGAATATAGTATAACAATAGTGTATATGAATACAGTATGAGAATACAGTGTACGAATACAGTATAATAATTCAGTATAAAATACAGTATATTATGCATATGCATAATACGTTTTCCTCAAATGTTCAAAAGTTAACATATGCATAAAAAATTAATTATATGAATGCATTTAAGCAATTTTTGATATCATCTTTAGTTTATGAGATATGTTTTAAGTAGTAGTAGCTTTTCAATGTTGAAAGAACTTTTTATGAAACATGTTTTCTTTTCTAAAAAAAATCCAAATATTGTTTATTTTTTCAAATTATAAAAAATTATTATAATAGTTGAACATTGTCTTTTTTTATTATTATTGTCCTTGTCAAAAATTACAAGGATAAGTAATGTCGCCCTAGCTTCAAGGATGCACCCAAATAATTCCCGAGAAAAGAAAAATGGGAGATTTCTATTTGAAATTATCTTTTGACAGCTTAGCTGCACGTTTTTAGTTTTTAGTACTGTTAACTTTCCAAAAATACAAGATTTTGTGTTTATGTTCCCAGCAACACAATGTTTTCTTCCATAAGAGATAAGTTGAAGACGGCTAATAAGGTATTTTCTTATAATAAAAAAAATATTTTAGTTGTTTTTGTTTTAATATTCATAGATACTCATGATTCATGAGTCATGAATCTATATTTTAAAATCAAATTTTTATTTTGTGTTTGTTTGTATATAAATACTTCTATTAAAAATAAACATAATTTTGAAAACAAATAAGTACGCTAGCTTAAAATTTAAAATAACTGTTTGTCCCAAAATATTGTTTAACACACATTTATTTTAATATTGATAACATATGAAACAGATTAAGGAGGTCCTTTCGCCACACCTCTCGCCTCCAATGTTAAAAAAAAAGTTATTAGATTATGACAAAAATTAATTTTTTTCTAATAGTTGAAGTCCTTATTTATCTAATACTGAACTTTTAACTATACCTTACCTTGCAAATTTTTGAGAATTTTTTTTTAAATGTGAGTATTTGTACAGTGCGTCACGAGAAAGTAAGTCCTCAACAACAATTCTCGAATTATACTATTATTTATTGATTAGATGGAGTAGAAAAAAACTAAAAATAAGGTTTTTGAAATATCTAGATTTTGTTTTATACAATAAAATAATAGTAAACCGTGGAACTTATTGAGAAATTAATATTAAAAAATCACAAAAAATTTTCGAGTAACCTAGTTGAAAATTTTGATAATAATTTTTTAATAATAATTTCTCAATAAATTCCACGGTAACCTATATATTTTATTGTAAAAAACTAAACCTAAATATTTCAAAAACCTTATTTTTAGTTTTTTTCTACTCCATCTAATCAATAAATAATAGTAAAATTAATTATAATTCGAAAATTGTTGTTGAAGTCTTACTTTCTCGTAAGACACTGTACAAATACACACATTTAAAAAAAAAAAATTTTTTTTAAAAATTTGCACGGTAAGGTATAGTTAAAAGTTCACTATTAGATAAATAAGGACATCTACTATTAGAAAAAAAATAATTTTAGTCATAATCTAATATTTTTTATTTAACATTGGTGGCGAAAGGACCTCCTTAAGTAGCATATTAGTATAAACTTTATTTTATAGAAAAATACAATGTAAAATATAGAAATATTTTTCAAGTTCATTGTAGTCACTTTTTTTTACTCTTACGATTACTAAGATTATAACCTTGAACAGGAAATGTATTTTATCTTGAAAAATACTGTAACTAAATAAAATTATCTGACTTTTTCTTGACAACTATTGTACTTCACCCAACAGTAATTTAATTGAAGTATATTTATAAGTTCTTAAGTATACACGCACGTCATTGTTTACTAGTTTTTGTAAAGAAGAAATACAATTAGAATATTAGACATCGGCAGTAGTAATAAACTTAATTTGTTGACCATTCCAGTAGCTAAATGTGCACATTTATGAGGAGGGCCCATACATTATTAAACCAGTTGTGCGTTACACTGCTGAAATTTTGCCTAAACTTTAATGAAATGTTATTTTACTTAATACTATTATACCAAATTAAATAAATAAATTTTATTGTTTTGACCATTTTCGGATTTATCTAGTAAGCAATATAATATTTCATTGAGTGCTACTAATCAGAGCGTCCCTGCAAGCATTGAAAATTATATCTAGGCCAAAGTATCGAATGAAAAACATGCGATTTTTAAAATTCAGCACTTGTTTATCATGAGTGATAAAATTCGTAAAACGAATGACATCAAAATCCGCGTACCCCGGGCAATAATCGAACAGGATTCAGTGCCGATATGTCCGTCGGTCGGACTACCAGCCACTATCCAATCGAATCCAGCCAGCTGAATTGTCTATTGTGTTAGGGCAATTGGTGGACACACGCGATGCTCCCTGCCCTTTTGTATCATCCCTGTGAGAGCGACGTGACGGCTCGTATCATTGTTGACCCTATTGCGGACCCTAATGTTGACTAAATTGTGCAAAAATAGTTCGTGTGCCGGTATAGCTGTTATTTATAGTAGTCTATCAGCATTGGAAAAAAAATAACACACTTTTGCTTTAATATCGAACTGTGTGTTATTATTTTTTTTCAAATAAGTATATTGAGAATGGTGTACACATTAAACACGAGGATTGAAGATTAAAAAAACCGAATTTTTTTTATTAAAAATTAGGGTAGCTTCTAAAGCAGACAACAGCTTAATTTTTAATAAAAATTTTAAATGTTTTATCCTCTCATGTATACCTTTCACTCTTCAATCCGCGATGATGAGAAAATCGAAATTATTAGATTTATTAGGATAAAAATTCGAGAATTATGCATTTTATGCAAAAAGTTTTAAACATAAGTTATTAGGCTTAAGATTATACCTACAAATAAGGTTTAATTACATTATAAGCTAAAACTTACGATAACGGCCCTACGATGGGTCAAACCATGTAAAATTTTTGGTATAAAAAACCTTAAAACTAATGCTCTAACTGAAAAAATGTGTTGGACAAATTGAATGGAATCATTGGCTGAATCGAATTACAGTACTTATTAATTTAGGTATTGGTTGTAAAATTGTTTTTATGAGTATTAATAATTTTTATGTTTTTATTTTTTACTTTGATAGTTTTGAATTTTATATCGTTGTAAAAAAAATTGAAACCTATTAAATAAAAAAATAGTATATTACATAACAAGTGTGGAAAGTGATACATTACGCACGAGTGCGGAAACGTAACGAGTAACGAGTTATGTACACTATTTTTCCTACGACCCCAACATTTTTTGTCTTCATAAATTTTTAATTTTATTAAATAATGATTATTTTATAAATCTAATAAAGTAATCATTAGACATGTATAATTTTAGGGTTTAAAATGAAGTTTTAGAATTTTAAATAAATATTTTTTTATCGAACTTTTATTGAAAATAAATTATCTACAAACAGATATTAACAATTTAATTATATTAATATAAAATCTATTTCTAACCTTAAAACTAAAAAAATAAACAGCATTTTTAATGTTTGTCATGTGATCCATAAAAATTAAATGTAAAATGATTATTGGAACAGTTGTGAAAATTTATTGGTGTTTGAGAAACATTATGTGATAATAAAGTATTTTGTATATTTTTTTCAACGTTTAAGTCTTGCAATTCTGTTCTATTTTCTATATTATTTGAGTGTGTTTCTTCTAGAACCAGATACAAATTTGTTTTTTTTTTTATTTTAAAAATTTCGCTACTTGTCGTGGTACACTGCCAATTTTATTTATTCCGACTACTTGTCTGGTGCATCTTGTTTATTGATAATTTATAAAAAAACTGTTTTTCATTTATTTTTGGCCTTAAAGTATTTTTTAAATATCCCATAAAAATTGCCAGTAATTGTAAATTTTCTAGTTGTTTTGCTTTTGGTATTTTTCAACGTAATTATTGCTGCACTTCCCAAGTCATTTATATCATCAACAGTTAGTTGATGATTTTTTTAATGCAGATTCGGATTCTACGTATCTTAAATAACAAACCAAAACATCAAATGTGTGCAGTTAATTTTTAACCGACTGGTTCACAACTCGTCGTAATATTTTTTTATGTATATTCAGCGATAATTCTTTACCACGTTATCCGATTTAATTTTTTTTTTTTTTTTGTTAGAAAGGGGGTACTTCATCTACTAATTGGGTCCACAAGAAAATCTTCAAACACTTCATTTTTTTGTATGTTCAGCGATAATTCTTTACCGCCTTGTCCGATTTCTGTGATTCCTAAAGGTACCATTTCGGTAGCCGCGTCAGGAGACAGGAGACCACTGAGACGACCTGTAGGACGACAGATGCATAAATGTTACGCTCCGTACATTTCGGAAGCTAGAGAAGTGTCGCGCGACACCTGCAAATAACCATTCGAGGGAGCGATCAGCATTGCCAGACCTACTGTTTTTACGTAGATCTAGTGTTTTTGTCTCTAGTAAATTTTGTTTTTAATTTATTATACAAGTTTGCCTCATTCTTCAGCAAATGGTTAAAGAATATTTTCTCTAGTAAATTTTCTGCAGTAAAAGCAGCGTAATAAACATCCACTACTGTAGGTTGGCTCCATAAAAAAAACATCAAGATAATCATTGTTTTTATTTAAAATTAAACAAAGAATTAATAGGGCATCATAAAAAGAACATGCATATGCCAAACACTACGATTTTGAATTATCTGATTCAGACTGATCTAAAAAAAGTAGGTACCTATTATTTTTCATTGGTTTTTTGTCGTACGTTAAGTATATAATAAAAATGCTTTTATTTGTTTTTATTCTTTGTTTACTTTCTAATTTGGGTAGAAAAAAGTTAATTTGTCGTTTCTTATATACTTGTTTTTTTATTTACTACACTGCAAATTATAATTTATTCCCCATGTATTAAAATCTACTGTTCAGATCTACGGTTTTTTTTTTACCCATACTGTTCCAAAATCTGGCAACGCTGCCTAGATCGAAAGAAATTTCCAACCTAATCACCCCCAAAAAGAAGCGATGCCCGAGGAGAGTGACCTCGAGTGCGACACTCCGAGGACAGTGACCCCGAGACAGATTCAGAAGTGTCGTCAGGAAGTGTCGTCTTGTTGGTATAATAAATATTAATGTTTATTTTAAATATCAATATTTTTAATTGTTTGTTGTGTCTTAACAGACTACCTTAAAACACCTTTATTCATATTTATCGTCCACTAGTTTAAGAAGTTTATTGATTTTGTACTATGTAAAGATCGTAATAAGCATTTTTTCTTGATATATCTTGAGAAGGATACATACCCCGCCTTAATTTGCAAATGAACGATGTATCTGTATTTTTAGAGTGATGTAAAAGAAATTTTGAAGACACGTTTTATTAAAATATTTGTTTAATCTGAATTAAATTATTTTACACTGCATCCAAAGGTGTCAACTAATGTTTTTAAATTTGCTGTCTAAGCTGTTTTTTTTTATATTTTTTATCGCCAAAACCTTTATGAAACAAAAAATATCCGAATTAAAATCAAATTTAACACACACGAGGTATATTATTTTTTGCGTGAATTTGTCCTGTGAATTGGGGTTAAATGGAGGTTTTATATTGTGATGTTTCATTAAATATGAATGCTTAATGGCGCTTTACGAAAATCGAGGAAATGTGGATAATGTTTGCGAATTTTCAATTTTATTTACAAATTAAAACAAAATTTTAATTTCGTGTCAAATACATTTTTAATCTAATTATATTAATTTTTTTTTTCAGGTGAGTTCTACTTCTTTTGAATTTAAAAATCAAGTAATGGTAAGTTTTATATAAATATAATTTATAGATAACGGTTCCGTTAATCTTGAATAGTAAGTGGCATTGTCCATAATTATTACATAATTGGTCGGTAATAAATCTATCATTTTACAAAAATATTCCTCAGAAACATCAGCAATCATTTATTCATGGTAGTCTTTCGTGAAATTTGAGACAAATTCTAGTAAGCCTCTATCAACAAATCTTTTATCTTCTCCATTATGAGTGATAATTAAACTGCGACTTTTACCATTTGGACATTTTAAAACAGTAGACAAACCTTCTATAAATGCCTGGCGAGTATTTGTAACCTGTTTATCTTGACAAACTTTTTTACAAATTGTCATTCATTTATCCATGTTTCACCCAAATTAAAAATAATTTTTCCTTCTCTTCTTTAATTTCTTATTTCCTTTAATAATTGCCTCCTCCAACAAATATTTTCATCTTTATCTATGAGCGCAGATTTGCTGTCGTTCTTCTCCCAAACGAAGTCTAATTCATGTAAAGTTTTCCACAATTTGTCTCTTTTAACGTTTGGCAAAGTTTCGTATCCATTAATGTCTACTAAAAGTTTATCCAAAGTAGGTATCTTTTTTTGTAAATAATCTTCGGTTTATTTGTTTCATAGTACCGTCTATTTGATTGGGTTTTCTCCCAGTTGACGTTTTCGGTGGCACTGTAATACTTCCATTCTTTCGTTGCTTCAAAATTCTATAAATGGTTTCTTCTCCAACTCTGATTATATTTGAACACTATACCCCGAACAGTACTATTGAAATGTTTATGTATAACACTACAGTTTTCATTAAATTGCACTTTAATTTCACAGGAGTATGATCAAACGTTTGTGCCATTTTTGTTGCACAAATTCACTTGATCAATAACACCTATTATTAAAGAACCAACAATTATGCGTCTTACAATCACAGGACTATACAAACAGAAAGGTAAATTTTAACTAAAACAATTTACACTTAGAAATTTTAATCTTTTCTAAGAAAGTTGAAGGCTACTTAAATTGATCTTGAATTGTACATATTTTCTACCTGTAGAAATTACATACTTACCTTATTTGTTGATTGATTAAAATTACTAGAAAATTTAAGACAAGACAACATTTTATTTTAGAAATTCTCCAAGACAGATTTATGTTGTTATATTGGGGTTTATATCCTGTGTTATAAAAATTTTGTTATCGTACATTTTCAAATAAACTATAGCAGGTACCAGCCTCGTGGCGCAACTGAAGATTTCAATAAATCCAAAATTGATTTGTTCGAAAATGACATTCTCTCGTCCCGTCTCGAATCTGTTTTCGAGAGAAATTATTGTCCTCGTCACGCGGCATTCATTAAACTGCAGCCTTTACAATAATCCCCGGCACGTTGATGGAGCCGAACGAAAGTAAAGTCCAAATCCAGCTTTACTTTGCGGCCTTCCCGCCGCTATACATAGATATATGAAACGAGCGGAATGCCAGCAGGTAAGGTACATCCTATGCGAACTGAGATTCCTGATGGGAGCAGGAAACTGGGATAATTTCATTTCCTTCCTTTACCTTTTATCCTTGTAAGAGGAACTAAGGGTTCACCTTCCTGAAGGAGAACGTCTAGGAGACCGCCGAGCCGCTGGGGCATACAATTGCGGCCGTTTAGCTGAGCCGTTAATGTTTGTGGGCAATTTAGACGGTTTATTGTATGTAGTAAAGCGTTGGTAATGAACATTTTTGGCGGAGGAATCTGTGAACATTTGTATAGATTTTGGTGTATGAACATACATTTCCATAAACTGATCATTTTTAACCAAAAACATCCAACCAATAAAAGATGATTTTTGGAAATGTATGCTTTAAATTAATCCATGTGACATTGGTTGTTAATATTATGAAGGTTATACAGATTTTTTTTGATCAATTAATAATATCGGTATAGGTTTTTTTATTGCAAAATACGTTGCGTTAACCCATTATCTGTTTAATTACTTTCTGTAGCGACCATGCAGCGTTGTCTAATCGTCAGAACAGTGACGTAATATAGGAAATATCGAAAATGTCACATTTTAATTGTGTAACTAAATACAAACATTTTATACTAAACTGAACATTGTTATTAAATGGGGCGGAATCTGTTGCCTCAAAACTTACGTCATATTTTTACCTATCAGATTTGACGTGGAAACCATTTAAAAATGTTTTGTTTTTCCTGGGAAGTGTGTTTGAGATATCGTGAAAATTTTGATGTCTTATTGTGAAGAACGTCGGGTAGTGTACTGGAATTTTTGTTTTTTTCGGAAAATTTGTTGCAAAATTCGGAAAAAAATTTGTTTCGATTTTCTAGAAACGAAAGGAAATTTCCCGAAACAGATAAATCCGCTGTAAAAAAAAGTTTGTCTAGCCGGAAAATTGATAGAAAACCACTTTCCCGAAGAAAAATTTAAAATTTTCAGTCTGAATTCGACAGAGAAAAGTTTATTGTTTTCATATTAGTGAAATTCGATGGGTCGAATTAATCGAATTTCCTAACAGACAGAAGGACAGACGGACAGGCGGACAACACAATATTATTTGCTATGTTGTAATAACGAATTTTGTAATTACAAAGCTCAGTTCATCAAGTCTATCACCGCCTTTTAGTTCAGAGATAAAAAATATTATGTCTTGTATAATTTTTTTTTGGTCCAGGTAATAATCTGTCCATAAAAATGTTTTTATACTTTATGACTTCTCCAAAAAAGAACTCTTAAAGTAATTCGGCTCCTAAATACTTTGTATAGTTTTTGAGTAGTACATTTGGTAAGGAATAATCTATTTTTCTTATGGACAGAAAGCCCAAAATATTTTGGCTTACGTCACTGGTTTAGAATAAACACTCTTTCTATGATTTTTGTTGTTTTACCTTGTTTTGTAAATTTCGTTTTTTTTTTTTGGTTTAATTTTACAATTTAAAATGTAAGACAAACAATATGGTGTAATCGATCAACATCAAATCCGAGAGTCAGATGACTTATATTTTGAGACAGCAGCTCCATGTCCAATAAGAAATAAGACAAAACAAATCAACTACCAATCTTCGTTATTCCTAATATTCATAATCATTACTACAAATCCGTAAAAAAATACATACAAATAACGAAAATCAACAAATATGAATCTGAATTTTTTGAATCCACCTTATGTCACATCATATCAATAATTTTCAGTTCATCTTAAAAAAGCTTCATTTTATCAAAGCATTGATTTTATGAGTAGGTACGTCAATGCAGAGATTCATTTAGGGCCATAACCTACATCAAGCAACAACGTCACAGCAACAGCAGCGGCAGTGATTCTTTTCGCCTTTCGAATACAGTAGCAAATAACAAAGATTAATTCCGAAACGGAATTCGAACGACTTGGAACAGGGAATCGAAACGGGCGAACGTAATCGGATGAATTCGATAGTCATTCCTACCCGATCATAAGCTTGGCAATCTCAATCAACTGTATCTTAATCCTTAAGACTGTTGTTGCTCCAGGATGTTTAGCATCGATTGAAAATTGCGAGTGGAGATGGGGAGGTATCGCAATGCACGTTTTGTTTCGTAGTGGCAGGGGTTCATCAGTTTTTTTTTTTATTTGACTGTTGTTAAAGATCGCATTACCGCATTTATGATAAGCACGTGTTGTATTTTCTATACTTCTCTTTATTTATGCTAGGGTGAATGATTTCCATCCATACTTAACACTTAATATATCAGCACCGGAACCAACTACCAGCTACAAGCGAATCAGTTGAATACATGGTCTGCGTAAAGCTGCGGAGTAGGAAGCAATAGATAGTTTTTGGGATTTCTGATTGATACCAACTCGCTGGACCGGGCATTTTCCCCTTATAATGTAAAAAAGTTTTCATGCTTTGTATGAGCTGGGAAGAGCATTGTATTTGATATAAATATCTCCAGCTGATTAATTCTAATATTAAACAATTCAATAAGGATGTGAATCTTTTCATTGTGCGACTTTGAATATGGAATTTTAACAATCAGTTCATATTTTTCTCGTTCAATCTTTGGTTTTTATAAAGTTCATCTGTTAGTCCAGTCAAATGATGACGTATTGTATAAGTGATCTGTAATTTTCTATTGTTTAAAAAACTGCGACCAACAGCGCACTTTTTAAGCCAGCTTGTTTCAAACCAACGACGAATAACTACTAGACTAATTTTGTTTACAAAAATCCAATAGCAAACATTTAGGTGTACTTACGTTATCAAATTATTATGATAGAATATGGAAAAGTCTTGTTACAATGATTATTTATGGTTATATTTCAATAGTACTTAACATAAAGTTCTAAAATGTAAAAAAGGCTTTTAAAATTAGATTATGTTATTAGGTTATTATTAATTTAATGTATGTTCTCGTTGCAACTTCTACAGTTGAAGGTGTTTTCCAGGGAAGTACGCAATTACTTTTAAAGTGTGACATCCGTGTAAAGCGAGCGTCATAGATGCGAGTACTAATTCATTCATAAAACGCATGGTCGCTCTTCAGATAAACAAATTCGCACAAACCATCCCCACTCAAATTAGCAGCCGTCTTCTTTTTTCTAATCCGGCAGCCGATGCGATACCTCTGCCAGCGTAATATAAAACAATAGAGAGATATTACAAATTTTTATAACGTCAGCCACTAATAGTGACAACGTAATTAAAGACAAATAAATTCCATGCTAAAATAAGAATTATTGCAAACCTGAAATTTTGACATTAGTGTCATTGTCCTTATACATATTTTTAGCCTCATTTTAAAAATTTTAAATTACAGTTCATCTTTTTTGTTTAATTTTAGGTTTAGAAGACGATCATATTAAATTTTTAATAATAAAAAACTTTGAACGGATACGAATGTCGGCGAGCGCACCCGAAAGCTATAAAGTCACCACTACCTGCTGTCCTTAAACATTCTCAATTAAGGACAGGCACAATCTTTAATAAAGTCACTTTTATATATCAACAATCCAGAACCCTTAGTCGTGTATTTCGAACTGCCAAATATGCACGTTATAGATTTACACAGCCAAAAATGTAACTTACCGAATGCAACTTCCAGTTAGTGAAACTGCCTCAAACTGAACTTATAAAAATTACCAATAAAATTTTGTCTACTGCGGTTACATATGTTTCGGTTGTTCCAGTGTCAGCCTTCAGGCCTTCAACGTAGCTCAGACGGTAGCTAGGGAGTGGATAGCACATACATTCAGGAAATAGTAGACAAATTGAAGGGGCGCCAAGTGAGTTCCTATGATGGCCAATGTTGGCAATGTATTTCCTTACAAACTCAGTAAATTAGAAAAGAAATAAAAACATACCTTTGTGACGAAGTCACTAAATTTTGCTCTCAATTAATTTAAAAATGTATATTTCAATTATTTCCCGCCTGAGAACATGTAGAAGTTCCCCCGTATTTATGTTTCCCAGGAATTACCGTTTTTCAACAATTGCGAGTACCCTCGTCGATTAAAATATTCCTATATTTGCCGAAATCCGAAAGGGCATTTTGTAGAGTCGATTTCGTACCGATTATCTACTTTTATTTGTCAAGGTACTAGAAGGACATGTTTTATATTTCTAAATTGTAAATAGTCGGCTGTAGTGGTGGTATCCCATACTCGGGCTTACCGGTCTTCCATCTTGACCAGCGAAAAACATAAATTCGATGACATCTGGGAATTACCCTCTCTTGATTGCCGACAGCCGAAAACTATTCGCCCTTCTATAATGTCTAGTAAATACTCCGTGAGTGCCGTGATTTCGAAAAAGATCATTGAATAACCCCGTTTATCTTCTAAGGTAGGAACCGTTTATTATTTTTTTTTATATTGACTTTCATATAATTAGGTTTTGGACACCCGTCCGACAAGTGAAATAATTTTGATTCATGCGCAGCATTTTTCATTTTATCCCTTAGTGGGAAACCGTTGGCAATTTTTACTTTCCTATCTGTATACAGATATAAGGAAAGTATAGGAATCATGATTTTTTTCGACCTCGAGTTTTCGACGGATTTTTACGTTTTGAGGTCCCCTGAATCCGTTTTGACTATTTTCGCGATGATGTCTGTGTGTGTGTGTGTGTGTGTGTGTGTGTGTGTGTGTGTGTGTGTGTGTGTGTGTGTGTGTGTGTGTGTGTGTGTGTGTGTGTGTGTGTGTGTGTGTGTGTGTGTGTGTGTGTGTGTGTGTGTGTGTGTGTGTGTGTGTGTGTGTGTGTGTGTGTGTGTGTGTGTGTGTGTGTGTGTGTGTGTGTGTGTGTGTGTGTGTGTGTGTGTGTGTGTGTGTGTGTGTGTGTGTGTGTGTGTGTGTGTGTGTGTGTGTGTGTGTGTGTGTGTGTGTGTGTGTGTGTGTGTGTGTGTGTGTGTGTGTGTGTGTGTGTGTGTGTGTGTGTGTGTGTGTGTGTGTGTGTGTGTGTGTGTGTGTGTGTGTGTGTGTGTGTGTGTGTGTGTGTGTGTGTGTGTGTGTGTGTGTGTGTGTGTGTGTGTGTGTGTGTGTGTGTGTGTGTGTGTGTGTGTGTGTGTGTGTGTGTGTGTGTGTGTGTGTGTGTGTGTGTGTGTGTGTGTGTGTGTGTGTGTGTGTGTGTGTGTGTGTGTGTGTGTGTGTGTGTGTGTGTGTGTGTGTGTGTGTGTGTGTGTGTGTGTGTGTGTGTGTGTGTGTGTGTGTGTGTGTGTGTGTGTGTGTGTGTGTGTGTGTGTGTGTGTGTGTGTGTGTGTGTGTGTGTGTGTGTGTGTGTGTGTGTGTGTGTGTGTGTGTGTGTGTGTGTGTGTGTGTGTGTGTGTGTGTGTGTGTGTGTGTGTGTGTGTGTGTGTGTGTGTGTGTGTGTGTGTGTGTGTGTGTGTGTGTGTGTGTGTGTGTGTGTGTGTGTGTGTGTGTGTGTGTGTGTGTGTGTGTGTGTGTGTGTGTGTGTGTGTGTGTGTGTGTGTGTGTGTGTGTGTGTGTGTGTGTGTGTGTGTGTGTGTGTCTGTATAACGCATAACTCATGAACCGATACACAGAAAAACACCAAATTTTAAACTTAAGCTTTGTTTCAGCGTCCAATGAGCTGATTAGATTTTGGGCAGAGTCTGAACATCTGGGGGGGTACTTTATGGGTGGTCATTTTTATATTTTATGGAATATATCTGTTATTTACGTTTGGAGAAGAAAATTCTTTAAATAAAAGTTACTTCTAATATAATTATCTATAATTTTTGTTTTATGCAAAATTTTCCTAAAATGGTCCGTATTCGAGAAATTTGACAAAATGTAAAAAAAATAATTTTTTATAAAAATTGTTCAAATAAAAGTTGTTTGTAATATAATTTTCTATAATTTTTGTCCTATACATAATTTCTCTAAAATGGACCGTATTCGAGATATTTGAGAAAATGTGTAAATTTTGAATTTTGAAGAAAACTCAAAAACGGATAAAGGAAAAAACATTAAATTTTAAACTTAAGGTTTATTTCGGCCTGACGTGAAATGATTAGATTTTGGACAAAGTCGGAACATCTGGGGGGTACTTTATGGGAGGCCGTTTTTATATTTTATGGAATATATCTGTTATTTATGTTTGGAGAAGAAAATTGTTCAAATAAAAGTTACTTCTAATATTATTATCTATAATTTTTGTTCTATGTCAAAATTTCCTGAAATGGTCCGTATTCGAGAAATTTGACAAAATGTACAAAATTCTGATTTTTATGAAAATTGTTGAACTAAAAGTTGTTTGCGATATCGATTTCTATAATTTTTGTTTATATATGATTTTTCTAAAATGGACCGTAATGGAAAAGTGCTAAATTTAAATTTTTCTGTATTTTCGTTTTCAATGAATATCTATAGAAAAATGTTTCGAGGTAGATGTATGTGGAAAATGTATATATTTAGTTTATCCTCTAAACATTTATAGAGATGCTGCAATAGGTTGTACAAAATAACCGAAAAATGCCTATAATAACTAGATAGGAAAGTCATGTGTTGGACACATCAGATTTTTTTTATAAGAAGCACCCAGTATTTTTCATGTAAGTTTCTCTTTTATTTATTCATTCAATTGTATTTGAATCGTTCCGTTCCCCGTCCACAACTAATTATTGAACGAAGCCCAACTGTTTCTGTAAAACTAATTCACACACCGTCTTGATCGCCTTTTGGCAAATCTCAAAATAATTTTTACGTTAACAATCGCATTTTTGTCCTAAACACCGAGCTAAAAATTATCATTCTCGTTCAATAATTGCCAGAGCGTCGATTTGTCTAGTCTAAGATACAGGGACGTTCCGAAAACTTTGATTTCATTTATTTGCTTGCATTTGAATACCGTCGTATTTAAATTGTTTTCGAGTGTATTAATTTATTTTAAATAAATTTTCCGTATATAGGGAGTTTCATAATTCCCGGACCGCTTGGCCTCCTGTGCTAGCGAACCGTAAATATTTTCCCGTACTAGTAAAAGGTAATACGAACTTTTAATTTCCTTAGTACCTGACAGGGTAATAAAGTAAATTGGATTTAAATCCGGGGGCACTCGCACCCTTCACCCATTTTCGCGTTAATCAGGGGGTGATAGCGGTATTCGCTTACTTCCCCCCGTCGATAATCAGAGCCGTTTCAGCCCCTAGTCTTTATAATAGCTCGTGGAAAGTTTCTCTCTTGTAGAAGCTATGGACTACCAGATGTCTACATAAGAGAGTCTTTAAACCGTTAATATTTAATTAGTTTTCATTGGTAATAATTTATCTTTAATAAATTTTCCGCATATAAGGAGCCGTTAATATTTAATTAGTTTTCATTGGTAATAATTTATTTTTAATAAGTTTTCCGCATATAGGGAGTCGTTCATATTTAATTACCGTTGTATTATTTTTTTCGTAAATATATGTTTTATTACCTATTCCTGTGTTTCTCTTATTACTGGTTCTTAACCGTTCTCTTTCAGGGTACCGTAGGGTACGAGGTGAAAAGGAGATAAGTGTTTTATTTTTATTTATTCTAGTATAGTGGCTACCTAGCAGTGACCGCCTGGAATTATTTTTACCTCCATTGAGTTCACCTTGAGTACACTCTGGTGTACCACAGGGTCGCAGAGCAAACTGCGATACCAAAACGGGCGCCTGAGCAACCCCTATTCGGGAATCACCTTCATAGCGCCACACAGACTTTCTGATTCATTGTAGGTAAACCAGAAACCTTAAACTTATGTTCCTTTATAATGAATTTACCCAACAAATGTTAAGATTAACAGTTTTAAATTTTTTTGTCATTACACAAATTTAAAAATAATGTTCAAAAACGTGTTTAACACTTAATCTAACAAAATTATTGTTTAAGAACTGTGTTCTTGGGACAAAATTAGATTATTTTAAAATTTTATAAATTCACCTAAAAATAGATCATTGTATCGTTACGAGTTCGATTGTATGTTTTGTTCCTTACCTCCGGAAAATTAATTATTAACCAGCCAATTGTAACGAATCTGTTGTAAAAACCATATACCGAGGGTTTGGTTTGACAATCCGAAAACGATAAATATCAGTGGTCGGAACACGATAACACAGTATCTGCGTTAAACGTCATTCGGTTCAGTGGCGTAGCCACGGGGGCGTTTTGAATGCCAGAACCCCCCATGGAGGGTCCTTGCGTCACCATTTCCGCTATAGTATTGGCGCTGATCGCTATTGACTGTATGTTTTTATTCACTTTCTTGATGGAACCCACCATAGTTCTCAAAAACCCCTCCTATGAAAAATGACTGACTACGCCACTGATTCGGTTATATTCCGAGTGTAATGTACCGGAGTGGCGCGTTATTTATTAAGTGTAATTTGTTCAGAGTGTTCGGTGTGGTTAGGAGATTTTTTCGCGATCAGTTTTTTGATCGATTTTTGCCAGGAGATAAATTTTTAGTATTGTTTGATTATACCTACATAGATATAGTTTTGTAGGTTTCTTGGAATCTGTAAATAGCCTCTAAGATAAATCGGTAAATGACCGGTTCTTTGAGGATGATATCTGAACATACTCGGCCTTGTTGGGTCAAGGCTATAGACAATACACGCTGGCCAGCTTCTTGGTTATAGTTTATTTGAAAATGACAGATAGCAAAATTTGTATGACCCAGAAGATAAATCCCATTATAACATCATTAATCAGTGACAGTAAAATAAAATGTTTAACATTAATATTCCAAAATAAAATCTTTGCTATTCTTTCTAAAATATTTAAAAATACCAATTTATTTCAATTCTTGTCTTAAATTTTCTAGTCATTTTAATCAACAAAAATAAGGTAAGTATGTAATCTCTACAGGTAGAAGATACTTACAATTTAAGATCAATTTATGTAGCCCTCAACTTTTTTAGAAAGGATTAAAATTTCTAATCGGCAGAAAGATTGTAAAGTTTTTTAGTTAAGATTTACAATTCTGTTTGTATATTCCTGTGATTTTAACACGTATAATTGTTAGTTCTGTAATAATAGGCGTTAAAAAGTGATATTGATCAAGTAAATTTGTGCAATAAAAATTACACAAACGTCTAATTATATTACTGTGAAATTAAAGTGCAATTTAACCGTGCATGAAAACTTTAGTGTTTAATGTACATGACGCTCTTGTACATGAACGTTTCAATAGTACTGTTCGAGTATAGTTTTCAAGTATAACCGGAGTTGGAGAAGTGACCATTTATAGACTTCTGAAGCAACGAAAGGATGGAAGTATTACAATAGCACCGAAAACGTCCACTGGGAGAAAACCCATTCAAATAGACGGTACTATGAAACTATGAACCGAAGAAAAGTACATTCATTCTATTTACAAAAACAGATACCTACTTTGGACATACTTTTAGTAGACATTAAGAGAAACGAAACTTTGCCAAACGTTAAAAAAACAAATTGTGGAAAACTTGACATGAATTAAACTTCGTTTGGGAGAACAACGATAGAAAATTGGCTTAAAATTTTCAAATGGCCAAGGTCGTCGTTTAATTATCACTCATATTGGAAGAGATAATGGATTTGTTGATAGAGGCTTGTTAGAATTTGTTTAAAATTGTACGAAAGACTACCATGAAAAAATGACTTCTGATGTTTGCTATCATGCATTTTCAAATAAACTATAGCTGTTTTAGAGCGTTTAACAAGCAAGTCATCTTTTGATGTTCATCGGATGTAAAATCTAGAGAGTTTTTATAATAACTTTCTGTTTCACACTTTTATTGTCTGGTCCACAACCTGGTGGATCAGGATTGTTTAGAGTGAAATAGAAAATAGTTATTATAAAATTACTGCGGCCATAGAGTCGCCTCTTTCTACTCCACTCTACATCCAATTCATTGATGATAACTATGATAAGCAATTATTTTTATAGCGAATGAAATTGTTTAAAGGAATTGTTCTTTAAGAGCACCATCCTTCCACAGATCGCTCCCACTATAAAAAAAAAAACGATAAACATAAAAGTCTCCGGGCTTCTTCCTGCATCAGGACGAACTTTCTTTCTGGACCCGTTCGTCGCTCGAAACGAACGAATCGGTCGGGCAATCCTGTTTTCGATAGTGCGGCAACGGATTAGACTTAGGAACGTATTTCCAATGACAAAAATACGACTAAGTTCTAAGTTTATGTTTTTTATTTTCAAGTTTACAGTCGGAACCGAATAAAATACACGACAGGGATAATGGAACGGGTATAAAGCGTGATACAATAAGGATTGGTACGTTGCGTCGCGAAATCGATTTAATTACGAGGAATGGGGCGTTCCAATGCTGCAATGTTAAATCTCTTAGTCATAGCCTGGGATTATCTAAAAATGTTCAATATATTTGTGTCTCAAAATACAATAAATATTATTTCAGGAAATAAACCATTAGCATCTAATCTATACTTACTTTCTTAAAGTTCAATTCTTATTAAAACAAATATTTTAACAGTGGAACAAATCATATACTAAAGTATTATTCATAATAAGCTATAAATATTAGTTTTTTTATATATTCTATAGGAAACATTACCATTTACGAAGTTCTTTACCAAAATGTTGCCGTTCAGATATTACTGGAGACCGAGAAAATAATTATCAATTTAATTTTTCATTATTTTCGAAGAATAAACTGTATATTCTAAAAGAACCCATAATTAGATTACTTAATAATGTTAACTTTAATCACAGCATTATTATAAATTTCAAATAAATCACAAATCTAAACAAGTACCTAACCTCAAAAAGTTTTTAAATTAGACCCTTTTCGCTTTATTACTATTTAATGGTTATAATAAAATAATCAATCATAAGAACTACGGCGACATCCGAATTGCATCCCAACAAATTAACTTTTACCTGACCAAGAAAAGGTAGCATCCGAATTGCATCCGGCCTCGAAAAAAAGGTATTTGCAGATTATTAATACAATTTTAAATTCCGCAACAACGTTGCCAGTCTGTGCTAAAACTCTTTAAGAATTTTATTTGTTTTATAAATTTTATTTTTCAGCAAATCAATTTATGGTCCTATTAACCCTATTTTTGGCAAGAACAGATTCACGGGAGAAATTTTTTTTTTAACATATTTAGTGTATATTTAAACAAAATAACGCAAAAAGAGAAAAATTTAATTTTTTTTTGCTTAGTTTTGATTTTACAGACCCCTTTTTTTATGTATATTGTCAGATACGCTGCCAGCTTGGCGGCAATATTGTTTCGTATCCTACGAGATACTACGTGATACTACGCCTGGTTAAGGATACATAAGTTTAGTGTTCTCTCTGGTCAAACTGTACACTAATGACATAGGCGACACGTTAGGCAGTTTATCGGGCATATAATTCTAAAAATTTTTAGCAGGACAGTCAATAATAACTCTTTTTGCATGTCGTTATATACTACAGGACTGTGGATATAGGTACTGGTAACGTATATATTTTGGTTTTGACCACAAATAGTAGTAAAGTTATCCATATTTTTGCAATTCACTTTACTCAGTAAAGAGTACGCGCCTTTAATTTCAAATAATTAACTTAAAATAATTCAAATATGTAGGAAAACTCATATTTATTTATAAAAATAAAACAAAACTTGTAATTTTATAAAAAAAAGTTAAAAATACAGAAAGTTGAAACAAAACTATAACTACAATACGAATAAACAAAAAAAAAAACGTAGCATTCATATGATTTTAGAAATTTAGAATAATAATCAAAAATAGATAGAATCACTGAGTTCATTTACTAAAAATCAAACATAATTTCCAATTCTATAAAAAAAAATTGAAATCACAGAAAGTTTATGCAGCCAGGTCTAACAAAAATTTTGTGCGGTTGGCCTTCAAATAAAAATAATAATATAGTGTACGCCATTGAATTCCACGGACGTGATTTTTTACCGAGTACTTGGTAGCGTGTCCCCCCAGATACAAATTTAATTAAGGGTATCTCCTCAGAAACATAACATTTTTGACAGACTCTAATTTTTTTGTTAGTATTTTACTAAGGTTTGCATGTAGTACAATAGTATTGATATATTTCTATGTGCATGCATACTCATATCTTATTATCGCGCCTAATTTAAAAAAAATAAAATTTTTATAAACACGTGTACTTACCATTTCTCAAAATGTTCGATTTCACCAACATGCATCTGTTTCAAATGACATATCTCGACTAAAATGGAAGCAATTAACTTCAAACCCAAACGGCCGTTAATACAGGGTGTGGTACAAACGGTGTTTGCAACATCATCCCCAAAGTTAACGATTTACTACTTACAAAAAATCGGGAAAATTGGTATCTTGAGAGATACGACGCCAAGAAAAGGGTTAAAAAGTAAAATTTATTTCATGTACTTATTGCAAATATTGTTTATATGTAAATACATAAGTGCACATTTACTTATTAAAAATTATATACAAACGGTGATATTTATCATACTCTACATCCTAACATGTTTTACCATTTTATCACAATATTATATGTATTTATTTTTAGCAAACATTAGGCTTACATCTATGCCAAACTGCTTTAACAAACTCAAACTTAGTAATTCTATTTTCTTCAACTTTCATTTTAATGAAATCGTATTTTTTTAGTAAATTTCTGTAATATTTTGGTGTAACATGTATACAACTTATTTTTATGTATGTATCTATTTGAAAATCGGTTTATGTTGGGATGAGCACAGTAAAAGGATTGGTTAAACCTAGAGTGATAAGATTCACAGACATTTGTTGTCCTTTGTAAGGTTTTAGAATGTTCTGCCCAAACATGTGGCGGAAACGTACAGCTGTCATCTATATAATTTTCTATAAGATAGTCCCAGAATTGGGTTATTCTGTCGTTTTCTGGCTTAATTTCAGAGAAGCCAATAGTGTAAACTTCCCCAACATGTTTAGGGTCAAATACATATGTTAAAACCTGAAGCATTTCATCATATTGACCTGTCTTATTTTGAAATGCAACTGATAAGTCAACTCCTTGTATTTTCCTAAACCAGGATTGTACCAAATGAAATTTACAGCTACGGATAGATGTTAGAGGAAAAGTTTCTAAAATAGTTTTATGAATTGCAATTTCAAAATCTGCAGTTATTGTTTTAGGAGCTAGAGAAACATTTAGATTTAAGCATTCTTCTTTGAAATATTGAAAAACAACATAATATGAGGAAGACAGTTTGTTAAGAAGTAAACAGAAAACTAGTAAAATATTGTTATTATCTTTTAAACAGTGAATTGTAAATAATTAGAGAAAATATTTTGGACAGTACTCAAAAACAACCGTCACGTATAAATCTGCAGAACATGACAAGAAACCAAGATTAGTTTGACAAGAAAATATAATTATGTTATTTTCCTTATCGTTTCTCAACAATAAATTTTAATTTTTATTTGTGACGATAGGAACAGATACTATTAAATTTTGAAATTCTGTGATGCTTTTTGGAAACTGTAGTAGACCATTTGACGATCTAGTACTATAAATATTTTGTACTGTATTTTCTGCTTTCTCCGATATATCCTGATATCAGATATTTTAATGTTATAATTATCGAAGTTTTTGCTATCTACGAAAATTTAATACGTTTTGACAACTAAAACAATTACATAGGAACCTAGGACAAACGTCAAACAGCATGCTTGATTGAAAAATTGTAGGTTTCTATTGATTAAAAATCTGCATCGTAATGAAAAATCTGTATCATAATGGGTATCATTATGAAACGAATCGTGGGCATATAAGTGCATTATTATAATAGGGGTGTAGAAAAAATATTAATTTTTATTTTATCAGTGTTAACTATTTCATTATTAAGCTATTGCACAGATTTTATCGCGGGCTTCGAGCGCGGCGTCCGAATCAAGAAATTCCGTAACGAAAATAAACCTAACCCCTCGAAAAATCGATAAATCGAAAAATCGAAAAATCGATAAATCGATAAATCGATAAATCGAAAAATCGAAAAAACAAAAAATGGAAAAATCGAAAAAATCGAAAAATCAAAAAATGGAAAAATCGAAAAATAGTAAAATCTAAAAAGAAATTCCGTAACAAAAATAAACCTAACACCCTCACTCCGACCAGCACAGCGGTGCGGTGTTGAAAGCCGTGCATCGTCTAACGTCGTTTCAGTTCGGCAGACTTCGCACGGTGTTTGTGTGCGTGCGACTAGACGTATGCGTGTAGACTAGCTGCTAACTGCTAATAACTGATTCTATCTCTTTTAGACACAATTTCGGAAAAATTGAATTTGAAAATGAATAATGATCCACAAGAATCCACAACAAAATATGGGACCACCATTGACGCGGTATTTTCCAGATATTTAGAGGATATCAAGTCTCAAACTTATGTTTCTTATTTCAGTTACCATAAACCTATAGTTTCAATGATAAAAATTCCTGAATAATCTACATGTATTGTAAGATAATAAAAATATTTTAAACAATATTAACTTCTCATTTATTCAATAAAAGAGAAACACTTGTTTTCTTATCGGTCACCACGCTCAAAAAGTGTAACTTGAATTAATATCAAAGAAAAAAAATACTGCATAAATAAAATATATAAATAATTATAATTGCATAAGTTGATAAAAAATGCTATGGAATAGCTTTACCGCGGCAGTCCCCGAGTGCCACATGTATTTTTTTATTTCAAAATTAAAGTCGTATCAACCGAAAGGTTATTTTATTAGCGACGGAACAGAGATATGGCTATAGTACATACAATGTTTAAACTTTATACAATAGGTCAATAGATTTTGGATAATCAAATACTTTGTTTGTGGAACTACTTTCATCCATTTTTGTACATGTTACATTCTACTAGAATCTGTTTCATTTATATTATATTGTGACGAAGTAACTAAATTTTATTTTTAATTTAAATAATGTATATTTTAAATATTTCCCGCCTGAGGACATGTATTTCTGTTTCCCAGGAATTCCCGTTTTTCAACAATTGCGAGTACCCTCGTAGGTTAAAATATTTCCGTATTTGCCGTAATCCGAAAGGGCATTTGTTGAGTCGATTTCGTATCAATTATCTACTTGTATTTGTCAAGGTACCCCCGTTTATTTTTCTAAGGTAGGAAACCGAATATTATTTTTTTTTACAATTAGTTTGGGACACCCATCCGATAAGTGTAAGAATTTTGATTCATGCCCAGTATTTTCATTTCATCCCTTAGTAGGAAACCGTTGGCAATTTTTTATTTGAGACTAGATGTAGGCTAGATTGTAAGTCTACTCCGTTTCAACGACTCTATCCAATCTCTTTTAAGAAGCGCCCAGTTAACATTGGAGTGAGAGGTTCAACCCATTTTCATTTTTTTATTATTATTATCTTTAGGAAACCTCCCAATTTATTTTCTTTTGAGGTTCGATCCGTCCTTGAGTAACGAGTTACTGTCTCGACGACGTTATCTAATTTTTCAAAAAGACGTCCTTATTAATTTTCGCGCTTCACTTCATGTAAGTTTCTTTTTCTTTTATTTATTTATTCAATTATATTTGAATCATTCCGTTTTCGTCACCAACTTATTATTGAACGAAGCCCGACGTTTTCTATCATTCCTAATTCACACACCGTTTTGATCGGCTTTGGCAAATCTTAAAATAATTTTTACTTTAATCATCGCATTCTTCGTCCAAACATCGCGGTAAATATTATCATTCTCGTTCGACGAAACTGCCAGCAACGATCGGTCAGAACTAGGATACAGGGGGTTCCGAAAACTTTATTCAAATTTATAGGAGGGTTTGCCTTTACTGGACTTACATTGTAAATGGTTTAACTGTAGTCATAGTAAACTTCATTTTTCTAATATAGGGAGTGTCGTAACTACCCGTTTTATTTTATTTTTTTTTTTAACTTCTCAGTTAGTCAACCGTATAGTTAAAACTTAATTACTCCGTTCTAATTAATTACCGTTTTTTTTTTATTATTTCGACCAGAAAATTTAATTTAATTTTGTTTATTGGGGAAATATACTTTCTATATACCGTATTGTACATAATTTCCGATCTAAATATTTTTCCAGTACTAGTAAAAGGTAATACGTACTTTAATTTCATTTAGTGGAAATGTTAACCTTATTTATTATTAAGTTTATTTAAAATTTATTTTCTATATATATCTTATAACTTTGATTTCATTTGTTTTCTTACATTTTGTTACCGTCATATTTGATCAATTTTTATTCATACAAATGAATTTTCCGTATACAGAGAGTTTCATAATTTCCGGACCGATAGCCTTCTGTGCTATCGAACCGCAATTGAAGACACAAGTGAATGAAGGACCTATGTAACATTTTTTTTTTCATATGGTGCTTTTCTGTGAATGAGGGCTTATGTACCTAAAATTCGTAACTTTTTAACTTTTCTACCCTTTTGCAGGTTGAAAACTTCACAACTGGAGACTCGATAAATTTTTATCTGTGGAGAATTTGCAACTGTTGACTAATTCAATTTAATTAATATACATTTTATTATCTAGTACAAAAATGTAATACCTATTTTGTTAATCAATGGTTGTGTAATACAATTATTGTACAAAAGATGTCGACATGCTATGACGATAGGCATTGAACTCGCTTTAAGGTTGGCATAACCGACTAAATAACAAATTATCAAAAATATTCATTTAAATGAAGTTCAGACATGACCAAATTAAAAAAGCAGAGGAAAAATATTATAGGTTGATTAGTTTAGAACAATGTTGAATTCGACTAGTTCTACAGAAAAGTAAAATAAAATCAGACTTGTCAAAATGTTTAAAAATGTTTTTAATTATTTCCATGCCGAAAAAAATTATAGTGGAACTTTAATAGAATTGATTAAGGTACACGATAAAAAAACAATAAATAGGAAAGCATTAGGTATTAGCGAATTTACCCTTCAGAAGGTACTAACAAACCAGAACGTAGAAAAAACAGAACTTAAAAATACGCTACAAGAGAAAAATGCAGGTACCTTCCCAATAGAATGAAATTTAAATTTCGTGATACCATTTACGACATAAGCGAATCCAAAAAGTATGTAACTTTAGATACAATTCACGAATAAATTAAAAATAAAGAAAATCGTAAATGTAGGAAGTACCAGAATCTACCAAAAACAAAGAAAGCTAAACATTTATAATTTTAGGTAACAACTTTTCCAAAGTAATTTCAAAAAATACTTAAAAAAATATTAAAACATTTTTTGTTACTTACCCTGTTACTTTTTCATAAACTGCAAAAATGTATGGTTACGTATTAACGCATGTAGGTAACTAAGCACTTTGTAAATTATTTTTCAATTACTTTATTTAACTTTGTAGTAATCACTTTGTAATATCTTGAAATAAATTAGTAGATGAGTGCATTATCATTAAAGTTCCAACGAATTTCAAAAAGCAAATGAACTTTCAACCTAAGTCCAAGCTTGTTATATAGTAAAATATCATGAGCATGTTTGGACTTAACTTGATCATGATTTCGTTCGTGTTAAATCGCGTATATGCGTCAAATACAAAGCAAGTCAAAACGTGCCTGAAAGACTTGTACGCTTAAACTCATTATCTTGCACGAACTTGTCCATGCTTATTGTAGCTGAGTTTTGTGCACGCTCATGGACTTGTTTAGTTTTTTAAAAGTACTACAATGATACTTCCTACTAAACTATTAGTCACTCGTAACACATCTTATACAGCGTCTTGAAAGGTTCAAATAAGAACTTGTGTTAATTAATAGGGGTCGATTTTTAGACCTCGTCGACCTCCAAAATTAGTTTTCGTTTATATAGACCCCTGGGAAACCGATAACGACCCCTTGTGGCCGGTATCGACCACTTTGGGAATCCCTGCTCTAGAGCATCCTGAAGAGATGTATGTCTTGTAGTTGAAGGCTACACTCCGATGTTTTGCATTACTTTAATTTCGTGAGCGCTAAGCCAAACGGATGGTCGTATTAAAAAATTTCAAAAACCGCATTATACCTGAATAAATACATTTTACAATAATTTTTTGTTTGAGTCGATAGATTGACATTAATTAAGGGTATGATGAGTGTTAAATATCAGCCTGAAGTTGCTAAATTTCGTCATAGTTCATCATAATTTCCCTTGAAAACCAATTTTTAATCGAAAAACTGATTTCAACAGAATTTTTTTGCGATATATTTTAAAAAGGCCTGATAGAAAACTTATGTATATCAGATAACAAAAAGGATTTATTATATTTGAAAGTTATGTGTAAGTTGAACATTCCAATATCGAACTTTTCTATTTATTATTCACAAATTCTCTTCAGTTTTTTTATTCATTTTTTAACATAAATATCGGTTTTACTGACGCCACTGTGTGGACATAAAAAGTTTTAGGTTTTATGTCCGAAACTCTTCCCGAAAATCATAAAATTTGATGGTGGATAAGATTTTGTTTTGAACGAGGTGAAATTGCAACAAAATTGCTTCATTACAACAAAGTAGCGAGATAAGAATAAAATCAACAATCATGAAATGAAAATGATAACATTTTCAAGGGACTTTATTGACTTATTTTGTTACTATTAATAGTATATTATGACACTAATTCACAATCGAGCCTTTAAAGCATGAGCAACAAGTTTAAGGCCACGACGCGGAGCGGAGTGCTCTTAAAGGCGATTAGACATTGGGTCCTATGATTGAACGTTTACGTTATCCGTAACGTACATGTTAGGCCGAGTTTTAACAGTAACAAGGCAAGTTCGTACGATGGAAAACTTTTTCCAACACATTACTGTTATTTTCCGCCTGTTATGTTCTAATTTAACAGGTTTCCATCATACGAACTTGCCTCGTTACTTTTAAAATTCGGTCTAACATGTACGTTACGGATAACGTAAACGTTCAATCATAGCACCCATTGTGTCATACGATATTTTTTAGTATGAATGCGTAATTACAATAGTAATAGTAGTAATAACTACAATCATTTTAATTGAAAATGCAAATTAATAATTTCCATGCATATTATCGAGTGGGTAGGTAAATGTCATTTGACATTTCATTTAATTATTAAACGTCATTGTTATACGTATTGAAAATGTCGACGGAAATTGAAGAATTAAGGCTAATACCTAAATTTAATACCTGTGAAATTAAAGCTTTTATACTACAAGGAATATGAAAAATTAGTATTATGGATGGACTACACTCAAAATATAGATGAGTCGGTAATGTTAGCGTATATATTGGAAATGTCCAGACTTTGCAAATCTGCGTCACTTTGGTGTATTCATTCAAAACTGCAAGCCATTCTAAGGGCTAAAAATGGAATAGCTTCTTAACACAAGTTGCATTCGTTTATGAAAGGAGCGAGCAAAAGTTAGAAAGTTAAAAATCTTTAGTTTTTACTAAAGAAAATTTATCTAAGTTTTTAAGTTAGGCTCCAGATAATACGTTTTTATTTTTTTTCGTTCATGTTACTTGTTTTTAGGTAAAGTTGTAAACAATTTGATTAATTTTACAGCTTCAGATAAAATCTGACATAATCTAATCTGATTTATTGAAGCGGTTACCTAGCAACCTTTATACGCACGGCGTGCGATAAAGAACCGATTATACACGCTTTTGGGTTTGTTTGGGATGGTTTATGATACGTGAATACTAAAAAATTATTTAATGATTAAATTTGACTTTCAAAGAAATTTTCTTTTTTCTCGCAATAAAAATTTTTATTAGGTAACAAACACAAAATTAACAAATTGTGAGTCATTTCCTTTGTTAATGTCAATAATTTTTTATTATGACACCAAGATAGTAAATTTTTGTATTAAGTAGTCGAAATCAGTGGTTTTTTAATTTAAAGGCGCATCAAAATTTGGTGGTAGTAAAAAACATTTATTTTATACTTGTTTATTTTTATTACACACTTTTGGTTACTAAATTGTTTATACAAATATAAAAGCAAAGATTATAGTTAAACAAATCTTACTTACTACGAATCGTATGTTCTAAACTCCAAAAGATTAAAAGATATTATAAAGTTTTGCAGCATTTCTTAAACAGCTTTCAATATTTGAGTTTTTGTTTTTAAATTTATTCCACATTCTAAAGATTTGTACCTACATAGAAAGTTAATCATAACATCTTTTGATGTTAATAAATTCAAAAATGTTAACTCTTATTTTTAATACGTATGAAAAAAGCTACTTTAAATGTCACAACTTTTCACTTAGGAGTTAGTGATGAATGAAAATGATTTGGAATTGGTATTAAACTCATGATCTCTGTTTTCAGTAAAAGGTCTATTATACATAATAAAATCTAATGATTAAAGTAAACCAATCAATCTTACCTCACCATTTACTATTATTTATTTTATTTTATTCTGCATTTTATTATTAATTTTATATCAGGAAAATCTTGTAAAAGGTATGTCGCTATATTTTGAGAATGTAATAATTTTAGCTTTACTTAAAAAAATGATAAATTCTACAATTTTCATTACATACTGTTTTAAAATTGCCTTCAACATCCTTTTACAATCTAAAAAAAAAAAAAAAAAAAAAAAATGGTACAAAAATTGATAAAATGCATTAGGCATGATTAAATCATTGCCGTTTTATTTTCCTCTTTCATAATTCGCGTATGTACTTTTCAGATTTCAAGATAATATTTTAGTGCAAAATTTATATGCTTTCTAAATGAAAACGGAGAACATGACGTATGTTTTGGTAGTTTTCTTTTTATGCATTTGCTTCCACTCTAATTTACTACAATGCGTTTTACGAAGAGGCAGAGACGGTTTTAATTCTACAAAGCCCTTATCGTTTCTTTTCAGGACCGGTTCTATATTTTATATACTCCGTACAAATAACTAGATATGTCATATAGTGGAGTTTATATAGACGATCTCCCTGTTTTTATTAAAGCGAATAAAGTAAATCCAAAATAAATATTTTTGAAAACTAGAAATTTTAACTTCTTAACCAAAACATTTTCAAAATATACGCATAAATGACATAAAAATATCGTATACATTTTTGACCAATTTGACTAAATCAAAAAATTTTTAATCTTACTTTATAAAACCGGCAACAGTGTGTGTATACAGTTTGAATGTAACGAGACGTTAGGCGTCTCCGAGGTATCTTTACTGGTCTAAAGGCGGGTACAGATATGAGCACGTACGCGTATGAGGCAAGCCGAGGACGCATGAGCATGCAGATGTGGACGAGCTTCCGAGGCGCGGCAAATTGTGCCGTGCGGCCTCGCCCCGATTCGTTTGTTGGCGGTACATCAAAGAGAGGCAATGCGCAGTACGTGCTCAGTCTGGACGGGGAATTTGTACCGAATAAATTATAGCGAGTTTTTAAGGTTTATTTCGCATAAAGTGAGGAAAAGGTTTTGCCTCTCCTGAATGTATATAATCAGCGATATAGTTTATGGAGAACAAGACAAAATAATAAAACAGGCACTCAACTACCAGACCTCCATTTTTGTTTAAATTATACTAGTGTTCTGGGTGTACGGTTCCGTGCTCGCGAATTCACTGGATCAGTAGCGAACAGTGCCTCGTGCGTCTCCATTCGTGTCTACAAAATGCGCCGCACGAGGCGTTCGGTTCGGCCTCGGCTTGCCTCATACGCGTACGTGCTCAGATCTGTACCCGCCTTAAGGTTAAAACTGGGGTGGTTGTGTTAGTACTGGATCCGTAAAGGCGGGTACAGATCTGAGCGCGTACGCGTATGAGGCAAGCCGAGGAGGCATGAGCATGCAGATGTGGACGGACTTCCGAGGCGCGGCAAATTGCCTCGTTGTGTGCGCCGTACCGCCTCGCCTCGATCCGTTTGTTGGCGGTACATCAAAGGGAGGCAATGGCCAGTACGTGCTCAGTCTGGACGGGGAATTTGTACCATACAGCACCGTATAGATTATAGCGAGTTTTTAGGATTTATTTTGCACGGAGTGGAACCAGGAAAATGTTTTGCTTATCCTGGATTTAAATAATCAGGGCGATATCTTAAAAGAGCAAAACGCTAGTTCTATTACAACACCATAAAAAAGTATATCCTTGGCAGGAAATCGGCCATCGATTCCTTTCTCTCCTTTTTTCTTTAATGTGCCAGATAAAATAATAAAACATGCCCTCAACTCAGCGTTGTCATCCTCATCCTTCATTTTTGTTTTAATTTTATGAATTTTCTGGGTATACGGTTGCGTGCTCGCGAATTTATTGGATCAGTAGCGAACAGCGCCTCGTGCGTCCACCATTCGTGTATACAAAATGCGTCGCACGAGGCATTCGGTTCGGCCTCGGCTTGCCTCATACGCGTACGTGCTCAGATCTGTACCCGCCTTAAGATAGGTCGACCTTCACCCATCTGTTTCATGTTTGAAAGTTTTTTTTTAATAAATAAAATATGTTAATAGATGTACCTCAAATGGGTTGCCTAAGAAAATACAGTCACGGACATTTTTTATTTATACAGGGTGTTTATTAATTGAGTGCCAATACTTAAGGGTGAATCATTGGGTGATTTTAAAAACAAAAGTTAATATCAACATATGTCGCAAATCTCTTAATTTTTGAGCTACAAGGTGTTTTAAGAAAAAAATAATTTCCTTTGACATAATTTTATTATTGGTTTTTCTCGGTCGGTTCTGGCCTAAAGTGAGAACTGTTTCAGAATTGATATATTTGCGCTTGCGCTTTTTCGCAAGTAGTTTTGTTTTTGAGATCATGGCCATGTTTTGTGTTGGAATTTTTACAAGGAATTTTCGAATGACTAATGAGAATGGAGCAGTTGATTAGTTGATGTTCTTCTTCTTCTTCTTCTTCTTTAACTTTATATGGGCTCAACTCTTCCGAATTATTTATCCAGCACTATTTTTTTCTCAAATTTTGTTAAGTGGAAAGGCTGCACCATAGTGCGTCGGACTTCTGTCCTCACTCTTCCACTGTATTTAATATTTCGTTAAAATATTCTTCTCATTTCTTGGCACTGAATATTTTATTTAAAATAGTTTTATATTTAAAGTCGGATGGTCACTTTTACTCTCGATATTTAGTGATTGTTTTAGGATTTTTGGACTCCCGATTCGGAGAACGCCCGATTAGTTGATGTTGGATCATAAGATTTTTTACGAATAAATTATTTAAGTTATCTACGTTTTACAATATTATGTGGCCTCTTTCTTACCTAGACACTGAACCTGTGTTGTTTCTTCTTTTTTATTTATAATTTACTTTTTGACATTAAACTGTTCTGGCAGTGTTTTGGTTTCGAATACAAGTGGAATGGTTACAGAACTGTTCAGAATTAAAGATCATTGCACACTAGTTCTGTGCAAGGTTCTGGAAGAATTCTAGAACGTGAACCGAAACAAACCTATAGGAAAAACCGAGATGAGACTCAACATACGAGCTGGTGAACACATTAGATATCCAGACAAGTTTACTTTTGGACATCATATTAAATTCAAGAATCATAACTTTACTCCTTCTGAGAATATTTTTAATTGGAACTTTAAACTAAATCTGCTTGAAGACCTTCAGATACACAGAGCGTTTAATTAACCAAATGTCACATGTGTTAACACTCAAATCCATATCAATAGCAAAGTGCCTCCTCTCTTTAAGAGTATTGGCAACGGTTGGTCTGAAGTTACCTAGACAGCTTTATGTTTAATCTTCTTTGCAGCGGAATTGACCTTGTCTTTACAAGCGATTGCTGATTTTGTGGCCAGGAGGGTTTTTTCTCCTCTTTTAGCTGGAAAAGCTGGTCTGCCTGCGACTTCGGTTTCGCTGTGGCCGGCCTGCTTAATTATGTTGTTTTCAGCTTGGCACCTTTTTAATTTTTAAAAATTCTTTAAAAAATATGTTTTTTTACCTTCATTTACTGTATAACCTATAATTCTATTTAATTCATTGTAATCATTTGTTGTTTAATAACTTTAATAACTTGATCTTACTTGATCAGTGGTACCAACCCACTTTTATCATTTTCGATATCAAATTTTTCACGAAATTCATTTCAATTTCTCAAGTTGGCATTTTTCTTGACAACTTCATTGTCAAATGTCAATTGTTGCTGTTTTGGCACATTGTTAAGATGGTCACTGGTTTAAAAAAACCCTGTGCGTATTTTTTGTACTCCAAGTTTCCTTCGCCTCAGAAAGCAATTGGCAAAATCTTGCTGCCTTCATGTGGAAGACTAGCAGTTTCTTATTCTCCGTAGTATCAGAAGTGTTTAGTTCTACATGGTCGGTTGAACCTCCACTTCTTTTGTTAAAATCTAACCACATTTTACAATGAATCAGTTACCGAATTTCGGTTTGGTTTTTCAATTTTCAATTATCTACGCTGCAAGTTATGGTGGAGACTTGGGACTGGTCAGTTGCTGTCCCTTATTAATTTAGTTTACTTTTCATGTATTCTGAAGTTTTTTTGACGAGTAAGTGTACAAAGTTTTTTTATTCTATTTTTTAGTTATGATAAGATTTTATTGTATTGTAACAGCTCCGTTTTTCTCTTATAGAGTCTGATGATGGCTTAAGAAGCCGAAAGCATTCAGACGAATTATTTTATGGAGTTTTATTAAATAAAACTTAATATTTATACACTTTAAATACCCTCTCGCTTCATTTCTTATATAAATAATGGGTCATTGACCATATAGTCCAGACCTAACACCTAATGGGTTCTTATTTCTGCTGGTAAATTATAAATTACGGGCTTTACGTTTCACATTGGCCGGAGAAGCGGTTGATGCCTTTAAAAATGAAATAAACACACTTGGTCAGGAGATTGGAGAAAATGTTTTCAAGAATGTTTTTCGTGGATACAAAAAAATGCAGTGACTGCGGAGCAGAATGAAAAAATATAAATAAATGGTTTTTTGTTGTAAATAAACTGTGTTTTACTACTAGTCTCAATAGAAAGCGAATCGCCCTCGTATAAATTTTTTGATGTAACTATTTCCACTCTTAAAAACGTTCTATCAAGTTAAACGAAAGTTACAGCTAGTTATAATATTTATATGTGAAAATGTAAGTGTCTCAGCTTCGTTATACAAAATCACAGCGCCATTACTACTCAGATCTACAGAACTGAGATTATTTAAAGTTTAACGTCGATTAAAATTCCAATTTTAAGGTTAGGAATTTGAATCGTTATAGTTACAGTTTATTAAGAACAATAGAAGGTTGGTGTATCATCAAATTATTTGTATAATTGTTGAAAATGTACAAATACACGGGCTAAGAAATAATAATGACAGTCTTACCTTTACAAATAATAAAAAACTAAAATATCACAAAAACTAGTTAACGTTTATGCTTTTTATTCCTAAGACAACGTACTATCGCAAATTATTTGAAAGGACTACTTACCTTTGCAAATGTGAAAGCTGCCACCTATCTTCGAAACTCTTATTCATGGAGGTTAACAGCACGGGGACACAGCAATTTTCCATCATAGAAAGTTGATGTTTGATAAATTAAAGCGAGTACTATTTAGACAAGACATTTTTAGTTTTGTATTATATACAACATATTTATAACATTTTTATTATTTAAATGTTTTATTCACATTGTATTGAGATTTTGTGTGTGGGGACATTACACTGAATTGAGATCTGAGGAAGGGACACATGTTAACTGAGGATGGAGGCCACCAAGGTTCTTCTAAATGACACATATTCAAAGGGTCTTTCGTTCATGTTTCGAACCCTATATAGTGATTATTTTATGATTTATTAATTTTGTTTTTAATTACTATATGAAATGGGTAAAGACGGCGTCCTTATAATCGAATATGAGGGACATTTAGTGCATGACCACATTGTGGATTAATATTAACCATATTTGTAATTTTTTATTTCACATTTAAATACTGCCTTTCCAGATGTTCGTTTAATTGAACTGTTGGGAATCCATAATGTGTTTTGATGTAATTAACAACTAAATAAAAAAAGTTTTGCAATTTGGTGATATTCGACCAGGCAACCTTAATTCATGTTCCCTTTTTGCAGCTCAAGTATTAACGTCACAAAACCATAAATGTATGAAGGGGGTCCCGAAATTAGATGGTCATATTTTAACAGCTTAATCTACATCCTAAAATAGAAGTAAAATTTCATATAAATATAGGTCTGAAAACGTTTCTTTGCCGAGTTAAAAGTGATCACATACTTTTGTAAATATTTTCTGAACGTTTAAAAATAACTAAGTGAAATTTGGTACAAATGCTTACCTTTTTACGCTCCTTTTAATGGACTAAACCTTAGTTTTTGATCATCTTCATAGGTGGGTAAATTAGGGGGGTTTAGGGCAAAATTGCCCTAAGTTTTTTTTGGCAGTTTTTAACATTTTTGACTGTAAAATTTGGAAAACCAATGTTTTCTTTATAATAAAGCTACTTTTCTTGTATCTCGCTAGGACGCACCATTTTCAAGGGAAAAGCATTTGAAAATTTCATGATAAGTTGATGTTATCTTATTCGAAAGTGTAAACAATAATTAGTAGGCCTATGTAATCAGAAATTTTATTTATTTCTTTATGTGTAAACCTTTTTGGTGAATATACCTTTTTAATTTTTATCTTTTAATTATGTTTTAATATGTTATGTGTATGTGTATCTATATATTTTTTTTGTCTATATTTTTCTAAATTGTAACTGTATTTTCTGTATCTATATTTATATATCTTTTAACATTGACACATGTAAAATATTTATTTTTATTTTACATCAATAAATACCTATCTATCTAACATTCGTCTTTCCCGGCGGAATTCATAACAAAATAATATTTTAGTGTTTTTGTTTATTTTTATCAACTTTATTCGTTTCTAATTCTAGGTTTTGAATCCAAATTTATATTGCTTCAAATTTTGTAGGAAACCTGCGTAAAAAATTACAAATAATATTCTACAATATATGTGTACCGTCCATGTTTTTTATTTACTTACCCTTGAAACGACGCGGAACTTCTCCAAATGTATATTTTAGGACTAACAAAAATTGAATAATAATTTTTAGACTTGTAACTAACAAAATTCGCTCAAGAAAAATTCTAGAAACTATAAAAACTTCAAAAATATGCTCTGAGAATATAAAATCACACAAAATGTACAAACAAAACTGACCGTTCCAAGTGCTTTTTGACAGTTGTGAGAAAACTTTGGCGCTACTATTAAAAATAAACGAATCACATCAAATATCAAGGAGAAAGAGAAAGTAATAGAAAAAACGGTTCATACTGGCTTCAAACAGATCCAGACCGTTAGTTATCTATTGTTCATTTGTTTATCTAAGCAAAAACCCCATTGATTGTAGGTTATTTGGATGCATTTCAGTTAACACTTGTTTCTTTCCCAATGAAACACTTTATATAAAAACAAATAAATTGTAATGTTTAGAAAATAAAATGAAACTCATGCAATTAAATAATAAATACTAAATTTTTTTATCATTAGCACACACATTTAGAAAAAATTAATAGGAACCTGAATTAACATTTTTATATGTGACCTCCAGTGGTACGGTTCTTATTATTATATTTCTCACTAAGGTTGCAAATTTATTGCATTTAAAATATCTCTTGAGCAAAAATTACTTAAACGCCAAGCAATTAGAAAGCAAATTCTTGACTCTCTTGAATTTTGTAACATCTCGTGAATTTCATTCAGAGAATCCTAATCGAGGTAATATGCACGTAAAATATGTAACGGACCAATTTGGAATGGCACATACATTTGCTGCTAGTCGCTAGTGTCGACGTAGACTCGACGATGCGATGCTCGAAATGTTCACAACACCGGGGAAGTTTATTCCTTGTTGCGAATATAAAAGTTCGGTATTGGCTTCGTTATGGGGATGCAGGTTTTGACGAAAACATGGAAAAGAGTTATGTGGAATCATGTATAAAAACACGACGGAAAATTAAAAACGAATTTATTACATTTTGGTATAAAATGGGAGTTCAGTCGGTAATTTGGTTAGAAGTAACTTTATAACAGTGACAAATAAAAGCATTAAAAATTCAAATTCTCGAGAGTGGCTATTTTTAAGAGTGAGAGAAAGGGGTGGCACAAAATTGATCGAAAAACATTTGATCGAATTGGAAATTTGATCGAAAATACATTTTATCGAATGGCATTTGATCGAAAATACATTTGATCGAATAACATTTGATCGAAGATATATTTTATCGAATAACATTTTATCGAAAAGACAGTAGATCGAAAATTCATTAGATCGAAAGGACAATATATCGACAATCAACATTAAAAAAAGTAAAACATCAAAAATCAAACGATACCATTCAACCGTCCATCTAATTCCTACTACCAGGGAAACTAAACTAAGCGGCTATCAAAATTAAGTACTAATGGCAAATTTTTCAATAATCTCAAATGATAGCTACCTCGTTTAACAAAGTTTATCCTTACAATATTGTTAATTTAAAAATAATTATTTTAGAGCTAAACGGTTATTTATCTTCATTGGCATTAAAGAAATGTGATTAATTCGCACAAAATATGTATTTCAATAAGGTCGAGTTGTCTCCCGATGAGACATTTTAGGTAAATTATTTTAAGATTTTTTATATAAAAAAATAAATTAATTTACCTTACCTGTGCGACCTGGAGCCGACGCGATTTGCCTCGAAAAAAAATTATAGAAAAATAAAAAAATTCAAACAAAAATTTTAACTAATTTACCTAACCTGTGCGGCCTGAAGCAATCGAGGGATGCTTCGCAAAAAAAATTATACAAAAAAGAGAAAAATAAAAATTTTAACTAATTTACCTAACCTGAGCTATTTAAATTTAAGTAATTGGTCTCGCGTAAGTTAGGTAAGTTTACTTTTTTTATTATAAAAAATTTAAATAATTTAGCTAACCTGTGCGGCCTGGAGCCCTCGAGGGTGGCTTCGCAAAAAAAATATACAAAAAAAGGAAAAATAAAGAAAACCTAAATTATTTTTCTAACCTGTACGGCTTTGAGCAATTTAACTGATTGCCCTGACAGTGGCTAGGTAATTTAGTTAGGTTTTTTAAAAAACTCTGTCAGAGCAATCAGTTAAATTGCTTCAGGCCGTACAGGTTAGGTAAATTAGTTAAGTTTTCTTTATTTTTATTTATTTAAAAAAAATAACTTATTTACCTAACCTGTATCAGAGCAATTAGTTAAATTGCTCCAGTCTGGAAACGTCGCGGTTTGCCTCGCAAAAAAATTTAACTGATTGCTCTCGTACAAGTTAGGTAAGTTAGGTACGTTACTTAATTTTATTTTATTTTTTATTTTTGCGAAGCAACCAGCGATGATTCCAGGCCGCACAGGTTAGGTAAATTAGTTAAAACTATTGCTTCCATTTTTATTATTTTTCTATAATTTTATGAATATTTGGTTTTCGATTAATTGTTTTTTCTATCAAATCTATTTTCGATCATTATTCTTTTAGATCATTTTTCTTTTCGATCAATTGTTATTCAACAAAAAGTTTTTTTCGATCAAATGCATTCGATCAAATGTTTTCGATCAAATGTATTCGATCAAATGTTTTCGATCAATTTTGTGCCACCCGAGAGAAAGAATCACTAACCGGTAAACCTCTTCCCTTCATTTTCTCTTTTCATCAAAAATGCGTGGGTTATATTTAACTTTTAGACTAATTATTATTATTATAATTATTATTGTATTCATTTTATCCAGGAATATTTTTATATGTATATAATAATCCCACTTCGTGTATTCTTAATAGAAACGTTTGCTCATCAAATCCAGATTGAATAAGTCTTAGCGGGAGTTGAATAGTAACCAAATCACAACTGCCCAGGCAGCACACTTTGGTATAAATTACGTATTTTTTTAGGTACTACCATACGTATGAATACGGTTGATGTACTACCAAATATATTCGTGAAAATGTCCGCCTTATAAACGTCGATTACTAAGAATTTATCCACCTATAATTAAACGTTTTTACTATACGTCTATATTAGATTTATAGTTGTAGTGTATTTATACTAATTCACTTTGGTATAAAATACGTTTTTTTATGTACTACAATATACGTATGGATACTGTTGATATGCTACCCAATATATACGTGAAAATGTCCGCCCTATAAACGTATATTTTTTTTATTTTTTATACGTCTAACATTACTACTTTATCTACCTTTAATTATCCTGTTTTACTATACGTCTATATTAGATATATTTGTATGATTTTTATTAATGTGTAAAATGCGTCTACCTGATATTGTTTTAATTGTATTTCAAACACAAATTAAATAAAGTGATCAAAACAAAATTTCTGAAAGGGGCCATGGAAAAATATTAATATTTCTTAAATGATAGTTTCTATTTAATCCATAGCAGGTGTGTATACACCAGAAATAGGCATTACTCGTGTTTCTATTTTGGTTGTAATTGGCCTAAATATTTAGAAAAATTTTTTGATCACTCGTTATATGTACAGCACAATATTTAATTAAAAAAAAAATAAACAATAAAATACTAAAAAATAAATAAATACAAAAAAATAAGCACTAAAATAGTGAATAACAAACTAAACGAAACTTTTCTTTAACTAACAAAAAATATTTCTGAAAATAAAAATCTTTGGATGTGTTGTATCCTAGACGGGCCTTAGCTAACTTAAGCTAATCTTGCATGGCACACCTAATCGTTCGGTCGGTTAAGTCGCTTGGTTCTCCCCCATTCCTATAATCAAAATGTAACTCAATTTTAGGGGAAATATTTTCTAAAAGCTCCGAAGTTAAATTTGTATTATTTTCTTGGAAATTATTATAAATAATAGAATCAGATGATTCTAATGTCCGAAGCCTTATTAATATTATCTTCATTGGGAATAAAAAAAAATTGATTTGACTTTAAAGCATCTTGAACATTTTGCGCTATTTTTCTACGTAGATGACGCAGAGACAGGGTTATTTTAGACATTTTATTAAATAAAAAACAACTGACCAAAAAAAAGGAAAATAAGTATGCCTGGAATAACTAGGTAACCTAAAAAATACGTATAAAAATAAAAGAAACAAAAGTAAGGTTATGTTTTGAAGTTTCTATACGCATTTAACACTGTACGTACACCTATAAAACAGTAGTTGTTGTAAAATGTAACAATTATTAAAGAAGTAGCTAAATTAAAACATTAATAGAAACTCACCTATGCTTTTAATCAATATCATTAAATCCAGGACCTGCTCCCACAAACCATTCCCTACACTGAACAATAATACTACACATACGCATGAGTAGAAATGAGAGAAGACCGTACCACTAGTCATCCTTCATCCGCCATCTAAAAATAGTTTCATGTGTATAGGGAATTTGTTATAAATATTACAGGTAATATAATTAAAAAAATATGAATGTAATGTAAATAAATATATCTTTAAGCTTTTAATTTAAATAAACCTAAATATATACATATTATTTACTTCTGTCTACTAGTTCATCGTAAACTGGTATTATGCGTTTAAGGTGACTTATATTTAAACGTAGAATAATATAGGTATATTAACTAGTATCGACAAACAGAAGCGTTTAATTTATCTGTTAAAAAACGTTAAGTATAAAAATGGTAGATGGTAAACGTTTAAAAAATCAACCAAGACGAAATTTAAACGGGAATTATAAACGAAGAAAACTTATTGTAATATAAAGTAAATTTATACGAATTTAATTTAAATAAACCTAAACGTATATTTAGGCCCAGTGTATATAAATAGTTCATCGCAAACTAAAAATAGTCGTATATTGTTAACTATATTTAAACGTAGAAAAATTTACAATTATATACCATAGGATGTATATAAAAAACGTATAATATATCGATTATAAGACACGGTATGTATAATAATCGTAAACTCTAAACGTATACGGAATCAACCAATACCAAAATTAAACGAGTATTACCTATAAAATACGTTAGTTATACTAATGTGTGCTGCTTGGGTGATAACCTTTGAATATCTTGGAAACCAATCACGTTTTATTACTGTTTAATAAAGTATTTTACTGAAAACTATTTTCCCTAAATGCTATCGTTTTCCGCTAACGAAAGTCAGGTCAAAGCGGTCAAAATGTTGAGTGGATTATAAACCATTGATGCCAAGTTGTATTAAACTTACTTCATATGTCTGCATTTTTGTATAAATAGAAATAGGTATGATTGACAGGAAATTTTAAAAATAATGCAAATATTATTTCAGAATTAAGGGTAAATAGTTCAAAAAACGAACACCTATAAGGGGTTGATTAGAGAATACTACATTTGTTTTTGTACATAGGTAATTTATTATTGGAAAACGGTAATTTTTATCAAGACTGACTTTGTTTCGGTATGTTCCGTTTCGTGTTATTTCAATAAAGTATTTAGTGCGATACAAGCAAACCACTCAAATTGTATAGTATTGTATAGTATATTTCTACGAATCACTAAAGAAAATCTACAAAGTCCTAAAAAGTAATTTAGAGGTTATTAATAATTAACACAAAGATTTGAAATTCTGGATTGTACCAAATTATAAAATTTGAAAAAAAAAACGAATTTGCTTGAAATCAACCCGAATTTGAACCTCGGACCTTTCATACGAAAACTCATCCCGTAAAATTTCGCGATAACTTATCATTTATTTCTCTTTAACATTTACACTTAAATAATTGGTTTAGGTCATTGTGTTATAATTTTACCAAAATTTTCGGTTTCTTTAACTGTTAACGATGAATATCTAATGTATTGTTATTATTTTTTATTCGTTATAATAATCACTCATTTTTATCCTAATAAAAAGAATAAGATAATTAGTTTGACAATATCGTCACTAATTTAAAACAACTCAAGAAAAAAACAGTAATTTGTGTAACAAGAACGTATATGAAGACAAAGTTTGAGCACGACGCTCTAGGAACTCAATTGTGTAGTTAATTTTTTCTACGACCCAGAAACGAAAACCTACAAAATTTTAAAATTAATTTAAATAAATATTTTAAAAATTTTTAATTAGTCCTCGTCCTGGATTTAAACCCCGGACCTTTCGCATGAAAATTATTTTTGCAATAACGAGACAAACAACTTTTTTTTAATACTGATAAAATTAGATTGGTTTAGTGTCAATAAAATTTACGATTTATTTGTAAATATAGACGAATATCTTGTGGAATGCTATTATTTTTTTACCGATTCTTCACAAAAACACACATTTAAATTATATTTATAACTAAAAAAAATATAGTGACAATTAGTTTGGCAGAATTTTCACTTAATTAAAATTTTAAAAAATAATAGTATTTCGATCTTTCTAGAATGAATATTAAATTTTCTATTTATTCAGTAGAATGTAATGGCCTACTTTTAGGTTCTGTAGTCTGTGCTTAAAATATATGTATAATATCCGTGTGGGTGTTAGAATATTTAGTTGGCGACTAAACGTTTGGTGGATTTAATAATAATGATAATAATAATAATAATAATAATACTCTCCATAATTCACCCTCTTACGAGTGAATTTTAACCCCAAAAGCTGTGCTATTCCGGGGAAGGGACGGGTATTATTAATATTTGCCGTGGCGCTCCGGGGCGACTTAAAGATGATTGATGGTGCCATTGGACTTACCCCATCTTCGCAACGATAACACATGGCGATGTTTACAATCTGTATATCATATCAACAGAAATTTCTGCTGATACGGCATCCATCAAATCCTATAAAGAAATATGCAAATAAATTGGTCTTCTATAGGATTCAAAGCCGTGTCTGAACCACGAAATTGCTTGCAAGTGAATGCGAGCGCGTTAGACACCTACGCCATCGATCCAATACAGATTATACACATTATAGAATAGATATAACGTTTTATTCATTTAATAGATTGATATGTAGTTATACAGGGTGTCTGTAAAAGGTCTTTACAAAAACATACCACATATTCCTTAGACCAAAATAAGTCGATTTAAGTAAAATTACCTTAGTACAAAGTTGCTTCGTTTGGGCTCCATTAGTAGAGTTTTATGTGGCAAAAAATGGTATTAAAATTTTGTCCGATAATTATACATAGGCGTAGAACTTCATTTTTTAAATAATTGCACCTTTAAAAATTCTACGCCAATGGAAGAAAAGGAGTTTGAGTATGAAATTTAGATTGCGCAACTCATTTACTTTAAAAAAGGTACTCTTGATAAGACTCGATTACTCTCATGGTTTTCGCTAAATTTCTGTTTTAATAATTTAGAGTGTATAGGTTTCACAAAAATATTTATTTACAACATAATCAAAATAGAGATTTTACAAAACTTGTTCAAAATGTTCACCATTTTCACGCATACAAAGATTTATACGTCGAAGAAAATTAAAATGTATCCTTTCCATAACTTCTTCATCACCTCTAAGATTGTTTATTGCATCTTGAATACGTTGCCAGAGTTGTTCCTCATTTTCTACAGGTTCCCTGTAAACTGTGGATTTCAGTTGTCCCCATAAAAAGTAATCCATCAGTGTTAGGTCTGGGGAACGTGGTGGCCAGTCTACAGGTGCGTCATTACCTCTGCCTATCCATTTGTGTGGATATTGTTCATTCAAGTGGTTTCTAATGTTTAAAGAAAAATGTGGTGGAGCTCCATCTTGCATAAACCACATATCTCTCCGAAGTTGGAGAGGTAAATCTGGCAACGTATTTTGTAGAAAATCCAAATAATTTTCTCCAGTTAATCTTCGTGGAAGTATGACAGGACCAACAATGAAATTACCAATTATTCCAGCACACACATAATTTTGAATTCGTGCTAAAAATGGTTTACCTTTATTGCATACGGATTTTCAACGGCATAAACATGTTCATTAAGGGTATTAGTTATACCTTTTGTTGTAAAACCCGCTTCATCGGTAAAGAGAACCTTCTTGACAAAGTTTGGATCTCTTTCTCTTTGCATATTAACAAACCGACAAAAACACAAACGAATTTGAGGATCATGGACTAATAATTCTTGTACTGGCTTCTTATGGTATGGATATAGCAATTGTTCTCTAAGCACTTTATGAACGACATCTTTACTTACTCCTAGTTCCCTTCCAATTCGTCTGGTGCTTAATTCTGAATCTTCTTCAACACGTTCTAAAATGTCTTCTTCAACTTCAGGAATCCTTACAAAACGTTCTCTTCCATTATCAACAGTGTTGGGAGCAAAGGAACCGGTCTCCCGAAGACGTCTCTCAATAGCAGCAAAAGTTGGGTGGCTAGGTACACGATGATTTGGAAACCTTTCAGAGTACACCCGGACACTCTCTCGAGCATTTCCTTCACAAAATCCTAATGTCAGTAACATATCGGTATATTCTGCATTGGTATATTGTACAGCCATATTAATAAACCACGAATTTGTTTTTTTAATTATTGAGTCAGATAGAACACTTTCAATCGTTAACAAGAGATTAGGTGTTAAAACTTGACAATATTTTTATTTAGATGGAACTACGGAAACAATAAACAATAAATGTTTTTGTATACGTATTGCAGGCAAATAATTAATATTCCTCAAAAAATCGTAAATGGCAAGAATCGAGTATTTTTGTTAAAAGTCTCGATTAGAGGTGTTGAAGAAGATATGAAAAAAGTACATTTTTATGTTTTTCATCGTATAAAATTTTGTTCGATAATAATACATAGGCGCAGAACTTGATTTTTTAAATAATTGCACCTTTAAAAATTCTATGCCAATGGCAAAAAAGGGGGTCGAGTATGAAATTTTGATTGGGTAATCATTAACTACAAAAAAGTACCCTTGATAACACTCGATTTACTCTCATGGTTTTGACAAAGTTTGTATTTTAATAATTATTGTTTATGTTCTAAAATTACTAAATTGCAAATTTCGTCAAAACCATGAGAGTAATCGAGTCTTATCAAGAGTACCTTTTTTAAAGTAAATGAGTTGCGCAATCTAAATCTCATACTCAAACTCCTTTTCTTCCATTGGCGTAGAATTTTTAAAGGTGCAATTATTTAAAAAAATCAAGTTCTACGCCTATGTATTATTATCGGACAAAATTTCAATACCATTTTTTTTGCTACATAAAACTCTACCAATATACCAAATTTCACCAAAATCGCATATGCCGTTTTAAATTTATATGGGAAAAACGATTTAAATATTGTAACTTCAAGGCCCTCTGGATCCCAAACGAAGCAACTTTGTACTTAGGTAATTTTACTTAAATCGATTTATTTTGGTCTAAGGAATATATGGTATGTTTTTGTAAAGACCTTTTACAGACACCCTGTTTATTCATTCTGTAGATTCTGTAAAAAATAAAAATGAACAATTTTTTCTACACCAACATGGGTATTAGCTTATCTACGCAAAGACTGCAGAACGAAAAAGTATGCCATTGCGTTCAACTTAACGAATATATTTCATATCCATTTCACTGCAAAAAAATTAAATCCACCAATCACAGTTCATATCTTGGCCACTCGGCTACAATTGTTTTTTAAATTTTATACGAGTGACAATTCTGTCAAAGTAATTGTCAGTATATTTTTTAGTTAACGTAAAAATGAGTTATTCTTGAGAAGAATCGATAAATAACATTTCTTTTTATTTTGTCTCCATTTACAAATAAATCTTAAACTTCAATTGAACTACCTATTTAAAACTAATTTAATTAAGAGAAATAAAACTAAAATCGTTAGTGTGGCGATGGAGGTGAGGACACGGCATTTTTTCTTCCACGCGAGAGGTCTGGGTTCAAATCTTAGTAGGGGACTAATTAAATTAAATCTTTTTTTTTCTTGTTTATTTTATTTTAAAAATGAGGTAGAGTCATAAATTATTTTAAAATTAGTTATTTTGTCTTAAAAACCTAAAATAATTTTTTAAATTTGTACATTTTCGTTAGTGGGTCATAGAAAAAATATACTGTACAACTCGAGTGGATTGTCCATATCAACTCTTGTTACACAAACCACTAAACTAGTTCTACTTTGGCTTTCGCATCTTTATTATACCTTCTCGTAAACAAATGCATTTAGCGAATGTGGTTTGTGGATAAGGCGTTGACTTTTCAAACTAGAAGTCGTGTGTGTTCAGCTCTCGGTGTAATCGTTTTTTATATTTTATTCTAGTTTTTCTTAGTTTTATATTCACATTTGTCTGATGTTTACAATATGTCTTGAAGTCACATTTGTCAATGAATTGTAAAAGAAAAAAATACCTATGTACGTGTTAAGTTAAATCTGTGTTTTTTTTTCTTTCTCCTGGGCTCGTCTGACTATGTGTCTCCGAATAACACTGAAGCCTATTGGCTTATTGTGTTTTACCCCATGTTAGTTCATAGCACCCACTCTGTCACCTTTGTACCTTGTACAAGTTTGTACAGATCCTTGGGTGGGTGGGTGGGTTCTATACGTTGTTGGATCAACCTGGGGTTGTCCAAAAAGAGCCTGTCTTTTGCGATCTAGAGCTTCGCATTCGCACAGTATGTGTTTGGCCGTTTCTGGTTTCTTGTGACATAGTCGGCACATAAGTTCCCCATTGTACATGCCAATTTTGTTCAAGTGTCCCTTTACTGGGGAGTGCCCAGTCATGAATTCTGTTATCACTTTCAACTGGTTCCTATTCATTAAGAGTAGTTATCCAGTTCTTTTGGGACATGGTCTGCCTATGAAGGCTTTTCCATGTGCCTGTTTTGGGGTGCTTTCCCAATAGTTGATATGTTGTTCCCGAATCCAGTCGTTTATGAAACCCCCGACTGTACTTTTTGGTACTCCTGGGTTTGTGTCTGGTTCCGGTATTTCTTCTGACCCTTTGCAAGTTCTGCAGCTTTTTCGTTGCCTTCGATCCCTTGGTGACCTGGCACCCAAAATAGTTTTACTCTATTTCGGTCTGCCAGTGTTCTTAGTTCTTCGATGCATTCCCATACCAGCCTCGACGTAACTTTCTGACTCGATATGGCCTTAAGTGCCGCTTGGTTGTCTGACATCATTTGAATATGCTGATTTTCGACAGCTCTTTCATTGTTCGTTTTTACACATTGCAAAATTGCGTATACCTCGGCCTGAAATACCGAGGAATGTATTCCTATAGCATAGCTATGGTTAGTATCAGGGTTTTTAGAGAATACTCCTGCCCCAGTGCCTTCCGCAGTCTTAGACCCGTCTGTATACTAGGTTTGTTCCTGTCGTTGGGCATTGTGCTCCCTTATGGTGATCTCCGCTCTTTACTGTATTAAAACCTCAAATGGAGCATTAAAAGAGTACCTCTTGGTTATGTGGTCTGATCTCATGTCTAGCACGTCTCCTGTCACTAACCTTGAGATACTCATGTGATCTGTGTTACGCTGAAACCTTTTCTAAAAAAATTTAGTTTTTTTGAACATAAAAAAATTGAAAATTGTCAAAATAATCGTATCTTTGCTAATTTTTTTAACTAACTCAAATTTGGGCGTCGTTAATATTCGTTTGGGTACGTATCCGGATTAAATGTTAATTATGGTATAATACTCGTATGGACATCCGTCCACATTTTATTCGCTAGAGTGGCCCTCTTCTTTGATGTTACCGCTACAATTTCGCTAGTCGGCAAACGTCAGCGAACCCTCGTTGGTATTCGCTAAACCGCCTATGCCGCGCCAACGAAATGCCTTTGTTGGCATTCGTTGACACATTATTTACGAAGCTTAATACTTATTTAGGCATTTAAAACAAAAGAACTTGTTGGTGGTGCATTTAGAAAGTTTGCACATACGATGTATTCTATCTACAATACGTAAAATCATGAATAAGGGATTAAATTTAAATATTTTATGTTGAACACAATAAAAATATTAAAAAAGTACTTATACATTTTTCATAAATTGACAGGCATGGCGACTACTCACATTCTTTAATTTTCTCTTACTATACGGAGAATGGTCGCACTGCGCTACGTTCTGAGTGCCTTTTAAAAGGAGATAGAAAACTCCGCCATTTTGATGCCTTATTACGTGTTGCCTACATCTTGGCGCAATATTTTTAATATTTTGCTTGCTGCTGTCAGTGTCACAGAATATTATTTTTGGAGTCACAGTTTATTGCTAAAGAATCAGTTATCTCACTCGGACCAGTTGAAAGTTCCAAAATAACATCCACTCCAGGGATACAAATTCAGGATGCGCAGAAGACTGCTGTTTTATTATAGGCGGTTGTCATATATTGTATTATTGCGCAGTGTATAAACTGAAACATTGAGATCAAAAGTGCCGACGCAGAGTGAGCGAACTGATTCTTTAGCTATAAACTGTGGTAAAGGCATCAAAATGGCCGCGCCCTATGTTGGGCGTGTCGGACCTCTCTCTTGCACCGTATAATAATCAAAGTATGTGCGACTACTATTTCGAGTAAAAATAGCGTCCAAGATGGAAGAAAGACTATGTCGCAACCCCCTTAGATATAAGTGCCCTGCTCACTAACAGCTATTGTTTGATAGGTCGTAAGTAAATTCTTCTCTTAAAGCCATTTATGTAGTGTGTTATCTATTTCACGAAACTATGACGTCATTAATATTTTTTTAAATGGATCATATGATATTTTATATTAAAACAAGTTAGTCGCTTAATATACAAATCCCAATCCTAAATAATAATAATTTTAGTTTTTCTCGAACAGTTAAAAAAATTATACCATATGACTTTACAGCTTTACGAAATAAAACAAGAAAATCTAAAATACGATGTAGTCACAAATACATACAGAGTGCAAAGTGATTTGTCAATGTTGCTTGCCATTATTTTAATTACAGGTACTCTTGAATAGGTACAGATTTCATCTTCCGTTTGGTTTTAAATGATCAAAATTATGTTCCGAATAGAATGTTTGAAATCCTTGATGAGAACAAGTCGAACTGGCTCTGTAAACGAATGCGTGAACTAAAATCATCGGTAAAGAAGGTATACAATGTTATTACCGCGTATATTATTTGAAATTTCGTCTTGTATTTTCTTCGTCATTACATCAATTTGAGAATTGGTTTCAACGTAATTGTAATTGGTTTTTATTAGACTATTTCCTTGTATCCGTAAAAAAAATATATTTTATTTTTCTATAATTGTTTAAACTTTTATTTTTATTGTTTTTAGAGTTGCATTATTGATATTAGCAACTGCTCTGATTTATTTAAAAAATGTCTACAAAATCTTAGGTATTCATCTTTTATAGATTTCAAATTCATTTGGAAATAAAATTAAATGCAATTAAACTCCCACCTTAAACAAGTACAAACTGGTAATTTGATTTTGGTAAGAAAAAATATGTTTTAGAATTTCTAAATAAGCAGATACCTGTCCAAAGTGGCAACACATTTCGCCTCATCTCGTCAAAATAAAAAAATTCACGTCGACCGCCCTTTTCCGTACCACACCACCTCCCTTCATGCATAAAGCAATTATCTGGATTCAAAGCACGACGAGTCGCCGGATAGATAACAAATTAACTCTGTTTTGCTTATGCCGGAAGAATTGCCGCCCGCGCGCTCATCGCGAAATAGGATTACGCTGAACTACGATAGGAATCTGGATTTCGGATTAAGGAGCTACGCTGCAGAAGGAGAGGAGACATTCCTGCGGTTTTAGGTAATTAGGCTGTAATTATGTACCCTAGATCTAAATGTATCGCGATGTTAATTTTTCACTAACTAGTGTATCAATATTAATGTTAATATGTGTTGTTGATAAACGAAGCAAGTGGGTGACTTATCATACAGGGAACACCTATATTTTAACTTTATAAAATTCGTGTGGGTAATTATTTAAATACTAGGTATGTGAGCAAAGTCTTTGAATGACGTCATATTTTATAATCTTACTTCCCATCATATAAATAGGACTTTCCAACAAAAATCAGTTTTAGAACACATTGCTAATTATAATAAACCAGACTAAGCTAACTCAAAGTAACCCAAACGTTTGCGACAATTATTTTTTGTTGAATAGAACTATTTGGATAATGGAAAAAAGTATTATTACAAAATATGGAGAATTTGGAGAAGAGTTAGTAGACGTTGCCAAAAAAGTAAAATAATTACCTACTGCAGCAGTTCTTTGATTATTCACATGTATTCATTTCATGAAATTACAGTTTTACTGAAACATGTCATAGTTTTGTATAATATACTAGAATTACCAGAGTTAAATACTTTTTTATTTAAAAACGTAACTTTAAAAAGCAAAAGTTCGTTTAAGCTGAAAAAAAAACCAAAAAAAATTGAAAAACCGTGGTGGAGTAGCTACCGAGGTATCTGGGACGGGAACTGCTACCCGGCGCCATTAAGGTTTAGGCGCCTTTAGGATTACACACCATATTTCCTACAATTCCTTTATTTTCTAAAATACAATATACCTGATTATTGAGATTTACATTGTACTTATTAGGTTTGTTCTTCCCGCCCCCTATGGGCGCGACTTCTGATACCCGGCGCCACTCAACGTAGCTACGTCACTGGTTTGTCGGTCTTGTCTTCTCTTCTACCTTGACACGTGATGCTCAAATGGGAGATCAAACTATTAATAATTCGAGAGACGCTAAAATGATGGTTCCCACCTTATCGAGACTGAGGCCCACAAGGCTAAACTCGTAGCGTAACAAAAACGAGAAATGATTTAACTTGGAACTAAAGACCGAAAGCCGATAGTAGTATTAGGACGTTGAATTTTTTGGTTTGTGAAGCATTGGCATTAATTAGGGTAAACCATGTGATGATTTCCATAAGCCTTTATTTATAAAACCATTCTATATCGCCTTTTGATTAAGGTTTACAAACTTGTTTGAGCAATTAATCCAATAATAATTGGCCCCTTTACCTCTTGAGCCTGCTCATGTGAAATATTTGGGCTCCTTACTTCGCCTGTTTATATAATATTAATAAAGGACAGAAGGATGAGTATTGCAACTATGTTAAAATAAATAAATAAATTAGCTTTCAGTTCAGAAATATGTTCAGTACATAACTGATATTTATTTATAAAATAAAAATGACATAGTACCATTGCCATACTTTCATGTATGGCAAGCCATCACTAAAATTTCCCAAAATACAATTTTTATTAAAGGTTTAAAAAATTTAATAAACTGCCTACAGAAATTAAAAAAAAAAACAATAAATGTATTCAAAAGTAACCTCACACAATACTTGATAAATAAACAGAACGAATACACTTTCTTGTGATAATACTCTTTAAACCTGCCCTTTTTAAGTATTTCCCTTAACTTATTGTTATTTTACCCCTCGTTTTACCCGCATTTATTATAAATTATTTCTATTTTGAGATCATGTACTTTATTTTAAAAAATTACAGATGTTATAATAATATTACTTACTATGTTTAAATTATTAATAGTTTTGCGACGATAGGTTATAGCAACTTATAGCCACAAAACTATTTTTGTGTTAAAGTAGATTCATAGAGAGCAATGTAATTTACAAAGGCATTCTTTCAACATACAAATAAATGACAATTTTATAATTAAAATAAAAAACAACAAAATACCTCGGTACCAAGGTAAGAAGATTTATTTTTAAATTTTATTTATTGAGGAAATTTATGACTAGAAGTTTACTAATTATTATTTACTATTCGCTGGTTGAATATGTACTCCAAAATCGTATAATAAAATTTTTCTACAAGAAAACTATCATTTTATCCTACCTTTGTATAAGAACATTATATTATCTATCTTGCTGTACCTTTATGGAAAGCCTGAATTGAGATATACTACAAATTATTTGCAATAAATATCAAGAGAAGTATACATTTTTAAATAATTTGACATTTAAGAGCCTTTCACGCATCACAGTTGACATCTTGATACTTGAAAGGCACAGCCTAGCATTATTCGGATTTTTGATTGTTTTTCGCCCTTTTTCAGTTATTTGGCGGAATTAATCATTATGTGGGAGCTTTGTGACCATGGATTAGCACAGTATATCTTAATTTGTTTTACTTAATAATAAAATGAAAACGATTTTATTTATATTTTATTTTAGTACATTTAATTTTTTTATAGTTTTGTGGCAAATAAAATCATGTAATAGCCATTTATAAAACCAGTTACGAAATTTCTTATGTAACGAATGAATATTTGCGGGAAGATCAGAGGGAGGTCCCGCAACTTGAACGAGTTACATAAAACGGCATTTCGAATCGTGTCATATACAATATTTTATCTAATTTTGACTAGATTATTTATAAAATTGTGTTTTCGTAAGAAATAACTGACATCTATGCAACCATTATTACTACTTTCTTGTATTGTTAGTTGCATTTGCATTATTTTATTGACAGAACATAATATTAATTATTTAATCTCAACGACTTGTAGTGGTTTATATGGCTTGTTGGTTTTAGTTATTTAGTTTAAAAAAGTCGGTTATTTTGTCATGTATTGTGTTTCAATTATTTTGTGCTGATTTAAAATGAAAAATAAGAACCAAAACAGGTTGTAAGTTTAACCAAATTATATTTTTATAAGTCAACCTGTCCTTTGATATAAACTTTCAATAACAATGTATATTATTGATTTTTAAACCAAAAATGGTTTATTTTTATTTCTTTTCGTTTTGCAACTGGTGATTTAATGAATTTTTTGAAATCAGTTCCGTAATTTTATTATTCAGTTGATTGCGTAAAGTAGATAATTTTAACACTTGCTGAGATTACAAACAATGTCACTTTTTATGTCAATATTAGAAAAATTCTTTTATATCCTTGTACACCCTTAAGAAACCATCGTACATCCTCATACATCCTGGCAAATCTTTGAACATCCTCGCAAATGTTCGTACACCCATACATCCTCATACGTTCTCTAGAAATCCTCATATGTCCTGGTAAATTCTCATTTTTGTACCCCTACATCCTCAGTGGTTTTATCCCTCGATACAAACAATGCATTGAAATCAACTAAAATGTATTATTGTTGTTTGTTATTGTTATTCCAACGACAATATAAACTCAATATTTGTTTTTGTGAATATATATTTTTCTTAAAAAAGCACGTTCTTATATCCCTTTAAATTATAACCGCCTGCCAGATAGAGAAAATAAGTACTGTATATTATAAGTAAATCCAATATTGTCAACATTGGTTTAAACAGGTCATTAATTACAAAGTACATTTAATTAATTGTTCCGATATTTAGATTTTATTGTAAAATATGACTTTAAACATAAATAAATATAACCGAAGTTTGATGCAAGAGATCATAATATATCGTCGATGAATGTGCAAAACCTCTTATTAGGCATTTTTTTCAAATTCCAGATTTTTACATAAATCTGTTGCCGTATTAGAAATACATCTTTACTTAAAACTACGTATAAGAATTCATAATAATATTGAAATTATAAGCCAAAAACAAAACCTCGTATTAGCAGTGTCTAATCAAAAACACGTATGGTATGAGCCTGTTTTGTTACTGATCCGCTATACTTTACATCGTGCCCTTGTTTAAAGTGATTTAAATTGATGAAGTGATACTTTTTGAGGTGGTAAGTAATGTTTTAAATACAGATTTATACTCTCTTACTCGGTTTTTAACTCCTGTTACAAACAGATGTACGTTGATTGATTTTTGTTAATAAATAGGAGGTTTTTAACAAACTATTTTATACAAAAACATAGTCCTTAATAAAAATTATTTGGCTATTAAATTACAGTTGAAAAATAAAATTGAAATAGGACAATGCTGAATGATTTTTTTAGTTATGTTGTTACTGAAATAGGTGCTAAAAATGATATAGTAGTAGTTTACCAAAACGATAATTTTCGGATTTTTTACTTACAGATATGGCTTTAAAAAGAAGCAAACTTATTTTAAAAATGGCTACATCTTTTGCACCAAATACTTTCGTTCAAAATAGTAAAAATATTCAGTGTAAAAGTAATGAAAACAATGACGATGATGCAGAATCAGTTGAACTTGCAGAGTCCATTACAAATATTGCAGAAAGTATTATTAAAATTGTTGGTAGTAAGGAAAACTAAAATTAATATTAGAGAGTTAAAGCAATGCTAGAAACGTATGCGTATCTCTCTGACGTAAACGTAGAAATTGACGGTACGTTAAACGTGCAATCTGGAAGAAAACAATAATTAAAGCAAAAGCATTGACGTAAACGTATCTACAACTTTATAACCTTATGTACTTTTTGAGAAAAATATTGATAGTTATATTGAGTAAATTATGAATTTAGGAGCTTTAAATGATGATGATTTTTTAGATGATTAGATGATGCTGTAGTATTACAAATTCTACATAATAAAGAAAATTTGGAAAGTAGTGATGTTTTATATGGTATATTTAGTTTTAATAATCTATATAATTAGACTTGGTAGAGCACTTGGCTTCCCAGATATGATTACAACAAATGATCGAGTATCAATGTCCGGTAATTTTTACTAATTCATTTTTTCAATGAACTTTCTAGGAATAAATATGTGCAGTGTATATTATATAAATTACAAATGAAACTCGTTTCGTATTATGGCTCAGAATTTAAAAAAAACAACAATACCCAATAAACCAATCAGACCTGTCTAAATAATATAATCTATCATAAACGTTTATATTGGTTTATGCTGCAAAAAATACCTTAATATAAAGTTACAATTATGAAGACTAGAGTACAATCTGTCGTTAGTTTTATTAAATTGGGTGAGATTGGATGCTCACGAATCATTTACTCGGCTCGATACGAATACGTATTTGGCATTCGTGAGAACACGTACGTTTACGTCAGACGTAAATAGATACGTGGGAAAAATAGCTGTTGTGCATGCGTAAATGTCATTAATAATAATAATAATAATAATAATAATAATAATAATCTTTATTCATGTGCAAATTGGTTACAGTGAAAGAATATTAATACATAAAATATTACTAAAATATATCATCATAAATTAAAATAATTAACAAAATTAAAAAAAATACATTGAATAAAGATAGAATACCGATAAGTGCTAAAACACTTGTGTCGGTTAAGACAATAACATAATAAATACTAATCTAAAATGACTTAAACAGATTTAAAAATTAAAAAATATAAAAAATATAAAAAATATAAAAAATATAAAAAATATAAAAAATATAAAAAATATAAAAAATATAAAAAATATAAAAAATATAAAAAATATAAAAAATATAAAAAATATAAAAAATATAAAAAATATAAAAAATATAAAAAATATAAAAAATATAAAAAATATAAAAAATATAAAAAATATAAAAAATATAAAAAATATAAAAAATATAAAAAATATAAAAAATATAAAAAATATAAAAAATATAAAAAATATAAAAAATATAAAAAATATAAAAAATATAAAAAATATAAAAAATATAAAAAATATAAAAAATATAAAAAATATAAAAAATATAAAAAATATAAAAAATATAAAAAATATAAAAAATATAAAAAATATAAAAAATATAAAAAATATAAAAAATATAAAAAATATAAAAAATATAAAAAATAGTTAAATAGTTAAAAATAAGACGATAAGTGGTACCTATATATCTTCTCCATTCAGTTTTCGAAGAAATGGTTAATGCCTTCATTGGGATTTTCTATAATGAACTGTCTTAAATTCGTTTTGAATAGGAACTTACTGACTAGTGTTGTAATTTCATGAGGAATCATGTTGTAAAGTTTAGGTGCTAGGTAAGTATATGTTGATTGTGTAATTCTTTTCAACATTAAAGTTGTAACAAAATGATGCCTTTGTCGAGTATTGTAGGTATGTGACGGAAGTTGGGCAATATATTTATTGGTATGTATATATTTATTGGTATGTTGTTTATAACAAGACGCAAAAATAAAAAGTTGTCTTAAATTTAAAATTTTTGTTTCAACATGAAGCAATTGTATTGGATACCTAGCGTTTTTTTCAAAAATTAATTTTGAAAATCTACGCTGAATTACTTCAAGCGGATGTATATGCGTTTTTAAAGCTCCTCCCCAAGCTGTAGATACGTAGATAAGTATACGTTTCTGGCATTGCTTTAACTCGCTATTTACTCATGGATACAGTTTTAGCTGATTTAACTTCTGAAAATGGTCAGTCAGTTGACTATATTTTTATGGAAGTGGGTTCCGCTAACAAGTAGCTTTTTGACTAGATTCAAGAGCTTAATTCCAATATTAAATATCATGTTCTACAAGAAGGTCCAGAAGTTGCACCTAAGGTTTTTGACACCCTAACTTCTGTTAATTTAAATTTTCAAGAAAACCCTATGGACATGTAGAAGAAAGCTGTGAAGCAACTGATAATGAAAAACAAGATCCGGACTTTATTATTATGCAAGAACTACAAGAAGTTGCAGAAAAAAATAACGGTAATGACAATCTTAGTGATCTCAGTGAAACTAAGATGCTAGGAAACAATAACGGAAATAAAAACAAAACTCGTTTAACTGATGTACGAAGAAAACGTGCAGTCGAGAAAAAAAAAACGTTTAAAAGGAGAAGAGTATGAAGGTATAGGCAATACAAATATATCAAAGTTGGTAAAGAAAGAAAACTAGGTGTACGTTGCACCTCTGAGAAATGTAAAAAAACTAGACGACTTGTGCTAATTTTAGTGAAGAAGTCAGCCAGAAATATGACCTCCTGGAAAAGCAGTTCTTTCCACATTAGTCGATGTAGTTGATAGTAAAAAATAGTCGAAGTTACTAAATTTTTGGTTTGTAAGAAGATGTTTTTATCTACACTATGTCTTATTGAATGGTGTGTAAGGGAATGGACCCTTAAACCTGAGAAAAATACAGGAATGCACCAAAAAGAAAATCCCACTTTATCTTTTTCTCGAGTAAGGCAAAATATTACGCATTGTGAAACCAAAAAACCTTGACTAGATTTTTTAGAGAATTGCCAAAATTACCCAGCCACTATTGTCGAGCCTCTTCAACTAAACTTTACCTTGAACCTCTGTATCAAGTTAAAAATGATGTTTATAGGCAATATATAAAGTACGCGGAAGAAAAAATGGTAATTCATTATCACGACGTGTTTTTGTTAAAGATTTCTAGTCAGAAACTTTGTCTTTATTTCGTCCAAAGAAGGACCAGTGCGACCTCAGTATGTCGTATCACCAACGTCATATTGCTGAAGGTGAGTACCAATCTCATCTCAAATAAATTTTTACACAATTATAAGGAAGACTACCCGCAACTTTCCGAAGTTATTATGTTTAGTGATGGCTGCGGTTATCAAAACTGGAACGTTACTCTTTCCAATGCGTTGCTAAAACTCTGTATGGATATGGATATCAACATTGTGCAAAACTTCCTAAAGAAAGACCACACGCAGATGGAGGTCGACAGTGCACATAGCTTAATTGAGCGTAGGCTCAAAAACAAAGATATTTTCTTGCCGACCGATTATGTTCATATTTGTAAAGATGCCCGTCCAACAAAACCTTTTATAGTTAAGTATCTATCCTATACTGATTTTTTAAATTTCAGTGCGCTAAAATATTACTCAAATATCCGCCCTGGGTACAAAGATGGCGATGCGACTGTTTCGAATATTTGCTGTATAAAGTATATCCCAGCCGGAGAAATGTTCTACAAGATAAATTATTCAGATAAATGGCAGCAATACTTACGAAGGCCACTTTTAGTGGTGAAATAGTACCACAGTATGATTCCCTACTTAAAATTAAAAGAGAAAAGTACAACTATCTTCAAATTTAAAAAAAGAAATGGACTTCAAAAAGCTCTAGTTATCTTTAATTAGTTGTACAATTACTAATTGAACATGAAAAATAAAGCAAATTAGATTTTTTCAAAAATTAACAAAATTCGAACGTTTTACTGCTCTCTTGGAAAATTTGGAATTTTCCAAGAGAGCAGTTCCGATGACAATAAATATAATTGGTGAATTAATATAAATAATTTAAGTAGATATTGGAAGCTTTTATTTGTCTGAGCAAGAACAGCTACGCTTTATAACAGGGATCCTTACCGGGCATTTCCGACTTAAAGGACAACTTAGTAAACTGAGTAGTTGAAAAGGGTAAGTGCAGATTTTGTGAGGAAGAGGACAAAACCCCCATTCAGATTCTGACTAAATGTGCAGCTATCCAGAATCCAAGGGCACTATTCTTAATAGAATATCAAATAGAAGAGGGCGATCTACCTAGCTTGAAGCAACTCAAAATTCTAAATTTCCTTGAGTAGAAAGGATTAGAAGGGTCATTATAGGTAATAAGACTATTTCCTTGTTGCATTAGCGACAAAAGAGGGCACAATAAATCTTTTACGTAGCAGTGTATTAATATCCCATACATAACGTAACACAGGTATACTCTATTTTAGAAAATAAAGGAACTGTAGGAAATAGGCGATATGGTGTGTAATTCTAAAGGCCTAAAGGCGCCTAAACCTTGCTGGCGCAGGATAGCAGTTGTTGCCCCAGATGCCCCGGTAGCTACACCACCGCAGTTTTTCCATTTTTTGTTGCTTTGCTATCAACTTAAACGGACTTTTGCTTTTTAAAACTAAGTTTTTAAATAAAAAAGTATTTAATTCTGGTAACTCTAGTACAATGTTACTCAAAGTGTGGTCCGCGGAGACCTGGGGCTCCGCAAAGCCTTTGTGGGGGCTCCGCGAAGAAAATAATAGTCATAATAAAAAAAATTTATTAGCAGCCAAAACAACCCAAAAAGTCGTATACGTATAAGCTCTAGTTATATTTAATTAGTTGTACAATTACTTATTGAACATGAAAAATAAAGCAAATTATATTTTTTCAAAAATTAACAAAATTAGAACGTTTTACTGTTCTCTAGGAAAATTTTGAATTTTTCTCATACGAGGTTTTGTACATTCACCGACGATATTATATAATGTCTGCAGGGATCATGCTATTGCCTCGAAACTGGTCGTAATCTGGACACGAGTCTTGACAGTTGATTAGTAGATGGTGAATAGGAGAGTGAGTGGACGTTGTTGTAAATAATTAGACTGTTGTAGCACTTCATTGGTAATGAGGCTTAGGTGAGTGATATACAGGGTGTCCCAATAAAAACTCTCACAAATTCAAAATAAATACCATGTATCCGCTGAATGCAGCATTAACTTAATGGGCTTATATTTTTATTTCATATCCGTATTTAGTAGCTTATGCAAAAAGAAACTGATTATTTAACCATATAATGGTTTGTCATGAAAATATTTAAGGTGTTCGATATTGATGTTTTTTTTTTTATTTTACTGTAAATGTCTGTATTGGGTAGAAAACTTCCTTTTTTTTTTTCTTGTAAGGGTTAGATACATGAAATTTTCCATTTAAGTATTTGAAAAAACCATTATTAAAAGAGTTGAAAATAAAAGCGTCCGTTTTTGGAATTAAAAATAATATAATAGCAAGTTTAGGTGAAGAGAAGAAAACGTCCCTTAAATCTCACAAAGATATATATTTTTCGAATTGCAACCGGTTTCGAAGTTATATTCCTTCGCCATCTTTCAAACCTAATTAAGAAAAAAAAATAGTTGATGAATATATTAAAACAATTAGAAAACAAGTTTATAACTAACAATAATATTACCTATCGAACTAATAACAATTAATTGAAAATGTAGTTCGTAGACAACGATAAAAAAAGCAAACATGTTAGAAAAAAAAAACCTTGAGGTATTGCAGATTTTTTTTTTAAACTATACCTACAGGATGAATATTATTTACATTTTTTATGACATTCTCTATTTAACTAAGAAACCTTTTCGTAATACCCTACCTTTTAACCCGCAATAAAATATTCTTGACGAAATATATTCACTTCAAAATGACATGAAAGTTTTCTCCATACCTACTCGAGAAACCCAATACGTAAATTTCCGGAACTTTGTTTTCACCTAACGCAGCATAAAAAGGGTTTCAAATAGTTGGAAAGTGCCTCTTCACCCTCAGTCCATTCTCACCCTCTCGTCGACAGCGTCAGGTCTTATTTAATTACATAGCCCGAGTTCTAACTTAAGAGGATCGGAAAAATTCAATTTTCCGGAGACAATGGAAAATGTGCGAATGACCACTCGGAGTGGCGTGGAAGACACATACGAGTGGAATTGGGAAAGCAGTTGATTTTATTTCTCTGTTATTGACATTACTGAATCTGTTGAAATCTTAATTCTTATCAGTCTACTGAAGGGATATAAGTAATGTTATTAAATAACAGTTATTGTGACTAAATAAATTTTGAAAAGTGCACTAACAAACATTTCGACATTCGTTGGACTATTGTGTTTGCAATAAATTATATTACAAAATAATTCTTTTTAAACCAATTTTAATATATCCTAAAGATACGAAATATTACAAAAAACTACAATTTAATTCATTTTGATAAAAGCCCAGTTCTTTAGTTATACTAGTATAAATTTTAACACAACTATGCCGAACTGTCGTTTCTTTCCCCGAAGCAAGAAACAAAAGTGGGCATGTGTAATTGCGAATGAAAACAGTCCATAGACTACAGTTAGAAATCACAACTATTATACTTAAATATCTGAAAAACTATTGATTTTCACTAAAAGCCTATATTATTCCTAATAAAATGCCTACCAGACGACAGCAAATTGAGTTTGAAAGATCTCTTGTTGACGCCTTAAAAATCTGATGGTGTAACCAATGCAATATGTGATGCTATTATTAAAACAATTACCAAAAACTTTGCAAAAAAATTTAATTATTATGATGCGAAAATTAAATCTCTTGAAGCAGAGATAGAATTGCTAAAATCAACAGAAAGTAATTCCAACAATACGACTGAATCCGATGACCAACAAAAATTAAAGCAACAAGTCAGTAACTTACAACAGCAATCAAAACGGAATAATATTAGGTTAATGGGACTCAATGAATCAGAAAACGAAAATACATTGAATACGGTTAAGCATCTTTTCACTAGTAAGTTGAAATTAAATCGTGATGATGGACCTGTCGTTGCATACAGATTAGGACAACCGACAAATGGACGGCCAAGACATATCGTTGTTGAATTTTCCACTTTCAAAAAAAAAATACAATTTTATAATAAGAAAAGGATGTTGAAGGGAAGTGGCGTAGTAATAAAAGAAGATCTAACGACGGAAAGATTAAAAATAGTAAAAACTGCTTCAGAAAAATATGGTTTTAAAAATGTCTGGACATTCAATGGAAATGTTTTTACCAAAACCGAAAATGGTGTAGAAAAAATTTTCAGTGATTTTATTTTATTTATATTATCTCTTTAATCTAACTGTAATAGTAAATAGTATGCCTAGTGTAAATAATAATTTAGTTTTAATGGGTCACCTAAATATTCAGTCACTTGTTCCAAAAATTCAAGAATTAAAGAATTACATTAGAAATAAAAGATTTGATATTTTAGGAATAACTGAAAGTTGGTTATCTAATAGTTTAAGAATTGATGGATATAATCTTGCAAGAAAAGACAGAAGTGGAGGTAAACGTGGTGGTGGGAAACTAGTTTATATCAAAAGCGAATTTAAATATCAAGTATTAGATTTAGATGATAATATTGAACAACTATTTTCAAAAGTGTCATTTAACGGATTTTCTTTTCTTTCGTGTTTGGTGTTGTTTATAAAGCTCCAGATGTTAATTACAAATCTTTTATAGATAGTCTAGAAACATCTTTAACTATTGCTATGTCATACACTAATAATATAATATGTATGGGAGATGTTAATATTAATTTTTTACATGAACATACACCTTCGACTCGCTATTTTCAGTTCATGCTTTCTTCGGTGGAAATGTTTCAAATGATAACTGATGCCATGCACATTACCCCTCAGTCAGAGTCTCTTATTGATGTATTATTATGCAGTAATAAGGACATTGTCGGCTCTACTTTTGTCACGGAATCAAATTTCTTATTTCACGAATGCATAGGATGTAAAATTAAATATGAAAACTCAAATTTGTAACAGAAATTTTAAAATTTTTAATGCCGAAATGTTTTACACCGACCTCTTGCAGACAAATTTAAATCAATTATATTATATTCACCAAATTGATAATAAAATAGAAACATTTAATAACATAATGCTAAATCTTTTTGACAAACATATACCATTTAAAACTTCCAGAATAACAAAAAAGAAAGCTCCTTGGTTGACACTAGAAATCCAGAGGGTAATGGGGGAAAGGCATAGGGCTAAAGCTAAATTTAAGAAATATCGTACACCACATAACTGGCAACAGTATAAAAATCTAAGGAACATTACTAACCATACAATAATACAACGTAAAAGAGATTATTTTAATAACATATCTAGAAATAAAAGTGGTAAAGAGTTGTGGAAAGAATTAAAATCACTAGACATAACTAATAATAAACGGAATCATATATCCGCTTTGTTTCAGGATCCCAATGTTATCAACGATTTCTCTGTTAAGAGTATACAATATTATCTGTCAAAATTTTAGGCTTATTTCTGAAGAAATTATTCAAAGCACACTTTTAAAACTACGTAATAATTCTCCCCGTTCCATCCTTCCATATCTTGTTAATATTATTAATAGTATTTTTATATCATCACAATTTCCCACAGTTTGGAAACATGCCCAAGTTACACCTATTCCCAAAGTTAATAATCATAAAGAACTTTCTGATCTCAGGCCCATAAGTATTCTCTGTGGTTTTTCAAAATTAATTGAAAAGATAATCGCTGAACAATTTGGTGAACATCTGTCACAAAATAATATATTGCCTTCAACACAGTCAGGTTTTCGAGCTGGATACAGCTGTACAGCAGCATTACTACATATTACAGATGACATATTTCGGGCTAGGGATGATGGCGATTGTACTGTTTTGGTATTGTTAGATTTAAGTAAAGCTTTTGATACGATTAACCATGAAACGTTGTATGAAATATTAAGGTCTTGTGGTGTGTGTCATGATTCAATCAACTTATTTAAATCATATTTATCCCAACGAATACAAAGTGTCAAACTGGGTGATAAATTGTCTTTGCCCCGAAATGTGTCCTCTGGGGTACCCCAAGGATCTGTTTTAGGGCCTCTACTATTTACAGTATATACTAGCCAATTCACTAAGCTCGCTCGTAATTGCTCTACACATATGTATGCCGTTGATACTCAATTGTACCTATCTTTTCCACTTCATAAGTTTTATAATGCAATACAAATGATCAATGCAGACCTTACTAATATACCAAACATTCCCTTGTACTAAATCCCAAAAAATCAGTAGCACTTTTGTTTGGAAATAAGGCTCAATGTTCTTTTATGAATGAAAATATTCCCTTAAGTATCTCTGGCGAAACTATCAAAATCGCTTCTAGTACCAAGAAGTTGGGACTATTTTTAGATAAATCGCTAAAATTTCGAGAACATGTTACACGTAACATACAAAGAGCTTATGGGGCGCTCAAAATTATGTATTCACATCGTAGTTATTTAAGTATTTCAACTAAAAAGATGCTTTCAGACTCACTGGTTTTATCACAGTTTATCTATTGTGCACCAGTTTAGGGCCCTTGTCTTGACATGGAGACTATAAACAGGGTGCAACGTGTACAGAATTCCTGCATCAGGTATATATATGGCATAAGAAAATATGAGCGAGTTTCCCACAAATTAAAAAATCTAAAATGGCTTTCAATGACGGAAAGATACAAATTATATTGTCTTGGTTTGTACCATAAAACAATTTTGTACAAAACTCCATCATATTTATATGAGAAGTTATCATTTAGAACAGATGTCCATAACATTAACGTAAGATATTACCTATACAATTCTCTGACACAAAATTATAAAATTTTAAATCCAATTAAATTTAAAAACGGTTATTACTCGATAAAAAAGTTTGATTTGTTTTTGGAATCTTGTTTCTTTTTTTTCTGGGTGAACCGTATGCTAAATATTTATTTTAAGTTAGGTTAGGTTAGTTTAAGTTAGAATTAGTATTTGTAATTATTAATATTGTTATTTAAAATAGAATAAGGGTTTAGTGGAAGAGCACCACTACAGGAGAACTACCCCTTAAGGTTTCCTAATTTTATGTATTATGTAATTCTTTACTATACCTATTTAGATACTTGGAAATAAAGACATTTTATTATTATTATTATTATTATTATTATTATTATTATTATTATTATTATTATTATTATTATTATTATTATTATTATTATTATTATTATATCCATTTTAGAATGATGTTGAAAGATAATGCATTAACAGTTCTCTACTAACTACAGAGGAATCATCCGAGTAATAAATAATTTTAGAGTATAAGTTTAAGGCCACAGTAGCACACTCCAATATTCGTAACACTAAATAATTTACATAGATGTCACTTATATGTCATATTGAAGAATCCTTTTGTTCAACAGATGGAGCAGTATCTCATATTTATTCTGTTCAACAGATGGCGTAATAATTATATTTATTATTTATCCGGCCAGTTTGGATATTTAATCGACATGGCAACACTGTTAAGTTAAAACGAAACGGTTATATAATAACTTCCGCTCCCTGCGCTTCCTCGCCCCGCGATTGGAAACGAGATTCTTGACGTTGTGAAATGTTTTGCAGGCAAGTAGGTAAATAAATATAATTTTTGGATCTTGGTTCGGGATATCAGTATATCGGATAGGTACATTAATTTTCTCTGTTCTTCGACGTTGTGTCCAGTCAAAGGGCAAAGGTATTGGTAGATATGGTCCGATTACAATTATAACAACACAGCTACGTCATAACCATTACTTCAAATTTCGAATATGTATTAAGTTTGTTCCAACAAGCGCAAAAACGATAATATTTCGGTACAAATCATGCGCTGTATACAACCACCTATATCACGTAGTTGCATTTTCGGTTTTAGGCCGTGTATACATTTTTATGAACAATAATTTTTTTCCTAAAATTAATAATAAAGATGTTGTTCGTATGCCGCCAACTTACGAAGACACGCTATGTATATGCAACTTATGACATATTCCTGATAAATATTTCAAATATTATGTTTTTGTAAAAAAAAAGAAATTGAATTAAACATAAAATTTTACTTCTTTTATAGAGTCGTAATTTATATTTTCATTTTAGGTTTACATTATAATTTTTTTTATCAATTAAGAATTACAGTACTATTTTCAATTAATAATAAAAATTACGTGTGCATTTTCGATCAACTAATGAGAAAAATCAGTATTTTTGATATATTAATAACTAACCACAAATCAACAAAAAAAGCACTGCTTGTGAATAATATGTAGGCACATAGCGCGATGGGAAAGTTGGGTATGCATGACACTTCGACGTGTTAACTCAAAAATATGGTTCCTAATAATGGTAAAACAACATATAGTGATGTCTCGATGTTTGGCGGAGAAGTCTGAATCAAATTATTGAAAGAATTGTGAAATTATTTTAAGTTTATTACAATAGTACATTGTATAGAACACCAACATTATGATATAAAACGATCATTATTGTACATATGGCAAAACAACACTTTTATGATACACAGGGAAAATAAATCGATAATTGTGTAGCTAACTTGAACGACGCGAAATAAATATATGAAAAACACTAAACAATAAAGGACAGCATATAGCTGTATCACCGATTCAAAAATAGGTACCTCTAAACAATCATTCACCTACTAAAACCAACTCTAAAACAGAGTGGCAACATTGTTTTTATATGGTGACCTCTAGTTAAAAATGGATATACTAGACAATTACAGGTATTCATAGAAAATCTCTACTTTGACAAATAAATTTCTCAAATATTTCTTAATCGTATTTCCGCTTAGATTTGAAAAATACCCAATAAAATTTAGGAATATTTTGGCGGGATACTTGGAAAAATATTGTTACTTAGCACCCTGCAGCATGCTGTGGTCGTCATAGATAAAGGTACGAGTAAAAGAAGAAGGGGAAATATTCGAGAAATGTCAGTTCAGGTCAAGAAAAATCCGGATTTTTCGAGGTTCTAGAAGGCTTAGGCGAGCTATATAAGTCGACGATTCTGACGTAAGAGTTCAGTTTTATGATAGACGTTATACGTTAATGTTTTCAGTTGATAGTTATTGTAAAAGTAGTATTGGAATAAATTAAGATACCAAAAAGCTGCGTAACAATATGTATAATGAAATCTCCTACTTTTTAGTTCTGGTTTATTTTTTTTTAAATTCAGTATATAAACACGACAAATAAAAAGTAGGAGATTTCATTCTCCAACCTTATTAGATTTAGATTTAATTAGGACTATGGGCCATGTGGCCTCCCCCACCTCGACCTTTTCAGATCTATTGTGGATATCCTTTAATCATTGTTTAGAGTACCTTGTCTAATGCGGTCTTTTGTAGTAAACTCCATAGACTGGAAAGTAGTTCTCCGGTATAGCTAGTTGCCCTTGGTTTTTCTTCTCCAAGTGTAAGGAATCTCAGTCTTACTAGACCTTCGCAGTAGCACAATACGTGTTCTGCCGTTTCCTCTTCTTCTTGACAGAATCGGCACAAGGCCTCTTCTGTCAGACCGATATTGAACATATGTTTGTTAAGCCTACAATGCCCTGTTAATAGACCTCTCCAACCTTATACTTTAAGCTGGTAGAAGATTTATTTTAATACATTTAGCGGAATTTAAATGCAATCGTAAATGGTGAACCCTTAGTTCTTATAGTAAAAATACAATGAAACTGCGGCCTTAAAGTACTACTTTTTGCTGGAAATCTTATGCATCAAACGTAGAACCGAATAATATTCGTTTAAATTAACAGTTTTGTACTACCAAACAAAAGAATAGTTGCCGGAGGACGCCTGGAAAATGTCGCTAACATCGTTAAATAAAATATTTAGGTAATTTCGAGAAAAGTGTACGAGCAACAGTTTTCATAGTTTTCATCCATAAAATAAGAAGCGACCGCTTGAAATTGTTCCAGTTTAGATTCTATTTGTTTAATAGCCCCCGTAGTTCGACAATATATCGAGAAAGAACTCACAACCCACTTGGATCAGTTTATTTACGAAAAAGTCGACTAAAGGGCACGAGAAGGCAACCTCTAGAGCCCTTTCTAGTTTTGTCCAAAGGGGGTGATAATTCGTTGTGTTCTTTTTTATTGGAAAAGAGTGTTGATCCATTAAAAGTGTTTTCTTTCTTTCTACTTTTCTTTTCTCGTCTCAAATGGGTTATTTTACTGACATCTATTGTGTTGTCCGCCATTTCTCATGCCCTTTTTTTGTTAAAGTGCAACTACTACTTTGTTTTTAGGAGGTGATATACCTAGTATAAACCTCAAGATTATATACATTATCATTGACATACTGTGTGAAACAAAAATTCTGAAAAAAATTGTATATAAAATAATTATATACAGTGCTGTTCAGTTAAGAGTATTCACATTTTAAATAAATTTTAAGAGAGTTCTATACCTGTTCGCCAAATTGGAAATGTTAATGTTCAAATTTCGGGCTTAATACTCGCCAAAAAAAATCTTTTTTTGTAGCCGAGCTTCTTATGCATCTTAGATTGGCGCATGATAACTATTTTTTATAAACATAAAAAATAAAATAAAAAAAGAAAAAACATAAAAAAGTCATAAAATATATATGTTATCACCCGTCATTTTTCATTTGCCACTGAACAACTTGTGTGTTAACCATTTTTGAAAAAGTAAGTAGTTTTTTCTAAAATTGAACTTTGCTTAAAAATGTCAGGGGACACCGGGAGGTGCTGCCCCCAACGGTCCTCTTTTATGTTTGGATACATAATTTTTATTTTCTACGCCAGATGGCGCACCAGTCACGAAAAGTATGTTCAGTTGCCCAAACCAATAAGTATTACGCGAAATTCTCCGATCTATAAATAGATCGGAGAACGGTAAACAATGAATTTTGTGTTAATTTGGCGAATTTGGAATTCAGTTCCAGCTTTTAGGTTCGGTGTTGCCGTCTCTACAGATAGTTTGTGAATCCACAGACAAAGCGTTGGAAATAGTCCGTTTTTAAAATACATTTCTACAAAAAAAATATTTCTAATGAAATTTGTTTTTATTACGAAAAACAAAATTTACAATTATCAAATTTTATGGAAGATAAATAGGGTGCGCATAAAATCATCGAACCAGAGAAATTTCAATATCTTTTTGAAATAAAAAGAGCGTCATTGGCGGCCGACCGAGTAGAAGTTTGCAACGTATTTACAAAAAGATTTCTAGAATAACCTATTATTTAATTGTCAGACAAGACCGAATAAAAAAATTTTACACCTTCTTCTGTCTGAGATTTTTATCTGACAATTTTTATAGTTATTCATACACTTTAATTCAAACAAAATACGAAGTTTTAACCGACTTGTAATTATAAAAATTTCGACTACTATTGTACGACTTTAGGGTGATATTACAGCCCGTTGTGGCTGTCCCTCCGAAACGTTCGAGATTGCAAGCTTTTTGCAAATTTTTAGCCTACTTGGAGTAATGACGCGAAATGTTCACTAGCTCTCCGACTATAAGTATAGTGCCTTTGGATTCTGGAGTGCTACACATTCAGTCAGAATGTAAATGGAAATTTCGTCCTCCTCACAGAATCTGCACTGACTATCTTCTACTACTCTCAGTTTAAGAAGGTGTATTTTGAGTTGGTAATGCCCGGTAAGGATCCTTATTACATAGCCTGTTCTTTTTCAGGCAGATACAGGATTGTGAAATTCAGAGAAAGATGGGGTGAAATAAGAAGCTGCAGAATTGCCAGGGAGCTTTTAAGTTATCCTGACAAGACTACGGCAAATAAATACTCTACTATAACTAGACAGAATCTGCGCCTCATCACAGGCATTCTGACTGGTTATTGCCAAGTACGGAAGCATCTTCATATTATGGGGCTGTCAGAATCAGCACTCTGCAGGGGTTGCGAAAAAAAAAATGAGATCATCGAGCATATCCTCTACGATTGCCCGACGCTTTCATTTACTAGATTTGTGTTCGACAAGAATCGGCAAACACCGGCCGATATATAAGAAGCTCCTCTTGGCAACCTTGTCAACTACATTAAATCTGTAGGCTGGCTTACGATCTGGGAGATTTCTATCCACTTAGGAGGATGCACAATGGGCCTAGTGAGACCTTAGTGCTCTGGGTTAATCCACCCTCCACACTCTGCAGATACAGATACTGGCTTGCTATGTTTTTTGGTGGTAGTCACACAAAAGTATCTTAGCCCCAAGATATTGTTCCATTTAACGGGTTGTCTACTGCCCAATTGTTTTTTGATATATCATATTGTGTTACTGTTGATACCGCAGAACGGCTTAGGTCCCACAAAGGGTACTTAAGCCTCTTTCCTCGCGAGACTGTGCAAGCTTGTTACCCTTTACCCCGTTATGTCCTGGGACCTAAGTGACAGAAACTGTATTTTCCTCGCCTAGCTCATTTAGTTTTTCTAGGCATCTCCAGACCTAGACCATTTTTGAGCTGATTATGAGTGCTTTGATGGCTATCGGACATGACGATAATATTTTGTCTGCGATAGTTTTTCTCAGTGTTAAACTGGATACACTTCTCAATGGCGTGAATTTCCGCCTGGAAGATGCTTGGGTATTTTCCCAAATTTTCAGAGTGCCTGGTATTTCATTTCAAACATTAGCCTTAAAATATGTTTTACTAAAAACAATTAAAACTTCAATTGGGGTATTAAAAAAACTGTATGAACTTAATATTAGTTATATATGGGGTCTCCCAATAAAAAGTTTATTTAAGTCAAACATTGTGTTTTACATGGTTTTACTTACAACTGCGATAGTAGTTGGATTTTATTATTTCCTGTTGAGAGCGTTAGTTTAAATAGCTATAACAACATATCAGAGTTTGTAATCCTATTTATTTAGAAACAATCAATAAAGTTCTTTAATTTTTGTTGGAAAATTGGTATTAACAAATTATTGTTGTTTATCATTCGCGCCCTTAATAAGTTATTAACAAATGATTGCAACGTTGCAAAATATTATGTCTGGATGGCTCGGGGAAGCTAAGTTAGGCCAGCGCTGCAGGTGGCGTAGTCTAGGTAGTTGAGTTAGGCCAGCGACCTTCTTTAATCCCTTGTCAATTATTAATTAGGAGTATTAATAAGTAATTAGGAGAATGATGTGTAGATACATTACGGATGTAAGGAAAATAGAAAAGTACTATTTTATTCTGTCTTTAATTGTCACCGAGTATTTTATACAGTTTTTTACAATTTACGGTTACAAAAATGGACACTATGTACCTTTAGTTTTTGGATGCAAAATGTCTTAAACCTTCTTTTGTTGTAATTGGTTTTGAGTTAGCGATTCATAATGCAGTTAAAGTTATGTGGCAAAACGTAAAAATAATAGGCTGTCGCTTTCATTTATCCCAAGCCGGGTATCGAAAAATTCAATATTTAAGATTAAGCACTGATTACCGTTCAGAAAATTAGGTAGGAAAATATTTGAAATATTTCTTTGGTCTTCCATTTCTAAAACCAGAAGAAGTTGGTGACTGTTTTGCATTTGATTTGTTTGAAAACAATGATGTAGAAGGTAACCAAAAAGTAATTGAATTTTGCGACTATTTAGTAGATAACTATATTGGGACAAATGTAACATTTTCGCCGTTTGTATGGGCTTCAGCCTTAGATTCGATGACACGTACCACAAATTCTTGTGAGTCATTTCATTCATTATCTAATAGCCATTTTTATTCTTGCCATCCGAATAGTTTTCAATTTGTGGAAATTTTACTTAACTTTCAAACAGAAACATATGCAAAAATTGTAAGCGCTAACAAGTATGTAAAAAACTACGGCCTCACATCGAAAAAAGAAAATTATATTTATCGGAAAAACTCCGACAATTGGAATGTAATGAGTTACGTAGATTCAATTTTGTTCAATGCATTGCTTTTAAATATGCACCAAATAGTATAATATAACCTGTACTTTATTATGTATTTGAACCTATATGAAATAAACATTGTTTACAAATAAGAATTTTCATTTTCTGGCCTAACTCAACATAGCCCTTTAATGAGTTTAAAGGATTAAAATAGCCCAACTCGGTTGCGCCCGGATGGCTAATATGTTTAGTGTCTTCTTCTCATAATGAGTAGATAGTTGCAGTGCTTTGTTTAATATTACTTGCATTAAATTTTTGTCACTAAGTTAACATTAACTCGTGAAAGATTAATTTAATCTGAAACTAGGATTTATTTTCAAATTACAAATAGGGTAAAGTCGGTGAGATGGTCACCATTTTGCTAAGTTGGTGGTTATAAATTAAGGCTTACATTACAACAACTATTGTTTGTTTATTTATTTATTTATTTATTTGCAGTGGCGGCTCGTGGGCACTAGCGACAGTGGGGCACACACTGGGAAGGAATCCCGGGATTCGTTTTTCCCTTAGGAAAACAAGTTCTTCGCTTAATGAAAATAAAAAATATATTTCAAAACAAATTAAATATTACAAAATTGAAGACTAACTGCTAGGTACCGATGCAGTTGTATACTATTTCTTATAGTTGAAGTCCATTCTTCTGGATTTTTGGCTAGCGAAGTGATCGATGACCAGATAATTAAAATTTGGAATGGACCGAATAAGTTTTTTTTTCGATGGATAACATGGCTAACGCGCACATTCTATCTTGGTACATAGTGTTCCTTAAAAATGTTTTAATATGTTTTAGTGTCGAAAAACATCTTTTACTCTCCACTGTGGTCATGGGAATTGTACACAGGATAGTTAGCAGCTCCACAGATTCCGAAAATGTAATTGTCAAATTGTTCTCAAAAAACATTTGTAATAACGGTACGGCCCCATTGTGTTGCACAAAGTCATCTCGGGTGTAAAGTATGGACAGTTGAATTTTAAGCTGTTTACGTTTGGAAATAAACTACACACAGTTTTAACGTCCTTATTTGGAAAACAACCTCGGTAGTCTTTAAATTTTTCACTATCAAAAAAACTTGCAATTGTTAGGTGAGTAGTAGAACTAAAACGTTCATTTACCTGCACTACTATTGTATCACAAATTTCCTTACATATCCTTAAATTAGGAATGGGGTCCTCCTTTTCAACAAACCGTCTCTTCTTGCTTGTACTTGGACCTGATTGGGTGTTGTCGTTTAAGTTTAGTTCTTGTGGGTCTTGTTGTATTGCCATTCTTCATGAATTAGCGTGTCTATATTATGTCTAATATTTTGAATATCTGCGGCAAAATTTGATATGTTTATCTTAACCTTGAGAACATCGAGCTGCCTACTCTGCAGTTGATGAAAAAGTATATCGCTAAAATCTGTCTTTTAAAATTTATCAACCCTTTAGTCTGATTAATAGTTTTTTTTATCGAATTTTGTGTTCATAATTTCTTCGAGACATTTAATCAAATCCTCTTTGTAAACATAAATAATATTGACACACTTCAATGTAAAATTCCATCGTGTAGGAGCATTTTAAAGCATACGACTCTGAAGAAAAGGTGTTGGGCAATTTAAAATCTCCTAGCAAAAATTTTTTTTTATATTTTCAAATTAGAAAAAATATTTATATCTCTATTTGATAGTTTGTCAACCAAGCCTGGAATTTCCAACGCATACCTTTTTGAGATAGAATTTGGTTATCCTTGCCAACAATTTGCGAAAATGTACACCATTAAATTATTTATAATATTTAGAATTTTCTATACTCTTAAATATGCAAACAGAGAATAGAAATCCTCGAAAAAGTCAGACAAAACCAAAAGAAAAATTAAAATTTTGTCCCATTTATAAATATTATTGATTTTTTTTTTCATCATATTTTTGTCTGCTTTATAAAAAAAAGTTATTTTTCTTTGTAGTTTTATTTCTTAACTATTCCAAAGGTCCAACTAACGTTTTTTCGTAATCACAATAAATACATTATTATCATGGTCCAACAAACGCGCACCTATCTGGTCTAGGTAATCTGTGCCATGAGTACAGCACGTCACGATGAGGAAGGGCAGCGCCCTGCTTGTGACGTATAATCCATCGCATGTGTTCATCTCTTGCTAAGCGATATTGCCGTTGTTTTTCGCATCATAATGAGAGAGAAATCAACAGAGGCACACATTTACTGTGCCCACTTAATTTCGGAATTCTTGGAATGTCGCTCAACGCCTGATCGTCCAGTGTCGTACCAACGCGATTTGCGCTGAATATTAGATAAAATAATAATAGTCGTTGAAGAAAATAAAAAATATGTAAGTTATTTTTTTTGTTTATTATACTAGGGCACGTGCCCAAGTGCCCTTATGGGCAAACCGCCACTGTTTATTTGTTTATTTATTTATTTATTTATTTATTTATTTATTTATTTATTTATTTATTTATTTATTTATTTATTTATTTATTTATTTATTTATTTATTTATTTATTTATTTATTTATTTATTTATTTATTTATTTATTTATTTATTTATTTATTTATTTATTTATTTATTTATTTATTTATTTATTTATTTATTTATTTATTTATTTATTTATTTATTTATTTATTTATTTATTTATTTATTTATTTAATTTATTCATTGTTTGTTTGTTTGTTTGTTTGTTTGTTTGTTTGTTTGTTTGTTTGTTTGTTTGTTTGTTTGTTTGTTTGTTTGTTTGTTTGTTTGTTGGTTCGTTTATTCGTTCGTTTTCGTTCGTTTTCGTTCGTTTTCGTTCGTTCGTTCGTTTGTCGTTTGTTGGTTTTCGTTTGTTTATTTGTTTATTTGTTTGTTTGTTTGTTTGTTTGTTTGTTTGTTTGTTTGTTTGTTTGTTTGTTTGTTTGTTTGTTTGTTTGTTTGTTTGTTTGTTTGTTTGTTTGTTTGTTTTATGCTTTAAATTATATTTTAAAAAATTACAATTTTATAGGTACAATAATAATAGAGCACGTTTAAATATATTTTGATAAAAACTCTCCACCTAGTCCAGTAAAATAATGATAGATTAAGAATTTTATTTGGTATTTAAAATTTGTGTCGACAACAAAAAAAAGTTAAAAATACATTATCAGTAAATTTTAATCGTCGCTACAATTTTTAGTTAACTATCACGCTTCTGCAGTCATTGTCCATAATTGTTAAATTAAAGTACAAACACCTAATCATTTTTAATATTTTACTTTTTCTACAATACAGATGATATTAATAGAAAAATGAAAGTAGATATTTAGCACCAAAATTTAAATTCTCTGGATTTCTGGATGTATTGTTACACGTCACGAGACATACGAGGCATAACATTTTAAACGTTAATAAAATTTTTGATAATAGGTTATCCATTACACAAAGGTAGTATATATAATCCGTAAGAGAATAAATAAAACACAAAATTTTTACCACAATAAAATTATTGTTTTATTTTCATTAAAAATATTCAATCTTAAGTATGTAAGATATTATTATAAAACGTTATTGCATTATATCATACAGAAACGTAACTGTTTATTACAAGCAAGTACCTTGACAGGAAAAAAGTATATTATTAGGATATCGATTTCCCATATGTGTATATCTCATCGTAGGGAATGGCTCGAATTTTAAATGCGAACATAAAATTGATGACTGAATCAACATAAAATCCAGATTCGGGAATTACACTCCGAATATACTGAGTTCGCGAATATATATGTGAGTTTTCAGAATACACATGAGTTTAGGCCGGTTCAAAAATCATCAAGTCCTGATTTTGTGGCTCCTGTAAAGCATTTCCTTTGTCGATTTAATTTCTTCTTCAGAATATTATATCCAACTATACAGTACACTCTACTTAAGAAGGCTTTAAGTTCTTAAATTAATTTAGGATATACACACTTTACATAACTCTATTCTTTCTGATATAATAGACAAGTCTGATGAAACCGTCATTATTCAAGGGTGTCTTAGAACTTGATATGTAAATGTATAGGGGCCTTTCGTATAAAAATCATACATGACTATTTGTACTTCTCTAGACAACACGGCATTTTTATACTCCTTACCGATATTTAAAAATATCTTATGTGTCATCTATAATTGGTATTAGTCCAATTAAATAACGAAAAAAAGCCCCTTCGAGCTTACATTAATTTGTAATTGGATGAAATAAAAAGGACCTTGTGTATTTTGATGTGATCTTTCCGAAAAAAAGAAAAAAAAGGTGTAGCAGTTTTTAAATTAGGAAAAACAGGGTTTTCCGGAATTTTCCATTGTAAAAATGCTAATTATCTGGGCAAGTATCATTCCGATAGTGAAAATAAATGCACCATTCGAAAGAAAAGGCAAAAATAGTTCGGAAATTCATTGCACAGGTAGTTTTAATGGCGAATTTCTCGCCTCCAGAAGTGCTTTTACCAAAAAGTCGTTTTTTCGTTTTTTTGATCAGAACCATGGACATGAAATTTGCGATGAATTTGTGGTGAAATTATAAATGTTAGACATATGTGCCCATGAGAGAAGTTGCGTATTTTTTTGTTGGCTCTCAAATAAAATAAGTCCCGTGGCGAAATCTGCCATAATTTTTCGGGAATTCGCAGGAAACCGGAGGGCGTAGTTTTTTTTTATTTTTTTCCCATATGATTTTTTCCGGGTTTTCCGAAAACATCTAACAAAAAAAATATATTTGAAAAAACTAACTTCGCCATCGAAAAGGGCACAAAAATATACACAAAAAGGTATATCTGGTTTTTAGTTATTTACTACAAGAAAACTTGAAATGGGACAAGATATATATGCATGACAAAAATACGTATTTTCTAGTTACGTTCCGAACTTTTTGAAAAAAATTGCAAAACAATTTTTTCTTAATTTCTCGTACTTTTTTCTTAATTTCTCGTACTTTTTTCTTAATTTCTCGTACTTTTTTCTTAATTTCTCGTACTTTTTTCTTAATTAACTCGAAAACTAATTATCTGAATATAAAACTGTTTTCATCAGATGATAGAGAAAAAAAAAAGACACAAAAAACTGTGGCATATACATTTTTTCTAGCATCCACTGTTTTCTGAGCGCACGTGTACAAAGATCGGTAATTCTCGCGAGAATTGAAGCTACTCGAATATTCTGGCAATTGGGAGAGAAAGTAAGCTTGTTTCTTATTAAACTTACTAATTCTAATATATTTTCAGTCTGTAAAGTGCCCAAATTACGGAAAAAATCGACAGTGTGCTTGTTTTTTCTCAAAAAAAAAAGGGAAAATGTTGGATTTAAGAAAAAACCACTCGTTTTACAAGCAATTTTCTAAGCATAAAAATGCGTAGTTTTCGGTTATATTTCAAATGTCATAGGTCGCATTGCAAATCTGCAATAGTTCACCCTCTGCAAGTGTCTGATGACATAATAAACACAGGCCAGCCATTGCAACCTGAAAACAAAAAAATTATAGCACTGTGATAGAATTTTCTTAATTTAGGAACGTACTTACTCAATAAATTGCTGAGAAGTTCGAAAAGCCACGTGTACACAGAGCTTGCTGAACACTGTTATTAAAAATCTATGCCGATGAACACTATCAAGCGATTCAATTTGTAAAAATATGACCGTTTGAAGTTTAAACTTGTCAGATAGCGAACGCCGAGACCATTACTATCCTTGATGCGACGTGCGGCTAATTTGACAGTAATTCTATATTTTGCACAAAACTCAAGAAACGTCTTATAACAAGTCAGTAAAATACAATTTAATAAATTTTAAGCCTAATAAATTTAGATATGTAAGAAATTTAAAAGTGGAAATCGCATAAAAATCAAATTACAGTAATGTAGTGTATACACGAGTTTTGGATCCCGCGAAGCGCGTGTAATGGGACTTTTGTCGGGAGAATTTTAGAACTTAGAAGAAACATACACACTTTAAACTTTGTATACACATTTAAACGACATGAAATTTGGGTTTGCTTAACTTTCAGACCAAAAAACTAAAAATTGTCAATTTTAGGCAACTTTTCTCAAAAACCGTGTTTTTTGGTCGTCACTCAATGAACATTGGTCAAAAAAATAGATAAAATGTATTTGCAGAATTTTCCGTAATGTAATCGTATTTTAGACACAATATAGTACTCAAAAAAAAAGTTTTTTAGCCATTGGGTGCATTTTTGGCATTTTTGTGCCACTTCAAATTTTTTTAAGGAAAAAAATGTATTTAATTGTTTGATATCTTAGCCAATTATGGTCCGATGTCGGTGAAATTCATACACACATAAGATTTCACATTTAAGATTAAGCTTTGTAAGTGGTATTAAAAAAATTCAAATAGTTTGGCCGTTATAGGCAAACAATGAAATTAGGACCGCGGTACACTTTGCCCTTCCGCCATATGCCCAATTTTGGGATTTCTTTTGCCCCCTTCTGGGTATTACTAGTCACATCCCTTAATTTCAAAACGCATTTTTGTTTTTTCAAATATCTTAATTTTTACCAATGTTATAAAGAATTTAGTGTTTGAACATTTAACAAATTCAATTTTTCGACCTTCGTCGCCTCAAAATACTAAACAAATTTCAATCGTCTATACCGCGAGAACGGTGCATCGGATAAAAATTTCTCAAGAGACATAAAAATTAGCATTTTTCCTAAGCTTTCAAATGTCGTAAATTGCGTTTTAAAAATATTGATTTATTTCCGACATGCGCCTGCGCAAAATTGAAAAATTGACAAAATCCAAAATTTCGGCACTTTCGAAAAACTGCTACATTTTGTTTTGCCTTTTTTCGAAAATATCACCTCAAAATACATTTTGTTTCATCTAATTACAATTTAATGTAAGCTCAAGACCCGTAATTTAATTCGATTATATAGATTTGTGTTATAAACTTTCATTGAATTTGAGAAACTGTGAAACTTCAAACATGTTAAATCCTTGTAAAAATATATTATTACTTCCTTCAATTATATTTTCAATTTTTTTCTTAAAATTGTTGAATTAGATCACTATATAGAATTATATAGCCAGAGAAGTAGTTGTGTTCTGGAGATAAATGGTCGCTCAACCTTTTCTGTGATATAATCTTTGAGCTTTTCTTCTTTAATTATTGTTTATAATGTAAATTTTTGACTGGACGTTAAAATTGGATTAATCTATGAACTCCATTTACTGCGATATTCCTAATAGTCTATTGATCCTTGAAAAAACAGTTTTCAATTGCTACGAGAACTTTAATTGCTTCACCGACCTTTTCAATCGTTGTATAATAAAGTTTAACAGTCTATAAAGAGAAATTATTCGTTTGTATTGTGACTGAGCTACAAAAGGATACATAAAATGTAGATGCAGTAGTTTCGGTTTCGCCGATTGTTTCCGTTTTTTATGAGGGCACCTACGTACGTCCAAAATCAACCTAAAGCAAAAATATGATTCCGGTTGGCATTGTATACGTACCAATTTAATGGTTTACGGTCGGATTGGCCGAAATTGTAGTATGTTGCAAATTTAACAGTTACATAAAATTACGGATACGCCGAGCCACTATACGAATAAGAGAATTAACATATGGGTATATGAAACTATATAAATTTCGTTAGATATTTGTGTCATCGGAATAGTTTTTTGAACTGTTGCTATTGGCGTATTGGCTAACGGAATGTAGCACTACAGTATCGCAATGCAAGGTTTATCTACATTTTTTTAGCATATAATTTTTTTATGCTTGAAGAAATAGATTAACTTAAACAATCTTTTGGTTACAAATTTTAGATCAGATATATTAATAAAGAAAATGTATCTGGATGAACAGATGTACTGTAGTTTTGTTGATAGGATTAACATTACTAATTGTAGTAATTATTGGTTTGTTGTAAATATAAATAAATTAAATCAGTAATACAGAATGTTCCATAAATAAATGTACTCTGTAAAAACAGTGTAAATTTACAGAATATAAATCTGATAATTTTGTAACCAACGTTAAATTATGTAATTTTCAAAATTAAAATTTAGTCCCTTAGGGTTTGCTCATTTACATTTTAAAATGTATTGTATTCGAGGTTTTTCGGGGTGGTCATACTAAAATCTAGTAAAAATTCAGATAAGAAGGTATCAATATTTACATTTTTCTGCTTTGAACTATCCTGTATACAGATTTTTGTCATAAAAACTGTGGTATCATACATTTTCAAATAAACTATAAAATAGTAACCGATGTTGAAACCAGGTCCGGCTTTAGAAACAAAAAAAAATATCGCCTATCCGAACAAGCAACATATCTACAATTAGAAATGTCGTGCGACCGTTTTTAACTAGTATGATGTCGATAGTTAGACTACCGATTTAGACGTTGTCCGCTCCGAGAAAATACTGAAAGGCTCTAGCGCAAGTGTGGATTAATGACGAAGGACCGCCTAGAAGCATTTAAAACTCTGCGAAACAGTACTGGATTTGTCTGGAGCATAATATTTTATACATTAGTGCAGTTGAAATCAAGAGACAGTTTGAGCGCCCTCGGCGTCTCCCACGATTTCGCAAACCGAATAGAAGCTAGGTTACTGTCTTTTAAAATAATGTTTATGGAAATTAAAGTCTCCTCCGATATCTCTTCCATATGAAATGAAACTTCTTCCGTTAAAGAGGAGAAAATGCAAGAGATGGAAAAGAAGATAGCATATGGAACATACAGAACAGTTCAAGGATCTTGAGAAGCCCCAATTTCCGACGGGAAGACGTCATGGGCAAACTACCTTAAACAGTACGAAACAGCTGCCAGAGCAAACGAATGGTCTGAAATAGAAAAGGCAGTAAATTTGAGATGCTTTAGATGTGCTTCAGACTATACCTGTCGAAGAGACGGATGCTTTTGTCAACTTAAAAAGATATAAACGTGCGAAATGGCCACGAACACTTTGTTTATTTGTACCAATCATACCTTAAGAATCGCAAACAGAAACAAGACGAGACCCTTCAAGAATAAGAAGTCGATATTGCCAGGTTGGTGAGATTTGCCTACCCATCAGCTCCAGAAAACATGAAGGAATATTTGAAAGTCCAAACATTTGTTAATTGACTCCGTTAAATGCAGAAACCACTCTGCTTAGCCCGTCACAAATCACTGAGCGATGTTTTGCCCGCTGCTCATGCGGACTTCTGTAGGACACACAAAAGTGAGGACGGTAAAAGAAGAATGGGAAGATAAACTCGACCAACTTGTTAATGTACTGAAAAGATTTACTGACAGAAAGGTGAGGTCAAACACTATCATGTGCTGGAATTGCGGTGAACTGGGACATGTACGCAGTTCGTGCAAATGCCCCAGGGTCACAACAAACCAAGAAAACACGCCGTAGGAAAACTAGAGTAGATCGGCCCAGAGGAGGCAGCTTTGACTCGGAATCTTTCCAAAGACCCTCTCATACTGAACCTTTTTTTAGTGTATACGTAGACGGTGAAGTAAATGGTAGGAAAAGTATAGTGTTGGTTGATACTGGAGAGCAAGGAAGACCACTATTCGACCAATAACCATAAATTACTGCGAAAGACTTTTACCATCAAGGTTGCGAATGTGGACTGCTACAGGTAAAAGAGCCAACATACATGGGGAAATCCATGTTCAATTAGGAATTGGTACAGAAAAGATCCCTCATAATGTTATTATCGCAGAAATGAAAGTACATTTTTTTAAATAGCCTAGTAGACTCTGGCTACATTGTGAACAATTTCTTGTTTTAAATTATTTTGACAGTACTTATTTGAACTTGTAACCTGTGTTTTATCTGGCTGGCTCTTCTCTTGGACAACATTGGTAGTAGCAGACCTAATTAAAGAACATTCTCTTGTAAAATTCAAGGAAAGGTGGAATAAAACAAGAAATTGCAGAGTTGTCAGTTATCCTGATAACACTACAGCAAACAAATCCTTGAGTGTGACTAGACAGAATCTGTGCCAGATTACAGGCCTTTTGACTGGTCATTGCCAAGTACGAAAGCATCTCCATGTCATGGGGCTGCACTTTGCTGGCGGTACGAACAAGAAGATGAGACTATCGAGCATATTCTTTACGATTGCCCGACGCTCACATTTATTATAAGATTTATGTTCGGCGAGTATAGACTAACACCTGCCGATATAAGAAAAGCACCTCTTGGCGACGTTGCCAACTATGTGAAAGGCTAGCTGACGGACTAGGAGGTGCATATAACCATAGGAGTATGCACAATGGGCCTAATGAGGACTAAGTGCCGTGGGGGTAAACCACCCTCCACACGTTACAGATGCAAAACACCTAACTCACCTAACCCTACTTATTTACTCAGTACCTAAATTAGCAATGGAGCTACAATTTTTTGTAATATATACAGATCATTTATACTTACTTTAAAAATTGAACGCTTAACTAATATTAAGAGCCGCCAAAACTGAAATGTAACTCATAAAAAGCTTCGATTAAAACGGCTTTTTTCTAAATTGTCTACTGTTTTAAACTAAACTAGCGAATATTTTAAATTCTGATCTAGGCGGTGGTCTTACAGTCGCTAGCGTACAAAGAATACTTCCGGAAGTAGGAGGTGGCTGAGGAGACGGAATTGAGCTAGAGGGTTTTCATTAAGTTTTTGTTGATTTCTAAAGTGGCTTTCAAAATACGTAGGAAATGTTATATTTGCCTTCCGGTGGGGAAATTTTCCTCTACGGTATTCATAAGCGCCACGACGTTCGACGACGATGCCGATGATGTAAAAGAAATTCGCTCGCAACGGTAACAAGCGGCAAAAACTTAATTAAACTTAGATTTCACTGATGCATTCTGGTTGTTCGGGAAGTAACGTGACATTTTCCATTTGCCTTTGGTTGCAGCCCTATAAAAACAAAAACTACACTAGTATTATATAGCTTAGACAACATGATTTTGCTGAACAAATTCTATTTATTTTCAAAGCAATTGTAAATCGTATTAGGGTTTCTTACTTTGCCAATCGGAAACTGTATGTCGTTGGTTCGACTTTGGTTGAAAATTCTCTAAGGTGCAGATATCCTGAATTGCTTTAATATTATCAATCATATAAATCGAAACTAAGGCCTCCACGGGCAAACTCGTAGCCTAAAAAATCGCCCTTTCTGTTAACTATACAAGGATGTCAAAATACTCGTACATATTGTGGACAAAACATAATTTAAAATCTACATTTGTATGTATATTATTACTGATGTGCATGTAAATAAGAATTAAGCTATTTTAAAATTATTCCCCTGAAACCTAATGTATGAAAATTATTTTGAACAATGGATATGTCGGTTTACATGGTTAGAATAGTGCTCAAAAAAAGGTATAGAGGGAAATGTTTGGACACAATTTTTGACTTCGTAACTTTGTTTGGATTAGTTAGGAGGTGAACCTATCAAAAGTTCTTGCCCGTAGAGCCTTTGTGCCGGGGGGAGAGAGGGGGTCTGAAGGTCCCATTTTCTGTTTTTGCTTATATTTCGGAAACTATGCGTTCTAACGACATGACCATTCAATATAAAATGAAAGCTTATTAAATTTGCTACAAGTTTTATACTTATAGTAAGTACTGGACATCTAAATAGCACATAATATACTCATTTTAGAATATATAGTTGTTGGCCCTCGGACCAGGTTCCTCACACTTAATACAGGGGTCGGCATAAGTATGGCAACTTTTTACTTTCATTAATTGACGTTATATCCTTAAAAAAAAAAAATTAAACTGTTTGTGCTTGTAAAAACTATTTTGTGTTGTTTGGTTAATAATTGTCTTACGTGTGTTTTAATTAATTTATTCAAACAGACATCTCGCGGTTTAACCTAACCTAAAATTGTATTACATATGACTTTTTTAAATCGTTTTGTTAAACTTTATGTAGCGCTTCCTTTATGGAAATAGTCAAGGTGTGCCTGATGATGAAGTGACAGCTTCGAAACCGGTCGCTAATTAAATTGACTTGTGAGAAATAAAGGACCTTTTCTTTAACCCCTTACACTTAATCCCTACTACTCACATATGGCTACCCTCACTCCAAATCGGAATAAGTCTGGCAGTTATCTGGATATGCATGCTCGAAAATTTACGTGGGCAGATGGACAACGGTCCAACACTCGCGAACATCCGTCATTTCATGAAGGATGAAGCTTCGCTGCACTACGCGTTATGTGTGTGGGAGTTCCATAATGATCATTTCGTAGAATGGATACACAGACGAGGAATCTTTGAGTGGCCCGCACGGTCCTGTGACCTTACACCCTGCGATTTCTTCATGTGGGGCCTTCTCAAAGACCGCGTTCTTGCAAGAGGACCACGCACCCTTCCCGAGCTCCGAACTGCAATTGAAGAAGAATTTTAAAATCTTCGCGGACGCCTTAACATGCTTCGCCTGACCTGTCTCTCCGTTGCGAAACGTTGCCGTCAATGCATTGATCAAGATAGGCATCAATTTGAACACTTAAACTAACCCTTTTTCGAATCCTCTTAGTAATTTTTTCGAAAAAATTAATTTTGACGCTGCATTTTTTTAATTTGTTGCCTGACTTATGCCGACCCCTGTATAAGAATATCTAGACCATTTTGATGGGAAAATAACTGAAAACATCGTTTATTGACATAGAAAAGTGAATTATCATAAAACATTACAACTTTCAATAGCTGATATATCGAAAACTATACAAAATATCGAAAAACTTGACTGAGTAAAACTTGTAGCAAATTTAATAAGCTTTCATTTTATATTGAATGGTCATGTCGCATAGTTTCTGAGATATAAGCAAAAAACCGAAAAATGGGACCTTCAGACCTCCTCTTCCTCAGGCTAGGGACGGGGACTTTAATATGTTCGACTCCTAACTAGTCCAAACAAAGTTATGAAGTCAAAAATTGTGTTCCAAACATTTCCCTCTATAACTTTTCGTTCCCTGAACTAGTAAGGATACTTATATTTTTAATTAAGTTCATCAATAATAAACATTAGGTACCTGAAATTTCCATTAGGATGGGTTCTACAATAGGATAACATTTTATTTATTAGTTTAAATTGTGCACCTTGTTGTATAATCATCGGTTATCGTTAAAAATAGTTTCAAAAAAAGACATTTGTGTTTTGAATATGACCAGTTAAAAATTAAACTCATGTTAGCTTAACTGAGTTTACAGCATTCTTTTTACAACTCACCCTTAAAACACATAATAAAAGCGTTTAGAAAAAAAATATTTCTAGATGTTTGTGCAGCATCCACATAGGTGAAGATTTCCAACTTTGTCTTAAACACATGATAAATATATTTATACGAAAGCACGAAAACTAAACTTAAATTAACACTAAATGAAACTCAAAAACACTATAATAATAATAATTTACAAAAAAAAAAATACAAAGTCCGCTACAACACTAAAAATGTAAATAAACAATTATTTTATTTATAAGTGACAAATGACAGGAGCTCAAAAATTTTTAATTTTTATAGCGAATAGGTTTGTTGGCTTGAAGAAATTGTAAAGTAAAGTTAAAACCGCAAGTCGGTAGCCGATTTGGTTCTAGAGTTAGGCGTGTCGGCGTATATACATACGCACAGACGACCAAACGATTGTTTTTGTCTTTTCATACTAATTTGGGTAAATTCATTCTATTATCGTTGTTGTAACTGACATTCGTGACATTTCAAAAAATAGTCATTAAAAATCATTCCACTTACATACATACAATATAGGGTATAACAAAAAGGTAGGTCATAAATAGAACCACATATTCTGGGGTTAAAAATAACTTGATTGAACATAATTTACCTTAATGCAAATGTGCACACAAAAAAGCCCTTGGAAAATCGATTTTTTCCAATATTCCATGAACTGTTTAACATTTTGTAATAAAGATGTATACATGGCTTTGTTATCGTAAGAGCATCTTTTTCACATAAAATCACGAAATCTGTGCAGCCCATAAAATTTTTAGGGGGGTTTTCAACCCCTAAAACCCCACAAACAGTTTCTATGCATTACAATTAAATTAGTATAATACATCATTTTTTATTTTTTTGCCTCTTAGTTGTTTTTAGAAAAGCCAGTTTTTCGAATATTGTGTATTATAAGAGTGTTAAAAAAATACACTTTCTGACAATGGTTTACACGTTTACAGAAATGGCAGATATGTATTTAATTCTGGGTGCCGAATGTGTGTTCAGGAAAATGGAGGCCTTTTTGAACATTTATTACAGTATATACTGCACATTTGTACATATTTTTTATACCTGCGAATAACATGAGTACTCAATTTTAACTTACTTTTTGTTATTCAAAATGTTTGAAGGATAATGAAAAAAGGCAGCACGTCGATAAAGACTGGCTTTTTGAAAAAGTGGTAAGAGGAAAAAAAATTGAAAAATGATGTATTAAACCAATGGTGTCACAATACTAATTTAAATTGTAACGCATAGAAAAGTTCAAAACCCCCTAAAATGTTTATGGGCTGTACAGATTTCGTGGTTTTTCGATAAGAAAGCCATATATCCATTTTCATTACAAAATATTAAACAGTTCATGAAATCTTGGAAAAAATCGATTATAGTTTTTACTTTTCAAAGGCTGTAACTTTTTTTGTGTGTACATTTGCTAAAGGGAATGTTCAATAGAGTAATTTTTGAGCCCAGAATATGTGATTTCATTTATGACTACCTTTAAAGCTCTAACACTAAAATAATGTAAAATTTCCAATAACACTTGTATTGATAATGAAAAAATGATAAAGGAAATATTACCTTGGTATTCAGTTTCTAAAATAAAAAATAGATCATACAGTTTTGAAAGTTATTACGACAAACACGATTTGTTCAATCATTGATGAAACAACTAAATCAGCCATAGTTTTCATGGCAAAAAGTCAATATCATTATCATACAAAACCGCTAGTTTACGCCATTTGCGGATATGAAAATCAGCCATTGGTTGGCACAGTAGGTAACTCTCGAACTCCATTCGATCATAATAACTGGCGATAATTCATACTCCAAACTCCATAATTCCACTGTAATTAATTCGGCCGTAGTTGTAAAATCGTCGCTGTAGTTGTATAATCGTTGGTGCAAGTTCGTTTCCGATGAGATTGTGGATATAAATTCGCACTCTGCAGAAATTGAGCGATTCAAGATGGGATTACGTAATGAAGTTTCGTTCGCTTCCATGCCTCGTTCGTCCCCAGACGTTTCCACCACGCAATCAGTGGCTCACTCGGTAAGACTCTATCTATATATACGTGACGTTAGGAGCATAACAATAATACTGATATTTATTGATTCGTAAAGGCATTTTTAATGTATGGGAAATCGAATGAGTATAAAAAAGCCGGATCAGTAAAGAAACAGTAGAAGTCGACACGGTGGTTCTGATTCCAGAGCTGACCATTGGAATTTTTGAGTCTGGTGCATTTGTTCGACTCTTAGTTGCGCGACTTGTTTATCCAGCAGGATCGTTTTCCCTACAAGTACGTTTTCTAGACACGTATTTTTTCTTGACAGGTGCATTGTCCTAACACGTACATTTTACTTATAAGCCCGATAAATAGTGACTAAAATTTCCATTAATTTATTCCATAAATTAATTTCTAAAACTAATTTTCGTCTATGAACATTTGCGAGACCCCCTGTAACTAATATTTCCATAGAATTACCGTTTTTAAACCTTTGCAAGAGCCCTCGTAGTTTAAAACTTTTCATTATCACAATAAATTAAATCGTCTTAAAATCGCAATTCTAGTAGGTTTATCAGTATGCCGATCAATCAACGTATTTTTTTTTCGCAAAACAACTAATAAAAAAGGAGTAGGAACTACCGTCCCCATTCCGGCAAAAGTCCGACTTTTGATAAAAGCAGATGTCTTCGATGAGAGGGCCCTTTTTTGCCACGCCGTCTGTCGTCGCTCTTTTGACCGTCTAAGTATCGTGCCGGATTTTAGTTGAAACCGATAATCGTTATTTAGTTTCCGAGATAGTGAGGAGTTAATCAAGGTAGGCATTTTATTTAAAATTCCGTCTAATAATTCTCCCTGCAACATTCATTTCCGTTTCTATTATTTACATAAGAAATTCGACCTGTACTTTTAATTTCTTAGTACCTGTTAGGGTAGCAAATTGGATTTAGATCCGGGGGCATTAGCACCTTTCAACCATTTTCGCGTTAATCAGGGGGTGATAGCTGTATTCGCTTGTTTCCCCCCGTCGATAACCAGAGCTGTTTCAGCCCTCTAGTCTTTTAACAGCTCGGAGAAAGGGTTTCTCTCTTGTAGAAGCTATGGACTACCAGATGTCTACATAAGAGAAACTTTAAACCGAACAAATAAAGATAAAATCGTCAGTAATCCCTAAAGTGTTGGTCGAAAAATTCCGTTTTAAGTCATTTGTTATTTGGGACTATTATGCCTAGTAAAATAATATTGCGGGGAGGATATTAACCGTCATTCTTACAAGTGCAACAGTCATTTTTCCTTTCATGAGTGCGGAGTGATACAGTTCACCGCCGTTCATAAATTTCCATCATTAATTACCGAGAGAAAATTATTAATATTTTATTTTCCAATACGTATAGGTCAAACCACATTTAATTTTACTGTTGTAGATTTTTTTTTGTCTTACTACTAAAACCGATTGTTTTCTTTAGTAGGAAAGAATTTGTGCTAAAGGTGTTACTGCCCACCGTTTTATTTTTAAAGGAAATTATTAATTTTATTTTCTCATCAGTATAGTATAACTCATAGTTAATTTTACCGTTATAGTTCCATTTATTTTATTTTATTTATTGCTTATTGATTTTATTTTGTAAATATATATTTGGTTTTAATTCCTGAGTTTAATTTTGAAATACCTCTTTACTTTTTCCGTTTTCAGAGCTTAGTTATTAGTAGGTAAAAGTGCAGTGAAAAATTTTATTTTTACCTTTACTTTATTACCCCAGAGTAGGTCAAGTAAGCAGTGAAGGTCTGGCCGTTTTATTTAATTTCTTTTTTTTTGTACCTGGACTCCAGTGAGTCTGCTGGGGGTGTACTCTAGGTGCATCCCAAGGCCGCAGAGTAGACTGCGTTACCAAAACTGGCGCCTCAGCAACCCTTGTTCGAAGAACAGCCTAGCGCCACCCCAACCCCTTTTCTTTATTTTTAGGGGTGAAGAAAAGGGTGTTACAGTGAGAAATAGCATAGTATAAATAGTATAGTAAGAACAAATCTAGCTTCTAACGTATTTAATTATCATTATTACTCCTATAATAGCCTATAGTTATTTTTTAGTCTATAAGGCAATGTTATGTGCAACACAATGCAATAAATATATTATTGCCCTGTTTGTTACATCACTGAAGATAGTGATGATGCGTTTTTGCGTTCAGGAGTTAACGTTTCAATGATGGTGGGTGGGGTATTCTGAGTTTTCTTCGCCTGTACAGAACTTCAGGGGTTCACTTTTAAGAAAGTACATTTTAAGAAGAGATTTATTATATCATATATACAAATATATGCTGTGTGTAGCATATTGTTCTATTGTTAGGCTTATTGTTGTGACATTGTAGTCAGTCTTCAATTTGTTTATTTATTGTACTTTTCATATTTTTCTTCAGTTAAAATTAGTATTATATTCAGTATCGAATTTGGAAAAAAAATCTTAAGAAAATTGCAAACTAACGTAAATTGATAATTCAAACTAAAGTGGTTAATTTTGAGTATGTAAACTTTAAACTCCATTCGAGTATGTTCTTTGTATTCTGCGAAAACATACTTTGTTACATAGGTAAGTTTTTACATTAAATTTTTAACGATGTTTAAATAGGTATATGTGGTGTTTCATAAGGTATAGCAAGTTCGGAACCTCAAATAACACTGGGTCAGCTTTTATGTATTACTGAGATATAGGGTGAGATAAATTCAAATCAATACTGAATAAATTACCAAAATATTGCAAAAAAATCTAGTTTGTTTATTTACTTTAACACCCTGTATGTCGGGGTAAATAATATTTGATCCAGATATTTAGCAGAATATAATTACAAAATATATCAAAATATAATAGCAACATAATTAGCGAAATGCAATAGAAACATATAATAAAACAATAACAATATATAATAGCAAAAATAAAAGCAAAATATTAATGAAACCTTCAGATAAAGTGTCAGGTAATTTTTATCTCCCATGTAACTTAAAAAATAATCTTTTTACTTTTGAATAAAACTAACTAGCAGATAAGTTGGTCTAATCTGAAAGATTCTTACCTGAACTTCCTGATAAAGTACTTAACTCATGCATTAATAGGAATATGACATATTATGTGACATTAGACAACATATTATTTTATTGGATTTTTTGGACGTTTAAGTAATATTTTCCAGTACGTTGTTGAAGATGTTGTGTTTTTGTAACTAGTGGTTTACTTATTTGTTTCGAATAATGGTATATTTATTTCTAAAAAAATATCCAATGTAATCATATAATAAAACACATGAATAAACAGCCTATGTTAATACAACAGACCCCAGAATGATTTTTTTTTTTAATTCAGCAATGCTACTTTTTATTTCAAGCATAATTCTAATAATAATTCTTACTTCTTGCATATTGAAAGTTGGTCGATCTTTTCTTTTTGTCACTTACTTTATTGAATTTTAAATAATGTGACGCGGAGCCGTCTCTGTACTTTGTTTACTCCTTGCCCGCGGTATGAAGTCTAGCGCTGGCCATATAGAGACAAACGCACCGCTTCAAGAAGCTACCGTAGTAATCCCTTTGCGGCGTGTGAATCATAGAGAGGCAGTTATCGATCGTACTGAAAAGCTGAGAATGTTCTGGTACAGAGCTGGCTTTATATAAATAGCGATATTTTGTCGACGGACGAGAAGATTCAATTTAAGTGTTGGACAGAGAATATTCAATTTAAGTGTTGGACAGAAAAGATAAATTGTAATAAATAAATTAGAATTGTGAGTTATATTAGTGCCTAAGTATTATATAAATTAATTAGTACGTAAAAATAACTATAAATAAATTAAAACAAACGGTACAATAATAAATAATTTCAGAAAAATATATAACTTATTTTAAATAAGTGACAAAACGAAATGATAACAAGTGAAAGTGACATATCGCACGCATAAATACATTGATATAATGGTATTTATATCACCACAGAACGTTAAAAAGTACCGGCCAACTAGCCTACAAATTATGTCTCTTGAAAAGACGGAAACCTAATTATCTGTCAGATAGTGACTCTCGGATAATATATCCGTTAGTTAGTTACCTGCAACTTTATCTGAAGGTGATAAAACCTACCCTAAAATATCGATTCTTCCTCCCGATGAAACACCTTTTAAAATATATTGCTGTATGAGAAGAGCATAAACTATAAATAAAATGGTTAATATTGGTGAAAAACAATCGTTTGTGTTTCGTGGTTTCAATAAAATTTTCGCAATCTTCAGTGCTAATTGTCGACTAATACAACAAACTTTGTGATACAGGACATTTTTAGTGATTACGTTGTCACTTCATTGTTTAATATCTTTTTTAAATTGTTAATATATTTTTTAAATCCAACTGAAGGTTTTTCGGTTAAAAAGGTACGTTAGTGACAACTGACAGATGAAATATGTCAGGTAATTAATCATGTTAACTTTTTCTTGTTCTCTCTACTACCTCTCCAATATTCGTTATTTTCAACACATTAACGTGGATATTTCTTCATGATCTTTCATCGTAGTTTAGTAACTGATACCTGTTCGATGGCTGCCACTGAATATTCATTCCTGCTGCATGCATCCGCGATGCAATGCAACCGAATTCTCAGGAAACGTCGATCGACGATATTCCTGCAAATGCGAAATGTGCTTATTCTGAAAATGTGGTTGTGTTGTGTGCAATCTTTGTCAGGAATGACGACATGACAACTTAAAATACGTTGCAGAAAAGTGGAGTTTTCTGGAGCGACGTTTTCAGATGAAAAGTGGCCCTTTTTACTTACCTACTGCGGCGGCACTTAAAATTTAAAGTGGATTTTGAATTACGACTTAAATACAATCAATTTTAGGAACATTTGAACTATTAATATTATTAATGGGTAGTAGCTGTCTTTAAATGTAACACTACTAACCAAATTGCGTAATTTGAAATAACAATATTTAAATATGTAGAATTGAGTCAGGAAGTTTCCACAGAAAAAATATTAATTTCATACTATTAAAAACTATTTTTCTCATTTGTTATTCAGGTATATAAGTGAATTTTACGTATAAGAGACTGGACTCTAGAATATCTATTTCTTGCTGACGAGTCCTAACAGTCGCGAAACCGGTCCAAGAATGATGTTCTCCATAGTAAACAAAATCAAAGTTAAAATTAGTTAAAGTTAGAGCTCACGTAATAACGTCTATTAACATTTTGTGATTTATACTTTGCGCAAAAAGAGTGATGCATCGCTTTAGAGTATTTCCAAAAATACCAGGGGCGGTTTAAGTTAAATGTGTTGACTGACGAAAGTATGTTGAAATTTTTTCAACAATGATAGTAGATTGTGAGTAAAATACATACTCACCTAAGTGGAACTCATTCTAGCTTCGCGTCTGTAGCTTGAGGCTCGGCTGTAATAAAGTATTTTCCTGCTATACTTAGTTTTAAGTTTTTTCTCTTATTCAATTAAAACTGCTTCTATTCAAATTAATGTGCATGTGGAAATATTACCATTTTGAAATAAAAAAAAAACTGGAACCGTCAGTATTGTTACAAAGTAAGATTAAAATCAAAAGGCATGTTTAGAAATCGGAGCCACTTGACTGTTAGGCCTGGATCGTAAAAGCATTTTGCAGTTTTTTTTTTTGTTGAAAATTATAATTTTCGATTATGTTTTCTGGTCCGAAAAACGACGTTATTGGACACATTAGAATAAAAAATGATCTAAATGTCTTGGTAGTAAAAGTGATAGTTTTGATATGTAGTTAACTGTCACTAAAATGGCACATATAATATTGAATGGAGAAAAAGCCTTTTCAAAGACTGAAACGAGTTCAGTTCTCATTTTTCCCGAAAATAGACGGAACACGAAAATAGTTTCGCTCTCGGCCCATTTGCTGCCGAGACATATTTCACAATGCATGATAAACGTTTTGCGAACGTCTCCTGGAACTCCTCAGTCGAAACTTATCGGTCGGAGTCGGGAGATGCATATGACAGATGCAATTTGTTGCGGGTTTATAATTCCGTGGCCGTTCCGGCATCTGGAGGCAAACTTTTGGACCGGGACGATGGGGGCGGGCTACGGCATACTGCACAAAGAAACTATTTTCGCGGTATAGTTTCGAGAGTATCCGAAAAGTTGTTTCTGCGAAAGGAGGGGAGGGGATGCAAACGAGCGGAGTATTCGCGATAGATGTGGCGCTCCGGAGCTCTGGCCCAACGAACGTGCTGAGTCTGAGCGTCTGAGAGTTTTTGATGTATGCGAACAAGATTTGTCGATTTATTTTCGAGGACGTTTCTGAGGTTCTAGTGTTATTTATTGCCTTTGTTGATAACTACCCGAAAATGCTATTAATTCAAAAAGTGTCGAGGGGATTTTGCGCTCCTCTGGACGATCATAGTTCGGCACGTATGTTCTTCCAAGACTTTCCATCTTTTGTTTCTGACGTTTGTCGGCAGGATGTTTTTCGAATCCTCTTCATTCCGGTTCGAGTATTACGAATGTCATAAATTGACCTACATTGTAGCTCTTTTAAGTTTAATCTGTCTTTTAATTTAAAGCGGGCCATATAAAATTTAAGGGGAATTATTATAGGCTTAATTTAAAAAATACAGGTTATTAATTTACCAATATTCATCTCCCCTGGTTTTACTCATTCTTCAAAATTATCTTTATGAAATAATGAAATATCAGGACAATGTAATATGTTCGAAGATCGAATTAATAATTTTATTATTATTATTTCTCAATACATTTGTTTCACATAGGAGGTTCGAAAATAATTTTCATTATTTCGTAGGTGTAATTTTTAAAAAGTTGTTTGAGAATTCCCAAAGAATTTATATTTACTTTGTTTGTCGTGTCAATAACCGATAGTTTTTCGGAAATTATAACCGATCTATCTTTTATTTTAAGGTTTTCACAGTTTTTTGTATTAAAGAAATGTATTTTTATTTTTACCTTTATTTTATTTTTACATCATAAGTTTGTTGTATTTAATTCTCCCATATGATCCTAATAATACTCATTATTTATTTTTTAATACTTATGTAAGATGCAACAAAAACTATGTCCTGATTTATAATACGAATAACTGTGACACCAATTAGGAAACTTAAATTTAATACATTGATAATATTTATTAGAAGCTTCAAATTTATGTTCCATCAGTTTCCAAAGATAATGTGAACCAAATGCTCACATCTAACGGCAATGTAATGAGAAGAGCTTTTTAGCACATTTCCATGGTTCTCCTTAACATGTAGACATGTATGTTAACAATTTTTCCTACGACCACTTAGGAAAGTGACACATATCACACTATATATAGTCCTATATCACACGCGTATGAATAAGATTTTACTTTCCACCCAAGTGAGATTAATCAAAAATAATCAATCTATTAATTAAAAGGTCGATTAACGGATAAATCGATTTTTAAAAGCGAATTATCGATTATTTTAAATAATCGATTATTTTCGATCAATCGATTATTATCAATAATTTATTTTTATTGTATTTCCTTTCAAATCGATAATTCGATTATCTTTAAAATACCGAAAATAATCGATTATTCCAAAATAATCGTTTAATCCAGAATAACCAATTAATTAAGAAGCCGATTCTACGATAAATCTATTTTCCAAAAAATAACCGAATTATCGATTATTTTCTAATAATCCTTTTCTATTTTCTTTAAAATTGAATTATTCTACTATCTTCGAAAATCTAAAATAATCTATAAATCGAAAATAATCGATTATAAAAAGCTGATTAACCGATAAATCGATAATTCTAAAAAATAACTGAAATATCGGTTATATAAAATAATCGATTATATTCGTTCAATCGATTATTATCAATAATTTATTTTTATTGTATTTCCTTTAAAATCGATAATTCGATTATCTTTGAAATACCGAAAATAATCGATTATTTCAAAATAATCGCTTAATCGAGAATAACCAATTAATTAGGAAGCCGATTCTACGATAAATCTATTTTTCAAAAAATAACCGAATTATCGATAATTTTCTAATAATCCTTTTCATATTTCCTTTAAAATTGATTATTTTATTATCTTTGAAATAATCGATAAATCGTAAATAATCGATTATAAAAAGCTGATTAACCGATAAATCGATCATTCTAAAAAATAACTGAAATATCGGTTACATAAAATAATCGATTATATTCGATCAATCGAATATTTTCATATAATACCTTTGAAAATAATCGATTAAAAAACCGATTAAACGATAAATCGATTTTTCCAAAAAATCGATTATTTTCAATTAATCGATTACTTTGAATAAATCTACTTTCTTTTTGTATTTCCTTTAAAATCTATTATTCCATTATCTTAAAAAACAAAAATAACGGATAAATCGATTTTCATAAAAAAATATCAGAATAATCGATAAATCGATTATTTTTGTAACCCTTGTCGGTCGCTAGCTTTTATCCGAGCATTTAGCTCCAGAATTTAGAGATTCGGATTTTTTGATCTCGTTATCTTTGAAACCGCATTCGATTGCATAATAAATAATACATATTGCTAGAATTTGGATTTAGTAAATGAAAGTTTTATTCGAGTTGTTTAGGGGTTTATAATGTAACATTTTATTAATAATGTGACTAACTCCCGTAACTTTAGTATTTTTTGCTTATACTAGATCATATTGTGCGTTTTACTTTGTTTTAAGACTTAAGATTCAAATGTCACTTTCGATTTGACCGCAAATAAGATAAACCTTAAAATTGTAAGTAGGTCATCCTGTATATCATCTAATATTCTTATAAAAATACCTTATAAAAATAAAATTTAGCTAGCAACTATGCTTCTTTACTTCTTATTTAGGTCTAAAAACCACCTTTAGTAAATATTCTTATAAAATAACTTTTTAAAAACAATTTCGTTAGCAACAATGCCTATTTACTTCTTATTTAAATTAAATGTTCAAAATTTGACCCTTTTTTATATTTATGTAAGTAATATGAAATCTGTTTTCTGAAATAACTATGTATTTGATGTTTAATATTTATTGAAACCCCTTAATGTGGACCTGAAGTATTCCGCCCAAAGGATCATGGCGCTTTATGTCAAAACGTCAATAAATATTTACCGCTGAAAACGAATATATTTTTTATCTTTCATAACATTGGTACTTGTATTATAAGTATATACAATTTTTCAAGATACATCGTGGCATTTTGAACTTAAAATTGAATAACTAAAACACTTTAAATTGCTAAAACACCAACAAATAAATCAAAAAACAGCTGTGAATGGTGATTAAACTCAAGCGAAGGTGAGCGTTGAATGGAAAATCGGAGCAATTCGGGTGGCGTCGTGCGAACAATGATTTTTAATTGGTGGGTTACTTGGGGTTAAAATAGACAACATGCGCAGTGTGCAATGTTACATCTTCGTTCTCTTTAATCTAAGGTTGACCTTAAGGACTTTCTGAGTTTGTTGTCGATTCACGTTCACACGATCCTTCAAATAACCTAACAGAAAGAAGTTTAGCGAGGTCAAATCGGTTGATCTGTACGGTTATGATAAATCGCCGTATTTCGAAATAAACCGCCCTAGAAACCTTTCATATAAAATGGATCTTGCCGTAGCACCATCTTATTGACACTACATGATTTCTGAATCAAATTCTTGCATTTTCGGTGCTAAAAATTCTTCCAGCATCGTCGAGTACCGCTTTCCATTCACAGTTACCGTCCGGCCTAGAACATCTTCGAAAAAAAGACTCTGCTTACTGTGACGCCACAACATACAATTACTTTTGGCGCATGTTAATAATTCGTGGATTTTCACTTCCTCAATAGTGATGAGTTTGCTTATTTACGGCACCATTGAGACCATTGAGAAGTATGCTTCGTCACTCATACTGACTCTGCTCCGAAAATGTACTTTTTGATTTTCAAGATTGACAGTAGCATTTCAATATGAGAAGTAATCATGCTATGCATTCTGCCTACAAGGAAAAATTAATAATTTATGTTTAATTTGTGATGAAATTGCTGATCTCAATCATATAATTTTAGAATGTGTCCTAAATTCGCTAGATACTGACACAATGTACTTAGAATTAGTTAATATTGGTATACCTCTACCAATAAATATTGATGTTCTGCTTTCATTAAACGATGTTAAAGTTTATAAAATATTGTATGAATTTGTTAAAAAAACTAATACAAGATTGCAAGTAGCTGAGCTACCCTAAAAACATTGTAAACCTGAAACGAAAAAATAAAATAAATGATAAAACAAAAAAATGAAACAAAGGAAAAAAAGAATAAAAACAAATAATACGGAACAAAAAAAAAAATAAAAACAAAATAATACAAAAAAAAATAAAAAATAATCAAAAATACATATAATAAAAAAACAGATATTTTTTATAATTAATTACAAACTCAGGTATTTTGATAGCTGTAAGTCAAAATATAATAATAATAATAATGTAATCATGTAACAATAGTGGATAAAACAATAAAATAATTATGGTTTTATCCAGTGCCAGGCTCTCGGCGTTGCGATACCTGCACCTTATATGGGTACAAGTCAACCAACAAAATTCGGGAAAAGCCTGACTGCGTTCATCACTTTCTTGTCCTAATTTTTGGATTTTTCACCACAGCTCCTCTCATTTGGTCAATATTACCTCTTGATAGTCTTTATTGGGTTTTACGAGGCCTTCCAGACCGTTCAATGTCGCCGACAGTCCCTCTTATCTCATGTCATCTAACAATATTCCAAATTGTTTTCGAATTTGGAGCGACACGCCGACTATATTTTCGACAAAATCGAAAAATTGTTTTTGTCATAAAATTTTACAATTTCTACATCTATTAATAATTTGCGGTTTCAAAAAAGTACAGAAAAATAAAATCGCAGACACCTACTGCGAAGACGTGACTTTTGCGCCACCTGTTTATAACAATAATTTTAGCCCGATCTACTGTTATAATTTAATCAAGGGAGATAGTAAAAAAAAGGAACGTGGAATCCAATGTTTCCCAAAAAGTATCACTATCTACCCCTGAACTAATTTCTCTCAGCGGAAATGGGTACAAAAAAATACAATTAATTTAATTTTATAGATTGGGTCGTTATCTAGTTGGTGTTGATCTAAGTTTCAATGAAGTAAGAATGACTTTGACAAAAATGACAAATTAACAAATGTATAGGTTATGATTAAAAAAATTAATGCACGTGGAACTGATACCTATCAAAAATAGCTATAAATGGTATATAATTCAAATAATTTGAGTAAGTTATGTGTTATGCGATATATGGAAATATTTACCACTTTCAAATATGCATATCTAGAGTTTACACTTCGTAAATTTTCCGATGGAAAATATTACAGGTACTTCTAAATCTAATCTTTAAAGTTCATTACTATATAAAATAATATATAAAAATATGTAAATAAGTATGTATCTAGTAATGTCGAATATTTAAACTATATATTTCCTTGTAGTCTCAAGAAATAGACGTGATATATTTCCTCGTGTATATACCGGGGCCTCTAGTGAGAGATAGGTCGCCTAGGGTATGAACTTACCTTGTATTGATGGTTAAGGAGTCCTGAATAAAGTAAATACTTGTTATTGTCCGTTTGTGCACCCTTGGATAGTACAATGTGTTCTCGGGATAATACAATGTGATCTCTGGGCTTCAATCAATCCTAACTGGATAATGCGGAGTATATGCAGGATAATATACAGGAGTATGTTCAGAAGAATTTACAAAATTATATGCAGTGGTATATACAAGGGTATATACAGATATACAAGGTAGAAACCAAAGTTATCCGAAGGGATACGGCCTAAAAAGAAGTAAGTCTTCATGAGTATTTATTTTTATGTTTAAAATATAATAAGTAACGTTGATTATAACCTATAATGCTTACCAGGCATGTAATGGGGCCCTTGGGTGAATGTACTTGTTTCTAAGCAGGTAATACTTGAGTATAAATCGAAGTAAACTGTAGCTATGATTCCTTTCAAATCCAATTAATCGGAAGACTTTCCAACTCTTAGTAGGTATTAATAGCTTAGCTTACGAATACAAAAACTGTAACAAATTACAAATCTGCCATGTGGATCTCATGAACTTCTTAAGAAGAATGTCAGATATAACCTTACTCAGATACTTCCTGTTTTAAAACTTAGTTTAATTGATGTACTCCTTAAATTACTTATTATTTAATTAAGTAAGAAGTGAGATAGATATCTCTTTGTATAGAGAGATAAAGAAAGATAGAAGGTTCTCATTACATACTCTGTACTAAATGTACTTTTAAGTTACTCCAAGAATCATTTCATCAAAGTTTTATTGCACAAGAATAATTGACACATCTCACATGTCATCCTTGTCATATATCTAATGACAAAACCATCTTTAAAATAATAAATATGAAATTAATTTCTAACTTAGTTAGGTAATAAAAATATATACATCTTGAAGGCTTACGTCATACTTCTGTATTGTATTCATAATTTTAGGAGAGTTATCCCTGGAATGTACACTTACTAAAGAAAATCGACTACCTTAGGATATGCATACCTCAGGATAAAGTAAATAATAGACATGAAGAATGGAATATAAGAGATATCAAATCCGAAAGTACAACTAGGTTCAAGTAAGATAAGTTTATCTACATGAAAATTCTCTTTTCCTAAATATTAAATGATTATTATGATAGAAATTATGGTACTTGGTACATAAATTCTTTTAATCAGGATGTTTATTTTAAGTGCTATAATCCTGTAACATGTTATGTACTTGTATGGTATATATTTGTAAATATTCTAAAGTCTTTCCTTGTAAAGAGTCTCGTAATCCTGTTGGGATGGAGTGATTAAATAAATTAAAACTTATTTCATTTAATTTTTTTTATGAAAATTAGCAAAGCGTTTTTGGTATCAAGCCCTTTTCAATGCTTATCTACAATAAGTATGAGTGTAAATATAAAATAATTGGAAAGTTACAAGTTTTTAGAAAAAGGAACGAAACTTTTTTATAAGTTACAATAAAAATTACAATTAAAATAAAACCCATGCTATCAGCACTGATCTGTGCATTCCTTCGTATTTCTAATAGGGAAACGCTAAGGGGTTAAGTTTATGTTGGGGAAGGAATGCCGACCAAACCAATGCCGCCAACGTGAATTATGTTTACATTTATAAGATTTATTGAAAAAGGGAAAAGTGATAATATTTTTTTTTAATAGTTTTTAATTATGTTTTATATTTATAGTGTTAACACTTTTCTCTTTTTTAATGTCTTTTAACAGTAAACATTATTCATGTTGGCAACATTGGTTTAGTCAGCATTCCTTCTTCGACACAAGTTAAACTTTAGGTTTCCATCATTAAGAATGCGGAGGGATGCTGTTTATATCAATGATCTTAGCATGGGTTATTATTTATTTGTAATGGGTGTCTTAATAAGAGTGCATTATTTAAATTTTGTGTAATTATTTTTCGTTTAAGTGGCAACTCTGAAATTTGACATCTGTCATCTATGACAATTATTTAAAATGGGGAAACTTAGCTGAGACAATTCGAAAACTTTGCGGAATTTTTGGTCGAGAAAGTGTACTTAATGTGTCAATACTTCGAAGAGTGGTTGCAAAATTAGAAGAATCTGGGTCGATTCTAGGCCGCACAGAAATATAGGCCGGTCGACCGATATTTACGCTCGCTTACATGGGGCGCGCTAGGGTTTTGTACATTTTTATGTTTCTTGCAAATATCTAGCGTTTATAAGTAAAAGAGAAACATAATAATAGTAAAATATCTTTATTTAGTATATATACGGAATAAAAGATTAATTTTCTAGTGAAACACGTACCTAATTTGATTAAAAAAATAGCGGGTACAGATCTGAGCACGTACGCGTATGAGGCAAGCCGAGGACGCATGAGCATGAAGATGTGGACGGGCTTCCGAGGCGAGGCAAACTGCCAAACTGCCTCGTTGTGTGCGCCGTATGGCCTCGGGTTGTTGGCGGTACATCAAAGGGAGGCAATGCGCAGTACGTTCTCAGTGTGGACGGGGAATTTGTACTATACAGCACCGTACAGATTATAGCGAGTTTTTAGAATTTATTTTGCATGGAGTAGAACTAGGAAAACGTTTCTGCTTCTCCTGGATTTAAATAATCAGCGTGATATCTTAAGAAAGCAAAACGCCAGTTCTATTACAACACCATAAAAAAAATATCATTGACAGGAAATCGGCCATCTATTCCTTTTTCTCTTTTTTTTAATGTGTCAGACAAAATAATAAAACATGCACTCAACTCCGCGACGTCATCCTCATCCTTAATTTTTTTTTAATTTTACGAATGTTCTGGGTATATGGTTGCATACTCGCGAATTTACTAGGTCAGTGGCGAACAACGCCTCGTGCGTCCACCATTCGTGTATACAAAATGCGTCGCTCGAGGCATTTGGTTCGGCCTCAGCTTACCTCATACGCGTATGTGCTCAGATATGACCCGCCTTAATGTGTACCTGTTACATTTGGTAAGTTACCATATTCAATTCTACGTTTTAGAAACCTATGACTACTTAGTAAAAAATAAAAAATAAGTAACAATTGAAACAAAAACATTAAAATTTTAACTAAACCTTTATTTTCATGTATACAAGTATATATAAGATAAAATTGTCATAAAAAAATGCAGGAAATACGTAAAATTATTAATTGCTTGAAAGTTTACCAATTTTTCTTGTTTTGGGGCATTTTGAATTGGATTCATCGTTTTTTTTCTTTTCTTTAAATACGTCACTTCATAATTTTGAATAATTATTCGCTTATTCGCCCCTGAATAAATTTGGTCACCCCTAGCAGCCAAAAGGGCCTAGCCGAAATGATGGTCCAAACATATACTACTTACCACATGACATCCTCTTTATTCGTTGTCATCTGTAGCCCTTTTGAGGTATCGATAGAGCCTTCAAAGGATTATGTCCCTTTATCAAGAAGCTACTTTGCTACAGTGCTACATAATATTTTTTTGTATACATTTTAGATTCTTAAATATTTGTACAATTCAATTCCAGAAGAATTAGCTGATCTTAAGGATTAAGGATTCTTATTATTTATTTCTTCCAATAGATGTTTTCATTGGAAGACATATTACAGTTGCAAGGCCATTGCAAGAGCTTCCGCCATATATCAGTAATATCAAGTAATAGAAGCATGATTTTATTTCGAAGGAAACTGTAAATTGTTCCTTTCGGCAAACTGTCTAAGTTTACGGAGTCAGCATACATTTCTTCTTCTTTTCCTTGACTTCTTCTATTGTAGTATGGGCTCAGTTTTTTACTATCTACCCCTATGTTTCGTTTTTAAATAAGTTTTTACGTTACAAAAATCAGCCACAAGAGCCCTAACACGCGCTTCTTGGCAAGCCAGGTAGACCTCAGATAGTGCTATAGAAGACCGAGAAAAAGAACGAAATTATGCTGCTCCGTAACCTTAGACAAATTTCAGAAATGATAATTTACAGTTTCCTTTGAAATAAAATCCTGCTTCTATTACTTGCTATGTAAACTGATAGGTGGTGCAAAGCTCTTTCAACGGCAGTATGTCCTCCGATGAAATCATCTATTTGTTACATTTTCAGTTTTAAACATGAACGAACGAAAATCAAATTTTTATATTCGTAGAAATATTTAACAACGAATACCTTTGAATCCTTTGTGAATCACGCTTCTCATATGATAAATAACAATATTTCTCTGTTCTATGTAAATGAATATTTTATTGATTTGTTAATAAATTCTCATTGTGAATTATAGAACCTGTGATGGTGTTGTATTCAATATATATCAGTAAACATTCGATACCCGAAATAGTTTTAGTAGATAGTACATTATTAATGATAGTGGTAAACATTTTTCCAACAAAGCGATTTCCTGATCAACGCAAATTCGAATTAATGTTAAACATTCAATTACTGGATATACATCGATAAACCGCAAAACCAGTCTATTTAGTTTACAAGATACAGAGTGATTATCTCCATTTGATCAAAATTCGGAGGGTAATTCACAAAAAGAAATAATATGATTTAATGTTAATATATAGGTGATATTTTTGATAATAAAGATTTATTTTTATAAACAATATATGTTGTTATATGTTCATAAAATTGTTATATGACATTAAAAATAAATGTCCAATTAATTAATCAGAAAATGTGTAATTGTTTTAAATATAAATTTATTAACTTAAAAACTAACTAATAAAATATGGATCTTGTTGGCTAAGCAAAAACATTGAATATACACCTATATCCCGAGAATGTCGTATCGTAAATAAAATACTAATTATGATTGATTGTGCTGCATCTGTAAGTGGATACAGACATGTATTGATCTTATAGACAACTGCAGTTTTACTGGTTTCTTTTCAAAAAACTACGATGTTTTAGAATTTACTATATTTAAAATACATTGTTTTCCTTTAAATAAATGTTTTTATTGAGGAAATAAAATATATTCTATCCTTTAGTAATTAATTATATGTAGTTATAATGTGTGCACAAAGAAAAATAAAATAAAACTTAATAAATTACCAAACAAAACAATTACGAAAGTTTTTTCCAGTTTTAAAACACCTGTTCAATTTTCTTTTTCGATAAATAACGGCCCAAGAAAAACATAAACCCTTTGAAATCCATTGCAGTACAAAAGAAGACACCATGAGTAATCGATGGGTCGCAAAGTCGTCAATGATAGATATCTTAAAGGGATTTATGCTTTTGTAAAAGTTGCAATTTTCCTTTAGATATCGTTCGTCGCCTCTGTTTCCACTATTCGCGGTCGAATTCCTTTTTTTATTTAGTGCATGAGCCACTATAATCTATATTAAAATTAGACATTAGCATCAAAATTGTTATTTATGGTAAAAGTGTTAAAAGTTATATCTGTACCTCACTCACTAGGCCCATTGTAAATCCTCCAGGAGAATGTATAACTTACTTCTCAGCTCGTTAAAAAACCTGGTTGTTGCCGATGGTGTCTAGGGACTGCCTCTTAGCTAGTCAGAGTTCTGCTGCCTCTTAGCTAGTCAGAGTCCTGCAGAATGTCGCCTAGAGGGTCTAGACTCTAGATGGCGACATTTGGCGGTCCCCGATGGTAAATGCTCGATAAGGCTATTCTATCGACCAGCTCCAAAGGGCAATAATAGTGGTATAAAATCACTTTTAATAAAGTAAAGAAGAAAACCTCAAAATCTTTTAGACTTTACTTGACCACATTTGAGATATGGATAATTTATCACATATCTTTGGAAAAACTGGATATGTTTTTACTGTAACACTAGAGGATAGACTTACTGGTAATTTAGAATGGTTCACTACAGTTTGTTTGTCTCAGGTTCTCCAAAAGATTCGTGAAAAAAATCCCACAGGAAGGATCATCTTGCATCAAGGTAACGTTCGGGCTTACATCGTTGCTCGAACAAATGAGGGTGGGGTCTCAATAAGCCCATTGTGCATTCTCCTGGGACAATGAAGATCTGCCTCTCAGCTAGTCAAAAGCCTGCTGCTTGATAACGTCGCTGAGGCGTCATTAGATGCCCTATTTCTGGAAGTGACCATTTGATGACAATTGCCCGGATGGAGCTTTTATGTTAGATTATATTAGGAGTTGGACTTTATTTTTTCTTGTCCATCGCGACTTTTTTATATACATTGTGGGATCCATTATTTAGAATATGTTGTCAGGCTCAGTCTTTTTTATTATATTTAGTAGCTTTTACAGTGGCTCCCGCCTGTAGTTACATGCTTCTGGCTTTTCTTGGCTCAGTTTTAGAAACCTCAATCTAGCCAATACATTACACTAGTACAAAACTAGCAGTGTTGCTCCTTCTGTTGAATTGATGACACTCATGTACCTTCTTAGGCGACTGTATTTGTTAAGAAAACCTACATTTATCTCAAGGGTTTCTCGTTTTTAATCCAGTACGTCTTTCGTGAACTTGATCGACGATTCCTTTGGCCTTTCTTAATTCTGTATAGTTTTCTCACCATTCCTGAGACTTTTTTGTATACTTTGTTTGATGGGTGCCTTGCTAGATAACTTAGCAACTGCACATAAGGGTTTGGTTTTGACTACTATTTCTGTCAGGTATTTTCGGCTGTCTTTCACTGGTCGTGATTTGATTTCAGGTGAGAAAATACCCTTTAGAGCTGATTGGCTATCAAAGTAGATGGAAATAGTTTTGCCTAAATCTTACTTAATATTTCTCTTGCAGAGTGTTGGCAGACGAGTCAGCCTGTATGGGAGGTCCCTGTGTCCAAGATTCTAGGGCTGTTGTGTATTATGTCCCTTATAATATTTAACTTCGTCAACTCGGATTACAGTGTGATTTAATAAAGACTTTAATGGAATCTCAGCAGATGCTTCTGTAACAACAATTTTTAAAAGGGGAAAACAATTTTTCTTTGCTTTTAATAGTTTGTAGTTGGGAGGATACATATATTTTATTTTTTTTTTGCTTAGTAGATTCCCCTTAAACTAACATACTGACTGCGAGTCAATTTAAGCTTATAAATAGTGCCAAGGCTTCATCAGCTGAATAGATTGACGACTTGAAGTTTTGCTTTAAATCTGATTTTTTTAATTCGTGTTGCACTTTTAGGAGAATATGATAGTTTTTGTACCATAGCGGCGGCATCCCTATGACCAGGTGAGAAAAGTTTTATTTGTGTGACTAGACAAAGTTCTTCCTTGCTTGTTGAGTATAGGATTTATTTTACCATTCTGCTTTTAGTTTGTTGACTTGCATCCTCAAATAACAATTTTGGACGACCACGTCCTACCTTTTCTGACCCACTAGGTATGCATTCAAGATTACCAGACGTTATTACTACTCTATTTAGCCACTGCGCGTTTTTTGCAAAAATCTGTTTAAAATTTCGTGACTTCCTTTCCACTTCATAAAGCTACACAAAATGTGTGTCCAGCGTTTGTTATTTCTTTCCTATTCTCAATCTTTAAGTTTTTACTTCCAATGTCTTCGGATATATGTTCACACAGAGGATTTTTAATTTCACCTCGAGAGGACGAAATATTGATTTACTTCGTAACAGGTCAAATAAACTCATACGGGAGAAGCTATGACGTTTACCTAAAAAGAGAGCTGTATTTAGCTGAGCTGCTGTCGGCCGTTGTGTAAAATGCAATAAATATGGATATATCCATCATAAAACGCAGAATAATATTCTGTTAAAACATTTACGTTCTAACTTGTGCCAAAAAAGTATCCCCACAATAAACCGTAAAATAATAATTTTGTTAAATATGGTACCTTCCAAGATTTTTGAACATTATTACTATAAAATGCAACTCGATATATTTTTGATATATATGTTTTAATAATACACACTTCTGCCAATATTAACCATTTTGCCACTACACGTATTTACTTCTTGTAACTGAAGCACACACTCTGTAAAATATTCAAATTTTGACGAGTCGTAACGGGAAAAAATAAGCGTTCGTCTACTTGACAGTTCGAGGCTTGGTAAATATTTGTTATAAGCGTGTAATAAGTAAAATTGTTGAATTTATATTCTCTCATCATTTGTAAATATAGTGTAAAAAGAAATTAAAAAATTGACTTGATGTTTATTATTAATTTGGTAATCCTAGATAATAATTTTTGATCACAGTACGGTATGTCGGACGAGCTGGTAAGAAAGAAATAATATTGAACTAGAAGATAGCAGACAGTAGAAGGTAGAATAGACCAAAATCCAAACGAATATACTCATAATATGTTACAAATTTTATAAACAGTACTGGAGTGGTAAATGTAGAAGAATGTTACGGTTTTATTTTGCCATATTATGAAAATATTAGGGATGAGATTTTATCAGTCATATTTAACTAAATAATTATAAAAATCAAATAACAAACCTTATAAATTTTCAAAACTGATTTATTTTATTAATTTATATAAAGGGGTCCTGTTTTCATACCAGAAGGGTTATGTTTACTTTCCGTCTTCTTCTCTTCGAATATATCAATCTCTGTCTGTTTTCCCTGTCACAATTCTTCTTTTATGGTTTTACTTTACAGAAGTTTGTTGATTCTGGTCACTTTCAGCAACACCCAAAATCTGCTTACCAGTACCTGCAATATTTGTAAATTCAAAATCACTAGATTTTGGTGAGAATTTTATTAAAAAAAAGATAGATCTTTTATCTTTGGACATTTTGATGTGAATGGTCACATTGTCGCAATTTTGCGGATATTTCTTTAAATCTTTTTTGAATATATTTTTTTTTGGTGTATTCTGAAAACGAAGAATCTCTTTAGAGGATATTTGTTTAAAAGTTTTAAAGATAATAATTTTATTATTTCTCACCGTTTTAAGGTTATACACCATCCAAGGTAGGTTGAACTAACACTTTCTGCTATTCTCTTCATTAAGTATTATGTGTATTCTTGAGTTTTATCCAAGTATTTTCTTATTTATAGACCTTTTATCATTAGTTGCTAACATCTACTGGACTTTAAGGCTCTGGTATAAGGTATTTTGGGTTCCTGCATGTGCACCTGCTTTTATTCACCCATCCAGCAGTGTTAACACCTAAGATCCTGAGGGACTCTCCTGCATGAATACGATCCACTGCTTACTCGCTTTCTCCTACTCTGGCCAAGTGAATGCAGAACTTCTGGGACTGGACACATCCCACACAATCAGATAAGCTTGCATGTCTCTTATTTAATACTCATCACTTCATCAGTGTCTATTTTGATTAGTAGTTATTGAAATTTTAATACACTCCGCACAAAAATTAACGCATCATTTCAATTTTCTTACAAAACATAAAATTTTTGCATTTTTTTTTTAAAGTTTGGTGTCTTATAAATTAAGAACTATTTGTATGCAATAATGGCAAAAAATAAAACTTAAGAAGGGACCAAATATATTTATTCGATATTTTTGCAAATTTAAAAAAGTAATTTGGGTGCAATCGATAAATAAAACAAAATTAATACCTTGTATTACCACCCCGTGCTGCCAGACATCGATGTGGCATACTTAAAATCAGGCTTTGCATTAATTGTTCCGGCAAATTGTATCATTCCTCGGTTAGAGCATTTTGAAATTGATATAAGGTGTTAGGAACAATTGGTCGATTTCGTACTTGTCGTGATAAATTGTCCCAAACATGCTCTATTGGATTTAAGTCAGGACTTCGAGCTGGCCAATCCAATGTGGGAATACCAACTTCGTTAAGGTACTGACGAACAATTAAAGCTGTGTGCGGGCGAGCGTTGTCTTGCATAAAAACAAAATCGTCACATATCTTGCAGCTGTTAAATTTCTTCCCACAACTGGTACTAACTCTGTACGAGCCGCAATAGAAATTCCTCCCCACATCATAACAGAGCCACCACCAAAAGGTTCCGTTTCTCTGATGTTACACTGAAAGTATTGTTCGCCATCATGCCTGTAGACTGGAATTCGTCGATCAGATGAAAACAGGCTGAATCCAGATTCATCAGAAAACAGAACATTGGACCAATCGCCTATATCCCAATTCACATGATTTCTGGCAAACTCCAACCGTGCAACACGATGCTCCCTGGTAAGGTGTGGACACAAGTCGGCCACCCTGGCTCTAATTCCTTCTTCCCGAAGACGATTTCTTATTGTTTGCACAGAAATTCTTGTGTTGCGGGCAACGGCTAGTTCGTTTTGGAGCATTCGTGCTGTACAGTGTGTGGTTAATGTTAAAAATCGGGTGTCCGCTGCTGTGGTAACCCTTGGACGACCTTGGCCAGGCCTTCTGTCGTATTGCCTTGTTTCTCTAAACCGGGCAGCTACCCTGGAATTTGTTGATTTTTTTACATCGAAAGCATTTGCAATGTAACGTTGACTACGTCTTTCTTCAAGTAATGTAATGATTCTAAGCACTTCGTCAAGTCCCAAATTTCTTCTCTGGCGGTCGATTATTCATTTCAATAATTTTCAAAATTAAATACCACAAAAACCAACTTTACTAAATATTGAAAGGAACTAATCGCGAAAGTTGGTTGCAATTTCAAAGTATTAGTATTTATTTTACAAAAACATTTACACAAAAAAAAAACTCATCCTTTTTTGCATGAAAGTATCCAAAACTAATATACCCAATACTTAAATATATCGAAAAATCAAATAAAGAAAAACTTTTTGTCACTTTTAATGGTGATGCGCCAATTTTTGTGCAGAGTGTATAATAGGTTATATTTTACTGAAGGCACATTCAAAGCTTCTAACTCTAACAGCTAGACTTTGCTGTCAGGGGTTGGTATAAAGATTTGGTGGGACATCACATAAATGTAATATAAATATTAGGTCCATTTCTGGTAATTTTGTGATTAAATCCCTCTGCTACAAGCAATACTTTGCTTCTGATATCAGTTCTGGGAAATATGTAAAATTTACTGCGTAAGATTCTAGTGTACATAATAATCCGATGATAACTTACGAATTTATGTTAACCATACAGTATATACTATATAGGTACTTCGTAAAAAGGCAAATCTTATAATTTCTCATATCCTTTTTTATAAAAACCCACATGTTACGAGTCATTCGGGATAATTTATAACCTGTAACATGATACTTGATTATTTATCTATTTGTTATAGTGTGTTTAAGCTCTATTGATTTTGGGCGTGGGTCAGGTTATTAAATAACTCGAATTACTTAGAAAAAGAAGTTGGGCACCACTATATTTAAAACTTACTATACTTGACTTTAGATTAGTGATAAAAATATAGAAAATCACTAACCACTTACAAATTATATTTAAACCAAGTTTTAGATAAGGCAGCAGCAAATTCTAATTCACATAAGTAGTTTTACTAAATTCAAATTTAGATGATATATTTAAAAAAAAACACTTATCTGTTGTTAACAGGAGGTAGTAATATAAGGAGTGATTTGCATGGAATTCTAGGCCTTCTTCAAAGGGATTCGGGATTGTTATTCTTAATTCTGGACTTGAACGATATTGTGTCGATCTTCTATAGGTGAACCAAACCTCGGTCTTCAGATTGCACCAAACTCTTAGGTAGAAAAACCATAAAACTTCTAGATATAAATTCAAATAAACCGTTTAGATACAAATCTTCATAAACTTCTTGGTATAGTTCCAAATAAACCTTTTAGATACAAATCTCCATAAACCATCTAGATATAGCCAATGCTAAAAAGAAAAGGTTAAATGTTAGGACAGGAAATAGTAAATTGGAACTGGATTTAGATAAAATGCTTTTAACTAATAAGTGAACAATTTAAAACTATTAAGTGAATAATTTCACAGAGACTAAAATTAATATGAAAAATCCTATTTAACATATTTAAACATAGTAAAGCATAGTATCTTATTCCAAACAAAATAATATATAAAATTATATAAAACGAACATGTGATATACATTGTTGATATTGAGGTTATGTACAATATTTGACATTTTAATTAAGAAATCTTTGTACAAAATATATATTTTCAATAATATATTAGTATTAAAGCTTACCTTACAAAATCAGAATATACGAATATTAAAAATCAATTAGTACATCGGATGTCCAAGATAATTAAGAATTAAAATCAACTTGATTCGTTGACATCCAAATCAAAAGTAATTCTCGCAAGGCGAATAGAAAAGAAGAAGGCGAAAAATTACATTTGAGTAGAGGTGAAAGGTGCTTGTGTCGAAATAACGGTTCGAACCGTTACAAACCTTATAATATTTCTTCTTATATTTATTTTAAATTTTATGATCAGTTACAGAAACATAGATGTAGACTGAGAAAATCTCACCCCTTTTGACTGTACATATTTAGGTGATAGCCATATGCACTGGCCTTGTATTTTGGCATAATTTAGGTATTTAATTGTTACCACCGTTTAACTTGAAAACCAAGAATTACAGTTAAACAATCAGACAATTTTGTTTTATTAGAACCCAGTTTTTACGATAAGTTATAATTCCCCCTGGTATTCGCCACCAGCGAGGGATTATTGTAACAAGCAATTACAATGGATAGAAGAAGTAAAAATGGGATATAGAATGGCGACTGACCCACCCTGAAACAATTCTAGTAAACTTTAAAAAAAACGGCGGTACCTCATGTGTGGTCTTAAGCCACGTCCTGCGTTTGGTTTATTTCGTTTGATATTCATTTTTAGCTTCACGAGATGTGCATAATTGCCCTATTAATTTCTCGTTTATTTAATGTTATATCTGTACAATAATTAGGGTGTATATGGGAATAATTAATCATTTTATCTGTTTTCGTTTTATTTTACCTACGCCCAGAGACTATATACGGACCAGATTTGGGATTTTGTGGTCGAAATTGGGTCAAATACAAACTAAACCGACAATTTTAAAGTGTCAGAGGGAAAGTTTCTTCAGTATTTATGAACTGTTAGATGATAAATTAAGATGTTTCTGTAGATGCTGAAAATATGTGTGTTCCTATTGATTTTAGGTAGTCGAACTTCGACGACTGAAAAGTTTTCTAGATTCTAGATTTATTTTTGGCATTTATTTATTTAGTTCTTGTCGAGTTTGTGAAATATGCTTTTTAAGAAGAATGTTTGATATTTGATATTTAATCGATGTTTAGCTGGTAGTTTGCTGATAAATGATATTTGTTAGTGTCAAAATATTTCGAGTCATTTTTTATTTCCTGAATAAAATCATATTTCTGTTTTTTTTATTGTTTGGTTGTTACATACCTATATGTTTTTTAATTCTATATTTGTATCCATAGCAGTACTTTGATGATTTCGAATTAACAGAAGAAGTTTTATTGCCATTTTTCAAATTTGTTAGCCACTTCAAGTTTTTGCTAATTTTGTCATTAAACATGCAGTATTGGATAAAGGGATATTTTAAAATATAACAATGGTTGATTTTAATATGGAATACCCTCTCCAAAAACTTGATAGAGACAGTAAAATTCATGATATTTTGACAAACTTATGTCAAAAACATTATTTAAGAAATATAATCAATTATTTTCGAAAGACACCAGACAATGCTTTGTACTTTATTTGAATCTCAAATATAATTTATTAGTTTTTTATAAAATGTGAATATATTTTTATGTACTTTTTTTTTCTAGGTGAGTACTACTTTTACTGTTTAAAATCTACAACGGGTAAGTTATTATGATTATTACAATACTGGTTTATTCTCATTTTTCTCATATTACTAATGGTGAACGTTTCGCAACCAGTTACACAAAGTAGAATAATTATATAACAAGTTAGAAAAGTGAAAATATATGCATGAGTACAAGAAATTCACTACCCAAAGAGATTTGTACAAAAATAATCTGAATACAAAATTTGTTTGAATTTGATATAAAGTTGTACTAGCTGAAGACTAAATATTTTTTTTTAAATATACGGGTATTTCGTTTTATAAATTAGTAAAAGTCATATAGGTATAGGTAGTTTCTATATCAAGAGTGGATATGATAGTCATATCGCACCAAGACGAAGTTTGAGCATAGAGTATATTTTTTCTACGACCCACTAACGAAAATTTATAAATTTTTGAAAATCAATTTAGAGGTTATTGAGATAAAATAACTATTTTCAAAAATATTTATGGCTTTTACTGTTATATAAAATAAAATAGGCTTGAAAAGAAATGAAAAAGAAAAGATTTAAATTATTCTTCCATTTTGGATTTGAACTCTGGCCTTTCGAATGACAAGTCAGTACTCTGCCTCTGCACTAACGAGCCAACTTACTTTTTTTATTTAATACTAATAACACTGGTAAACAAAAATCCACTTTTTTTTGTGACATGAACAAAACAAAGTGTTTATTATGTAAAAATTGCCACAAGAGCAAAAAATAGCTACAGATTTCTTCTTTCGCCTATAGTTTTTTTGCTATGAGGTATTTTTGTTTTTTAAGAAAACAGCGATAGATATATTATTGTTATATTATTTTATTAACCAAAGAGTACCTTAAAATGTTACTGTCAATGTTTTTCGGTGCTATTTTGTTTTTGGATTATCCCTTAACAATGTTCAGCAGTAATCGGCAAGCAAACTGGCACTCCACTTGCCTTGGTACCGTTTCTCCATATCAGAAATGTCTTGGTGTAACCGTTCTCCATGTTCGTCACTTACCGCCCCTAAATTTTCGGGGAAGAAATCCAGATGGGAGTTCAGAAAGTGAATTTTAAGGGACATGTTACAACCCATTTCTTTATAGGCAGTAAGTAGTTTAGTCACAAGATCTTTGTAATTGTCAGCTTTCACATTTCCAAGAAAATTTGCAACTACGCTTTTAAAAGCACTCCAGGCTCGTAGTTCAGTTTCATTGAGCATTTCCTCAAATGTTTTATCCTTCATTACTTATCTCATTTGCAGAACACAAATATGCCCTCCTTAATTTTTACTTCACTGATTCTTGGAAATTTTTGTTTCAGATACAAGAACCCTCTTCCATTTCTGTCCATTACCTTAACAAAATTCTTCATTTAACCCAATTTAATATGCAAAGGTGGTAGTAATACCTTTTTGGGATCAACTAGAGGTTCATTGGTAACTTTTTTTTGTCCCGGATTTAGTGCCTGACGTACTGGCCACTGCTTCTGTACTTAATGACGGTCTCTCGCACGGCTGTCCCATTCGCAGAGGAAGCAACAATATTTAGTATATCCTAGATGCATTTCAAGAAGAAGGGCTATTACTCTTAGGCCTCCACATATTGCCCAACCATACTCATGATAACGGATTTGCTCTAAAAGAACTCTCATATTCCTTCATATGAACCGCATGAGCTAAGGGCACAGATGGATATTCGTTACCGTTATGAACCAATACCGCCTTTAAACTAAGTTCATCATGTATCTGTCCTAGTGCGTTAAACAAAAGGTTAACTTTTGAATAGTATATTAGATCCCCATTCTTGAAGAAAGCAATTTGTGAGGACTTTCTGCATTTTTTCTGTAAAAAGTAATTTTTACATCACTTTGGAGAAGATTCCAACCTTTTAGTCTGGATGCTAAAAGTTCGGACTGCGATTTTGAAAGGCTTAGATCTCGAATCAAGTCATTAAGTTCACCCTGTGAAATTAGATGCGGCGCTGTTAAACATCCTGGTAGATCAAATAAAGGATCGGTTATCATTTCCTTTTCGGTTTTTGTAACACCACTTAAAGAACCAGTCGATTCTAGTTCTTCATCGAGACTCCAACCTTCTGGTGCTTTTGGAATAGGAAGTTGACAGGTCTTAAAGCTGATGGTAAATTACAGTACTTACCGTATGTTTAGACTTCGGTCCAATACCTTGGCACTGCGAAGGGCATTTTACGATTTGAACCTTTTAACCAAGCTGTTAACAATGTTACACAAGTTTTACAACAGATATGATGGGCCCATGCTTTGTCTTCGTTCCCAACTTTAACACCAAAATACAGTTCGTAAGCTTTTAGCACAAGTGGAGTAAAATTACGTTTTTGCGATTTAAAAGTTAGTTCTCCGCACACATAACAAAAACTGTTGGCACTATTTAAGCACTGCCTAGGTATTGTACCTAAAAATCTTAAACACAGTAATTTACAAAACGTAAAAGAATGTGAACTCAAAAACGTTTTGCTCTCCAAACACAGAAAACGTAACCGATTCGGATACCGTTAGTCTACTGATAAATTTTGTAAAATAAAATGATCGTAAAACAAGCTGTTTACTTCGAACAAGCAGGCAGAAACCGGTCTAAATCGGATAGATCCCTGATCATATGAAAATATGAGATGATGCAATATAATGAAATTTTACGTATTGTAAAATCTAAAGCCGCAGGTTACAGAATATCTGTGGGTGATAGAAAAATTCTGTTTCCAGATTTGACTTCAAGGTATCAAACTGCATTAGAAACACCTAAAAATTTTCATGTCACAAGTTATGCATCTTTTTTTTTCCGTTTTAGGCCTAGGTGTATAAACCTAATATGCCAGTCTCAGTTTCTGTTTTTAAATTCTCATTCACGTGTGTTCTGTGTAGGCTTTGTTACTGTTTCCCAGTGCCACTTCAGGAACAGCACTGTTAATTAGAACCCAACAGTGAATGGTCGAGTGGGGAATCCTACTAAGGCATCAGAATTAATTTTAAATAATTAAATTAAATAAAATCCCGGTCAACGGTGGGGTTCGAACCTAGGACCCTTCGATCCACAGGCAGAGACTCTACCACTGAGCCACCCACCCCCTCAATTATGCATCTATCAGTGTAATTTGTAAATATAGACGTCTCTCATTTTTAATTATATTTAATCTCAATAACAAAAAAATATACAAACAATTAGTTCGACAGAATTGTCATTTATTTAATTTTTTTTTTAAATATTGTAACTGGGTCGTCAAGTATGAACTGTGATTGGTGGATTTCATGTCCTTACGGTATTCTTGTTTGAATGGATATAAAATATATTCGTTCAGAACGCAATGACCTACTTTTTTGTTCTGTAGTCTGTGCGTGTAGAAAAAATTATTTTAATTAGTGGTTCGTAAGAAAATATATTGTACAACTTGAGTGGATTGTCCGTATCGCATTCAGACGATTGAGCATTCCACCTACGGCGTCGTGCTCAAATTTCGTCTTCGTGCGATATGGTCATCACTACTATTATGTAAAATCTAATAAAATAACGTATCTATGCAGAATAATTATTAATTTTTCAGGCATTTATCACTACGGTGTCTTTTTAAACAAATTTCGCACAGATGTGTGAAATTTTTTCTACTTCTTCTCGTCTTTAAGTGGCAAAACAAAGCGGAAACTGTCGTTTTTAAACGGGATTTTATTAAAATTTACTTTTCGTAACAGGTTAGGCTTATGTCAATTTTAAAAAGTGTAAATATTAGAAAGAAAAATTGTATTCACGCCAATAAGATTTATGTAATTTAAATTGTATTTTCTTGAGAGAAACGACGTTGTTATACTCAGTGAACTCTTCTCTAGCTAAGTTCAAATAACGAAGCACTTTTATACAAAAAGCAAACTTGAAATTGAATGAAATTTCGAGGTGGCTTACAGAAGGCCACCATCTTAGGCGGGACTCAGACAAAGCCACAATAATACCCGGCCAATTTTCCTCAAAACAATAGAAAGATCAGAATAACGAAAACGAAAATTTGAAAATTAATCACCTAGAGTCATTAACAAGTGAACAGTGTGTACAGACGCGCAGCAGAGTATTGAATACCTAACGAATAGTTGGGATATTATCCCAGAGCCGTTTATTAATGGTTTTGGTTTGCAAATACTTCATTATATGCCTTCATCACGAAATTATATATTATGCTTGAAATAGCATAAGAGAGAGAGGTGTTACAAAAGCTGGAAATAATGATAGCAGCGCGAATATTCCTCACCGGATTATGATTGTATTGTACGCTTGACGCGCCGCGCACTGTACTCTAAGGAATGAATGGCTTTATTTAAAAGGTTAGGGAATAAAGCGTGGTGCACGTTAAGACGATGGAAAATGTTTTCAAACAATGGTTATTTTAAATATGATCTTAATAAATGGAAAACAATGGTGACTGGTTTCGGTTTCACTTTCACTGTACGTCCGGGAGTATACCAGGCAAATTGCCAAAAAGCAGAAAATACAATGATATAAAAATTACGAGTTTACAAGGCTTAATCTAATCCTTTATGGATAAAAACTATGGTAGATTTTCACAAAAAAAAGTTTTATCCATCAATTATCACTAAATTTAAATTAAACTAATAATGAGGTTTTAACTATAGTATGTTGTCATAAAGAACTAGTGTTTATATAATTTTAGTTTAATGCTATTTATTTGTGTTCCAAATTCTTCCATATACTTGGTACACGCTTTATTTTAAATGTCTAAAAAATACATTTATCAAATTTGTAAGACAATGTTCTGGAATTTTTTTCAGTACTTCCCCTGTTATCAGATCATATCCAGGAGCCCTTTGTGGGTTGACGTTTGATTCTATTTCTTTTGTTACTTCTTTTGCGGTAACAAGTTTTATAGCCTCTTCCTCTTTTATTGATATTTTCTCGACATTATTTTCTATATCTGATTCATTAGGTTTGCTGTCTTTGGCCAATCCTCCTTCTCCTATTCGCATGGGGGTGTTTGGGTGATAGGTATCTTCAATGTCTTTGTCATTGTAGTTTGTTAGTTCTCGGAGATACGATTTAAAAGGTTCACTTTCTATCTTTTTAGTTGTTAAGAGAGTCTATTGTATATATTCTTATATTCGAGGCTTGTGGTTTTCTGCTGCCTTTTCCTGACTTCTCATTTTTCTGCAATTAAGACTCGAATTTCTTTTGGATTAGTATTGCCAACAACGTTCTTGTTTTAATTTCTACTGTGTGATTTTAAGCGACCTGTTGGATATCGATCACAAATTTTCCTACTTTGTTTCTAGTTGTTCTATTGTTTGCAACGGAACGTTCAATTTTATTCTATCACTTAATGCGCTCTGGAAATGCTCCCAATTTGTTAACTTGTTTCTTAAGGTTGGGTTACAGTGGTTTTCAGTTATGAACATGACTCGTCTATTTTCCTGCCGTAATTGGACGCATGGTTACATCTTTATCGTTAGTGGGATAGCAGAAGGTTTATTCTTAACCGTCCGTACGAGTCCTATCGCGCGCCGCCTGTCGAGTCTCATCGCCTGACGAGTTCTAGAAATTTGCGATTACGCCGTTAAAGTTATTTCAGAAGAAATCAAAACTGTATATCACATCTAATATTAATACACATGATGTACTCTAAATCATTCTTTTTATTGTTTTTGTTTATGTATAAATGTGTATATAATGAATTGTATTTAAATTTATATTTTACTCTGTTTTTACTGACATTACTTTTAGTACATATCTACAGGTGTTTGCACCTAGGTTCTTAATTTATAATAATTAGGGAGGTCCTTTCGCCACACCTCTCGCCTCCAATGTTAAAAAAAAGTTATTAGATTATGACTAAAATGAATTTTTTTCTAATAGTTGAAGTCCTTATTTATCTAATACTAAACTTTTAACTATACCTTACCTTGCAAATTTTTAAGAATTTTTATTTTTAAAAATGTCAGTATTTGTACAGTGCCTCACGAGAAAGTAAGTCCTCAACAACAATTCTCGAATTATACTATTATTTATTGATTAGATGGAGTAGAAAAAAAACTAAAAATAAGATTTTTGAAATATTTAGATTTTGTTTTATTCAATAAAATATATATAGTAAACCGTGGAACTTATTGAGAAATTAATATTAAAAAATCACAAAAAATTTTCAAGTAACCTAGTTGAAAATTTTTTGTGATTTTTTAATAATAATTTCTCAAGAAATTCCACGGTAACCTATATATTTTATTGTAAAAAAAAACCTAAATATTTCAAAAACCTTATTTTTAGTTTTTTTCTACTCCATCTAATCAATAAATAATAGTAAAATTAATTATAATCCGAAAATTGTTGTTGAAGTCTTACTTTCTCGTAAGACACTGTACAAACACACACATTTTTAAAAAAAAATTTTCTCAAAAATTTGCACGGTAAGGTATAGTTAAAAGTTCACTATTAGATAAATAAGGACATCTACTATTAGAAAAAAAATTAATTTTAGTCATAATCTAATATTTTTTTTCTACACCCGTATTATAACAATGCACTTATATGCCCAAAATCCGTTTCATAATGATACCCATTATGATACAGATTTTTCATTATGATACAGATTTTTAATCAATAGAAACCTACAATTTTTCAATCAAGCATGATGTTTGACGTTTGTCCTAAATTCCTATGTAATTGTTTTAGTTGTCAAAACGTATTAAATTTTCGTAGATAGCTAAACTTCGATAATTATAATATTAAAATGTCTGATATCAGCGATATAGAAGACTCCTCCACACATATCGGAGAAAGGAGAAAATGCAGTACAAAATATTTTGCCCCAAAAATCTGTGGTAATACCAATACCCAAGGTAATACCATTAATTACAATTTTGTAGAATTTTTTATAGAAATACGAGTAATTACTGTTATTGTGTTCAATGCCAATATAAATAGAATATTTATAGGTCTTGATTATTTATCGGGTGTAGAAAAAATAGCGTATGCAACTCTCATGTAATGGTTATTAAAACACTCGCATAAACCATACGAAACTCGCCTTTGGCTCGTTTCGTATCCCGGTTAATGCTCGTGTATTAATAACCATCATTACATGGACAAAGAATGCAGCCGCTTCTTCTTGTGGACAAAAACTTTGTGTTTTTGAAGTCCCTCTGGAGTTTTAAACCGTTTCTAGCATGTATGACATCGTTAATCCACACTTCCACACGTTTTATGAATTTTGAATATTTTATCTAAAAAGTATAAAACTTTCTAAACTTTAGAACAATATATTTTTTCTACACCCACATGGTAACATTAGCTTATCTACGCACAGATTACACAAAACGAAAAAGTATGCTATTGCGTTCAATTGAACGAATATATTTCATATCCATTCTAAATAGTGAGAACACTGCAAAAAAATGGCATTCACCAATCACAGTTCATATTTTGGACACCCAACTACTATTATTTTTTAAATTTTAAATAACTGACAATTCTGTCAAGTTGTGTCAGTATATTTTTTAGTTATTGAGATTAAATATACATTAAAATGAGATATTTTTATGTCGACTCGATAAATAAAATCATTTTTATTTTTATTTGGTCCACATTTTGAAAAAAAATAAATTTTAATCGAACTATATAAAACTAATTTAATTACGAGTATTAAGTACAACTAAAATCATAAAAGTAGCGGTGGAGCTGAAGACAGAGCATTTGCCTTTCACGTGAATAGCCCGGGTTCGAATCTGAGCTGGGGATTATTTTTTTGTTTATTTTATTTTATAAATTCAATTAAATTACCTTTCATTATTACATTAAATGCATGATTATTACATTTTATTTATTTTTGTATTAATTATTTATTTTTCTTTATTTTTATTTATTTAATTTATTTATTTTTATTTATTTTTATTTATTTTTATTTATTTTTATTTATTTTTATTTATTTTTATTTATTTTTATTTATTTTTATTTATTTTTATTTATTTTTATTTATTTTTATTTATTTTTATTTATTTTTATTTATTTTTATTTATTTTTATTTATTTTTATTTATTTTTATTTATTTTTATTTATTTTTATTTATTTTTATTTATTTTTATTTATTTTTATTTATTTTTATTTATTTTTATTTATTTTTATTTATTTTTATTTATTTTTATTTATTTTTATTTATTTTTATTTATTTTTATTTATTTTTATTTATTTTTATTTATTTTTATTTATTTTTATTTATTTTTATTTATTTTTATTTATTTTTATTTATTTTTATTTATTTTTATTTATATTTATTTTTATTTACCTTTAAAAAACCGTAAGTTTCATATAAACTTTCACTTCCCTGAACATGTAAAAATCGAAATCCCTGAAACATGTCTATTTATTTATGATGAGTTACAATTCCAATTTTCAAGTACCTACCTTTAAAAAATCGGCTTCCCCGTACAAACTTTCACCCCCCCCTTTTCATCCTTAAAATCCTGAAACACATGATTATTTATTTGTGATGAGTAGCTGTAATTCCAATTTTCAAGTTCTTACCTTTAAAAAAATCGATATTTTTATGCAAACTTTCCCCTTCGTTTCTCCCCCTTGAAATGTGAAAATCCAAAACCGTGAAACATGTTATTATTTATTTATGCTCATTAGCTGTATTTAAAATTTTCATGTTTCATTACCACTATGTAAGAAATCATGTCTGTTAAAAACAAAACCAAATCTATTCCACGGGAACCGTACATTTTTTCAAAATAAAAGTAGCCTATATGCTATTACAGACTATAATCTATATCTATGCCACATTTCATCCAGATCCATTCAGCCGTTCTGGCGTGATTAGCAACAAACATCCATCCATCAATCCCTAAATCCAAAACTTTCGCATTTATATAGTAAGTAGGATTATTCACGAGAATAATTTATTTTTAATTATACTTAATTTCAATAACTAAAAATATATTGACAATTATTGTGACAGTTTTGTCACGTTTAAAATTTTAAACTATGATTGGTTGATTTTGTATTCGTACAGCGTCCTTACCAGAGTGTCCACCTTTTTCTTTCTGTATTCTGTAAGTAGAATATATAATACCTATGTTGGTTTTGAAACAAATAATTTTTATTCCAAACTGTATCTTAGTTTTTCATCAAATTCATTCCAAACAGATAGCGTTTTCATTTTAAATTGTGCAATTCGATATTAGATATTCGAGAATAATAATACCGGAAACAAAAATACAAATGTTTCCTATAAAATAATAATTGCTTCTGGATTATTGGAGGAGTAGGGTGTGGGTGCGGATCTTCATTTGTTCTTAATTGAAGTCGTTTGCGCGCCTCCGCCTCTCAACAAATGATTGCACTCTTTCAAAGGATATGGAAAATTCCTTTGATAAAAAAAGTAAAAGTTTTCCCGATTGATATTTTCCAATCCATCTCCGCCGCTACGTCGAAAGAGCAGCATTGCAAAACTAATTAAAATCGAAAACTTAATCTAAATAAGTCTTCCTTCTGTTTTCGTTAGTACTTTTATGTACATTGTTGAAGGGAAAGTAATTATTTCTTTTGGATCTGAGAGAGTTTTGTACAAGTATTAAAAACGAAGAGAAACATATTTTTTCCGTTTTGATTCCTTATTGGAAAACAACATTAAAAAATACGAGTCCCTTAATGGAGTTTGCGCTTTACAAGGTTTAATTAACAAATTGAACAAAATTGATTTAAGAAATTACAAGTATTTAAATCTCCTTTAGGATTCGATCGATTAAATTTAAATCACGATTTAAATAAAGTGATTTTTTTTATTTTAATCCATGATTAAAATGAAAAATCAAATCATCATTATATTTCCATGAATTCTTTTTCATAAATATTTAAAATTGAGTTTTCCTCTGAAACCTTCAATAACATGTTTGAGTATACGTTTCCTTTTTTTGTTTCAAATACAGTACAAAAAACCCTTCATTCGCTTAATCTCAAATCCGGTTAACCGTTCATTCATAAATAATGAAATTAACTTTTTCAATAACCTTCGTCGTGCCCAGGAACAGTCAAAGGGATGGAAATCAAACGAAATACTAAAATATAAACCGAAAAGCAAACATTCGTGCCCTACGAAAATGTTCATCCGTAAACATTTGTCTTTATTCAAAGCCCAAAGTCCTCTGCGGAGAGAGTTGTTTTTTCTTTAAATGACACAAATCTCCGGTTCACTCACTTAAACAAAAAAATAAATATCAACAGAAACCAAATTTCGGATGTTTGGTGTAGAAGAATATATTTGATTTCTTTAAGAGAGCAATCTGCATTATAAACTAAAAGATCTGGAGAGCGTCGGATTTTGTTGAGGGTAAACACGTCATAGCTAAATGGCGTCTTGGTTATTTGTATTTTTAGTTTTTTTTATACAGGCTGGCGAAAATTTAAAAACTATTGTAAAAATATTCAGGCAGAAAGAGAACTCTGATCAAAAATTTCTAAATTAGATTTCATTATCAAATCATAAAAAAACTTATTGTGAAATATGTACTTACAGGTGGTCCGTATTAAAAAAAAATAATTAAAGGCGAAACAAAGTTTAGAAATTTGGCTTCGCTTTCTTAAGCGGTATTTGACATATTTGTTTCTATCTTTAAAAGCAAAGCAATAATTTTCGATGTAAAAAAATTATCTAATATTATTGTAGTAGATGTCAAAAATAAACTTTGAGTTTTGGATAGGTGCATTTGTCAATATAGGTTTACTCTTCTACATATCGAATATTTAATTTATTTTAGATTACCGATACCTATTGTATGGATCCACAAACAATTCCTTACTAAAGATAATAAAAATCTTCCAGAACGCTGTCTGGCAATAGTCTTTTTCTTGAAGCCATGAAAACTACCAGAACAGAATCTCTGTATGCGAAGTCGATTAAACTACGTTTTTACTATGGAGTTTAATATCTAAGTAACATAGTCTTACTGAAATCTAATGTATATAATACGAATTTGCACTCCAACTTTGTTCAGTTTAATATTTTCGATTTATGTAATAAAACAAAATTACGCCCCCACTTTTGCGAGGCTTTACAAAATAGTAACTTTCATCAGTCTGGCTATGATTAAGGCAGTAGTAATTATGTCAGACTGTTCTTTATCTGTCCTAAAATCACTGGAGTCTTGTTAACTGCCTAGTAATAATCTTAACTTCTTTATTTTCGAATTCAGGAAAAAATAAAAAATTGACTGAGTGTATAATTAAAAACGTACATATTTTCTTTATTTTTATAAAAGTCTAAATTGGAATTAAACATAACAAACGTCGATAATATAATCAAATTTACCATCAAGAAGCTGTGACCGACAGGTAAAAGGGCATAAGTCAATTTTGGGTTATATTAGCTTGGTCATTAATTTAAGCTCCAAACGACTCTTTTTAGCCTTTGTTTATTCCTATAAATTAAAAACACTAAAAAAACTTCGCCCCTATCTTGCTCCAAATTCTGAAAAACCGAACCCATCTAATCACCAAAAATTAACTTATGTCTTTTTACCCTTTGGACCACAGTAATTGTTAACGAATGCAGAATATGCACTTCAAACGCCAATGCTTCTGTCAAATTGAAAGTTATGAATAAATGAAGAGCAGACTATTTTTTTTATTTTACACACTTTAGCTGGTTTTGTAGAATCTAAACTTCCATTTTAAGCTCTCCTTGGTTTAAAAAGTGTATTAATTTCAGGAGTTTGTAACTACCTTAATCAGAGTTAGGTTGATTCACGAATCTTATACCAAATATGTATTTACAATTAATAAAGACGACGAAATATAAGGACCAACCCTTCCTCCCCTCCTTATAGATACAGATCCCGGAAATTAGACCTGCTATTTTAAATTAAAAAAAAAACACCATTTATATGTATAGAGGTTAATGAAATCCCTAGTGTTCATTTTTAGTTTTGCCACCCTGTAGCTCCATCAGGTGATGCCATATTTATTATGCTCTTTTCTTTATTTTTCTTCCTTCTTCCCTTTAATAAACCAATTTTGTAATTTTCTGCGTTTAGGAGCTAATCGAAACATTATTTATCTATATTTAGAATTTTAATGTATGTTCATTATTATTTGTTTTGTAAAGAATAATCATCCCAAAAAATAACTTTGTTTATCTTCCACAATTTGTAGGCTGTTAGTATCTGTTCATTACATGACGTTAATAATAATTTTATACATTGGTGGAGTATAATATAACCAAACAGGTAGTGCAGATAAATGTTTAATAAAACCAAAGACTTTGACCACACGCGAACCTTCTCTCTTTGCTTTCATTAAATCATTTTGAGTGAGTCTATTTTATTGACTATTATTTCTTTTCGGAAGCACTATATAAAGCTTAATGGCGGATAAATTTGTCTAAGTGTTTTTTTCTAGCGGAGTTCGAATATTTTTTTGTGAAAATATTTATGGGGAAAAGGAAGCAGGTTAAATATAGAGCCATTATTTTTGTTTCAAGAGAAATGTCTCCACAAAACAATTATTATAATAATATACTGTCCGGTCTTTTATGATATAGAAAAAAAATCCAAAAAATAATAGTTGTAGACTTGCCAGCTGTAGTTAAATTGATTACTGGATTGGTCTTTAACGTTTTTTTTTTTTATTTTAAATTATATATTTTTTCTATCGGCACTGAACATGTAATCTAAGAAATAGAAGACCATATCTTTCTATCTTGTTACGCTGAATAATAACGAGTATTTCCAAAATCTTCAGTGTTTAATAAACATCACAAATCTCTATAAAGATTTACTCATTATGCTTCTAATAGAGAAAAATAGAGGTTGCTATTATCTTAAAAGCTTGAACATTGATGCAGATGTAGAAGCAACATAGGAGACAAGTACTTGTGCACTTATATGAACGCAGAAATAATTATAGAAATGGCAGATGTTTTTTAATTCCTTGCATTTCTATACGTGTTTGGCCAGTACAGTCCTACTCTAATACCTTAAGTACCTCGCTGCCTTATTTGCGCCTTATACGGCCTCTATTTTCCCTTTGCTAAGAATATTCTATTAAATAGATCAACCTCCGAAACCCCCTCTAAGGGACGACTATGGTCAATTATCGTCAATCGTCGTTAAAACGATACATGTGTATATAAATAGGCCCACGTTTGCTGTTATAGTCAATTCATGTGGAGATATCGCTACGAGCAGATTAATTTGGTCCATATAAATTAGTGAACAAGTAATTGTGATAAATAAATTAGGGTATGAAAGAAATTAACTTCTTAGTACAAATAAATTAAATAAATAAACGTTACAATAACATTAAACAAAAATAAAGAAAAACTGGAAAATCTCAGAGTCATGAGAGAAAAACAAAAAATCATAAAGCTATGAGTCACAAAATATTAGGTACTATTTCCTTCCAAAAAACAACTATATCTTTAAATACCACAACAGGTATTGAATTATATCCAAAGAAAAACAGTAGAAATAGAATAGTAAAGTATGAACAATACGTGCGAAAAACCCTTTTCTCACTTGTTGCACTCTTTACTTTTTCTACGATTGCCTAATTATTAAATTAACCCTTTCCATTCGGGAATATGTCGATACACGTTTTTTAACAAAACAATTTTGCTTAAATTTTTTGAACCGCTCTCGAGTAATAAATTATTTCGTTTTAAATCATTGTCACAACTGAAAGCTTCTCAATTCGAGCGTTTGGTAGTAAATCTTTTTATTTCAAATATTTATCAAAGTACATATTCTTATTAAAATATATTCGATTTATTTAAATTTTAATGCTTTTGTTATAATTTAGGTAATAATAATAATAATAATAACGTTTTATAATGGTTCAATAAGCTTTATATTTTGGTACAACTTTTCAAAATATTAACGAAAAGTAAAGTGAGAAAATCAGTTGAGATCCGAAAAACAAATACAATTTTGAAAATTTGCAAATATAAAAATATATACTAAATCATCTAAAGAGGAAACAAGAAAAATTGAATACCCTAAGGATTAAAGAAAATAAAAAATGAATGTATCGACCAGGAATCAAACCTAAAATCTTCAGACTAGAACCCTCGGCGCCTTTCCAGTTGGGATATCGAGGCATATGGTTCTGACAGTCGAACTCGTGGATTTGTGAATTCAATCAGATTCTGGCTCTAGTCGGCGCAAACATTCTAATCCCATCCCAGCTCTCTCAATTCTCCTTAAAACCACCGTTGTGACATCGTAGAGGAGGTAGATCATCTCTGATTGTATTAGAACAAATTTCTAAGATCCTTCATTCGTTTACTAGTGTTAAGTTTTCGAGTTTGGTTCGCCGTACACGTTTATGGGAATTAAGAAAGCTGGTATGGTATTAGAATGTGTTTGCGCCGACGATAGTCTGAATCTGATTGACTTTAAATCTACGAATTTAAATTTTGAAGCCATGTGCCTTGATATCCCAACTAGTAGAGGCGCGGACGGCTCTTCTGTATGTTTCAGGTTTGATCCCTGGTCGATGCATTCATTAATTTTTGCTTTTTTTTAATTCTCAGCTTTTTCGATTATACTTTGATTTTTTTCACTTTATGCATACTGTTCATTTCGTAGGGGAAATTGGGTATTATATATTTTCATTTTTCCAAAATATGCCAACAATTAAGTCTTACAAAACAATTGAATGTTTGCCTCTACTCCAAAAATTTGTTTTTTGAGTTTTGCTGGTAACAAGTTGTCTGAACATACTGTAGGGTTTATTCATTTTAATTTATTTACAACTATATTCACTAAAACGGTAACTACATTTATTTTCACTTACAATTCAGCTGTTTTATATTTCAAACACTTGTACATTAACAATATTGTAACGATATTCTAATTTATTTATAGTTCATTTATTTAAAACAGACTATTTACAATTTATTTATGACGTACTAATTTATATAATACTTAGTCACCAACTCACAATTCTATTTTATTTATTACAATTTAACTTTTCATTCCAATAATCTATACTAAGATAACTTTCGTCTTCGTACTCGCGATATTTATATCAAGCCAACTCTGTAACCAGAATACTCTAGACGGTGTGGAATGTCCTAGACTTCCATCTCTATGACTCAACGTCTCGTACTTGCCGCTTGTTCTGGTATATTGGAGAAGCGTCTGATTGTCTCTATATTGCCAGCGCGCCGCTAGACTTCATACCGCTAGAGTATACAAAAGACAGGGTAGGCTTTCGCGCGACAATATTTATTTTTTCTATTCGGATATATTTCTTATAATTAACTTCTATCGACAAAGACGCTTATTTATATGAAAATTAGTCGTATTGTACCTGTCCTGAATTCTGTAGTCGTTCTCGAAACCCTTTCTCTACGAGTCGACACGTGTACAAAATAACTTCTTAGTAACGTCTCGTAGGAATGTGTTTGTTTAGATCAACCAGCGGCAGCAGAATAAAGGCGGGCGATTGAACGGCTATACTGTATACAAAGATCAGGACTGGTTAAAAATGGCTCGCACTACAATACAGTTTATTATGCTTTTTTAATTTCTGAGGGTGTAATACACATTTCAAAGTCGCCACTAATAGATATTCTCACTTCCAATTTCTAATGAAAGCTGTGGATGAGTAAAATTTTATATACCTCAGAATACTTCAGGAGGTGGCGTATAAATTACGAAAGATAATTTTAGAAAAAGAAAATATTTTTTTTAAAACAAATAGAATAACGTTCGTTTTATTCGAAGCGAAGTGTAATTACAAATAAATGTATTCTTCACACTTTTATGTGAATAAAATATGCAAAGGCGTTTTAAAAATATACTTGGTTGAACTCTGGAATGACATTTTCATATTAAAAATGTGAAATCAGAAATAATAATAGACGCATCCGAGTATTTTTCTGAATATTTTAATATTTTCTTGTACAACTGAGGTAAAATTACTGAATAAAAAATACAAGGATAATACTATTAGTTGATATACATACAAACCACTTTAATTTACACTTATTTGAGAAATACATTACTTTTTGCCAGGATAATTTTTTTTTGCCCGCATTATCAGAAAAACCGATTAAGCTCTATTCCGAATTTCGTAATAAATATATGTTTCCGGAGCCGGCAGCCCTACAATAAAAGTAGCTTTTCACATTTATTATACTACCTCCTGGACATAGTACAATTCTATCATCCCTTCCTCTGAACCCAATAGACCAGGGTCGATAATTTTTAAAACCAAAAAAAATAATAGTAGGATGAAACCCGTTAAAAAAGGACGAGAATATAACAAAAAATGAAAGGAAAAATAATTTACGGGCAATCTGAGGTCGGGAAGTGGAAGGAGGTGAGTTTTTAAGGGTAAAAACGGTGTATCTCGATTTCCGGCAAAACTACAAGTCCTATGGAAAAAAATTAAATGACAAAGTTGTAGGTAATAAAGAGACCTACAACTTTTGCGATTACACTTTTTTCATATAACCTTATGCAAAAAAAAAATTCTCGAAATTTGGTGAAAACTTACCTTTTTATGTCCTAAAGACACTGTAATTTTTATGATTTAAAATATTTATTTTTTCACCTTATTTTGACTTAATATCGAGAAAATATCAGCTTTTTAAAAAAAGTCGGGGAGTTTTTTGTTCGTTGAAATCTCTTCTTTCTGATAATGTAAAAAAATATATACATAACTATGGTAAATGTTCTCAGAAAATGCAAAGAAAAGAAATAAACTCGAATCCGATTTTTTTTTTTTTTTTTAATCACTATGTACAATTTTAAGTTATTTAGTAAAATTTACACTTTAATTACTTGAAAAACGTCAGATTCTATGTTACATTGATAAACAAAAAAATTACAAATCCATAAATCTTAACAATTGCAAGAAACATGCGAAAATAGTTCTAAATATTAAAGATAGGATTTAAAGGAGGGATTTCAATTAAAAAATGTGATTGCTGCAATTTTTTTAGTCAAAAAGTTTGTTTATTAAATTCTTATTACATTTACGTCATAGAAAATCTCATAATATATGAATAGAAATGTAAATCGTACTATTGAATTTAGATACTTTATACTGATTATTATTATTCATAATAATATTTTAAAATGCATTAATCTTATTTATAAATCTTATCTTGAACCCTAATCACTTATCCATTACTTTTTGTCTCTTCGGTGGCATTTCTTCATCGTTAGATTCGACAAACCTTCCCGATTCTAGTAGATCTTCGAAATCTTCAAGACCATCACCGTCTTCGTATCCAATATTATTTTTAGTCTGAATTTGTCCTTCATCCACAATTTCATCTAAATCACTAACTTCCTCGTAGGTATATAAGTTATCTTAAAATAGCAATAAATAGGCATCTATGCAGTTAATTTAAAGAATATTCTACAACTTCCTCAAATTATTGTACTCGTAGATGTCTTATTAAATAGTAACTTATTTGGTTGTTAATTATAGTAGTATATTTCGATTTGTATTTTTTTGTTTATCAATGTAACATAGAATCTTACGTTTTCAAAGTAATTAAAGTGTCAATTTTACTAAATAGCTCAAAAGTGTACATAGTTAGGGTGTTTTTTCGATATCAAGTCAAAATAAGGTGAAAAAATAAATATTTCAAATAAAAAAAAACAGTGTCTTTAGGACATAAAAAGGTAAGTTTTCACCAAATTTCGTGAAAAGATAAAAATAAAAAACCAAAAACTTGATTATTTGAATTTTTCACATAAATTTTGAGGTTATGTGAAAAAAGTGTAATCACAAAAGTTGTAGGTCTCTTTATTACCTACAACTTTGTCATTTAATTTTTTTCCATAGGACTTGTAGTTTTGCCGGAAATCGAGATACACCGTTTTTAACTCTTAAAAACTCACCCCCTTCCACTTCCCGACCTCATATCGTCCGTAAATTATTTTTCCTTTCATTTTTGTTATATTCTCGTCCTTTTTTAACGGGTTTCATCCTACTATAATTTTTTTTAACTTTTTACCATTTTCAAAATTATCGACCCTGGTCTACAACTACAAAGAGCGGCCAAAAACATCTACGTGCCACTTTTCGCAGTCACAGGTGAGACTATTACAGTTGTTGGTATTTTCTCAATTAACTCAATTGGTAATTATCAAGAGTTGAACGAAATATTTTCTTTTTAGTTTTTTCCGAATATAAAAATATAGTTCAGTTTATGAAACCTCGTCAACTTTAGAAATAAAACGAAACGCACAATAACTCAATCAAAATCCTCTTGACGACATAATAACATACCACATAGTCAAGAAAAACCCACTTCTACGGCCTTTGTTACACACGGCCGTAACTCGCGACAAAGAGTTCGCGTGGCCGGACCCCCACCAGCCCCATTAAAATTATTACCAAAAGCATGGACGTCAAAGGCAGGAAAAGAGGACAAATAAAATGGGAAAAGTGAACTTTGAAGTTTCCGTCGTTTGCCGGCGAACCAAGGCATTTTGCATAAACGCGGCGCGTCACATATAAATCGCATATGCATGCATACATGGCCGTAGAGACGCAATGCAATACGTTTAAATTAACTTATACCGGTTGTCCGTGGTATTTGAAAATAACGTTTTGTAGATAAGAAAAGAATAATATATGTATGTCGTAGCCAAATTGTAAAACCCGTCGTTTTATAAAATGTCTAGACATTTTACAAAAGGCTGCCAGATTGTCAAATTCTCATTTAACATTCATTATTTTCCGATCTGGCTAGTCGGATTGTAAAATGCCTAGGTGTTTTATAAAATGACGGTCAATACACGGCCAGATTGTCAAATGTTTAAAATTATCTGCTTGACATTCTGGTGGGTGTAATGTTTTAGTCGTTTTATAAAATACGAATTTTACTTTAAAGTTAGGGCCATCAAAATTTTTATTCATGGATTTAATGGAATTAAAACATTTTATAACGAATATTTTTCTAATAAACAGAAAAAATTAAACTGAAGAACAAATTAAACTATAGAACAAATAAAACTGAAGAACAAATTTGCTAATCTTAAAAGAACCAATAATAGTCTTAGATCCGACCGTATGCTTTCTGCACTGTTTTTTAATCAAAATACAATTTTTAAAATATGGCTTTTTATTATTACTTAAAGGTATATTTCTGTTATTTTTGATTATAGAAGAAAATTCTTTCAACCAGATTTGTTTGTGATGTTATCCTCTATAATTTTGGTCGAATGCGTCAATTTTTTTAATGCATGGACCGTAATGGAGAAATTTTGGTAAAAGTGCAAAATTTGATTTTTTCAGTATTTTTATTGGCAATGAATTTATAAAATAATGTCTTAAATAATTTTTATTCGTAATTCATTTTTGATTTGATGGGCCCCACTCAATATTTACAGAAATATTTGCACTCTTCCTCAAATTTCTGAATTATATTCCATTTTAAAGAAATCTTTTATATGACCAAAATTCTAGAGAATAGCATCACGAACAACTTTAATTGAAATAAATTTCTTCTATAAACAATTATAAGAGAAATACACCTTAGAGTAGAAAACAGTACTATTAAAAGTACTTACGGCCATATTTCCAGCAAACCCGTATCTCTCAAGCATATTTTATTTATTAGAACATGGACCATTGAAATGACACCTACTGTGGCATTTTTTCCGTTCCTTAAAACCAAGACATTTGCGTGTACAGCATTTAAACTTTACTAGGTTTTCACTGGCTTTCTTTAAACCCTTGACCCCCCAAATTAAAAAAACCCTTAGAAATAGCTTCTCTTAACGTAATACTGTTATTTTATGAATTTTAATTTGTCGTACCAAATGATTTAAGTTGGTCCCTAGAAAACCGCCGATTTAAAGCCCATGTTCAGTTCCTATCTAGTATACTCCATTTCGAACATCAAGAATAGTTTTTAACACAGCGTACCCCTAGAAAATTTTGGAAATCATATAGAAACATGCAAATCTTTCCATTTTTTTGTGATTTACTTACTGCAAAATTATATATTGTACATGTAATTTGTTCTTTATCATTTGATTTTTTTTTATTTTCTGCATTTTTATTTATAAAGTTGTTATCAGATCAGCAAAAATCAAATTGTTCATGTCGAAAATCGGCAGTGTTTTACAAGACGACTGAAACTCAACCCGCCGGAATGTCAAACAGAGGATAATCTAAAATATTTGACAATCTGGCCGTGTATTGACTGTCTTTTTATAAAACGCCTAGGCATTTTATAATTCGGCTAACCAGATAGCAAAATAAATGAAAGGTAAACGAAACATTAACAATTTGGCCGCTATTTATAAATCGCCTAGGCAATTTATAAAACGACGGGTTTTGTAATCTGGCTACCACATGTACATTAAAACCAACATATCCATGTTTACATGTCACAATCGACTAGAAACCTTGGTTTAATTCTTAGCTGGAAAACTCAAATTAAAACTATTGTCAATAGATGTGAAATAGTAGTTTGTGCAATAAGAGTGGATATGGACAATCCACTCGATATGTAAAGCATATTTTTTCTACGATCCCCTAACGAAAATTTACATATTAAAAAAAATTATTTTAGGTTATTAAGACAAAATAACTAATTTTAAAATAATTTATGACTTTCAATAATTTATAAAATAAAATGAGCATGAATAAAAAATAATTTATTTAGTCGCGAGCCCGGATTTGAACCCGAGCTTCACGCGTGGAGGACAAACGCCTTTACCTCCAAACTCGTAGTTAAATTAGTTTCATATAGTTTGATTAAAATTTAAGATTTATTTACACATTTAGACGAAATAAAAACATAAATGCTATTATTAACCTAAACAAAAATTGCTGGGCAGAGGAGGGAAATACAGCAGTCTATGTATTACAGGAACAAGTTCTGTAAAAAATAAACTCCATATGAGTTGTGGTTTGGAAAACAACCTGATATCTGTCAATTCCAAATAGTTGGTACTGAAACATACATTCATATTATGAAAATCAATCGTAAATAGTGCGATTTAAAGAGTAAAAAGGATATATTTGTTGTCTACTAAGAAAATATTAATGCTTTTAGAATTTTATTAGAGGAAGAAAGTAAATTTGTTTTATCTCGCGACGTGATATTCTCCCCTTTATCAAAACCAAGAAGAACGTGATGAAAGCAATAAAATTATTGAAAATATAGATACTTATCAGTTGAGATTAATAGCCAGTCTTTTCACCTCTAAATAAAGTTGAAAGTAACTACTTGCTGATTAAACTATAGGGCGTTTGTTTGTTAATTTGTCAAGTAAACCTACATGTAACTTTACTCAGAGGTTAAAAGATCGACTCTAAATAAAATAAAAAATAAAAAACCTAAAAGATGGGGTTATGAAGCTGACAAAGTCTGTTTCCTGAATATTCACGGTTGTGAAGATATGTTAACATATCAATAAACGGCAAAGAAAGGGATTTTTGGCAGGAAGCAATTACAAAAGAAAACAACACATGGTCAGAGGTAGAATTACCAAAGGATAAAAATGTCATCGAAACTAAATGGGTGTTTAAGAAGAAGGAAAACAAAGAAAGTGACGTTATAGAATATAAGGTCGGGTTAGTAGTTAGAGGCTTTCAACAACAAAAAGAATTTGATTTCTCTGAAATATATGCACCTATTGCTAAAATAAATACTTTGAGAATTCTTTTGGCCATAGGAGCACAAAAAAAACCTCACTATATACCAGCTAATGTTTAAAGCGCCCTTTCATTTGGAGATATTAAAGAAAATGTTTATTTGAAAAGGCCTGAAGGAATCATTCTACCAAATAATGTATTAAAACTCAATAAATCTTTATATGGCTTAAAAATTGCCCACGTTATTGAAATGAAAATTTTTATAGTTTCATAGAGAAAATAGACTACAGCCGATCAAAATCAGACTATTAAGGAATACACATAGTATATAAAGAAAACAATTGAAATTATAAGCAAATCCCCGATGAAACTTACAACGATGTATACTGGGAAAATTGGGTCATTAATGTATGCAGCTTTGGGAACAAGGCCAGATTTGTGTTCCTCAGTGTGTTACTAAAGCTAACACAGACTTACGGATACCACTTAAGATGGTGCTAAGATATGTTAAAGGTACGATAAATTTGAAGTTGGTTTATAAAAAATTAACAAAAGAGCAGCTTACTTTAATTGGCTTTACAGATGCTGACTAAGCTGGAGATCGCAAAGACCGAAAAATCATCTTAAGGTTATTCAAGCTTTATGGTTAAACAATTTCTTGTGGTACACGAAAAGAGCAAACAGTGGCACTTTTATCAACTGAAGCAAAGTACGAAAATCTCCGATGAAACTTCCAACGATGTATGCTTAGAATTTCTTGGGGTACACGAAACCACACACAGTGACTCTTTCATCAATTAAAGCAGAGTACATGTCCCTTAGTATATGTGTTAGTGAGGCATGCTGGATTAAGAATAGTTTAGAAGATCTAGGTGTTAAAATTAATTATCCCTTTACAAAATAGAATCCTGAAAATCATAAAATATTGAAGCAAGTTGACAATAAATTTCATTTGTTCGAGACAAAGTCTCCGAAGGACTAGTTGAAATACAGTATGTATCTACACAATATCAAGAAGCAGGTATGTTTACTAAAGCGCTTGAAAACACATTCGAAAGACAGAGACGTATTATAGGAATACGATGATTGGATAATTTTTTATTTCATTGAAAATAAAATATCGTATATGTTTAATTTGTATTATAATTTTTTTTTTATTCTACGAGTATTGTTAAATAATAAAATATTTGTCAGTTTCTAAATCAAATATTTATTCAATGGAGTTTACCATTTCTAAAAAGTACCTACTAAATCCATAACAATTTAACACAGAAGAAAACTACAGATATTAAAATGGTATTTTAGAGGTCACTAGATAAAAGACGTAATAAATTTATTGCTGCATTTGAAAACAGAGCCATTCCGTCACATTCCACAATTGTTCGGATTATTTAAAAGTTTGAGAAATGTGGATAGGTAGAGAAGTGTCGAAAATGAAGTAACGTCCACGAAGAACCACGTGTAAAACCAGTTAATGTAGTACTAAAATTGCAGAACAAGGTAACATAAATTAAAAAGTGTTCAAAATATTTTAAAAAGAATTGGTTATCGTTGTTATAAACTCCGAACTTTATCTAGAGGATATCTAGAGGATAATATAAAATGGATGAAATTTTGTGAGCCCATGATGGAGAAGTACAAAGAAAATCTAGATTTTTTAAAACACATTTCACCCTGTATATTCCCACAAGAAGAAATCACAAGAATTAAGATCGGGAGATATATCTGGTCAGTTTATTTCTGCCCATACATTCAATGACCATCGAAACTGAAAATTGTGCTTATTTATTACGCAAGCATTTCTATGAAAATTAACTTCATTCTGAAGAACTATTTATGGATGAAACGTAAGTTGCCTTTAGTTCATTATTTTCTTATTGTATCGTAAGTTGCCCCTAGTTTATTATTTTAGGATTTGCTTTAACATAATCATCAGAAAATCAAAATCTAAGGTAAACTGAAATTCCACATTTCAAAGGAGAATGTCACTCTGTAGTTTATCTACATTAAAGGTAAAACTGGAAAACAAAAGATAATAAGTGTATATATAATACGGGAGTAAGAAGCACAAATGTCAGAGCTAACATAAATTGCCTGAAGGAATATTTTAGCTGTGTAAAACAAGACAAATTTGTGACTTGTTTTGTAAACAGGAACATTTAATAGCAAGAGAAATAAATTTCTTAAAAATAGTCAAGAATAAATACAAATAAAATATAAATGGTAATGTAGCGTTTAGAAATTCCGTAGTACTTTATAATTATATTTTAAATACAATAAATCATATATAGCCTAATTCACAAGGCATTTTTAAATTTATTCACATGTAAATCCTTAAAAATGTAAACGTCATTATAACGAATGTCCAATAGAGTTGGGAAATATTTCAGTGTTGTTTGTGTTAATCTTGTTGAACTAACATTCTTTACATGTTTTTCTATTAATTTACTATAACTATGATAACTGGTAGGTACATGAAATACAATTACATCGTCCAAATGGCATGACATTGAATTGCCAAACTCTAGATCCGGTGGTAAAACAGTTTACTTCCGGCTAATGTTTTCAAAGTATCATCGATTCGAGGCAGAGGATAACTGTTTTTCTTGGTAATATTGTTTAACTAACTGTAATCCACACATAACCTCGTAGTTCCATCCTTTTTCTGGACCAGGACTACCGGAGAGACCCATGGGCTGGTAGAAGGTTCTATCAATTCGTATTTTTCCATTTGCCGAACAATCCTTTCAGTTTCCTCTGTTGGTAATCTTCGAGCTGATTGACGAATCGGCCTGGCGTCACCAGTGTCAATTATATCTTTTACAACAGAATTTCTTCCTGTTTTTCCTCCTTTTCGTACAAATATGTTACGATATCGTCGAAGAAATTCCTTTATTTTCTTTTTCACTAATTGATTTTAGAGATTCACCTGCAAGTGCATTGATTTGCTCAAATTTGTCATTGAAATTATCAGAAGTTGTTGTCTGACGAATTATGAAAGTCACTGGTACGCAAGTTCTGTTTCTGGTCTCTTTCTTAATGGTCATTGGGTGATCATTAACATGGCTGTCGTGACCAACCCCTTTCCGATTAGAATTCCACGTCCAAGCTCTTCATCGTGGTTCTAAGGTTCCATTATGACCGGTGTTCCTTCTTCCATAGTTTCTTTAAGCCGTGCTACTATAATGGTTTCACTTCTGCCAGGTATCACTGTATCCTCCTGTACATCAACTGGCACGGTACTGTCCCCATATTTCTTCGGCACCAACTTTGATCATTCTGTTCTTACAATCCAACTGGAAGCCAGGTTAGTCCATTCCTAGTATAGCATCTTCTTCGATATCGGCGACAATAACAGTATGAGTGAACTTTTCTGTACCAATTCCTAATTGAACCTAGATTTTCCCGTGAATGTTGGTTCTTTCGCCTGTGGCAGTCCGCAGTCCCAACCTTGAAGGTAAAAGTTTGTTTGTTGTGATCCTAGGGAGTTTGCATGAACTGCTCACATATCCCTGTTTACCACAATTCCAGCACGATGGTCTTCGTCTTCATATTCTTGTCAGTAAGGCTCTTCATCATGTTAATCAATTGGTCGAGTATATCTTCCTCTTCTACCTCTTTTACAGTCCCCACTTTACTGGATCTACTAGAAGCTTGCGTTGTTGCCTCATAATCTGGAGCAGCGTACAAGACATCGACCAATGTTTTGTGATGGGCTAAACGAAGCATTTCTAGAGACGAGGTTCTTTACATAGATGAGCAGTACCTTGTCTTAATAATAACGGACGCCATTATTATTGTGTAGTGTTTTCGGTCTTAAAGATGTATTATTGGCGAATTTAATTTTAAAATTGGTGTTATTCGTTTTTGGACGTCATTTGCATTTGTTACATTTAACATCCTGTGTGTGCAATTGTACTTATAGTTAGCGTAGCCTGTTTTTATGATCAGCATAGCTCGAAACTTCGTCCGACAGGTACGAATGGATTGTATCTTTCTTTATACCCTTTTGATATTTTAAATTGAATTCTATTGTATTTTATCAGACTATAGCAAATTCTTAAGAATAAGATGAACTAATGAAAAATATATCTATTGAAAAATTAGCATATTATTTGTGTCACATTTAATTATTATAATAATAATTGTAAAGACTGTAAACAAAGTTTAATCAAAACAATCTGGAAGATGAATATTAATAATTGTGATTTTACTTTCGACAATAAGAATATCTAGTATAATAAACTTATATAACTGCAAAAATCATTTCGGTAAAAATGTTTCATAATAGTAGCTTCAGACGTCTACGTTCTAATGATGAAAGAGAATAGGTATTTATAAACGATTTATTTCAACAAATACTAGATAATTAACCTCATCATAAATCATAAACTAATGAGATTTGTATCCTACGAAGTGCGAAATTAAAATTTACAACACTGTTCATTAAAAATCTTTATTCAAATTGTTGAAATTAATTTCATGATCTCATTTTTGAATCTAGTTAAGTTTAGAAAAAAAATGAACCTGCACAATGGATGAAATATTTCACTTTGCTATTGTAATTAAGTTATCCAGTGCTGAAAATCTTAATGATTAAAAATTAATTAAAGTTTACTGCGGGATCAGGTAAAAAGAGAATTTGCATTTGGCCATCTTGAAGCGTTTCTTGTTAAGATAAATAATATAAAATTACATCCTTGAAACTACACATTCAAAAATTATAGGATTACAATAATGTTGAATCAATAGAAGAAAACAGTAGCAACAAGTACGCAAAAGCGATACAATCCACGAGCGTAGAAGTTGGTGGCACGAGTACGTAGGAAATAAAAATTGATGTATACCAGTGATATTCAAAATGTGGGGCCTCCGCGAAGAAAATAATAAAGCAGTACTATCGTCACAAAAGGGCGGGACCTGACTTGAGCACCTCCTTTTTTTTCTTAGAAGTCACTAAGAGGAAGGAGGATATGATTTTGCTTTGAAGACTTTTTGTTAGAAATATGTTTAGGGCAAATATTTCGCTTTTTAAATTAAAATTATTTTGTAAAATTATTGAGTAATATGAGAACATTAAAGTGTTTTGATTCAAAGTAGTTATTACGGTTTATTAAAACATTAAACCATAAATATAACACTGAATATCACAAAACAACGAATTGGCAAAAGTGTTAAGATATAGTGTCAATTTTCCCAAAAAACCAAATCACTTGCATGTCATAACTGCCTCGAGTTTATGTGTTGCACATTGTAGATTGTCTCGAGAAAAACGATATGTTGTTTCTACCGGTTTTTTGTAGTTGATTACTATTTATGTGCTATCCCTATCGAACTTTCTAGAAGCTTAATGATGTAACCTTTTTAGCGCAGCATAATATCTGCTTTTATAATTTACACTGTTTGTCCTTTACATGTGTGACAGAGATTGACGTATTGTGGTTTAATAAACTCGTAGCTTCAAATTAATTCGCAAGATAGGGATGCATCTTTAGTTTTTTGTATTTAAATTATCATTTAAAATAATGTTAGTGATTAAATAGATTATTATTTAAAAATTAATTGTTTAATTATTAATTGATTAATTGATTGATTTGGCACTCAGGGCTGGGTTCTATTTTTGAAATATGTTGGATGCATTTCCAACACATACTAACCGAAAATAAAAATGGGAAATCAGTACTTTAATAAGCAGGGATAAAATATCCTATATTTTTAGTTATCCAACACAAACGCACTATGAAAACTTGGCACACCAAACACAATAGGTACTGTGATAATTTGTTGTATAATAAAGAATTAAACTTCAACAAAGAATCAGCCATTACTCATAGTCTACATTCTTAAAAAAACGTTTAACATTAAAGTTCACACACATCAAACTCCATTTTCAGAAGTGAAAAATCACTTTAACCTCTCGCATGCTGTGTCGATACCAAAAGCTCGAAAATTAACGTAAAAAACAAACCGGGGTAGCTATTTTTGAATTCGAGGGAATAGGAAACCGGATTTTTCTCTTTATCAGCAACATACAATATTTGTATTTCTGTCTCATTCTTCCCTAAAAGTTTCTACTATCTGAGACTCAAGAATAGATACCCTGATTCAATTTCAACTCAGACTAAAACTGAGAAATTATTGGACTCAATAGAATACGATCACCTACATTGAATCTGACCTGTGAATTTTCTGTGATTGGTTGAGGAGGCAACATCAAGAAGCATTATAGCTATTATTTTTATAATAAAGATTTCTTTGAATCAAACAAATGTAATAATTATTTCAAAACAATGTGTATAAGTTTAAATCTATCGGTTTGATTTATTTTCAATATGGTTTTAAAGCCTTCATGGAAACAATAAAAAAAAAATAGTTGTTAATAATGAAAATTTTATACCAAACAAATTGTTTTATGCAAATTTATTTAAATTTATTAAATTTTGTGGTTGAAATAAATAATTGTATATACGAATTTGAAATAAAATTCCAATAATCTCAAACAACTTGAATTTATTCTTGATTGATTGTCTTGAATAGATAAATTTTTTTGTAACATATTAGATTCAAGAAAACATTTGTCAGAGTGTAACAAAAGTGATCGGTTTTACATTATTCTTTATTTTCCTTGCAATATAGTAGATACGACATTTCTCGCTCTAGTTACTCAAATGACTATTTTACCTCCTTTCTATCCCGACTCCCCTTTCCCATTCGACACTTTACGCGTCGGTAAACGCCATCTACTTTGTCATTGTACGATTGAAACAAAGGGAGCATCGAAAGACAAAAAGACATCTTTAACTGCCCCCTAAGACGTTCCGCCCCCCACTAACAACAAAGCGAATCATCTAGTCGTTCTCAGTGGCATAGTCAAGGGGTCATTATCACTTTTTTTTTTATAGATTATCATAGTTTTGATTCACATAATTTCATGTGGAAAAAGTATGTGAGAAAATGAAAAATACAGAAATTCGTTTTACGTGTTATTTAAATAATTTAGAGTTTTGTATTTTTATCTGAAGCATTTATTTTTAACTCAATTCGTAAAATAGCTTTTGTTTAGTGTTCATGGTCTTCTACAAAAAAAAAATTTAACATAATTTGTAGGAAAGGAATAAAAATTTGTAATTTAAACCATAGTTTCCAAAAAACATAAATTATTCAATGTGATCCATTTAAATAATTAAATAATAAGAAATTATGTCTAGTAAGTTTGTTTTAAATTTGATCCAAATCGCTTTATAAATAAATGAGATTAACGTGGACGTAGTCTCATTGTCACCCGGTATAGGTTATAATTGAAGGGTTCGGTGCAAATACTCCATTTTTTTTATAATTTACGAAAAATCAATAAAAACTTTCCAACATTGACATTTGTCAGAATTTTCTGTCAATAAAAATTATCAAATTAAGTATAAGTGTTGGAAAATGATTTAATACCAAACTTGTTGCAAAATATTCTTTTAACATTTTAGAAAAAAGTTTTGAACCGAACCTCCAAAAATTATACAAATAATACAACATTATTTCATTCAACATTTATTTGTTGTAAAATGAAAACATAACTTTATTTTTTAAATCAAAGCAACTCTAAAAAACAGGAAAAACAATAGAAACTACAGAAAAAAAATATCAAATACTCTGGTGAAAATGTAAAAAAAGAACAACTTTTCAGCAAAGAAATCTGATCAACATAAATAAAACTAGAAATAATCTTCAGTATCAGCTTCGTCACTGTTACCATCAAGATGTTCTTCTTGTTATTTTTCATTATTATTAGCAAACTTGTATTTGCTCGTAGTACCACATATGTATTGGTGGTACATACTGATCTACCAAAGACATCATATTATTTACTATTTTTTTTTTGTTTATTTTAAGTGGAAATGTGTTGCACAATTTAGTATTTGGCAACACTAAAACTGTGTTAGGTTTATTAATGGAAATTATCAATATAGTAGCACTACACTGTATTATATTTTTCCTTACATATTTAAAAAGACGATACTTGGAGATAGTAAATCTTTCTTTTTGTTGGTTACTATGACTTTTTTAAAAATAGGTTTAAAAGTATTCGAAAAATCGATGATCATATCCTGGGTAACGTCTATTACACGAAACTGTTTTGATATTTTCTCCATTCAGAAGGTAAGTATACTATTTCTTTTTTCGTTTTTCTTCCTCTATTAGACCAAAGCAACGGTCGCAAGGCAGAAAACTGTGACCGGGTTCTGGAAACTGATGAATAATTTGCTGAATATTGTAAACATTCATGAATGTGTGAAAGTACTGCAGTATTGTCTGATTTTTGTTTTGGGCAAAACAATTGTCCGAAAATAAATAAAGAGTTGTTACAGTTTCTGAGACAAAATTTTTCACATAATGATGTAAAAAGCTTACCACCTCGTTGCAACCCTTTTTAGCAGTTAGCTCATCATATGCATAAAAAGTTGCCTCTTTCTTCTTGGCAGAATGTATACAAAAGTTATATTCCCATAACTACCTTTTATAAAGCGCCTAAAGGAATATGCGGCAGTGGCAAGTTTTGTTGGTAATTAAATCATAATACATCAACTGATTCATCTTCGCGAGCAAGTTCTGTATATTCTCGTAATTTCGTATAAAATACTTCGGCTTTTCAGTTTCCACGAGTTTTAGTGTCTGCATTTTCTTCTGCGGCAATTGCGTTGTTTAGGTGATCACATTTCTGGCAGGTGTCTGACCTTGGATGTCCAAAACTAAGATTCTGATTGACATTAAATTGCCGGTTATAAAAATCATAGGTTTGTTCCAACAACAATCTTGGAACCATACACAAACCAGTCCACAACTTATTGTCGACGACTGATAGTCGACGACCAGTCCACGACCTGTCGATGACTGGGACTGAATTCGGAACTTGGTTGTGTTGGAACACATGTTTCTATTGTCAGACACACTATTAATAACGTAAAAGTAGAAAAAAACATTAACAAATGTTAAATTTTGAATTTGATAAATGAGAAAAAAATTAAAACTCATTAAAAGATTTATAAATTTTGATTATTCGATTGGTTAATACATTAATATTTTATTTTTTATTGTATCTAAGTCAAAATAATAGTTCTTTTCACTTTCTACACTCATTACTCATAAAATAATATACTATAAATAATGATAATAAATAAAAACCAAATTACGTTCGAGACTACGATCGATGATGCTATCAAAACGAATATAATCACGACATTTCCAGAGTTGGTCGTGTTTTATTTACGAACTCACTTTCGTTTTGCGCATGTTTTGACAATTCGTTCCTATTCAGACCCAGGAACTGATTTGACAGTACACAAACTGGTTTGTGATTAGGTTTGAGTATGTTGGAACACTAGGTTTTTGTACAGTTTTATGTCCGAGGTTTGTTGGAACATCAAATCTAGACTGCGCAGAATACCGACAGTACGTAAACCGATTTGCTATTGTGTTGGAACAAACCTCATATGTCACCATTGGTTTGATGTCTTTTAAATTTTTCCCATCGTCTAGGAGAGCGTACTTTTCCGGCTCATATTTTTCAAGGTACATACGATACATTTTTGCAATGTTCAACTCAGGGGATAAAAAATATCTTTTTTGATTATCTTCTCTACTGTAATGGAATATTTTCCGGGGAAAACTTCGTATATGTTCTTCTATTTGCGCTATTATTTTTCACTGATTTTGTTCGACTAATGGAAATTAACATAACATTAGTTGAAAAAGATTTAGTAGTTACTTTTACTGAATCTGGCTGTAAAATATATCATAAAAATGATTGTTCTATTTAAGGTAAAGTTAGAATTACTGGATCCTTAATAAATAACATGTTTAAATTAGATCTGAAGAACCCACTTATAAATACCTCCTTATTGTCTCAAACTAATGCTGTAACTGCTAACATATGGCATAGACGCCTTGGTCATTTAGGTAACAGAGGTATGAGGCAAATCAAACGATCAATTTCTGGTTATGAATTTTTTCAACATATTGAAGACTGTACAGCCTGTGCACAGGGGAAGCAAACTCGTGCCCCATTTGTCAGAAATCTAAGATCAAAAAAAAAAATGTTGAAAGTCATGTAATGATTAATAAAAATATGTCACTGTACGAAATAAAAATATTAAAAGTATTCTACATAATTTTCTTCAACGGTGGTTTCTTCCAAATAACTTCAACAAGGTGACTATCCTGGGTCAGATTTTTGGCAATCTGAGATACTCTATGTTTTGATACTTCGAGCAAAGAGCAGAATGCCTTTTTGCACACTATGGATTCCTGGCTTACTACAGGAACCTACAAAAGAATAACATTTTAGAGCCAACTATTATATTTTGCCATAAAAATTTTACCTTATACTGATAGCTGCTGTTTTTTTTCTCTCCCCTCTTCTGTAGTTGGACGTTTTCTCTGCACATTTGCCACACTGATTAATCCTCCTAGATAAATGTACAGCTGAAATTTGGCCTTGTACTTTTCTTTGAAATTAATTTATTTGCCCATTTAATATATTCTTCACCTCCAACCTTCTTACTTTTTACAACATTTCGTTTCCACTTGCTTTCAATCCTTACCCGTTTCTTTCTTTTTTCCTTAACGGCTTGAATGTTTAAAGTTTCTGTATTAATACGTAAAGACCTTTCTTGTTGCTCATTACTTGCACGGATATCCTTTTTAGCAATAACAAAATGCTTTGGTCGCCGTCGACTAGAACCCGGAACATGAGGCTAGAGGACTCAGATGATAATACGTAGTCAGTCCAAGAATCTGAATATGGGTCTTCCTCACTAATCTCACTACTAGAGCTACTACTCATAATGAAACGATATTATTTTTATACGTTATTCGTTCTTAGGCACTACTGCAATCATTAATGAACGATTACTGCAACGAAAAACAACTACTGGACTGCTGTTTCGCTTGCCGTCGTGGTCGCCCGTGGCCCGATTTTCGGATGTTGGCATTCATTGGTAGCAAGAAACAAGTCATCTCCTGGAGTTGACTGATTCTTGCATCGAACTATTGAAGCAGTCAACTCCGTGGCCTATCTATTTGTTGGATATGGCTGATTCTTGCATCAAAAGATGCGCAAATATTTGTTCTATAAGATGCATAAAATAACTAAATTTGGGTAAAACATGGAGTTGACCGGTTTTTGCACTGAACCTTTCAATTGTGCTATATTTAGTTACCAGAGCGTTAATATATTATTTTGATCTTAATAACGCGATAAGTTTCGAACATTTTTATATTTGATTTTTAATATTATATTTATTTTCGTTAGAAAAATGTATTTGATTAACAAAGAGTGGAAACTGTTTCATTGTGAGTGTAACGGTTCATATTGTCGTTAAACAAACGTTATACTGTTATAGCCTTATTTGGCTAATGTGGGTTCGGAATGTTGACCTTGTCAATAGTCATTGTCGATGTTAGCTGTCAATGGGGGTTTGTCAAAAACTCTGGGACAAAAAAAGCGACAGGTGTGTTAAAGGCCGAGTTGAAATGAAATATTTTTAGATTTACTGTGTTTGGGTAATCTTCTACCAGCCGATTTGTTGTACCTGTAAAGGGATTTTATTTTCATTTCAACGACTGTTTGTATGAGAAAGGCCCTAGTGTTATTTGATGAATTGCTATAGGAAGTAGTGAGTGTGTATAAATGTTTTTATTTGATTTCCAAAGGATCCTATTGTTTTTATTGCTAACATTTATTCTAGCGAATTAGAGGATATTTGAGAGTACGTCTCGATATTTTATAGTATTGAAACGTGGCATATATACAGGGTGATTTTTTGAAAAGGATACACCCTCGATAACTTCGTTCTCGTCTTGATTCAGGTAAAATACAAAAACAGGTCAATTTTTATCCTTAGGGGAACACATTTTTAGATCACAACTGATTTTGTCGGATCAACCCCATGGCCCCACCAGCCCCCACCTCAAACACCTTAAATAGCAAGGGGGCCGAGTGACCCCTCGTTGGAAAGGTTTTTGCATTTACCATACGACTATGTAAGAATTATTTCGTTTTGTACAGGGTGGTTCAAGAAAAAAGACAAATTGCAATAAATAGACTTAAATTACATACATCATAATAGATTCTTAAAATGACCACCGTAGAGAATAATAGGAATCCATCCTCATTCAACAATTTATCTCCTGTCGTAAATTCACTTAAATTTTTTGCTTCAGTTTTTGAAGACGGTTGATGAGTGATATCGCGCTATCGCTCTTTTTGAATGCATTTTTATCTGCAATTTTTTGCGCATCTTTACAAGCCGTTTTGACAGATTAGATTTAATCCAAGTAGTTTGCAGTCAGTTGGTATGGCAATTGATTTATTGGTTTACACTATTGCCGAGCGGGTAGAAGTTATTTTTATTTATGGTGAGGAGCAGAATTGTGCCCACGCCACTGCCAGAGTTTTTAATGCGAGACATCCAGATAAGCGAATGGTGCACAAATATGTCACGCAACTTGTGCGGAAGTTTCAAGCAACAGGATCGGTGAAAAATATGAAGAGAGAAGGTAACAGAGTAGTTAATGAAATGGCTCAGATTGAAGTGGTGGGGAACTTTATTTTCGATCCAACCAGTTCTTTGCGTCAGATTGCTACGACCACTGGACTTTCGTATTCATCGGTACGCAAAGTGACAAAACTTTTTAAATTCCATCCCTATAAAATGAAGATACTTCAGGAGCTTGTGGACGATGATCCTGATAGGAGATTACAGTTTTGCGAAATTATGACGGAAATGATAAACGCAAACCAAAACCTCATAAAAAACATTTGCTTTAGTGACGAATGTAGTTTTTATCTGCATGGCGCAGTCAATAAACAGAATGTCCGATATTGGAGTGATGAGAATCCTCACATTTTTAGAGAGGGGCATACTCAAGCTCCTCAGAAATTAAATGTATTGGCAGGAATACTAGGCGATGCGGTAGTCGGTCCGATTTTCATTAATGAGACTTTGACTGGCGAGGTATATTTAGAGCTGCTGGAGGATATCATAGATCCCTTGATAACGGTTGAAGTTGAAAATCAGCGGGATCAAGATGAAAATCTTGTACTTGAAGAAAATGAGCTTTTTTTTTCAGCAAGATGGAGCTCCACCTCACTTCGCTGTGAATGTTCTGAACTGGCTGAATCAGAGATTTCCGTATCATTGGATTGGCAGACGGGGAGCAATAGAATGGCCTCCATGGTCACCAGATTTGACAGGACCAAATTTTTTCCTCTGGGGGCATCTAAAATCTGTTATCTTCAAAACTCAACCAGCAGATTTAGTGGAGTTGCGACAACGAATAACTGACGCATGCAGAAGAATCCCTAGAGAAACCTTTCAACGGGTGAGAGAGGAATTTGAAAACCGCCTTTACTACTATATGGAGAACAACGGTGGTCATTTTGAGCACTTGTTGTGATTTTGCTTCCTTTCACTCTAATCCGTCTCTTCTCGTTTTGTAAACAATTAATACGATTTTTATCCCAAAAATTAACCAATTAAAGCGAAATGTAAATCTATTTATTGCAATTTGTCTTTTTTCTTGAACCACCCTGTACAAAATGCAAAAACCTTTCCAACGAGGGGTCACTCGGTCCCTTTTCCTATTGAAGGTTTTTTAGGTGGGGGCTGGTGGGGCCATGGGGTTGATCCGACAAAATCAGTTGTGATCTAAAAATGTGTCTCCCTAAGGATAAAAATTGACCTGTTTTTGGATTTTACCTGAATCAAGACGAGAACGAAGTTATCGAGGGTGGATCCTTTTCAAAAAATCACCCAGTATTGATTAAATTCTAGTCTTAGTTTGCTATGACCTAGTGCTTATATTATTTTAATTTTGTGGAACCTTTCTGCCGCCTTTTCTTTGCCTTGGCTTTTCTTTACCTCCCAATTTTGTGTGGAGCCCCAAGGTTCTTGCTTGTAGCTGTTGTTTCTGGACTACTAAGGAAGTTTTGGAGCAATATTTGTCCCTGTACCACTGTAACTACAGTATAGACCTTTTCATCACAATTTTTTTTTGTGCGCATGCGTCAGTTTCAGCCATCTTTTTCGTACTGTTTTTGTAAACAAGTATGTTAAAATGCTTACGTGAAAAAAATTATAATTGATAAATATTAATTTAAGTCTATATTCATTTAAAAAAAGGAAGAAAAAAGTAAAGTAATAATAAGTTTAGTGTCTTAATTGAAAAATACATTTTCACAATCAATTATAATTATGTTATCTGTACGGAAAGGAACAACGAAACAGTGTTGTTATGTAAAAGTGACACACGGTATAAATCATTCAAAGGCAATAGATATTATTTTATAAATTTTCCAAAGCCTTAACTGCAATATCGTAAACAATTATCAGGCAAAATCCATGTTAAAAGATATTTGAAATGTGCATTAAGTGTGAAAAAATATGGTCGAAGTGACAACGGTTTTCGATGGATTAATGATGTTACTAAAGATACTTATATTTAACTGCATTTTCATGGATAAAGTGGTCCAACAGAAGAAAATTCTCACCTGGTATTAAACAATATTTTTTTAATATTAAATACTACTTCGGTATACACATTAAATGATTAAAAATGTCATGTTGATCCTCAAAATAATAAATAATTTATTTTATTAATTATACTCGTGATTAACTTTCATGCTAATTAAAGTGTTTTTGCAAGTAGTAATAGTTGGTTGGCATAATTAATTAGAATAAAGTTATAATTATTATTATTTGTTTTCATTAATTTTTTACAGAGTTAAAAAGTATTGATACACCTAACCTCTCAATTAGTCCACTTTGTTCCTTTGTAACAAACATCCAAGACACTTCAACCTCCTTTTCAACTGCTCACAACTATGCGCTTCCACAGAGTTATAAAAAAGTTATTCACTATCAACGAATTTTTTCTAATGATTAATTTTTCTGTAGAGATAACATTGCTTTCCCAGCCATTGTCGATCAAAACAGTACGAAACTTTTGAATTACCGCTATTTCAACATGGTGGCTGCGCTTGCGCTCATCACATGATGAAAAGGTCTATTGAGTCACCGTACACGTGGTCTATCGAGTGCGAAGAAGCACACATAAACCCCATCAGCTGATGAGTTAGGCTTAGGTTCTCTTATCAGCGGAGTTTAGTGAGTTCCCTTCATCAGGAACAGTGAGGTATTTATGTGATACATTTTAAAAAACCTTCAGCTAAAATCTACTCGAGAATAATCAAAGTAACGAGCCAAGATTGTTTCTTAACTATTTATTCGATCGGAGATTACAGGGACCAGGTCCTGTTAAACGTGTTTGGTTTAGTATATTCCATCTTGTTATTGGGTAAATTTGTAAATATAGGTGAACCAACACGTCATGAGCTTATATGTCGTTATAGGGTAAGTATTAATTTACTGTTTTAAGTATCTGGTAATCCTAGTTCAAATATTTTAAGATAATGGAATTCTGAAAATATAACCATGTGAGATTATGTAGTTCTTTAACTATATATGTGGCAGAATTTCAATGTTGGTATCACTGTTACGTTATCTGTGAATAACATTGTACATAGGGTTGCCACCTTTTTGATAAGTGAAAAAAGGACTACGATGCTGACTGGGGCCCTGGTATATAAAAAGCAAAAAGTACTCATTCATCCATCTGCGAACTTCTAAATAAACATCGAACTAAACGAAAAAAAATCCTCCTCCTCGTCTTCTTGAGCTTCTAAAAAAAGGGCCTCCTCCTCGTCTTGTTGAGCTTCTAAAACAAGGCCCTCAGCGTATATTTTTCTACAAACCATGTCCCCTTTCAAAAATATATACTGTCGGTCAATCATAATGTCGTAAAAGACATTTTAAGCTTTAAAAGTCGTAAGGACATTTTGCTTCAAAAAAGGACTGTCCTGTCCTTTGCTCCGTATGAAAGATGCTTACACGACTGACCTTGAGCATCCTGAGAATATGGCAAGTCGCTTGTTTAGGATGCTGTCGACACACTTCTATTTTTATGCGTAGTGAGCCTGCTGGTTCACCTTTTTGCTGTGGTTTTATTTAAGACTGTTTTGCCTTGTTGTATTTATTTATCATTATCCTGTGTAAAAGCCTAAGATGGTATTTTGGTGGCTAGTTTTCAGCAGGGGTATATTTCGTGGAAAAATATACTGACGCTCATTTAAGAAATTTTAATTATCGGACCACACGTCCTCCTCGGTTAATAACCCAGTTGTCGCTAAAACAATTGTGGACCACCTTGTAACATGTTATTCGTTGGCTAATTGATTATTTAGATGAAGTCAGCGAACTCTATGTTCCTTGAGGTAAGTTTAATTTTATTTTATAAGTATCACGTTCATCATCAGCGCTATAGTCTGCTTATGCGAAATGTTATCGGTTAAATTTCGAATCGGTTTTTTTTTTTAGATATAGTGAAGTCTAGAATACTGGTCGGAAATCGGGAAATGTTCCTAATATTTTTATTTGGACATTTCATGATTAAGTAAGTTATTTTAGTTTATAGAATCAAGTACTACTTTTAATATCTACATGTATTTTAAAATCATACTCTATACACAATTTCAATTGATTTACCGTATTATAAGAGAATCAGAAGAAAATATAGATCTAAAAATCATAGTAATTAAATTCTAATTTTCTGAGACTTTACGTAATGAAAAAGGTGGAACCAATATTAATCAGTTATTATAATTTTATCAACAATATCATTGTCTCTTTGAAATCATTATGTCCTATTTTTCAGCTTTGACATTTATTTTAGATCGTGTATGTTATTTGGCTATTGACATGTCACACATAATGAGTATGTATATACAAGATGTCCGCCGGGAAGGTATACTACTTTGTTTCGCCGCCATTTTGATAAACATTAGTCTTGACAGTTCATATTTGGCAGTCGTGAAGCAGACACGTGGCAAATTTATTATGGAAAAATATTCGATAAACCAACGTATTTTAGTCGTTAACACATTTTATCAAAATCAATCATCGATTACTGTGACGATGAGAAAGTTACGTGAAATTTTTGGAAGAAACAACATGCCAACAAAACGCACTATTTATCGTGTATTCAATGATTTCGAAGAAAGAGGGTCTGTAGATGATAGGACCAAGCATGGACCACAACGTACTGCAAGATGAGCTGAAAACATTACTGCTGCTCAAGAAAGTGTTCAAAACAATCCATCAACCTCAATTCAACGCCGTGCTCAGGAGCTTGGTTTTCAAAGAACAACTTTGGCCACAATTTTGCACAAGGATTTGCATTTGTTTCCATATAAGATTCAGTTGACACAAAAGCTTCTTCCACAAGACCATTTACGCCGCCGTACATATGCCAATAGGATGTTACAGCTCGCCCATGACAACCCCGATTTTCGTGAAAAAATAATAATGAGTGACGAGGCACATTTTCATTTGAATGGATATGTGAATTAACAAAATAGTCGGTTCTGGGCAATGGAAAACCCTCAAATTATTCATCAGTCACTTTTGCATTCATTAAAAGTGACAGTGTCGTGTGCAATTTGGTCAGGAGGAATCATTCGACCTTACTTCTTTGAAAATGAAAACGGCGTAACGGTAACTGTGAATGGGGAGCGATATCGTGATATGATTGAAAACTTTTTAACGCCACAACTGCATGCTTTGGGCTTGATTAACATGTGGTATCATCAGAACGGTGCCACATCGCATACAGCCAGGATTACAATGGAATTACTGCGAGACCTCTTTCCACAACAAGTTATTTCAAGAAATGGTGATGTTGATTGGCCTCCACGGTCGCCTGATTTGACTGCTCCGGACTTCTTTTTGTGGGGATATCTGAAAAGCAAGGTTTATTCAAACAAACCAGAAACGCTTGAGCAACTCAAACAAAATATTCTTGATGAAATTAATGAAATACCGCGTGAAATGTGTGAGAATGTAATGAAAAATGAGCTCAAAAGGGCTCGCATTTGTGAGGCTAACAGAGGCGGACATTTATCTGATATTGTATTCCATACATAGTTGCCGACATTAAATAAAACATTTATCAATATAAGATCCATTCTCGTTCATTTAATCAAAAATTATAAACAAACAAAGTAGTATACCTTCCCGGCGGACAACCTGTATTATATATAATGAGGTCAAAAATAAACTTTGTAATGGCATCATATAAACCCTTTTTGAAAATAATTTCGTTACGTCTCTGTGTGGAAAAGAGAGTAAAAGCGGGTAAATTAGATCAAAGAATATAAATTATAATACCTTCTCGGTATTGTTTTGTAAAAAGGATTATATCGAATCTCTTTTGAATGTAATAACAATAAAACAGGAGTTCTGAATTTTGACAGGTAAGAATAAAATGAAAAGTTGGTACGCTTTTGTTTCAAACAACGATATAGTTAATTATCATAAAATAATATATATATATTATATATATTATAATAAAATAAATGAAGTATTAGGTGTATTTAATTCCTATCATCAGATAATTAAATTTACAGTAGAAATGGAAAAAGAAAATACTATTTCCTTCTTGGATACTCTTGTTATAAGACAAAATAATGGGAAACTAAGAACGAATTGGTACAACAAACCCACCAATTCAGAGAGGATTTTGAACTATTTCTCAAACCATCCAATACAACATAAAATAGGTACAATTAAAAATCTTGAGTCTTATAAACAGAGTAATCAATGAATACAAAACTAATTTGCAATCAAAACAGTTGAGTGAAATCCAAGAAAAGAAAGTGTATTTTCGATTTCCATTTATACAGGGACTGTCCCAGAAAATTAAAAGATGTTTTGAAATTACAAAGGGTTGTGAAAACACAATATTAGCGTTTTATCCTATTAACCAGTGTAGATCCTTATTTTCAAATTTAAAAGATGAAACGCCCGGTCAATTAAAATCCAATGTAGTGTACAACATTAACTGTGAAGGCTGTGAAAATGCTACATTGGTATTACAAAACAATATCTTAAAAACAGAGAATATACCAAGACAAATATGACTGTCGGGAAAAAAAAAGAAAATAAGGTAGAAAAGACCGCATTAGCTTTACATCATTTTAATTAATCGCACAAATGTGACTTTGACAACGTTAAAATTGTTGATAAAGAATCCAACTATTACAAAAGAACAATTAGTGAAATTAAACACACATCTCTAAACGACACAGTAAATTTAAGAACGGATACTGCCAATTTAAGTATTTGCTATCGTAACCTACTCAATATATACAAGTCCAAAATTGAACCGGACTAAAACAATAAGCCGTTAAAATACTAACTATTCTTATTAAATAAAAAACATACAAATGAATTTCTTCGTCCACTTACAATTTTAATTGCCACAATATTTTGATTAAATTTGTCATCATTTTAAGATATCTGAGTGTAAATGTTACTTTTAATATTAGATTTTATTTATGTATTGTTCTGTTTCGGCAAATTCCACATATGCCATGTGCCTTGCATTAATTAATTTAATAAGGTAAGGTTTTTAGTTTTTATTTCTCCTTGTTTTTATGTTTATATTGATTTGTTAATTCTCTCATGCTAACAATGATTATTTTATTGAAATAACAATAACCATTTACGTTGTATATACGAGCCCCTTCCCATTTCAGTTGGCCCACCTATTAATATTTTCTTTATATAACGACAATAAGAAAGTATTAAAGATTACATGCTTTTTTAAATCATAAATTAATTAACAATGCATTAATTTAGAATTATATTAGAACTAGAACTAGAAAGCATCAATGTTTTTATTTATTTTTAAATTTATTAACACATGGAGCATTATTGCATTATTTCAACTTGAATTCAATGCGTTAGAAAATAAACCAAAATCGAAGGTAGCTTTGAAAAAATAACAAACAATAATTCAAATAACTGTCACAAGACAATTTAAGCTCTTTTAAGCTAATTCTGTCTAATAAAATGGGTAGAAGAAAAATCATTGACGAAAAAATACGTTTTCTTGTTATAAAACATTGCAATTCTGGAAAATCGAACTCGGAAATTGCCAATATATTAGATTTATCACGATATAGTGTAAGAAATATAGTTAGAAGATACAAAACTACTGGTTCAATCAGCCCAAAGCCTCGTCATGTTAGAAAAAGCAAGATTACAAATGCCGATAGACGAGCATTGAGAAGAATTATTGAAACTAACCGTCGTGCTAATTACCTTGAATTAAGTGCTCAGTGGAGTCATGCTGTTGGAAGACGAATTTCGAGATCTTCATGTCATAGAGAAGCTCGCAAATTGGGATTTGGGACTTACAAAGTAAGTTTATAATAATAAAAACAATAAAAAACATGGATTGAAGACACTAAAACAATCAAATATGTTTGCTTAAAATTGACAATTTTGTCACAGGTTAAATAAAAACCACTACTAACTGCGAAACAGAAAAAAAATCGATTAAGATGGTCAAAAGAACATATGAGTTGGACTTCTCATCAATGGGATGCAATACAATGGAGTGACGATTCGAAGTTTGTGTTGGAGATAGCCGAAGTCGAGTTATTCGCAAAAAACATGAAGCGTTCCATCCAGACTGTCTCAAAAGAAAAGTAAAATTTCCCGCATCGGTCATGGTCTGGGGCAGCATGTCATCTAAAGGAATAGGGAAATTGCATTTTATTGAAGGAATTGTAAATTGACATTTTGGAGGAATCACTTTTACCGACTATGGAAATATATTTGACATCAGGGAAATATTTTGTATTTCAACAGGATGGAGCAGGGTGTCACACGTCAAAAAAAGCTCTAAAATGGATGGAAGACTTCGGTGTTTCACTTTTGGAATGGGTTTCTAGTAGTCCTGATTTATCACCAATAGAAACATTGTGGCATTAGATGAAAAAGGTACTTCGAAAACATCCTGCAAGAACAATACCTGAACTTAAACAAAAACTTCAAGATATATGGGATTCATTTACACCAGAATTTTTCCAAGGCTTAGTTAATACCATGCCGCAAAGAATTTCAGCTGTAATAAAAAATAAAGGTGACGTTACTCAATGGTAAACTTTAAAATTGATTAACGTTTGATTCCAACTATTTGTTTATTTTTTTTTTAATTTTATATTAAATAAATATTTTAATGTTTTCTACATATTTTTTATGATTAAACGATATTAAACATATTGTTCAATGAATAAAAATTGGAAAAATCATGCAATATTTATATTTTTAATCTTTAAATACGAATTTCCTAAATTTCAATAGGTGGGCCAACTGAAATGGGAAGGGGCTCGTATACCTATATACCATTTGTAATATTGACACCTATGTAAATCTAATAGTTTTTAGAATTTTTTATTAAAACTTATGTATTTTCAGCCTTGAAAAAAAAGAAAAATAAACGTCGAAACGTCGGCAAATTAAGAAGTTAATGTTTCCTTTTAGCACGTCCTCTTCCCACTAACCTCACACTGACAAATACATTTAAAGGACGAAAACTTTTACTGAATAATGTTTTATTCAATCCCCTTTTTTTCACCCCCTGAAAGTCGCAATTATTAAATATCATTTCTTAGTGTGAATATATGCTATTAAATTATACCATCCAAATTTCACACTTCTTGGTCAATCCGGTTGGAGTGTGTGTTTTGACATTTATGGTATTAATAATTCAGGAACTTCTGTTTAATAGAGAAATAATCCTTATACATTTTCTATGTTCAGCTCTGTCAACTTATCTCATGTATACTTATAAGCTACAACTACATTAATTATAAATGTGACTTTGACCACCAGAAAAACCTGGACTCGTTTCATTTTCAGTAAAAAGAAAATTACTAGTGAAAATAATATAACTATACTGAAAATTCAACAACCAGAACTAATGATTGAATGAACTCTCTGAACTATAATTACGACCAATATTTGTGTTTTGCCAACCTCAGGATATCGGTATTTACAGTTTAAAAACGATATATACCATAACCAACATTTTCCAATTTTCTTTCGCCTTTCTACTTCCTATATTTGAACTAGTTCCGAATTTCCCGAGAATTTTCCGTTAAAAGAATCGCCGGTAAGCCTATTTGCCATGCCAGTTGCGTCCCAATCTTGCTGATATTCACCAGCACTGCATCTATCGACGTTCTTTTTTTTTCTACTTAATTTTAAATTCAGGACCGGACTTGATAATCACTGGAGACGGAGGTAAAAAAGGAATCGTGACTTCGCGCAAAATGTTAGTTTCCGATAGAGTTTGGTCAGATTCCTGGCCGTGATTAAATATTTATTCGATGTAGAATTTCTTACAATGTATGATTTTTATTGTTATTCAGAGGAGATTAAAATGGCTTTTTGAGACATTCGTGAAAAACAAATACCTAGAAATCAAGCATTGAAATTTTTAATCTTATTTACCTAAAAACAATCAATAAAGATTTTTAGATAGAGTTTGGTCAGATTCCTGGACGTGATTAAATATTTATTCGATGTAGAATTTCTTACAATGTATGATTTTTATTGTTATTCAGAGGAGATTAAAATGACTTCTTGAGACATTCGTGAAGAACCAATACCTAGAAATCAAGCATTGGAATTTTTAATCCTATTTACCTAAAAACAATCAATAAAGATTTTTAGATAGAGTTTGGTCAGATTTCTGGCCGTGATTAAATATTTATTCGATGTAGAATTTCTTACAATGTATGATTTTTATTGTTATTCAGAGGAGATTAAAATGGCTTTTTGAGACATTCGTGAAGAACCAATACCTAGAAATCAAGCGTTGAAATTTTTAATCCTATTTACCTATAAAACAATCAATAAAAATCTTTAGTTTTTGGGAAATATTTTCATTTATACGTTTAATTGGGCATTTAGAAGCAAATTGGAATTAAAATACTATTATTGTTTATTATTCGCGCTCATAATCAGTCAGTAGAATAAATGCAAATGGTTACAGCGTTGCCAAAATATTATCAGTTAAAATTTATATATTACGAAATTTGCTTTCGACTTTTTATATTTTTTTAGCTAGGCATTAAAATGTTGCATAACCTTGCTAAAATAAAAAATAATCTGATGTGTCCAACACATGACTTTTCTGTCTCGTTATTACAGGCTTTTTCCGGTATAAATGTTTAGAGGATGAATTACGCGTCGTGCTCAAATTTCGTCTTCGTGCGATATGTCCATCATATCCACTCTTGTTACACAAACTACTTTTCCACAAACATCTTATTCAAAACATTTTTTTTTATATATTCATTGCCAACGAAAATACTGAAAAATTAAAATTTTTCACTTTTCCTCAAATTTTTCCATTACGGTCTATTTTAGAGAAATCATGTATGAAACAAAAGTTATGGACATCGATATCGCAAACAACTTTTAGTTTAATAATTTACTAAAAAATTAGAATTTTGCACTTTTTGTCAAATATCTCCAATACGGACCATTTTGAGAAAACAATGTATATTCTAATGAATAATTTTTCTTCCCCAAGCGTAAATAACATAAAGTAAAAAAACGACCTTAATTTTAAAGCTAATTTAATTACTAATTCAATGCACCACATAACATTAATATAAATATTTCCATATTGAACTTGCAACAAAATAAAGTTAGCAATAATGTTTAAAATAATGCATGACTAATTTTCAAACTATTGCAAGCGCAATATGGAGGATATTTATATTAATGTTATGTGGTTCATTAATTAGTAATTAAATTTGCTTTCAAATAAGGTGTCACGCTTTATATTACGTAGTTTTTTATCCCGATAGAGAGCGGTACAATTAAAAGTATAGCAATGAACAGTCATATTTCTAAATTATCCATAAAATTACCTCTTTAATGATGTACTACACATTGTAGTGTCACACTCTATAATACGTAGTAGTTTTTTATCCTGGTAGGGGGCGATTAAATTTAAGTAACGGAATGTACATAAATATTTCTGAATCCCCCATTAAATTACCTTTTTAATGATGTGCCATACATGGTACATTATCTATTTAAAATTAAGGTGATGGAGAAGTGTAAGGGAGGGGGTTGACACATGACAGATGTCTGTATTGTAAAAATGTTTTTAATTTAGAATAAAAATCGACCTGTTTTAGCATTTTCTTAAAATTTAATGATTAATGCTGAAAAATAGGATGAAACTGTTTTGAGTGACCCACTCTGTATATCAAAAATGGCTAGATTTATCGAATTAGATCATAGGACAAAATCTGCTTAAAAATGCATTTTTACAAGATGCGCTACACAAGAAAACTCCTTCCATAGAAATAAAATAGCGCAGCGCCATCTGCATATTGGCCTATTTAAAATCAATTTATATCTAAAACTGAAGCTCTCTTAGCGCTCTCTATGAACTGGCTTTTACAGAATTTAAATATCTACTTACCAAAATATTCGGCCTGGGAGTTTTTATTGGTACACCCTGTATATAAATTAGAATAGTATTGTTATAAAATAAATATGTGTTTAAATAAATTATTAACAAATAAACTGTTGTTTATAGTAAATAAACAAACTTAACATTATCTATGGAATAAAAATTGTAGAGAATGATAACACAAACAACTTTTATTTGAATAATTTTCTTAAAAATTTGAATTTTTTTGATTTTTTCAAATTTCTCGAATACTTAACATTTTAAGAAAATTTTGTACAGAACGAAAATTACATTAGAAGTTTTATTTAAAAAAAAAAATCTTCTTCAAACGTAAATAACAGATATTAAAAACAACACCCTATAAAGTATCCCCCAGATGTTCCGACTCTGACCAAAATCAAATTATTTTGCCACAGGCCGGAATATGGTTTAAGTTTAAAATTTGGTGTTTTTTCTTTATCCGTTTTTGTGTTTTTACAATTCTAAATTTACACTTTTTCTCAAATATCTCGTATACGGTCCATTTTAAAGAAATTATGTATGGGACAAGAATTATAAAGAATGATATCACAAACAACTTTTATTTAAACAATTTTCTTAAAAATTTGAATTTTTTATGTGTGGCAAAAATTATAGAATTAACTTTTATTTAAAGAATTTTCTTCTCCAAACGTAAGTAACATAAAATATAAAAATGACCCTCTATAAAGAACCGCCTAGATGTTCCGACTCTGCCACACACGTACGCGCCTGCACGCACTTGCACACACACGCACACACCTACACACGACACGGACATCATCGCGAAAATAGTCAAAACGGATTCAGTGAACCAAAAGCCGTTTCTAGGAAGATATGGCTTTAGGCATTAACTGATATTATCTTTATTTCATGAGATATGGCCATTGCAAGTTTTTAAATTGTAGTGTATAGAGTAAGTAGAATAAAATAATATTTGACTGATGTTCTGTTTAGTATATCAATTCAATAACATCAAATGTTCAAAATATTTTGAAGTCGGTTAATAATATTTAATATACAAAAAGTTAAATAGCAATTTTTAGCATTTAATATTTTTTAACGAAATCTATTTACCATTTAATGGACTTTTGTATTAAAATACTGAAAACGGATTCGCTGATAATAATTCAAATGCTATAGATATGCAGGGTTTATAATCCTCTGTGATGTTAAAAACTGTTTAAACAGATAGATTTTTTAAATTAAAAATACACGTTTGAAAAGCGGGATTGATCCATTTACACCCTTTGATGTTTCGATGTTACCATGCATAATGGAGGGTTTTAGTTAGGTTAATTGCGTTTGGAATACTAAAACTACATCACTGATATTATTTATTAGAAATTATATATCTGTAAAAATAGATATGTGAACATAAATTGTAGGTATTTATGTTTATTAAATATCTTTGACAGGAATCAGGGATCAGGTACTTATGAGTTATTAATTTTCAAAGTGAAATATCCAATTTTAACGGACTTCAAAAAAAGGAGGAGGTTTTCAATTCGTCGGTATGATGTTTATGAATAGTCAGCGATAATTCTTTACTACGATTTATCCGATTTTAATAATTATTTTTTTTTTGTTAAAAAGGAGGTCCCAAAATTTAATGAATATCCAATAATTGGGTCCATGAAAAAAATCCTCAAACTCTTCATTGTTTATGTTTGTTCAGCGATAATTCTTTACTACCTCGTCCGATTTTTATTATTCTTTTTTTGTTAGAAAGAGGGTACCTGAGTGGTGGTCCCAAATAAATTTGGTCAAGATCTGCACGATTTTGAAGTCGGTTTTTTTAAAATTACTTTTATAACTTGTCTCTAATGTGGTCTTTATTCAGTAGGTATTAAACATCATGAAATCGATTACAGAATTCGTAACGTGTGGACTGCCCAACGGCACTTAGGTCTCATTCCATCTTCCTAAATAATAAATAGATAGGCCACTCTTAACTCATCAGCTAGTCTACAGATTCGATGAAGTAGACAAAGTCTCCGAGAGGTCCCTCTCTTATACCTGGGTGAGTTAGCCAAAACTCATCGTCTAATAAATAATAGGACGACAATCTTATGCTCGATAGTCTGATCTTCTTGTTAGTACTCCTTACAGCCTACAGACTCTGACAGTTATGTGCTATGAAGATACTTCTATACTTGTCGATAACCAACGACCTATTAAAATGCTTATAGTTATAGTCAAGTATGTTTTTGTTGTGACATTATCAGAGTAACTTAAAAACTACCTAAAAACTCTGCAGCTTCTTGTTACATCCCACCTTTCCGTGAATTTCACAAGGGACTCCAAGAAATTTCTGGTTATGTCAACATAGGCGGAGTGTTTACCGGTAGCAGGCTCTTAACAGTCGATAGTATTTATCTATCTATATTCTAACTACATTTCATATCTACATTTAGAATATCAAATTGAAATTAACAAATTGGTACGGTGAATTGAAAACAAAATATAGTGAGTGACAATTTGAAAACGAACAGTATTTAATATAAATAGTAATTTAACACTATGAAAATTTCTGGAGGGGATAATTATCCGATTTGAAGATAATTTAAATTTTAGAGAATCTTGATGAGGATCGAGGATAAAAAGCTGATAGTTTTAAAGTTATACTTTTGTAACATCTATCTACTATTATAAATTTCGATTTTGATTACCTATTTTTCTCACGGATTTGTTTCACCGAACGATCCTAGTTCTGCGTTTTGTGCCAACAATGATCAAACTTCATAATTAATTAATGGGGCTCTGCGTGGTAGCTTATTTGAAGCATTTAATAAGCCTCTACTAAATGCTATTTGTATAATGATTGTTTTCGATTGTTGTTGGAACAAACCTAAATAACCTTAAAAAACTTATTTTTTTATTCCTTTATATTTGCCAAAATTTAACTTTATATTATCTAAATACCTTATAGAAAACTGTTGGTAAAAACTGGGTATTCTCAAATTTTCAGATAATAAAAGATAATTTAAACTGGTGCGCGCTGTGACGGAACGATTATACAGGTCATAAGTATCGAGCGAGAACATTGGCGATCGGATATACCGATGTGTTTGATAATTAAACATACAATAATTATTGTGGTTGATTGGTGACTTTATTTCCATATTATTATTCCTGCGAAGAGATTTAAATATAACAGCTGTATTAATAAGTATTGTGTGCGAATTTTGTGTCTTAAAAATTTAAAGCAGGGAACTGTTTAGTAATCTAAGTTTTATGAAAGAAGAAGCAACAAGGAAGGACGTTATTATTCCTCGTTCACTCAAGTTAATTTGTTATCATGAAAATTAAACTATAAGAAATCTTAACTTACTAAAAATTACATAAATAATTTATTTTGATTTAATATTTAATTCCCAATTTTAAACATTTTACCCCAGAAATTGTATATATTTTCACATTTATATTTAAATCAGATTAGCAGCAACTGATTTTTTTTTTTTATTTTAAAATGGCATCTGCCTAAAAATTTTTACTGTGCAATTCGTATATTTGGAAGACAAAAAATTTAAAAAAATAGGTTTTTCGAATTAATTTGCGTGTAAAATTAATATTATTTAGATCTATTGGCATGCATATAAGTAGTAGGGACAAAATTAAAATCCTACAGTTGAAAGCCTCGATGCAATCTCTTTTGTAGCTCTATGATGTCGTAATGGTTCAAAAAAGCATTTTCCGTATAAAAAAAAACAAAATTAAATATGCAACTTTAAATGTAGAATTATTAATTCATTATCTCCTGTCTCCTTTGTTTATATTTCAGGTTACTAAACGTGTTGTAGACGCTTCAGGCATAAGCCGATCCACTGTGTTGTGATCATTGATAATGCTCCTTACCACAATAAACGAAAGCATGCCGAACTTAAGTAGAAGGAAAGCGGCAATGCAGGAGTGGCTAACGAAACGAAATATTTTGTTTAAGGACAATTTTCTGAAGCCCCAACTTTATGACATTATTTCAATTCATAAACCAAAATTCAAAAAATATATAAAATAGATATAATTTTATCAAATGGATTTGCCACCATATCACCCCGTACTTAATCCAGTAGAATTAGTTTGGGTTGCAATCAGTATGTTTCTTTAATGAAGTCGTCCAATACTGTGATGATTTTGTAAGTAATTTTTCAGTAGATAGTTAGAAATCGTGTTGCGAGAATGCCAAAAGAAAGAGGTTATACTCGTATGAAGATAGAACCATTGCTTGATGAAGTAGTGGATGATTTTATTATAAATTTAATTAGTGATCACTGAAGAAAGTAATGATGAAAATACCGCCGACTCAGAGCAATATTTTTGAAAGTGAGGACGATTTGGAAAGTTCTTCAAGAATTCCTAATTTCGAAGACGTAGAAACTACATCTACAAATTTAAATACATTACCAGAACACAAAAGTAATTTAGTTTGTGCTTTTTTATCAAAAGTATATACAATTTCATAACTGTTCTTGTATTTTTAAATAAAGTTAATTGGTTAAAAATATATTTAAATATTCATAATTGTTACTTTTATATTTTTAAATAAAATATATCGGTTTTTCATTTGTAAATTTATTTACCTGCCCTGTCGTTTTTATTTCCAGAAAAGTAATTTACATTTTTAAATAATAAAAGTGAAGGTACCTACCGGTATTCCACGAATTCCATTGCTCAAGTTGTGGATTTAAAAATGTTGTTACTATAATTATGGGTTTATTGGTTTGATTATCTTTTAATAATAAAAAAGGTAAATACTAATATTCAGTAGGTATACCCTCAAATTAATTAACTGAATGGCCAGTTGGGTCGTTCGTGCTACGACACTGTACCGCACGTGCCGCTCAGTAGTAATAAAGTAGTACCGTCTTTATTTTTACGTTTGTTTTCTCTATTCCTCGTTTGCGCACCTCTAAGTATCAAGCTAGGTTTGTCAACTTGTAGATGATAAAGACCACAAAGACGCCTCTATTCAAACAGAAAAAGGTAAATGTTTATACATAGAAATGAAATTGTTTTAATTATCGGTTCTTTTACTGCCCAATTATTTTTTAATCTCTCCTAATATTGTTTTGCTTCTGATACCGCAGAAAGGCTCAGGTCCCACAAAGGGTGTTTGAGCCCCTTTCCTTGTACCGGTGCCAAGTGACCCTTCTTTTCTTATTTATGTTCGGTGACTTAACCTAACCTAATTACTTGTTTAAAATGGTTTTTAAATTCGTGAGGTTAAGTACTTCAGTACTGGGATTGAATTTAATACAACAACAAACACCTCAACAGTTGTCCCCTTTGATATGTAAATTTTCGTGTCCCATACAGGAATTCTCCATGCTTGGCCTAGTACTGGGAAACCTAGCTTTGGCTTACCTATATTGGCCCATGCTTGGATCAGGACTGGGTACTCAACCGTGGCTATGCCTGTGGTTTCCCATCCTTGGACCAAAACTGGGAGACCCACACGGAAAAAAAATTATACATTTTTTCTCTACAATAAATAGAACATATAGGGACAGGGACAATTTGTAGTAAAAATTTCCAAATATTTGTAGAGAATGTATTGTAGAGTTATTATCTACAATATTTAGTAAAAATATCAAATGCATCATAAGAATTGTTCTACAAATTGTTATAATTTTTGCTATTCATTGTATGAATTTATATTAAAAATGTATTGCGTTTTATGAAAATAAATACGAACATTTTACACAATAAATAGTAAAAATTCATACAAATTGTAGTAATTTTTAATAAAATTTGTAGTAGTATTTTATAATTATAACCTAGAAAAAATGTTCCTTAATATAATATTCAATTTATTATTTTAATATAAAAGATACAAAGTCTTAATTACATTATGTAATAAATAACAGTAATAATAACGCCCTCAGTCTCAGTTGGCTTTTCTGCAACTGAAAAATATGAAATAAAAATTAATACCTATTGAACTGTTCATACCCTTAAAACGGGGATATTTATCACCTTCGCACTGATTTGGATATTAAATGACTAAGTCAGATAACTAACAAAAATAAGAAAGTAGGTATGTCACAATTAAGACAACATTGAACTTGGCACAACATTCGATCGTTGGGCACAACATTCGATCGTTGACCACAACTATTTTTTTTTTAAATAATCTACTAAGGTTATTTAAATTAGTTATCTAAAGGTAAATTATTCAGAAACAATAATAAATGTACTTATCACTAATAGAAGTTATTATTAAAATTTTCTCAAACGCATCGGTGCTTATAATATAATAATGAGTTACAGGTACTCGTATATGTATGTACCATGCTTTGTTTTGTGAACATGGCGAAAGGCTACTGCTGTCTGGCCATTTATGATCGACGTCAGAAAACGTTGGCCAATAGCAGAATTCTGTTTTATTCACATGACTTAGAATTTATACAATATTATAGAATATTTTTGAACAAAATTGAATTTTTTTCATAAGAAGGAGTGTGAAAGTATTACTATTTTTTGTAGAGAAAATTACTATTTTTTGTAGAGATAATTATTAATATTTGTACAAATATTTACAGAAGTAAGTAGTAGTAATTACGATAATTGTAATAAATTTCTACTTCTACAAACAATAGTAAAATATACTAAATATTGTGGACTTTTTTCCTATTGTTGTATTGTTGTATTATTCGACAATTCCATTGCTACAATAATAAATAGTTTTTAACTATAAATTGTAGTAAAATTTTCTACAAAAATTTAAGTATTTTTCTACAAGTCTACTACTACAACATTGTAGTAAAATTTTCTAGTCAAATTTTTTTCCGTGCAGCTTTGGCCATGCCTGTGTTTGACCATCCTTGGCCCAGGACTGGATAACCGAGCCTCGATCTTACCTGTAGTTTCCCGCCTTTGGGCCAAGACTGGGATTCTCAGGTGTGGTAATTTAGCGTTACAGTGTATATAGTTTAGTTAACAAGTTTAGTTTAGTATATTTTGTTTAGTACATCATTATCACTGAGCGAGGCGTGCGGGTAGTGGATATTAATAGAAGAAGGAAGACAAGGTGCCCACATTAACGTTGAGAACTCACAGAAATAATAGAACTATTTTCATATGTATATTTGTAGTTGTTTTTTTATTGTTAACCTTTAAATCGTACTTTTTGTTGCTACTTGATAGATATCGTTATGTCTTATTCATACCTTAGAGTTAAAAGGTGGCGTGAGTTAAATAAAACAAAAAAGTTTTAAATACAGAAAGCATTTTAGGTGTCGAGGTGCCAAGTTCAAGCAATGAAACTTCTAACCGCCGTGTAGATGAGGTTAATTATCCCAGTGGTACAGAACTCTGTAATTTACAGACGTTGAACAATGATTTTGATAATAGTGATTCTAACGGTAGTAGTGATAGTGACCCTGATGGTATGGATATAATTATTTTTTTTATTATATAATTAATGACTTAATTCGGGCAATTACAAGTAGCCCAGTCCTGGCAAACAAGCATGGCAAATTTCTGGTAATCAAGCATGTCCCAGATCTGGTATTAACGCACGGCCCAGCCATTAAAATGAAGTTTGGGCCAGTCATGACAATCAATCATGGTCCAGTCTTGATAACCAAGCTTGGCCCGTGATTATCATTCCAGACTTCTACCAAAGCTGGCCCAAGACTGGTTTACAAGCTTGGCCCAGAGTTCTGCATAGTTGGGCCAAGCCGGAGCCAAGCTTGGGCCCGTGGTACTTTCCACTATGGGATTTCACTTTTCAGTGTCATTAATTAAAAAAATATTAAATGCTGTTTGATTTTAAGTTATCACTTAGTATAGAGAAACAGATTTATTCAGTTTGATCTAGTCAAATTGTATTGTGTGATAAATTATTGTTTTGTTTTGTTTTTTTTTATTTGAAAGCATTCATTTTAAATAATTATTAGATAAATTTAATAATCTTTAATTCACATAGGTGGATATTTAACTGCTCAAAAAGAATATGACCAACCTCTAAATCATGAGATTATTTCTATGTGAGATTGATGTTTGATGCTCTAGGCATATGTAAAACAAAACTAAAATTAATTTCAAAAACATATTGATGAAAATCAATTATAAAATATTACTTCCACGTATCAGGGTCCTTTATTTTTCAATGCGGCACTGAACGAAAGAAAATCGAGAAAAAATCCTAGCAATGTGTATATGGAAATTGATCTGGCTATAGCACATATTTCCACAAAAACTGAATCGACCATAATGGAGGACAAACCGAAAGAGGGCATTTCAATAAACTCGTGCACTGACCGACCAATAGGTACTTAGGCCAATCTATTCGATATTCCGAAATTGATTAATGTAATTTTCACCTCGGCGACCGAACAGCTGGTCCTTGCCAGTGGCGCAGATTAGCTAAAAATTAAATATTCCTTACTGAATGTTTGTTCTTATGATTTTATTAAAATGTCTTTTAAATGTACGTTGTCGCAGACTTTAGTAATTGGTAAAGGTCCAAACAATTTGGAATGGTAACTTGCATTATCCATTAAAATAGCCGAATATTTAGGTATTAATTCATCTCCACTTAATAATCAATGGTCTTTATGACACAAATAAAGTAAATGATCTTCAAGATAACCGTTCGTACTGCCTATGAGAAACAAATAATATTATACTGTAGTTTCCTTAGTACCAGTAGTGTATCCTTGCAGAAACGGTTTTTGAGGTGTTTTTATATTTTTCTTACCAATTTCTTACTGCATTTACCCATGTTTCGTTTACATAATAAATATTCTTATTTTCTTCCCTAATTTGTTTTATTCTTCTGAAGTAGTCTGGTCGCCAACATACAATTTCTTCGGAATCAATACGTATTGACCGTACTTAAAGTTTCATTCATGCAATACTCCCCACAATTACTTATTTCTGTTTATTGTAAGTAAATCATTGATAATGGCTCATAAAACTTTATCAAAATTTAGTATTTGCATGTTCAGAAAAAAAGAGTGAACAAGATTCGAAAAGCATTTAAAAAAATCACCCACACATTTACTTTTAATAATTTTAGTCTCTATTACTAATCGTAACTATAGAAGGGTATCTAAATGCTCTAATGTGGACATCTTAAATGGTAAGACAATGACTCAAAATACTGAATCAAAGTTTAAAATAAATAACTTTTTCTAATAGCTAGAGATTGAACTAAGAATTGCAACTGGGCGATAGTTCTGGTCGTTATTTATTTTCCTTTTTAAATATCTGTACAATTTTTGCCGTCTTAAACATATCATCCATTAACTAATGACAAATTAAAAAAAAAGTAGGAGGATATACTAAATACTTTACTGCCGACACCAATATTTTGTCATTAATATGGTTCAAGCCTAATGATATTAAATACCTCTGCGTTTGATACAGGATGAACGAATATGGTACCATAGATCTTTTTTGTTGATCGATTATTGTTTATACCTAAGTGATGTGGAATTAAAAGTGTTAGCAATTATTTTTTGTTTTGTCATTATACTGTTATACACGACTACTAAATTTATTGCATTACAGTTATTTATTTATTAATTTGTAGTTTTCTCGCTGTTTTTACAACTTTCTGCAGATTTTTTTTTGTAAATTGTTACAGCAATGAACATCTGCCTGGTTTTTTGTTAAACACATTATATGGTATAGTTCTTTTTACCCTTTGAGATGATGGCAAAATTCCTAACGTCAGCCATGGTTGTTTTAAATTTAAATATTTTGGTTTTACATTTATGAATGAAAATGGTATATCTACATATAATATTTTAAGGCATTAATGAGAGATTTGAAACCATGGTTAATGTAGACTTTCCATATTCTTAAGAAGAAATTTCAACTGCACTGTCTACATTATTTGAGCGATTTTGTTATGTAAAATAGATATTTACTGTAACCTTCTTTTTGATAAATTAATGATCTACCATTCCTTTTTTTAAATGGTGTACCTATATTCACAAGTTGCTTCCATTTTCCATAACGTACACTGCCATGTATTCTTTCACATTTCAATATACTATTATTCACTATATTAATATTTATATTTCATACTACAGTTCAATAGTCACATTCAACAATAAAAATAATCGACAAAAATAATTATTCTTTTGCTTCACCTACTACCGTTCTATAAATATATTTATAGTTACATCTATGAAACGGCGGCCTATTGTTTCAACAATAAAAGATAGTGAAATAATGTGATTGACCGGAAATTTAGTAAGTTTTATCTTCACATCGAAGAAAAAATGTATAATCAATTACAAATATTAAAATGTTACCGCATATACTGAACTATGATTGCTTATAAAATTTTATATCATTTCTGAGAATATACTTATCTTTTGATAATCAAATAAAATTAGTCAAAGAGAACAAAAAAATACACCAAATAATGTACCGTTCAATATTAATTTATGCCAGATTGATTTGATTTAAAGGAAGAGTTTTTGGAATGCTTTTCCAATATTATTTGTGATTTCTTTCCAATTTAGGTTTCTTACTTACTGAATTCGTCCATTTATTGTAAATTATTTTGGATGTGTGTTACGTTTTTAAGTAATAGTATTTTTTGAAGTGATCCACTAAAAGGGATTCTAAATTAGACCTTGGAAAAAATACCGCATAACGCAGCTTACGATTCTTATTTTTAAAGTTTTATTAAAAAACAATCTACAATCATTAATTTGTACCTATGAAAAATATATGTTATTAAGAATTCAATTTTGATTCGTTTTGTTACGCCACTGGTTTTAACTGCTTCCTAATTCGTGAAGTAAATCCTATCGTTGAATCCCAATCCCGAAATGTTCGAATCAGTACACTCTGAGTGATATCAATATACTGCGGTAACGTATATTAATGCACTTAGTATGTCCTGCATTATTATGAAAAAATAAAACGATGAAATCTCGTTTCAAATTCTATCAGTGGGTATAAATTATCGACAAAAATTGCATTTGTCAGAATTTATTTTTTTGCAGCATCTAATTATTGGGTCAATAACAAAAATAAAGAATAATCTACAAATAGTTATTTATGCAACAAGTGCAAAAAGTAAGTGTTTATTGCACAAGTTGAATACAGTATTTTTTCTACGTTCATGCAAAAACAAAAAAATGTTTTATAGAACTGCAGTTGTATTATTCAAATCATAGTAGCTGTGATCGTGTACCTTTGTTTGAGGCATTTATTTACGTTTGTGTTCATAATTTGTAATGAAATTTTTAATAAAATACATTTTTTTATTAATTTATTTATTAAATGATTAAAAATAATATAAAATATGTAATTCTTTTTAAAACAACACAGAAAATGAAAATGGACTAAATATTTGGCGTTGATTTGAATATTTATGTTTGTCATGACCATAAAACGCTGTCGTAAAATGACAGATGAGTGCAATACATTTTTAATTGCACTAGTGCAATAAAGAACCAGTTTTTTCACTAAATATAGTTCAATAAAGTTTTCTTTTTGCATGAACGTAGAAAAACAAAATTATAAAGTAGGTTATGACCAACAAAGACAAGAGATGCGAGTTATGTTCGTGATAATTTCGCACGGCTCTAAATTAAATCAAAACTGATTTTTTAAAAAGAAAACTAATTTAATGCTCCTACATACTTTAGAAACAGTTTTTTTGGATTACTCCTTATAGTCTAAGAATTTTATTTTGAGTATGTTGAACACAAAGCAGAAAATTTAGATTTATAATTTAATAAGCGAATAAGGAAATAATGATCTGGCAGTGATACCGCGTTTGCCATATCTATATTACATTTTTGAAAATGCCATAATTTGTTAAAATTATCGTGTTTTTACGAAGCAAAAACTTTGAGGAAATATTCTTCGAATTATTTTTTTAACACAATTACAACTACCAGTCCATTCTGGCGGTTGTTAGTGCCCCTTAAACGAGTATATAGGGGGGGCCACTTCAAAGTTTCACCCCCTTATCTTCGTTATTAATTGAGATATCGGAATATTTTTTTTTTCTTTGAAAGTTTAGTGTCTTTAATATAACTGATTCAATTGAAGACATTTTTACAAATACGACACATGTTCAAAATCAATCGGCTTTTCTTAGGAAAAACAAAAAAAAACATAGCAGTCTTATTAGAATTTGCATAAACGCTCTATATTTGACAGTGAATATCTCTGTTTCTATGTGACTTTTGTAGAAAATCAACATTTGTTCCGCTAAATACAACACTTGGCCACTAATTGTTAGAATTAACCGAATTCGGGTATTTTGAACATGTGTTGTTTTTGAAAGAAAGTCTTCAATTATTATGTGACGTCATGACGTAAATCGTAATTTATTTTTTATTGTTAAAAGAAGAACCGAATTTGTATTGAAAATTCCGGCGGGTCCTTTTTGCCCACAAATCTCTGTTTTCTACCTATGTAAGTAAAGGGGTGCGTTAATCTTACTGGTATTTTGCCCACAGTAACATTCAGGTACCTAAACCCGCAAATTACATCCGCCCACAAATAGGTACCTACCTGATTATTAATAATTCTAATAGGTACTTACTTTGGGTGTTTACTGTTTATATTTCAGTCAGTTTTTATACGTTGATGATTGTAATTCGAGTGTTTATAAACAATAATTATTTCTATAATGTCAGCTACATTGATTAAAAGCACACGCGGGAAAGATGTACTCCTTTTGGAGAATTTTACGTTTGCCAAAGATAGAGAAATGAAAAGTGGAGAAGTTTCTTGTAGATGCTCCCAAAGAAAAACAAATGCTTGTAATGCCACTGTATTTACAATTGGTCCTGAACTTTTAGTATCCAGAGGCAACCTAATTCATAGCCATGAAGCAAATGAACCGAAATTAAACAGGAAAATTATTTCTAATTCGTGTAAGCGAAAAGCAGTTGATGATATTTCGGAAAAACCTTCTAAAATTATCCGTAAAGTACGTGCTACTAATTTACCAGAGTCACTAACTACAATTGATGTGCCCTACATAAGAAAAACTATATACAACAGTCGTCGCAAAATACTACCAGGTCCATTACCTACAAATATACAAGAAGTGCATGATGCAGTTGACTTATATTCTAATACATTTAAAACCAGTAAAGGTGAACATTTTCTTTTAATAAATAGCAGAGAAAATAATATTATTGTATTTACATGTGAGACAAATATTCGTACTTTGTGTAAAATGAACGTCTTGTATATGGATGGAACATTTTCGTATTGTACAAAGTTTTTCCTACAATTATTTACCATTCATGGGCTGTGTAATGGACACTATGTGCCCCTGGTATATTGTTTATTACCAAACAAATCTACCGATATATACAAACATTTGTTTTCGTTATTGCATTATAAAATTTTGGAAACTTACAGTATTGCTTTAAATCCATCTAAAGTGTTCGTTGATTTTGAAATAGCAATTCATAAGGCGTTAATTTATATGTGGCCTAATACTGTAATCAATGGCTGCCGATTTCATCTACATCAAGCGTGGTATCGTAAAATTCAGTCTCTGGGATTAATGACTGAATATACAACTAACAGTGATACCGGAAAATGGCTTAAAACATCATTTGGGTTGACATATTTAAACGCCGATGAAGTTGGAGACCGTTTTGTGTTTGACTTAATGGCAAGTTAACCAGAAAATGCCGTTCTCGATAGGTATGCTGATTACCTATTAGAAACATATATTGAAGAAAATTCTACATTTCCTCCAAGTAGATGGGCAGAAAAAACAGCTTCAATTACAAGAACTACAAATGCCTGTGAGTCGTTTCATTCAAGGTTTAATTCTTCATTCTACTGTACACATCCTTCTGTATATATTTTTATAGAAAAGCTTAAAGACTTTCAAATCGACACGTATGTCACAATACAAAGCTTAAGTATACCTAAGAAAATCAAAGACAAAAGTGTAAAACAAAAAATTCAGTGTTTAGAAAAATTTATACAGCGATTTGATCTGCAGCAAATCAGCAGATTAGAGTATATAAAATTTGTATCACATTTATCCCTCCCAGTTGAAAAATATGTAAATAAAATATAAATATATAAAAAATATAATATAACTTATGTATACTTACTTTTTTATAATAATAAAAATTAGTGTTTAATATAATTTTTAGTTTAATTAATAATGTGTTTTTACTTTTCGATAATATATAAAAAATAATAAATGAAAGATATATCTATTATGATTTATTCAGTTAGAAATAAATTTGGGCAAAATACCAACAGGATTAAGATGACCTTTTACTTGCTGTGGGCAAATTACCTATAGGATTAGCAGCTTTAAATATTTTGTGGGCAAATTACCTCCGCCCGAAAATTCATATAGCGTCGATCTAAAGCCCACATATTGTAACTTCAAATTTAATGTTATAACGATCTTGGTACCAATTAAATCGTAATTTAGTCTTCTTTATTGGGCACCAACATGGCTCCAACACCCACCAAACTACAATACATTCAAATTAAAACTGATAATTAAGGCATTTAATTACATTTTCTAGAAGTTTAAATTTGCGATTGTCCCAAAATGCATTTTTGGATATACAATAAGTGTGCTTTAGACCGACGATATATTGAACATTTTGGATAATAATCTTTCATTCAAAATGTTGTGTTAGCTGTCAAAATGGCCGCCATATTGGATAATATAGTCGATCGTCAGCGACTCGCCAGATATTCATTTCGGCGTATCGCCCAAAAAGCTGGCGACTCGCCGGAGATTGTCACCGGAATGTCATTTCACGCAAGTTTTCATGTTCTTTTATAGGGAAAAATTTGATATTCGTTCATTATTTTTTGAGTTTTAAGAAATGAATCATGAATAAAATGCGAGAGATACCGGTGATAATCCCTATATAAAAGAAAATAAAAACTTGAGTGAAATGACATTCCGGTGACAATCTCCGGCGAGTCGCCAGCTTTTTGGGCTTTCGCCGGCGGATCGCCAGCGAATCGCTGGCGATACGCCGAAATGAATCTCTGGCGATACGCCGAAATGAATCTCTGGCGAGTCGCTGGCGATCGACTATGCATACGGCTGTTAGTGTTTCCATTGAGACTAATACAAATTACACCAGTGGCGAATCCTAACATTTTTCTTATTGGGTAACTTCTTAAAAATTCCACTTGCTTTTATCTTAGTCATTATTTGAGATATCAAATTGATTTTTTTGTTTGAAAGCTTCGAACAAGAACTTTCTTATAACGGATTCAATTATTATGTGACCAGAATACAGGGTGGTCTCTTCGTTTCATCCAATCCCCTCACATGAAAAACTAGCCAGCGATACGCTGGCGATCCGCTGGCGAAAGCTCTAAAAGGTGGCGACCCGCTGGCGATTGTCACCGGCATGTCATTTCTCGCAAGTTTTCATGTTCTTTTATAGGGATTATCACTGGCATCTCTCGCATTTTATTATTGGTTCATTTCTTAAAACTCAAAAAACAATGAACGAATATCAAATTTTTCACTATAAAAGAACATGAAAACTTGCGTGAAATGACATGTCAGTGACAATCTCCAGCGAGTCGCCACATTTTCGGGCTTGCGCCGGCGCGATCGCTGGCGATGCGTCGAAATGAATATCTGGCGACTATGCATACGGCTGTTAGTTTTATAAAAAAAATTAAAGTAAACATAGTGCTACTAAATAATTCTTACTTTTTGTTATATCTATATAATGGACTTATTAGTTATACAGGGAAGACTGGGGTTAGTTGGTCGACGTTTCGACGCGGCATCGCTGCCGGATCATTATTTACTTGTTCAACTGATATTAAATTATAAATCTACAAATGTTCAGCCTTGTGGTCAACACATTACTTAAAATGACGGCTGGCTCTCAGTTTGGAGTGAAAGTGTATAGAAATAGAGTTAAATTTATTACAATATTCGTAATTAAAACAGTAGCATCAAAGGTTCTTTTCCTTAAATCGTTATTGAAATACAAAAAATGGGTTCATTCGTAAATCTGGACTTTTCAACTGGGGATTCTTAATCTTTTGAAAGCCGAAAATTTTGCACTTGGGGACTTGATAAATTTCTACCTGTGAAGAATTCGCAACTGGGGTCTTGTTTAAGCGGCGTTAGCAAATGGTTGGACATAGGAACATTTTTAACATCCAGGAAAAATGAATCTATTTGCTTTTATAATGGTATTGAACTAGTTCCTGAATATTTTGAACAGTGAAAAAAATTGAAAAATTAAGAAAATAACTAAAATATGAAAATTTACAATGTTAAAAAGGTATCAAAACATTTTAAAAACCTATTTTAAGGTAGTTCACTCGTAAAACGGCTTTTCTTAAGAATTCAATAAAATTGAAATATAAGGTTAATGAAAGTGTCTTTTATGTAAATAAAAAAAAATTAAATTTTTTGACCGTCTGTGAAACGAGATATTAACAATCAATATGTGCATAATTAATAATCAAAATGTGCATAATTAACACTCTTGAAGCCTCTCATGTACACAAGTAATGCATTTATTTCCAGATATCTCGAAAACTGTTCTTACCATATTTTTTAAAAACTAATGTAATGTAAATCAAGATGGTATAAAATTTTCTAAAGAAAAACTGAATTTTTTGACCGTCTTAGTAAAAAGATATAGATTTTTAAAATAAAAATATTTTTAAAACAATCGACGCGTAGTTGGTAAAATTATTACAACTTGGCAACGTTGTATACGCTGCAATCAACGCGTTGTATCAAACTAACACTCGATCAGCAAAGAGGATGTTATAACCTCGCGACGTTAACTTGAAAAATTAATTCGTCCACTGTATTTGAGAACTGGAATCAGCGGTTCTGTTTGAACCAAAACAAACCCTTAAAATTAATATGAGGAACTCACAAATTTCTCTAGCAAACCATTCATGTATTTATGAAGTTGCCGGATAGATTTTGTTAAAATCCATATGTATAAGATGATATAAGCTTACATGTGTTTTGTACAGTCTCTTACAAAAATAAAATTGATTAGCATTGAGAATCTCGAACTATTGGTATTCACCATTAAGCGATATTTTTATGTACGACTGTCGCAAGTGAACTACCTTAAGAGCATTTTAATAATTTAAAACCTTTTTAAAATATAAAGAATTCATAATTATTTTATCACATATTCAATTTGTTTATCGTTAATAGTTATTAGCTTTGTAAAAGAGGCTTCAGAAGAGTTAGTTAAATAATTTTTATAGATAAATTTGACTTCTAAAATATTATAAAACAACAATTTTAAAAATTATTAATTTAAAATCGGTTAAAAAAAAATAACATGCAAATTGGAAAGAGAAATAAAAGTGTATTTTAAATTATAATTTAAATTATATTATATTAAAAAAGAAATTAATCGATTAATTTATCCTTCATTTATTAAAAATGTGTTTAGCGCTTTCGGCATTGGGCTCGGCATTGGGTCATCATCAGGACACCCTAAAACATTAACAATATTTGTAAAAGATAAATACAGTTATTAAAATTAAACTTACTTGTCATAAAATATTAAGGTTCTGTTTTTATGCAAGTGCGTGTTTGCACAGAGGCGTATTCAAAATTATAAATAAAAATATGCATGTTTTTAACAGTTTTTGTCTATTTTTATAAGCAAACGTACGGTGGAATAGAACTAATTTGTTTTTTACCAAATATCTCGGAAAACAACTAAATATTTTGGTATTCAAGATGTTCTTAGATTGGGATTTGAAATATACAACTTTTTCCAAATTCAACTAACATTGTGTCACCAACAATTTAGGAGATAGCAATACATTTGAATTAAAAAGTGGCCACTTTGTATGCCATAGTCACATGGATATTATTCGTTAAATATGCAACCCTCAAAAACGATCTCTGAGTTATAAGTCGGAATTCCGACTGAGAAGTCGAAATACTGAGTAAGAAGTCGGAATTGAGGCTTCTAAGACTTCGTATTTTCCACTTCAAAAACCTACTTAATTCACGCATTCTAAATTAAAATGAATATAACTAAAAGTAAAAAAAAAAGAAAAAAAGAACAGAAGCGGGACGAGTGTCGCGAACGAGGCTGGAAAAAATGCCACCTAACGAAGTTCGTTAACGGAGCAGAAAGAAAATGTTAATCAGGCCGGCGCGGTGGCGAGTCGTTCGCAATGCCTATAAATATTCATGGCCCAAACGAGTTGTAGTGTCATTTGAATCATTCAAAACTACTTCCGTAGTCGTAGTCCGGATAGTCGTAGCCGCAATACCGAAATGGCCGAAGCGACTAAAATGCTAAAAGAATAAAGAAAAAGGAAATTAGTACGTCTGGTAAATATTATTTGCTGCACAAAGAGTAGGTCAGTCGTAAAGGATTAACTAAAATGCATTTGTTTCTTTAATTAACATCTAATAAAAGTCTACGTTACATGCTAGCATTTGTAATTTAAATAATTTTGATTTAACACAAAAATGAATCGGTAATTTCAGAAACAACACGAGTCATTTTTTTAAGAAACTGACATTTCCACAAAAATCTTAATTTTGTACATAAAGGCACCATTCTAAGCAGAAACAACAGCAGTCTCGGCTTAACTTAAGGAGGTCCTTTCGCCACCAATGTTAAATAAAAAATATTAGATTATGACTAAAATTAATTTTTTTCTAATAGTAGATGTCCTTATTTATCTAATAGTGAACTTTTAACTATACCTTACCCTGCAAATTTTTGAGAAATTTTTTTTTAAAAATGTGTGTGTTTGTACAGTGTCTTATGAGAAAGTAAGACTTCAACAACAATTTTCGAATTATAATTAATTTTACTATTATTTATTGATTAGATGGAGTAGAAAAAAACTAAAAATAAGGTTTTTGAAATATTTAGGTTTTATTTTTTACAATAAACTATATAGGTTACCGTGGAATTTATTGAGAAATTATTATTAAAAAATCACAAAAAATTTTCAACTAGGCTACTTGAAAATTTTTTGTGATTTTTTAATATTAATTTCTCAATAAGTTCCACGGTTTACTATATATATTTTATTGTATAAAATAAAATCTAAATATTTCAAAAACCTTATTTTTAGTTTTTTTCTACTCCATCTAATCAATAAATAATAGTATAATTCCAGAATTTTTGTTGAGGACTTACTTTCTCGTGAGGCACTGTACAAATACTCAAATTAAAAAAAAAAAATTCTCAAAAATTTGCAAGGTAAGGTATAGTTAAAAGTTCAGTATTAGATAAATAAGGACTTCAACTATTATAAAAAAATTAATTTTAGTCATAATCTAATAACTTTTTTTTTAACATTTGAAGCGAGAGGTGTGGCGAAAGGACCTCCTTAATATACTGCAGCCTGTGAAAATACTGGTTCCTTTCTAAAATCACGTGAGTCATGGACTCGTGTTGTTTCTGCGTGGAATTATTAAATGTAAACAAAACGTTAAAAATTGACGCAGTGAATGAATGCTACGAGTAGTGCTATTGCTCCAGAAATTACTTTAAAAAGAAATGGCAAAAAGGCCATTTATAAGTCAGAAGTTATCATAAAACTGTAGCTGTGGTTATGACGTCTCTGCCCTATGGGTAATAAGCAAGCACCTAGCACATACGTAAAGCTGGAGAAGCTAATGCGAAGAAGACTATCTACCATGCACAATAAAGGATTGAAGGATGTGTACTTAAATATACTTATATCTAATGAAATAATAAAAAAAAGGCCTACAAAAAAGGAAATGACATGAGTTATATAAAACAAAGTTTTTTTGGGGATGATTCTACTTACCTCAAGTTGTCGTGTGGCCTCAAGGAGGTTTTAGACCCTAATATAAATCCACAATATAGGTATTTCAACCTCTGTAGAAAATGATCCTAGGATCTAATAAGTTTCCTCTTTTTTGTAGCTAAGATAAAAGAGGTTCAGTTCAAAGTTCAAACTGGTACTGTCCAAAAAGCCATTCACAGAATAGTTTATTTTGATGAAAAGAAAGGTAGATAAGTTGGCAATCATTGACAAAAAAAAAGAAGAGAATATTTCATGAAACTAGCAATATGTCAATCGGTCAAATATCAATTTATAGTCAAACATAAACAAACTATTTATAGGTTATCAAAATAAATTATTAAAACAAAATGTGCCTAGTGTTTTATAATTGTTTTGGGAACCAGGTAAGTAAAGTGTTAAAACTTAAAGATAATAAATGGACCAACATCTTATTGTTATTTAGCTAATTCAACCTCTAGTCCTGATTTTAAAAGGTAAACAAACCATCAGATTTACAATTTATTTATGAGGTACTAATTCATTTATATAATACTTAGGCACTAACTCACAATTCTAATTTATTTATTACAATTTATCTTTTCAGTCCAATACTTTATTTTAAACTGCTCGTCCGTCGAAGAACTTGCGCTATTTATACAAAGCCCACTCTGTACTCGTAGTTTCTAGACGCTTTCGAATGTCACCCGAAAATTCCATATTTATGACTCAACGGCCACGGGTTGCTTTTTCTGGTAGATTCGAGAAGCGGTCCGATTGTCTATACGGCTGCGGTGTTTCAATTATAGTCGGGTGGCAAGCTATAAGGTCGCGCTCAACAGGGATGGCTTAGGCATTCCCATGACATTACTCTCTGAATTAAATTATAAGGACTAGCTTTAAATCATTATATTTATTAAATTACTTCTAATATTTTATTGATTTTATGTTTCCTTTATATAAAATCACATACTTTGATTACTATACGGGGCAAGAGAGAGGTCCGACACGCCCAACATAAGGCGCGGCCATTTTGAACCCTATGACACAGTTTATAGCTAAAGAATCAGATCGCTCACTCTGCGTCGGCACTTTTTATCTCAATGTTCCAGTTTATATGACAACCGCCTATAATAAAACAGCAGTCTTCTGCGTATCCTGAATTTCTATCCCTGGAGTGGATGTTATTTTGGAACTTTCAACTGGTCCGAGTGAGCTAACTGATTCTTTAGCAATAAACTGAGACTCCAAAAATAATATTCACTGAAACCAGCAACAAAATATCAGGTGCGTTTTAATCATCCGCTTCTGCTTCCGGAATTGTCGGTTCAGTCGTTCTAACTTCTAACCTGTCATATTAAAACAAGAAAACCGACAATTCCGAAGCAGAAGCAGTCCAATATACATTTAAAGTAAATGAGTCTACCTTGTAACGGGATATCTAGTTATTCTATCTACTTGTTAATGTGTTTGAGCTCAATTGATAGGGCGTGGGTTAGGTTTTTAAATAACTCGAATAACTTTGAAAAAGAAGTTGGGAACCACTATATTTAAAGCTTAAAGCTTGACTCTAGATTAGTGATAAAAATATAGAAAATCACTAACCACTAACAAATAATATGTAAACGATGCTTTAGATAAGGTAGCTATTAAATTCTAATTCACATAAGTTGTACTAAATTCAAATTTGAAATGATTTATTAAGTAAGCCCTTATCTTTTGATAAGTTAGGTAATATACGGAATGTAAATCTTTAACATGGTATTTCTTCAGGCAACTTCCACAAGGGATTCGGGATCCTTATTCGTAATTCTGCATAATTCTGCACTGTGAATGATCTTCAGTATTCGAACGTAAACTGTCTAGAGATGAGATCAAAACCGTCTAGAGATTGAACCAAAACCTTCTTGAGATGGAACCAAAACTCTCTAGAGATTAAACCAAAAAATTACTAGAGATGAATCCAAAAACCGTCTAGATATAGCCATGCTAAAAAAGGATTAAAATGATATCATAGGAAAAAGGAAATTTGAGTAGGATTTAGATAAAATGCTTTAACTATTAAATGAATAATTTCAAACTATTAAATAAATTATTTCACAGAAACTAAAATTAATATGAAAAGGAAAAATCTTATTTAATATATTTAAACATAGTAAAGCATAATATCTTATTCCAAAAAAAATAATATATAACTTTATACGAAATTAACCATGTGTTATTCATTGTTGATATTGAGGTTATGTTTAAAATTTGACAATTATTTAAGAAATCTTTGTTCAAAATATATATAAATATATATATATATATATTTACATCTCTGTATCATTGAAGCGTCCCGATAAAGATGCGCTTTAAAGCGCCCATGTCTGTTTACCCTTGATCTACTTATTTTAGACATATATACTCGTTGGTGTTGGAAGAAGCAGCTTAAATTAGGCGGATAACATTAAATTGAAAGGAAAACACAAATCGTTACTTTTACTTTATCGACACCTGGGCGTCATTTCAATTGATACACATTGCAGCGTCACCAATATTCAAATTTACGTATATTTGACCGCTTTTGTGGCGTCAATTAGCGTTTTGCGGTGTTGTCATATATTTAAATGATAGGCAGTTTAAGTTTTTGTTTAACTGTGTTAAAGATATATTTTGATACATAACGATAGACCTGCAGAGCGTTAATTTATCATTTCGGTAGCGCAGAGAGTGCGGCAGAAAGTGAATAATTTAGTTATGCAATATTGATTGTAATTTAATTCTGATTGTTTTTAATTATTATTATTATTATTATTAATATTATTGTTTTTTTCTAAGAATAATATTTCATTAAAAGTTATTGACGTTTCAAAATTTTGCCAGCCTTTCCATGCAGAATTCTGTGGAGAAGAATTGATAAATAAAAATTATGCCTTAGTAACAGTGTACAGATCCTCCTCCCATGTGGACATATCAATATTCAAAACGTATTTTCTAAATTTAATTATTTATATAAAAAATTTAAAAACCTAATTTTTATCGGTGATTTAATTGTTGATTCTAATAGTTTAAATTAGCATTCGCTTGATTTAATTATTATATTAAATATGTATGGTATGAAACATTACATCACAGTTCCAACTAGAATAACTCCCACTTCTAAATCATGTTTGGACAATATTATTTCCAATATAAATCCGAAAGTTATAATATCAAAAGTCATTGATGCCGACATAGCCGACCATTTGACTTTATTTTTGGAGATAAAAGACTTTAATATTTTAAGTGATACCAGTTATGTCAACAAAAGATTTATTAATGAACGTACATTTTTACAGTTCGCAGAAAAGTTATCTGAAATTAGTTGGCATGGACTAGAAATGGGAAATTACTGCTCCCAGGAGATTTGTAATATAATATTTACTATTCTATGTCCTATTGTAGATCTATGCTTTTCCATAAAAAAAATTCGCAGTGGTGACAAAAAGATTTTGTGGTTTAATGAGGAACTGCGGGTACAGCGAAATCAAGTATTTCAAAACAAATCTAGATTCAAAAAAACCCATTCGTTAGAAGATTGAAGACTATATTCTGAATCGCGCAAAAACTATAGGAGGTCAATTAGATTAGAGAAACGTAACGCTTACAATAAAAGAATAGCTGCATCAGAAAATAAAAATAAAACAATCTGGAATATTGTAACCGCAGAAAGAAAATCCAACAACAAATCATCCAGTACATCGAATCTAACATCTGAAGACTTCAATGTAGCAGAGAAGGTTATTCAAACAATCGAAAACGATAATAATATTTCCTCTAATGATTTTATTAAAATGACACCGAAGCCCCCGTATTCGTTTTTTATGGGTCCAGTCTCTGAATCTGACGTAAGAGAGGCTATACTTCATATTAAAAATACGCCATGCACGGATTACTATGGCCTCAGTAGTCTTATGATTAAGGCCTCTATAGAATCCCTTATTAAACCACTTAATATTTTATATAACCAATGCACAATCGAAGGAAATTGGCCTAACCAACTTAAAATTAGTAAGGTATTGCCACTTTTTAAAAAAGGTGATTCTAATGATGCTGATAATTATAGGCCAATTGCCATTACACCTGTTATCGGTAAGATATTTGAAGTAAAGCTAAAAGAGAAATTAGGTAACTATTTTGAAAATAAAAATTTATTCTCGCCAGCCCAATTTGGGTTTAGAAGGCATAGATCTACAATAGGAGCAGTCGCAAAAGTAATTGATTACATAGTCGGTGGCTTTGACGAGGGCTCGAGTACTACTGCGGTATTATGTGACCTCACTAAGGCCTTCGACTGTGTAAGCATTGATATTATTTTGGAAAAAATGGAGTACTATGGCATAAGGGGAAAGGAACTTGCCTTATTTTTTCATATCTGACGAACAGATTACAGTGCGTGTTTCTCGATAATGTGGAGTCACAATTGGCTCCCATTTTAAGAGGGGTTCCACAGGGATTTGTATTGGGCCCTGTTCTATTTCTAATATATATTAATGACTTACCGCGTATCATGAAACACTGTACTAGTGTTATGTTCGCAGATGATACGACTATCCTATCCAAAGATGACACGATCTCGAGCAGAACTTGTTTACCGTCCTCTAATGAATGGTTTGCTGCAAACGATTTAAAGTTAAATAATGTCAAAACTCAAAACGTTACTTTTTCATCTAGTAAAGTCAGAGTAGCTGGGTCAGTAAACCTGCTAGGAGTAATGCTCGATGCCGGTTTAAATTGGTCGCACCATGTAGACAATGTCTGTTCGAAATTGGCGTCCCAAATTTTTGCACTCAGGCAAATATCGAGTTTTTCAGAAAAATCAGTACTAAGAACAGTCTATTATGCAATCATACATAGCCATCTGAATTATGGTGTCATGTTCTGGGGCGGCAGTTATCACTCTCAGAAGGCTTTTATTCTCCAAAAAGCTGCCTTGAGGATCATTGACGGTGCAGAACTCGACATGCTATTTAAAAGGTACGTGATTCTTCCATTGCCTTGTCTGTATATACTGGAATCATTAAAAGAAATTTTTAAAAAACGTAATTCATTGGATTCGAATAATAATTATCATAGCTACAATACAAGGAATGCAGAGAGTCTAGTTCCTTTTAAATCAAGAATTTGCCTGGCGCATAATAATAAGTTGGATTTGGCCCTTTATTATCAATTCGTTAAATATCATAGGGATATCAATACCATTCAGTGGTAGAGTCCCTGCCTGTGGACATAATGGTTCCAGGTTCGAATTCCACCGTTGGCCGGGATTTTTTTATTTAATTAATTTATTTAAAATTAATTCTGATGCCTTGGTAGGATTTCCTACTCGACCACTCATTGTCGGATTCTAATTAACAGTGCTGTTCCTAAAGTGGCGCTGGGAAACAATAACAAAGCCTGCACAGAAACGAGGCGATATAACCATTAGTAGTTGAAGCCGATGACATCATATAATAATAATTTGATTTTTTCCTAATCAATCCCCCTTACTCCTCCTATTTGCAATCAGATTTCTTTTAAATCAATAATCTTTGTCCCCTTACAGAGCAATTTTATGATGATATCATGTTTCGTTTTTGACTTATGATTTTTTTTAACTTCCCTTCAACCCCCCATTTTTTATTAGATTTTTTTATAATCGATAGGCTTTGTCCTCTTATAAATCTTGATTTTTATTAAAAATGTTAAGTTGATATTTTTTTTTCTTTTTTATTTTTTTAAGTTTCCCCCCTGAACCTCCCATTTTAAATCGGATTTTTTTTAATCAATGGTCTTTGTCCCCTTATAGAGCTTGATTTTCCTAAAAATTTCATTTCGATATCATGTTTCGTTTTTGATTTATGATTTTTTTAACCCCCCCTTAAATCCCACACTTTTTTCAATAGGTTTTGTCCACTTATAGAGTTTCATTTTTTTTTAAAACGTTCAAGTTAATATTGTTTTTCAATTTTGATATGATTTATTTTTAGGTTTCAACCCCTCCCCCTTCCTTAATTCACACATTTTTAATTGTATTTTTTTAATTAATAGTCTTTGTCCCCTTATAAAGCTTGATTTTTCTGAAAATTTCATGTTGATATCATGCTTCGTTTTTGATTTATGATTTTTAAGTTTCAACCCCTCATAAACCACCCATTTTTTATCAAAATTTATTTCTTAATCATTAGACATCGCCAACTTATAAACTTTGATTTTTCTTAAAAATTTCAAGTTGTTATTGTTTTTCAATTTTGATTTATGATTTTTTTTTAAATTTCACCTTAAATCCCTAATTTTTATTCGTTTTTTTTAATCAATAGCCTTTGTCTTCTTATAGAGCTTGATTTTTCTTAAAAACTTCATGTTGTTATCATGTTTCTGTTTTAACTTATGATTTTTTATATTTTAACCCCCCTTAAACCCTCATTGTTTTTTAGATTTTTTCATAATCAACAGACTTTGTTTACTTATAGAGTTTGATTTTTCTTAAAAATATCAAGTTGTTTTTCGTTTCTGATTTATGATTTTTTTTTAACACTTTTAACCAGATTGTTTCAAAATCAATATGCTTCGTCCCCTTATAGAGCTTGATTTTTTCCTAAAATTGATTTTTCCTAAAAATTTCAAGTTGATATTGTTTTTCGATTTTGATTTATAATGTTTTTTTAAGTTTCCACCCCCACCCTTATATCCCCCATTTTTAATCAGATTTTTTTTCATAATCAATATTCGGTGTCCCCTCATAGAGCTTGATTTATAGACTTTGATTTTTCCTAAAAAAGTTGATATTGTTTTTCAATTTTGATTTATATTTTTTTCAAATCCACCCCCCCTCCCTTTAAAGTTCCAATTTTTATTCGTTTTATTTTAATTAATAGCCTTTGTCTTCTTATAGAGCTTGATTTTTCTAAAAAACTTCATGTTGATATGTTTCGGTTTTGACTTATGATTTTTTAAAGTTTTAACTCCCCTTAAACCCCCCATTGTTTATTAGATTTTTTTCATAATCAACACATTTTGTCCACTTATAGAGTTTGATTTTTCTTAAAAATTTCAAGTTGATATTGTTTTTCGTTTTTGATTTACGATTTTTTGAATTTTCAATCCCCTTTAAACGCTCACAAAAAATGACGGACGGACGGCTTCTTGAGAGAAATTTTATAATATACTAAGACTTCTACCAGGCCAACTAAGATTATTAAATCAACTTTAATTTATTTTACAACATTAGCTTCCAAAACAACGATGCCAAGTCAGTGGACGCTCTAGAATCGAATGGGTATCAAGGAAATCGTATACTTTCTATATACATCAGCGCTGCAAGTGCCTCTGGTAGCAATAGTATTGAACTAAAGTATACGCGAGCCGTATTATTTTCATGCATTTTTTCATCATTTTGGCGTCTCTCAAAAATTTTGCCAGCACGTTTCTGACGTCAGTATAGACCTCTGGAAAAATTTTTAATGGGCACCGTCTTAGAGCGTCTATATACGGACGCTCTAAATACCTGGACGCTCCAATGAATGCGATTTAAGAATGTACGGACGCTCTATCTATAGTAAGATATATATATATATATATATATATATATATATATATATATATATATATATATATATATATATATATATATTTAATAATATATTATTAATAAAACTTACCTTATAAAATCAGACGGATTTTAGGAATATTAAAAATCATCTAATACTTCGGATGACCAAGATAAATTAAAATAAAATCAAGTTGATTGTGTCGCTGTCAACTAAACCAAAAATAAATCTCACTAGACGACAAATGACATTTGAGTAAGAGGTGGTTGTGTCGAAATAACGAAATAACGGTTCCAACCGTTACAACCTACATAAAATAAATCTTAGTTGACAATTGGCCAATTGAGACAAATAGATTCACTTGTATTCGGTAGGTAGCAATGTAGTCGAGACTGACATTTGACTGTTTTCAGTTTATTTTTTGAAAACTGTTGTTCAATAAATAATAAATTATGGAGTTTTTATTTAGACCTATCCAAATATTATATATTCGTTCATAGAACTCCTAGGCTTCTCTAGATTCTAGGCCTAGAACCAGTGGCGCTCTTTAACCATTTTTTTTAAATTTCATTCTCAACTAGTTTTCTTTATTTAAGCTTAAGTTTTCTTACATTTAATTTCCTAACTTCGAACCTGCGACACTCTTCGACGAACAGCTACAACTGCCAATAAAAAAAAAATTAAAAAATGTTTTTTTCTTTTCATAAAGTCAGAAAGTCAGTAAAATAAAAAATAAATTATGCCATAAGCGAAAAACTAATTAAACAGAAGAACATGTAAAACATAAAGTACAAATAAGCATCTTAATATAATTAAAATGTTAGTTTAAGATATTTTCTTCTACGTCGCCAAGAAAACAGTTTTTTGAGAATAGCTCAAAACAAATTTTTGACTCATAATGTATCTGAAATAATCGATTCAAATATTGATTAATAAAACAATTAATGTGTAGATTTTGATGATTTATTTTCCTTTTTTAACATCTTTAATAACACAACGAATATATTAACATGAAAATTAGAAAATAAATTCTAATATTTTAAATTCACAATTATCCTATCCTTCTACAAAGATTTATACAGATGCTGCCGAACTGGTACAGGATGTTTTCCAGATTCCCTTTATATAGAAGAAATTTTTAGATTGCCATGAAATTTTTCAATCGTGTAGAAGCAATAGTTGATATATGTGAAGGTTTGAAAAACTTCAAAATATCTAATTCTAAAAGAAATGGTTTGTTCAATTTGGGTTTTGTTCCATCGGTTTGTTGGAATCGCTATTTCAGCGATGCGACCTTTAACGCTTTGTGTTGAATTCGGTTTATTTATGGTTGACCGTTGAAATAAATAACAGTTGACATTTTAGATAAAAATTTGTGTTTATAATTTTATTTGAATATACCTATTACCTTAATTTGAAAGTATGTATTTTTAAAAGCCCATTTTTTCAGTTTTTCCCACAATAGAATAATTAAATAATTAATTAACTCCTTAATTATACTTAATTCCCGCAATCCAGGTATCAGTTATCACGTCTAATGGGAAAAACCATACGAAACTGATGGAATAGTGTTGCATCGATTGCAGCAACTTCGTATAAAAAGACAGCGGTTCATCATTGATAGATTAATGGAAAAAAAAACAACAGGTAGATACAGCACCGATGCCAACGTTGCTGCAACAGTAGTTGAATAAAAAGACAAACATTTATATAGAGCTCAAACATAATGAATATAATGAGAATCTTTTGGCTAAGAGCCTAACTACTTTTTCTTTCTTGACTAGGCAGATAAAAAACACATTCGTACAAAATTTAATTAAATAATAGATTAACTGTCTCGTGAACAGCTCTTGGCTCCGGTTTCGCTTGGAAGTGAGAAAGGCGTGGTCCGTTTAGTACCAAGATTCAAAGCATTCGAATAAGGGCGCCAGATCGATTTGATATGTTTCCTGTTTCCCAACCTAAATCGATTAAACAATAGGAACAAAATGAGACAACGAAACTTAAATATCTATCATAATGTTTAAGCCATAAAAAAGGGATAACGGTGACGACAGGGGATCAGGTTAATAAAACCAAGTATTTTGCTACCGGTTATTTTGATATGTAGGTAGCTGTGAGCATTAGACTATTTGCAATGGGTTCTTGGGTTCTCCTAACTTTAGTTAGGGTCGGAATTTAAGATTTCCAATACCTAAATATAAATAAAACTGTAATAACTGTGCAAATCAATCAAATTTATTAACTTTTTTAAAACTTCAGCAAAGAAACTTAAGAGAAATTAAAGTCATAAGATAGAACCGATCAATTCTTGTTACAGATAATAATTACAAAATAAATACATTTATACATTAGTCGATACATTAGTCGAGTCGAATACAATAAGTCTTATACAAAGGATCATCCAGCAGCTTAAAAATAAAATATTACAATAAATGCTGTGAATAGATAAGTTATTTAAAATGATGACAATTAAATTTAACCAGGTTAAAGCCAAATGAACAAAGTATAACTTACCTAAATAAATGCAAAGTTAAAAATCAAGTCAAGATTAGAACATCGAGAACCTATTATATGTTATACAGGCTGTATCTAAATAACACCGAAAAAATTAAAGGGGTGATTCTGTGATAAAAATTAATGTGAGTGTTTGGTATAAATTTTTTGAAAAAACCCTCCCCGGAAAAGTTACACCCCTTCGAAAATTAAAAAAAATAATGGTTTTTCTTTTTTATTTTCCCTGTATATCAAGCTAAAGACACGAAACTTGGTAAACATTATCTGTCAATAAAAGTACACTTTTTGAAATTTTTTCAACCCTGAAGTATGCTCTTAGAAGGGGTTGAAATTATCAACCCCTAAGATATTTTTTCTTACAACTTTTTTTTAGATGAAAATTTTTTCTTTAAAAAAGTATGACTGAAAAGCCCAATTCATTGACTAACTTTTTTAACTCCACAAGTTTTTTCTAAAACTTGAGCATTTACGAGAAAAAAAATCTAATGCAATGCATTTTCAAAAAGATGAGCTAACGCGAGTGTATTTTGCGTCGTCTAGTGGCCTGTGCTTTGCATAAAAACATTAATACTGATACCAGGATTGTGTAGTGTCATTTTCTGTTACCCATCTTATTGTTTCACAAGTTTTATGATTGTGTATTGTAGGAAATATTAGTTGATTGAAAATATGAATGCATATTCGAATTTGGAAATGGCAGATATGCATTTTACATACGGTCGTGCTAACGGTAATTCATTGGAAACGTATAGACTTTATGCTGAACAGTACCCACAGCGTAGACTACCCCATCATACTACGTTCACAACTATTCACCGACGCTTGCGGAAACATGGTAATTTTGAAAAAAGAAGTCATGATTCTGGTCGTACTAGAGAAGTTAGAACTGCAGCTGTAGAAGAAGCCGTACTTAATTCAATTGAAGAATTCCCAGAAACTAGTACCAGGAGAATAGCTCGTGTCCTACATGTAAGCCATTCCGTTGTTTTTAGAATTTTAAAAGAACAAATGTTGTATCCCTATCATCTTCAACGGATGCAGGCGTTAAAGATTCGACAGGCGAGTTTCTCAAAGACTGTATTAGAAATTTTCACAACAATCACCTTTGGGCTGACGAAAATCCTCATGGCTTTTTTGAAGGAAATCATCAGTATCAATTTTCATTAAACGTGTGGCTCGGAATTTAATTGGTCCCCATTTTCTTCCGCTACGATTAAATGGTGAAGCATATTGTCATCTCCTTGAAGAATTACCTGTTCTTCTTGAAGAGGTTCCCATTTAAATTAGGCAACATTTATGGTTTATGCACGATGGTGCACCAGCTCATTTTAGTATACGTGCAAGCACTCACCTGGATGAGGTATATGCCAATCAATGGATAGGTCGAGGAGGACCTGTAAACTGGCCAGCCCGCTCCCCTGACCTTAATCCTTTGAATTTTTGCATATGGGGATATCTGAAATCTTTGATATATACAAACCCAGTTGAAAATATCGATGATCTGCGAAACCGCATTGTAGCAGGGTGTGAAACTATAAGAAATTCTCCAGGAATATTTCATCGTATACGCAATTCTATGAGGAAAAGGGTAGATGCTTGTACTGAAGCTGAAGGCGGTCATTTTTAACATTTATTATAATTGTATTGTCGATATTCGATAGGTTTTTGTTCATTGTTTGTTCACTTTTGTTTTTAGTTGTAGAAGTCTTAAGAATCATAATTTGGTTGGCTGTTGTTTAATAAAATGCTATTTTACATGAGCTTATTTATTTTTTTCTCATAAATGCTTAAGTTTTCGAAAAAAACTTGTAGAGATAAAAAAGTTAGTCAATGAATTGGGCTTTTCAGTCATACTTTTTTAAAGAAAAAATTTTCATCTAAAAAAAAGTTGTAAGAAAAAATATCTTAGGGGTTGATTATTTCAACCCCTTCTAAGCATACTTCAGGGTTGAAAAAATTTCAAAAAGTGTACTTTTATTGACAGATAATGTTTACCAAGTTTTGTGTCTTTAGCTTGATATACAGGGAAAATAAAAAAGAAAAACTAATATTTTTTTTAATTTTCGAAGGGGTGTAACATTTCCGGGGAGGGTTTTTCAAAAAATTTTATACCAAACACAGAATCACCCCTTTAATTTTTTCGTTGTATCTTAGATACACCCTGTATAAGTTGCAACTTATTAAATCATAAAAAATTATCAAGCCTATATATAGACATTGATAAAGTTCAACAGATTACATCAAATTTAAATAGGATTTCAATTCAAAAGAATCACTAAAATTTTACAAAATAATTTAGAATTAAAGTTACTGAAAATAACAAAATGTAATTCCTTGGAGCCAAAACAAAAACCTATGAGTCTATGCTCCAGACTACACTAAAATTATATATGAAAAATTATTTAGCTTAAGCAGTAGATAAACGATCCACGGAGCATCCGAAGATTCAAGACTCTGCTTTCATTAAGTATAGATACGTAGGTGGAACATCAAAATGGTAATGTTGGTAGCTTTATGTTAAATATGTAAACCGCAAACTACATGGACTCATTGTTTACCTCTCGACAAACTAAACTCTTAGACTGGAAGACATCCAATCAAAATCAAAGAAAATCCCATAAAATGTGCATGGTACAACATCACATAAATGGTCAAATTCCAAAAGATATTTTCCATTATCATTAACATGGTAAACATCAAAGAACGAATAATCGTTACCCAAATCGTTGTATAATTCGTACATATCTTCGTATAAAATATTAACCAAATCGCGGTACAAATCGTTACCCAAATCGCTGTACAATTCGTACGTATCTTCGTGTAAAATGTTAACCAAATCGCTGTACAAATCGTTACCCAAATCGCTGTACAATTCGTACATATCTTAGTACAAAAACTTGGTACAAAACGCTCCAGCCAGCTTTTCCAACTGCGTCATTAGCCAAATCCAGAATTCAACTGTATTTTAAAAAAAATATGTATGGTGTTCAAATCCCGCAATCCCAACACTAAGGGCGGTTTTAATTATTATGCAATACCAAAAATCTTCAAATGCATAAAATATAACTACGAACACCCACACAGGCTATAATTAATGACCTTGCTACGTTGGCTTTTAAAAATGGAAAGAAAGAAAAATGGATGATTCTTCTAACCAAACATTCGATATCTACAAATCGAATAGTTTCGAATCTGACCACGGTACAAATCGATAATCGATTTACATTCCGATACATCGATAAATAACCACATCGAGTTATTTACAACAATTAATATTGTTTTATCTGCTGGATCAACTAACTCCCAATACAGATGAACCAATTATTAACCTCTTATTAAACATTTCTAATTATAATACAAAATGTACCTCCTTAAAATAACAATCATATCGAATGCTACCCCATAATCGATTTATAAATTACAGAGTTACTAATCATCAACAGAACGTATCGATCATGTCACAGTCTTCGTCTGTCGAACAACAGATGTGAATATATTTGAATTAAACAAGAAATTCTCACATTACTCTACACTCAGAAAACAAAAGTAGTAAAAAGGTGAAATATTAAAAATTTCTCAAATAAATATTATTTGTTATTTCAGAGAAAAGAAGTAAGTGACGTAATGAAAAAAAATTGTAAAATCTGATTGTAACAATTTTTATAAACTCAAATGTCCTTTTTTTGTGGAAAAATGTCCTCAGCTTATAATTTTATAAACCACGTCCCTTTTCTCATGAGCTTCTAAAAAAGGTCTTACTTCTTCCACCATTTCTTTATTTATAACTTTGTATATTTAAAAAGCGTGGCATTTAGGTCAAAAGTGGTACATTTTCGTACTTTGGCGTGACGCGTGCCAGCAAGGGAAAAAGCGGGATAATTACGCCTAAAGCGGAATGTCTGGCAACCCAACTCTTTTAGTAGCTGCGGGGGGTGGTAGTAGAACTTTCGGAGGTGGAACACCATAATCAAATTGGTGACACCACGTCACTTATTAGTGGCAGTGTAGCCGAACACTAGAACCCTAATAGTACGAGAAATACAAATAACCGAGCAGGAGTCAGGATATTCCCAACTCAGATTAGTATTTAAAATAAATCGGCTCTTGACTAACCAACTTTCCTTCATATAAAAACGAGTAGCACAAAGCCTAGTTTACTGCTTTTTGTTCCTCGACCTCGCTGACAGAAACTATAAGAAAAAAAAAAGAACTTGCTGAAAATAAACTTAGAGAAAACAAAGCTAACTTTATTTAAAAGATTTTTCAAAGAAAGGATGAAGAAACAGTTTATATATTAATAAGAAATGAACTAAAATATATAGAAAAAATGTAAGTAGAATTTACAGAGAATCTACACTATAAATTACAAATACCTTATTTTTTTTAAGACAAATCCTTTAAACATTATATATTGAACTAAAAATACACATAAAATAGACATTACATTGTGGTCTAGATTAGGAAAACGGTACAAACATCAACAGAATACGGGGTCCATACAACAAATAATACATAAGGTACAACGCTAGTCACAGAAACTATTGTTTAAATTTATATCAAATACTCTGACAGCACTAGAGAAATATGATTTCTTTTGATTCAAAAACATTTACAAAATACAAAGTATGTAACATTTAAACATCACAATAATTACAAAAACATAGCTCGTTAGGGCGAAATCAAATCGTAAAATATAGGGACCGTGCGTGAAATATAGAGGCAGCACTACTGCCGAAGTTAGCCCTCTCTAGTGTTCAAGTTAAGAATTAAATGGGGTAAACATTGCAAGTAAAAAATAAAGGATATTTTTTAAAATATTAAATATAGTTAAATATAGATACCGGCCCGTAACAAACCATCGTTTACATGGTCAAAATGATATAAAATGTGAACAATTTTTAAAATCTGGACATGTATATACATTTTAAGCAAAAAGATTTAAATGGTTAAGTGACAATAAATTGTAAAGTTGTACCTCAAGCAAGTGTATCCAATGTCAGAATATCGGTATTTAGTAACACTGAATTTAAAATTATTACAATAACATTTTAAAAATGTAAATTAATAAAAAAGATTGAGAATAATAATAATAATTCTTTATGTTAGTAGAAATGTCATTCATCCATCTTAGACGTTTATGAGACACCCAATGCTATACATAATTATACAGATTGCTCACCCATCTATAAAAAATATTACGAAAAGCGGGTTGCAATTTGTACTGCTATATTGCCTTTCCTGGTGCCCAGGAAATAGGGCGTTCTAGCCCAAATGTGTTTTAAAATAAAATTTCAGCGTTTTATTCTTTAGAAAAAGAAAATAATTACTTAATTCAAGATACGTTATTATGTATTTTGATAGTTGAGTTTCCATGTAGTTAAATAATATTAAGAGATCTAAACAATTTTTAAAAGGATGGATGTAAATAATTTTTTGACCACTCTCATTTCAGAAATATTACTATATAAAACACATAATTGCAATATGTAGGTAATACAACTTTGTAAAGGTAATGTAAACAACTTTAATATGAGATATAAACAACTCTTGTAAGAGTTGTAATTGGACACTTAACTATTATTCTGAGTAATGTTTAATAGTAATGTTACTAAAAAATTTACAGAAAATCACTGCATTTTTAATATTTTAACATTTGTTGCAATCTCTTTTGACAGTAATTGCAATGTATTAATTATGATTTGTTTATTTTAGTGATACATGAGAAATAGTTAACAAATTGTATGCTATGTTTGTCAAATTGGACATTCTAATTTCACAGTAACATTCTACATTAGTTTTAATTAACACAATAAACCATTAATTATCTGTAAAATTATATTTATATAAAATGTTCATTTAAATATGTAAAAATCTTAATGACAAAAAACACTAAAGATTCTAATTTCATAAACCGGTTCTGTAAATGATTTGTTTACAACTAAGTGCTCAAAATTGATACAAGATAGATACATATGGATAAGCAATCTATGTAATTATGTATATCGTTGGGTGTGAGACACGAAGTGTGCTCTGTGGAAATTTATAAAATTTCTTTACTACCGAATGAAATCCAGGTTTCCAAAGCGATATGTTCGTACATCCACGGATGCAACAAGTTTTTTCGATAATTATATTACGAAAATAATTCGACTTTAATTAATAATTACTAAACAATAAATGCCGTATAAAACATTAATAAATCTCCCCCAAAAAGTGCACATTTTTGTCACCAATAGGCGTTAAAGTCATGACGCACGGTCCCTATAGTTACTCAACACATCAAAAAATTCAGATATTCAAAAATTATAATTTTAAATGATTAATGAAAATGTTATGTAAACATTTTCTGTTTGTTTAAACAATATCCCAATAAAAAATCCAGCTAAGCGCAAGTTAATTTTCATGATTCCGTCATATGTTTCACATTTTTACCAACACTTTATACACTTTAGTGTCGTTTTTGTCAATTATTGTTCAAGCTTACTTTTTATCACGTTATCAAGCATGGAAAGTTTCTTGTTTCACCGCACATTACGTCATTCATCTAGCAATACTTATTACAATTATTACTTTAGAGAACAATTATTTTTCACATATATGTTGTAATTTATCTAGCACCTACTGGCCTAATCGACGAAGACGAAAATAAAATCAGAACGGGTAAATATAATTCGGTATATAAACAAGGCCAGTAGCGAGCGAATGGATGGAAATTGCAAGTCTAGGGTTAAATATTCTCAAATTATTATTGTTTATTTGTTGAAAGCATACAGCCCATTTGTAAGGTCTTTAATTATTTAACAGTGTCTGCGGAAAATTCAGCTCAGACTAGTAAATCATATTTTCCGGGACGATTTAAAATGTGTTTCTTGTTGCTTTTAAATCTCTTTCATTACTAAAACAGCAAGATAGAAGATCATTATTATTTTAAACTTGCAAATGTAAATTACCTTTAATCAAAGAAAAATATGTTTTGAGAAATTAAAAATAAGTGGAAAACCGTATTATTTTTGAAACCCAATCTATTTGATGGAATATGGTTGTTTCCAATCAAATTTAATTTAATTCTTAAAATGAACCCTGTTTAATAATGTTAAGTCTTGTCAATAATATGTGAATATTTTCTAGATTCAGTAACGTCTTTCTTTTAGCACTTATGTCAAGCATATTTGTATCTCAGAGACAATCACAATAACACAATAATTACAAACACCCACTACCCACATGTATATTATCCACTTTGTGTACAAACTACAGAAGGAATAAGTAATTTCATATTAATTCTAGTAAGGATATTGGCACGATATACGTATTCTTTGAATAAATATGTCACATATGACTTGCTCTTAATTTGTCTAATAATGTATCATAATTATATTAATCATGCAAGCACCGTATAACCCCAAACTTGCATTTATAGCCCTTAACTGTAAAAGGGTTCTAATTTTGATATCAGAACCTAACATGTTTATGTAAAAGGGCTGAAGGACACAGTATAGAGTTAGGGTGGTGAAGTAAGGAACATAGTGTGATGTTTGGTTACTTTAAAACAACAGTTTATTAATTAATAATTTATTTAGACACTTATTTTATAACACAACAACTATTCTAATTTATATAAACTTCGAATGTCTTTAAACTGATCACTATTTATATTCACCACTGTCTATCTACTAATTACTATTTATCTTCACTGTCCATATAACAACTGATGATGATGGCTCATCCACCATTATTTATATACAAACTTAAAAAAATGGCGAACGTTCTAGTAAGTTCACATATTCTCTCCCACACTAGAAACATTATCTCGTTCTTTCTCGAACATCATCGAAATCACCTCCGCCATAGTCGTCCCATAGGTTTGGTCCTAAGGGGTTTAATTATGTATAATAATCGGACAAGTTGAGCCTCAACGGCCAAATAAGACAGAGAGGGACTTGTAGGGTTAGAGCATGACTGAATAATGAAATGGCTCACATAACAATAGTGTTCTCAAAACAAAGGTGTGTTCTTTAAAACGAATGAATGTATAGTTATGATATCAAAGGGTGATGAATGGGACTGTTTTTTGAATTTTTTAAGAGGACATGTTAAATTTATGCGACATTATCGTTAGCGTATCGCCGTAATCGATTTTTTTTTATAAATGTAAACGTTGGTCGACTGATATATCAAAGAAAAGCTTATTTTTCCTTAAATTGTAGATATTATTTAATTGCTCGAATGTGACCATTTTCATAACCGAAAATAAAATTCTCAATCTAATGACGATTGATGGTCGAATAAATCTTCTTCAACCATCAATTGACATGTCAACATGTTATAATTTCCACTTCACTATCGCCTGTTGAGTCACGGTTCTGCTCTGCGAAGGTCAACATAACCACAGAAGAATAATTCTATTGAACCAGTCACAGTCAGGTTGGCCTATTTCTATTATTTCCCCGGACTGGTCACAAATACCAAGACCCTCTGGCGTACAGATCAGCTAACAATTTAATTATTTTTTCTTGGCTTTTGAGTCGAAATCGGTTGCCTGTGTTAACATTACCTGGTTAACAATTAGTTTTTAACAAAAAATTTGTGTGGCACTGATTTTGAGAATTTTATTTTCGTTTATTTTTCCTTTTTTCAAAAATACTAAAAAAGTACCACATTACTAATGTAATACAGTCCCATTCATCTCCCTAAAATACCTTGTTGCTATAGTTTTTCGCTACCCTGTATGTATAAACAATAATAATGTAATACAGTCCCATTCACTACAATTTCATAATCATACATTCATTCGTTTCACAGAAATTTTCTTGGTGCCAGACTTTTCGTTAGCCCGTATGTTTCTTTAAACAAATATACAAAATGCGTTGACATACACCAATATGGGCTCAATGCAATAACAAATATACGAAATGTAAACTTACCAGGTCCAATAAATAATATCTGGAGCACATGTTACAACCCTTGTCTAAATTTTTAAATCGCGATTCAAAATACAAAAGGACTTTTAACTTTCTTGATGGAGATCTAGAGCCTCACCTCGGAGTATCCGTGATCTGGAGCCGCTGCTGGGAATTTCGTACAAGAAGGGTATCCTACGCACAGAATCCTGCCCTGTGGAGATAAGCCTGTGCGTCTCCTCGAGCTTAACTTAATATATTTCTTATAGTTTATTGCTCTTATATGTAATAATTTTAAATTATTATTATTAAATAATTAACCTTGTACATTATTTCAACTTAAAAAAAATTCACGACTTGATTGAACAAGGTTTTATATACAGGGTGTTATTTAAATAATTAATTAATTTAGATGTATTACGATAAATATGAATTTATACAAAGCGTTTCAATATGAAATCCACCAATCATAGTTCATATTTGGCACCCGGGAGTGGCGACTTTGACCAAAATATTGGGGGTAAAAAATGTTGAGTGTTTTAGAAAGGTATAATAGAAACACTGAAAATGTTTTAGATTTATAAAATAATTGCTGACAAGATACTTTAATAATAATAATAGTATTTTTTTTTCTAGTACAAATTTCATAATTTTACCGAACTTATGTCTACAAAAAGAAGTGTTTTATCCCTGGAATACTATTTGGAAAATGAACTGAAAACAGTCGGGACAATTAACAAATTACGAATTCAAGTAGTAGCACTAATTTCGGTGTGAATTATGAATACACCAATCGTTATTTCGCAAAATGGCGAACGGGCGGGCTGTCATCGACATTTGTAGTTTCTATGTCGCATTAAATTCCTATCCTGGCGGGCTGTGTTTGTTTATGCCTGTCGCCATTACGAGGTGTTGATATAATTGGTGATGGCTTATTTTGTTTGAACAGCTAATTAGCTTGGTCTGCAAGTCATTTTGTTTTAACGGGTTGAGAACATAATGTAAAATTGTATTACTTATATTAAACATTGGCCGCTGCCATTAACAACATTATGTTTAAGCTACGAATAAAGGTACATGTTATTCAATGGCTCACGTCCTTTAGAACGTTTAATTCAAAATTGCACTCTGTGGCGAAGACTCCTTTGGCACACTGAATTAATCATGTGTACTCTGTGGTCTGTTTTAACGCTATAAAATGTAAAAGTAAAAAGGTACGTACGTGTAGTGAAAATATAGCAAATGTTAAGATTTAACAGTTTAGAATTAATTCAATTCAGTTCATAGCTTCTATAAAGCATACATTTTTTTAAAATTCCGTTTTTTGAATTTACATCGTTATAATTTTGTTTTGAAATCAGTTCGTCAATTGCCAACATTGACCTTGTGTTGTCTGTTGTTACCGATAGTAATTTTTATATATTCGAAATTTTTTTGTTTGTCAGCAATAAATTTGTTAATTTCTTTATTATAGTGTGTGATAATTATGGTGGTGTTTATTATTAAAAATTAAATTTGTGAAAAAGGCTCCTGCAAATTGCAATATACTGGTGTATTAAAGTTTGTACTTCCAAATCAAAACCGAGATGTTCATTAAGTTTTTTTTTTCATAATTTTTTAAAAAAAGATAACCGTAAAATACTTATTAAAATTAAAATAGGCATTTATGAGAGAGTAGACATGCGAAAACTTTGAATTTCTATTCCAAAAATCGAAAAACAACCTTTTACCTCAATAATAGTGTGTTATTTTATTTAGTAGAAGAATATTATTGTTCTTTTGAATGTAAGTTGTTTATATGAAGTGTTTTAATCTTAATTTATTATAATAACATATTACATCTAAATACAAAAGTCCGCCCAAAACTTACACAGAGTAAATAAACAAATACGCTATTTAGAGGTGACAACTGACAGACGCGCAAAAATTAATTTGAATCGCGAATAACAATGTAATTTAGAAAACGGAAATTTTAAGATCTGGAACACAAAAAATACCGTCATTCACGATTTCGCATGTAAAAATGTTTAGTTTACAAAACTCATGTGGTTTGATCTCGTTATACACCATTTTTTTATCGCTAGAAATGAGCGGCTTTATACCCGCTCCACTAAATCTTTTTTTTTTCCAAGATAATAATATTCAAAACAATTCAGTAATGTGTTATCTCTATTTTTTAGCATTTCAGAACAGAATAAACTCTAGAATAAACTTACAGTTTGTGTGTATACAGTGAGGACGTATATGTTGGAATACATTCAGTATTTTTATGCAATGTAATAATGTAATAATGTAATAATGTAATAATGTAATAATGTAATAATGTAATAATATAATAATATAATAATGTAATAATGTAATAATGTAATAATGTAATAATGTAATAATGTAATAATGTAATAATGTAATAATGTAATAATGTAATAATGTAATAATGTAATAATGTAATAATGTAATAATGTAATAATGTAATAATGTAATAATGTAATAATGTAATAATGTAATAATGTAATAATGTAATAATGTAATAATGTAATAATGTAATAATGTAATAATGTAATAATGTAATAATGTAATAATGTAATAATGTAATAATGTAATAATGTAATAATGTAATAATGTAATAATGTAATAATGTAATAATGTAATAATGTAATAATGTAATAATGTAATAATGTAATAATGTAATAATGTAATAATGTAATAATGTAATAATGTAATAATGTAATAATGTAATAATGTAATAATGTAATAATGTAATAATGTAATAATGTAATAATGTAATAATGTAATAATGTAATAATGTAATAATGTAATAATGTAATAATGTAATAATGTAATAATGTAATAATGTAATAATGTAATAATGTAATAATGTAATAATGTAATAATGTAATAATGTAATAATGTAATAATGTAATAATGTAATAATGTAATAATGTAATAATGTAATAATGTAATAATGTAATAATGTAATAATGTAATAATGTAATAATGTAATAATGTAATAATGTAATAATGTAATAATGTAATAATGTCATAATGTCATAATGTCATAATGTCATAATGTCATAATGTCATAATGTCATAATGTCATAATGTCATAATGTCATAATAATAATAATAATAATAATAATAATAATCTTTTTAATTAATCCCCTTACAAATGAATTTTAACAAGTCAAGTCGACTGAGAAACTTGTGTAAGGGAAGGGACGGATAATATTATTTGCCGTGGCGATCCGGGGCGATTTAAAGATGATTGATAGCGTCAGTTGACTTACAGGTGAGGAAAACCCGGAAAACCTCACCAACCAACATATAATGTAATCTATTTAACAAAACTCAATTTCTGTTTTCAACTGCGCCTCTTACGCTACAGTTGGATGTACTAATAACGTCACCACCCTCGTGTACATGCCTCATCGATTTTTTTTTAAATAAAGCAACATATTTTTGTTTTCATTTTGAAATTCCCAGTAAAACACGATTACAAAAATGTATGTAGTACTTATAGTCCAAAATTATTGGTTTATGAATTAGAGACAAATGATTTATCACAAATTTTTAATCTAAAATTTTATTGAAAGCACTGGACTAATAAACATGGTAGGTTTTTTAATCTCGTTTTAAATTTAACGAATTTAAACTAATAATAGATATTACAAATTTATGACAGTGCTTTCAATAAATTTTTATATTCAAAAATTCTGATATAGTATATTTGTCTATAATTCATAAACCAATAATTTTGTAATTATCTGTTATTAGAGAATTCAAAAATTAGGAGAAAATACTGTTTTATTTAAAAAAAATGATGACATCATGTTCACGAAACTGTTGACTTCATTAGTACACCCAACGCGCAGTTGAAAATAAAATAACCGGTGGAAGCATTTTGTTTAAAATACTTTTAGAAAAATATCAAATTTATTCCAACCTATACGTCGTACTCTATCTAGAAATGTCCGAAACAAACCTTGTTAATATTGTCTGATTGTTTTATAGCACGGGTTTTTTATCGGCCAGCATTCATATTTGTTCCAGAAATTTCACAAGAGTTTATACTAAAGTTCTTAATGCTTGTATTTTATTTGAAATACGTATCCAAATAAATCAAACAAACATCGAACGAAATCGGAACACATTATTTATAGTGATCTTAAAGTTATTGTGCTTTAAATCATTTTGATCATAACGCGATATTTTCTATTTTATATCGTGATATATTATCATATAATGTTCGAGAGATTTGATATTTCTGGTGTGTTTCAAAAAGATGAAAGGTTTATTTACGAGGGAATTTAGCACAGCTATACTGTTCAAAAAATAAAAGAATAATTTCTTACTGTACTTTCAGTTCTACTAAAAAGTACATTTTTATAAAAAAAGTAATTTCTAAGTCGGATCTAAAATCAAAATTGTAATTTTCTGGATTAAAAGATGGCAAGGAAATAGTTTCGACGCTGGGCAGATCGCAATCTTATATCTAATATACTTAAAGTTATAATGCATTTGGATTCTGTAGTGCCAGACTTTCCGTCATAATGTGTATGGTAGTTTCGAAAGCCTCCTCATTAAATCTCCACTCATTTCTTCCAATTATCCAAATTTGCTAAGTGTTCTCTAAGTTGGCATTGCCTGGTGAATATGCGCTGCTTGTTCTTGCTGAGTCGATCCTTTTTGGTTGTTGTTGCCTGGCAGTGTCTTAGCCAGTCTTATCACCGGGAGATCTTTTTAATCTCTCTTAATATTGTGCTACTGTTGATACTGCAGAACGGCTTAAGTACCACAACAAGTGTTTGAGCCCTTTTTTGCGATACCATCGGGACCCTTTCGAGAAATATCATTGTATTTTTTGCGTAGTTTATTTAGTTTCCCATTCATTTTTATACCATTTTTGAACTCTAAAATTTAAGCTTCTTGACTATTGGACAAGATCATAACCTTTTGTCTCCCATAGTTTTTATCGATGTTGAACAACTGGATGCATGTTCCAATGGCATGCACTTCTGCCTGAAAGACGATTGGATATTTTCCCAAAGTTTCAGAGTAAATGGTTCCAGGCTGATAGACTCTTATTTCAGTTCCTTCTGTGATTTTGCTACCAACCATATTTTACTGAATGGCATGCTTTAAACTTAAAAGTATGGCATAGGTTAGGGGATATTTTGTATAGTTTTTTAAGAGCTTCGTTCCTCAAAACATGAATAATGGATATTGAGTACAGTTTTAATAACAAGTCACAATAATAGAAAATTGACATTTGCAGTTTAAACATCAAGCCACAATTTACGACACAAATTTTCTATGATTACATTTTTTTATGTAATCGATATATTTCCAAATTATAATAAAGAAGTTATTCGATATTAAATATATAATCAAACAGAAACAGTTTTTTTAATATCCAAAACATTAAACCATTTTATAACATACCTATAAATTAAATTGAAATTTATATTTTTTTAATTGAATCTATCAAATGATATTTCATTTTATTTAGTTTGCCTATAATGTATTGCCAACTTTCTGGTCTTCACACAATCTCTCAGTGGGGATTGTTTTTACATAATTAGGGTTTAACGTGTAACGGTTGGAACCGTTATTTCGTTATTTCGACACAATCACCTCTTACTCAAATGTCATTTGTCATCTATACGCTTTGTGTCTGAGAAATTGACATTGATTTTGATCTAACACACAGCGAAGAATAGGTCACTTTTATTTTGATTAATCATGGTCATCCGAAGTATTAAATTATATTTATTTATGTTAATGACCGTCTGATTTTATAAGGTACGTTTTATTAATATGTTATTCAATATATATTTTTGTTCGACGATTTCTCGAGCAAATTGTCAAATTATACTTAACCTTTACAGCAATGAATGACACATGTTAGCTTTATATAAAATTATATATTATTTTTTGGAATAAGATATTATGCTTTACTATATTTAAATATATTAAGTAAGACTTTTCCTTTTCATATTAATTTTAGTCTCTGTGAAATTATTCATTTAATAGTTAAAGCATTTTATCTAAATCCTTTTCAAATTTCCTTTGTTCTATCATAACATTTGAAACCTTTTTAGCCCATGAATATCTCTAGACGGTTCATCTCTAGATAATAAGAATCATTTATCTTGAAGATCATTCACGGTTCATCTCTAGACAGTTTCGGGTTCGAATACTTTAAGAATCATTTATACTGAAGATCATTTTGGGTTCAAATACTATAAGAATCATTTATTTTGAAGATCATTCACGGTGCAGTCTCGATTGAGAATTATGAATAAGAATCCCAAATCACTTGGTAGAAGTTGCCTAACTGATATATAATGTTTGAAGATTTATGTACCTCTGTAGTTAGGGACGAAGGAAGAAATACCTGATTTTACCTTTAACTTACCGTATATTATCTTATAAGACCTACAGATAAGTGCAATTGATTTAATCAATCAATTTTTTTAAATTTGAATTATGTGCAAACTTATGTGAATTATAATTTGATAACTACCTTGTCTAAAGTATGTTTTAAGTATAATTTGTTAGTGATTAGTGATTTTCTATATATTTGTCACTAATGGTGGTGCCCAACTTCTGTTTCAAAGTTATTCGAGTTATTTAAAATCCTAACCCACGCCATATAAATTGAGCTCAAACACATATATCAAAGTAGATAAAATAACCAACTATTCATGTTACAAATGTTAAGACAAAATTCAGGAGGTGATTGCTCCTATGAAATTAAGATGGGTTTTTCCTATAACAAAATTTCCTCAGCCCACCTCTTTCCGAAATATCACCCTTAAAAGGTGGTGACTAAAATTGAGTTTTTATATTTTTTCTAAAATTTCAGTAAAGCTAGAAACTTGAAATTCTGTAATTTTCGTGCACTCACAAAGGAATAACCACGGGTATTTTTTCAATATTCCTGTTACATTATAGGACGGTGAAATTAGCAACCCTTACTTTATTTCATATCAAAACTTTTTTTCGAGATGAAGTTTTATCAAATAAAATTAATTTCACCCCGCTATAATGTAACAGGAATATTGAAAAAATACCCGTGGTTTGTCCTTGGCGAGTGCACGAAAACTACAAAATTTCAAGTTTCTAGCTTAACTGAAATTTTAGAAAAAATATAAAAACTCAATTTTAGTCATCACCTTTTAAGGATGATATCTCGGAAAGGGGTGGGCTGAGGAAATTTTGTTATAGGAAAGACCCAGCTTAATTTCATACGAGCAATCACCTCCTGAATTTTGTCGCATAAATTTAGAAACACCCTGTATATGTCAAGTAGGTAATTAAGTCTAAGACGACCATATATTATCTAAATACAATAAAATAACATCAAAATATATTTAATTTTTGGTTCCTAATTTCTTTTGGAAACCACATTTTATAAAACAAAACCTATAGTTCCCATTTGTTTTTTAATTCATTTTTAATCAAGATTAATTTTTGGAAACCAACTTCAAACTATATACCTAAACATTCATTTCCTGTCAAATAATATTGAAAAGTGTTTATAACTTTATTTACAACCATATATGTAATGTTGTCATTACTAACGTCATTGAAGGTTGGGAAGTGTCACATTACACACCTCTACTTCCCTCCCGCCCTCACTTTCCGCCCTCACTTCCCGCGCTCATTTCATCTATTCTAGATGAATATTTTTTATATTTAAAAAAAATAACACATTGTTTGACAAATTTTATAATACCTATTTAATGGCAAACAATAAAAAACAAATATGATCTAAAATATAACAAACTACTTATTAATATTTATTATTCGCGAATTTAATATCCGGCTTTATCTGAAATTTATTTATATTGTTTACCCCGTAATCACAAGGTTTGTTCCAACACAATAGCAAATCGGTTTACGTACTGTCGGGATTCTGCGCAGTCTAAATTTGGTGTTCCAACAAACCTCGGACTCAAAACTGTACGAAAACCTAGTGTTCCAACATACTCAAACCTAATCACAAACCAGTTTCTGTACTGTCAAATCAGTTCCTGAGTTTTAATAGGAATGAATTGTCAAGACATGCGCAAAATGAAAGTGAGCTCGTAAATAAATCACGACCAACTCTGGAAATATTGTGATTATATTCGTTTTGATTGCATCGACCATAGTCTCGATCGTAATTTTGATTTTGTTCATTATCATTATTTATAGTATATTATTTTATGATTAATGAGTGTAGAAAGTGAAAAGGACCATTATTTTGATTTAGATACAGTAAAAAAATAACATAAGTTGTGCTAACCAATCGAATAATCACAATTTATAAATCTTTTAATGAGTGTTATAATTTTTTTATTTAGCAAATTCACAATTTAACATCTGTTAATGTTTTTTACTTTTACGTTATTACAGTGTGTCTGACAACAGAAACATGTGTTCCAACACAACCAAGTTCCGAATTCAGTCCCAATCATCGACAGGTCGTGGAAGTTGTGGACAGGTTTGTGTATGGTTCCAAGGTTGTTGTTGGAACAAACCTACAGTAACAATATATTTACCTACTTGATTATTCTGAGAAAACCGCGCGCTTGGTTATTTGTCGTTAAATGTTATATTTCAGGTACGTTCAGAACAAAACAGAGATTTATTAACTTTGATCGAAATATGATGGTTGTAAATAAAATAGTATACAAACCTCGGTAGGAAGTTTCATTCCTGTCTCGAGATCATAGCTAACCTCGACGCTTCGCGTCTCGGTGATCTAACTAATCTCACGACAGGAATGAAACTCTTCCCACCTCGGTGTTTAATATACTATTACGAGCTTAAGATATCATAATATCTCAAAATACTGACTGTAACATTATTTTGCCTAAAAATGCGTTTTATGGGATAAATTTCTTGCAAAATCCCATCTAAAAGCAATGCCACCAATATTTAAATTTAAATTTTTAAAGTCGAAGAGCAAAAGCCTATTTTGTAGAGCATCAGAAAAAAAATATATCAGCATAATTAACAATATACATATATAGGGATGAGGTTGTTCAAAGAATAGTTTAAAAAATGCAAAGGAAGTATGGGCGATGTTGCCATTTTGAACGGGATTTACTGGAAGGATATGTTTACGTTATATTAATAAGTCACTTCACAACCAGATACCCCTTAATTTTCTTTCTCGCTACGTCATTGCCCTGGATCCTCTGTCCTGGCGGTTCTACTCGGGATATCTCCTTTGTAAGGTCTGTCAAAGGCATATGTAGGTGATATTTTATCACTCTATAATTTACGTTAACTATCACTTTCCACTAATTGATCGAATGTGATTGTGCCCTTTATCAGCCAGTGCCCCTATTGTTTAAAATGTCCCTTCTTTCTACTAATAAAATAAACATTTTGACTCAATTTTGTATTTTTGTTTCAGGTGAGTGTGAAACTTTATTTTCAAAGACGTAATAGTGGGTAAGTTAACAGTAACTAATTTTATGGATACAATTGCTTGAATATTTGAAATAATCTATGAGTATATTTCTATGAAAATGCTACACTAAAAAGAAAAAATGAACATTAATGAAAATTATGAAATATTTAAAACATTAAAACAATTAGGTATACCTAACGATAAGTCAAAAAATTATTTTACTGAAAATAATTTTCCAAAAGAATAAAAAGAGTTAAGAATTCTCAAAATTTAATAATAGTTTGTATTTAATGTGTGTATAAATATTCCAGGTTCTACAGTTTGATGTGCGGGATACCTTGCGGCAGCACATTTTGAAAGTTGTCAAAATTTAAAGCATCGTGAAACTGTTTTATGAAGGTTCAAATTTTTACTATTTGTATTTTTCACGTTAATAAATTTAAAAATTCTAGTCAAACACATTGTATATGTAAAATTTTTGATTAAATGAAATTCTATTATTGTGCTCCATTTGAAGTAGCGTATCCTCAGTTTTCGACTTTTGGCGACAATTGACAAGACAAGTCCTATTACATTGAGGTCTGACTGACATTTTTATTAATAATATATTAAAAATAAATATCTCAGTAAGTTTCAGTTTGGTAAACTACTTATAATCACCTAATTATTACGGCATGTTACACTAGTAGAAAAAATTAAGAGAAAAAAAATCTCGATTTTTCGAGTGGCTGTATCTTTAGTAAAAATGGTCGTACGTGAATGAAAAAAAAAAGCAATTTGAAGCTTGAAGTGTCTAGTTTATGAATCTTGCGATAAAATTTTTTCAACCAACAATTAGCACAAAATTCTGATGAATATCATGAATAGAAAAACGCGATCCTTTAATTTCTTCAAAAATTCTCTCGCATGAAACAATGAAACGGCTTGATGGATCAGGTTGAAATTTTGTAGGGCTTTTGGGGAAACAATGGCCTGTAAGATGCATGCTCAACATTATACATTTTCCAAATATTCTCAATGTGGCACGTGATTATCTAAAAAACCTCAAAAATACTGTTTTCCGAAATTCTTCAAAGTCATGCTAGGGATGAAAAAAAATTTTATCGTGAAAAAACATGCCAGAACCTTGTAGAGAATGAATCGAAGTTTCCGAAACCCCCCTTCCATTTTCTGAGCGGCCATTGGTTCCTGAGATATTAACGAGAGAAGTGGAAATGACGAATTTTCGTTCATTTTCTGATAACTCAGCAAGAAAGGGTCATCTCGAGGCCATCAGAAAAAGGAATTGAAGCTAACTGAACCACCTATCAAATGCATATAGTGGTTATGTCGAGAAAATTTTTTTCAAGTCCGTACACTAAAAATTAAAAAAAAATGTTTTTTAAAAATGTTCTATCCATGATATTCATCAGGATTTTGGAAAAATTTTATCGCAAGATCCATAAACACTTCAAGTTTCAAATTGCTTTTTTTTCATTCACGTACGACCATTTTTACCAAAGATACGGCCACTCGAAAAATCGGAAAAAATCGAATTTTTTTTTATCCCTTAATTTTTCCACTAGTGTAGTAGTAATGCTGACGCGACCGGTCCTGTTTTTATGGGATCTAACTATGTTTTTAATATATATTAACGTAAAAATTTGAATCTTGGTAAAACAGTTTCACAATGCTTCAATTTTTGACAACTTTCAAGATATGCTGCCGCACGTTGTCCCGCACATCAAACTACTGACACCCAATAAATACAAACTATTATTAAATTTTGAGTCTACTTAAAAGTCTTTCACTTTTTTGTCATGAGCTTCTCGGACTGTATAATACTATCTAAAAACCAAATAATTAAAAAAAGGGAATATTAGAAGCATTTCCAAATACTAATATTATCACATAATACAGCGAGTGGTTTCGAGACCATCAATAATCGCATAAGCTAATTCACGAAACATGTCAAAAATAATTCGATGTGTCCAAACGGCAAAAGAAATGTATTTAACAACACGCTGAGTGCTTTAATTTATGTGGTTATCCATAGTCCTGATATTAAAATTGTATTCATTAGATTGTATTATTAATTAATTACTTCATTAATAAAATATGACTGCTCAATAATGTAAAAAAGAAATGCTAAAACTTGACAAGCTTGCCCGCTAGATCTTTACAACTGTTATGTACCAAGCATGATTATCAGTTGTTGTTAATCAAGAATCCGATGTATGGTTATCAATTATTAATCAATTAAAAGTATAGGAAGTTATTGTGAGCGATGTAATGTGTTTCCAGATTATGCACGATTTTGTACATTAGCAAAGACATGTTTTGAAACTTTATACAACTCTCAAAATAGGTAAAATCCTTTTTAATAGCTTCTAAATTTCCAGACTTATCATCTTTTTGGTCCTTTTAATTTTCGTAAAACAATTCAATACTGTGCATCTTGACGGACCTCAGTTAACAAAAGTTACTCATAAACTTTAAATCTGATTGTTGTTTAAATAATTAAACTGTGTTTAATTAAAGTATTATCACATATTTTATTACAAATTTTGTAGTTTTTTTTTTCTATAATTTTATCATTTTTGTATCTTTTTAAAACACTGGCAGTTTTTTAGATACATCTGTACTGAGATATAGATTCTTTATTAAAAACTTTGTCATTGCGAACCCTTTATATTTTTATCACGAGCCAACACTGTGTGTAAAATATGGTTTTCTAGTTCATCTTAAAAAAATCAACATAACCGTAGAAACTAAACATTCAAAATTTCTTCTCTACCTTTTTCTCTTGATTAATATTTGAAGAGATGCATGCTATATGTTTTGGTAAAGACAGTTTTCGTCAAAACTTAGTTTGTCGTACAATTTCCGACTTGTTTAGAATTCGCTATACAGAGACGGTTCAGAAACTATTTCTATTTATCGGTTAACCCAATACTCTACGTTTAATGAATACCAAACACCCACACGTTATAATTTCTGTGTTGATGATATAATTCAAGATTTATTGTCATACAGTTTTCACGATTCGAATACGAAGTATAATGTTTAAGTGTGAAACAAAAGCTAGCAATATAGGCATGGTTCGATATAGTCCAGTTGATTTTTATAAAACAATATGTTTTGTCTATTTTCTTTGTATTTTAATTTTTATTTATACCAATTTTTCGAAAAATTTTCCGATTATAACATTGATCTTTAAATATTTTGGTAGTTAATATAACTATGTTATGATTTTCAGGAATTGAGAATTCTGCATGATTATGTTTTTTTGTAATGTATGTAAAATTATGTGCAGTACTGACAACCTAAATCCTGTAATATTACGACATATCAAGTTATAACATTTACTCACAGAAGTTATAATACATTTACTGGTGTAAGGGCACTTGTAAATAATGTGGACCTAGTGTGAAGTCTAATTATTGCAATCCACCCTCCCCCCTCCTTATAGATACAGGTACATAAATAGTGTAATGGATCAAAAGCTTTTGTAATTGTTTACAAGATGGAGTATCGGAGGAAAGTAATTATGATTATAATTCTTGAATTGACAGTAGCACCCTTGTATCAAAGAGTGATAGATAATAAATATTTGTATTAAAAAATTATTTTAAAAATATTTGAGGAATACATCAAACACACTAGTGTTTAATTTAAAAAATGTTAATCCAAAGTAACATTATTGCAAAATAAATTAATGTTGAAATAGAAGAGATTTTTATCAAAAGAAATATTATAGTCTAGAACAGCTATTCTCAACCTCTGGTCCGGCGGACCATTAGTGGTCCGCGGAGAAATTTTACTGTCACGCAATTTACAGTCCGCAATTTTAACAAATCTACTGGTCCGCGGGCCAAAAAAGGTTGAGAAACGCTGGTCTAGAAAATAAGCGCACCGATCGTCCTAGCGATTGTACCTGTTTGCCGCTGTTAAAAAATTAAAGTTTTGGCAGAATAATTTAGGTAATATTATCTAGACCAGTGTTTCTCAAACTTTTTTGGCGGCGGAACCTTTTTGAAAAGCAAAATATTTGACGGAGCCCTAAAAAAAAATTCCTCTAGCAAAATCATATCCTTAAAAAAAAGTTCCTCAAAACAGGTCCTCCTTTTTTTGTGGCGAACTTCCTCATAGTACTGCTTCACTTTTTTTTTATTATTTTCTTCGAGGAACCCCCACAAAGGCTTTGCGGAGCCCCAGGGCTCCGCGGAGCACACTTTGAGTAAGTAAAAGCTATGGAATAGCTTAGAAATTGGATTTTTTCACTCCACCCTAATAAATAAACATACCAATAAGCTTTTAATTTAAATAAACCTAAATATATACATGTTATTTACTTCTGTCTACTAGTTCATCGCAATCTAAAAATATGCATATAAGATAAATTATTTAAATACAGTAAAATACACAATAACTAGAATCTACAAAAAAAAAACACGTTTAATTTATTCGTTAGAAAACGTATAAAAATAGTAGATGTTAAATTGATATAGGCTTGACTAATATCTACTTTATGTCTATTTTGTTAATGTCATTTGTTATGGTTCTGTCCACCGGACGTATGTAAGTGTACTTTGCTATTTTATGCAATAGTTTTATAAATCCATATAACATTGTTGGCTATTTAGCAGAAACCGCTCGCAGAATTTTATTTCTATTAAACTTTACATACTAATGTACTCGTCTTATTCCTAACTTTATTTTAATTTATTTGATAGTTTATAGAGCCAATTTTGATCCTTCTAATCTGCCGTCATCTCATAGAATTTAATAATTGTTTAACCTAATAGACTTTGACGTAGACCTTATTTGAAAAATGCTAACGAAATTAGTAGCGAAAGATCCGAAATGCTCGTATTCCTCGTATCCCGTAAATAAAATTATTCCGCCTCTAACCAATACACCTAGCTCTGAGGCGTCTTATACACCACTTTCCTGAAAATGATGTTAGTACGCCCTGCTCTATCTACTGATATTCTGATGCACGCCAGTTGCTGTCTGCATTCAGATACCCACGAAACAAAAGGTAAAAGAGCTTTCACGACTTTCCTTGGAGAATTTTCTATTGATGAGAGAGTAGTTTTGTAGTCATGTATATAAGGAAAAACGTACTTTTGAATGTAAATTTTTCAGGAATGCTACAACTGGAGGATTGTATGAATAGCGACAAAAAAAGAAACCATTAAAAATAAAATATTGAACGAATAGAAGAAGGCCACTTTCAATTAAAATTACGCCATTTCAGTTTTGAAATGTTCGGAGCTTTTCCATTTGCAATATTATTAATATTTTGGAAATGTACCATAGAAAACAATTTTTACAAAGTAGAAATATGTATTATAATTTAAAATATTTTGTCTCGTATACCTCGTGATGTTAACCGACAATTCTAGAAAATTTAAATATTGCCAAATGTCTACTTATATTTTCATATCTCCTTGTAAATTATAGGAAGAGTGAAATAAAAAATAATTAAAAATCTCTTCTTTATTTTAACAATTCTGAAGAAGTGACGTGGTAACTAAATAAAAAAAAAAATAAGGACAATTTCCTGACCGTAGTAGAATTTTAAATTTCCTGGTTTATTCGGTCATATTGTTTTTATTTTCTATAATTTAGGTACAAGTACTACATATATTTCGGAACATTTTTCCATCTTCTGGTGCAGTCAAATTTTAATTAAACATTGGACGATTACAAATTGATTAAAATTTTTAAAATAACAGAAACTCCCTTTCTGTTTCACAGCGTGTATTAAAATTTGATTGCACCAGAAGATGGAACAATGTTCTGAAACATATGTAATGCTTGTACTTAAATTATAGAAAATAAAAACAATATGACCCAATAAACCAAAGACATTTGTATACATGTCGTAGCCAAATTGTAAAACCCGTCGTTTTATAAAATGTCTAGACATTTTACAAAAGGCGGCCAGATTGTCAAATTCTCGTTTAACATTCATTATTTTCTGATCTAGCTAGTTGGATTGTAAAATGCCTAGGTGTTTTATAAAATGACGGACAACACGCGGCCAGATTGTCAAAGGTTTAAAATTATATTCTGACATTCTGGCGGATGAAATGTTTAAGTCGTTTTATAAAATACGAATTTTACTTTAAAGTTAGGGCCATCAACAATTTTATTTATGGATTTAAAACATTTTATAACGAATATTTTACATATTTTTCTAATAAACAGAACTAATTAAACTGTAGAACAAATAAAACTGAAGAACAAATGAACATAAGATAAAATAACACTTGCTAAGCTTAAAAGATCTGACCTTATAATTTCTGCAACTGTTTTTTAATCAAAATACAATTTTTAAAACATGGCTTCTTAATATTACTTAAAAGTATATTTCTTTTTTTTAAACATGGACCGTAATGGAGAAATTTGAGGAAAAACGCAAAATTTGATTTTTTAACTATCTTTGTTGGCAGTGAAGTTATAAAATAATGTTTTAAATCATTTTTATCTGTAATTCATTTTTGGATTTAATGGGCCCCACTCAATATTTCTTTTATAGAAATATTATTTGCACTTTTCCTAAAATTTCTCAATTATATTTTAGAGAAATTATTTATATGGCCAAAATTATAGAGAATAGCATCACAAACAACTTTTATTGAAAGAATTTAATTTAATTGAAACAATTATAAGAGAAATACACCTTAAAGTAGAAAAAAGTGCTATTAAAAGTACTTACGGCCATATTTTAATAGGTAACCCAGCAAACCCGTATTTCTCAAGCACATTTTATTTATTAGAACATGGTCCATTGAAATGATAGCTACTGTGGCATTTCCCCGTGTCTTAAAACCAAGACATTTGTCTGTACAATTTAAACTTTACTAGGTTTTCACTGGCTTTCTCTAAACCCTTGTCCCCCAAATTAAAAACCCTTAGAAATAGCTTCTCTTGACATAGTACTGGTATTTTCTGAATCTAAGTTTGACGTTGAGTTAAATTGGTCCCTAGAAAACTGTCGATTTAAAGCCCATATTCAGTTCCTATCTAGTATACTCAACTTCGTACATCAAGAACAGATTTTAATGCAGCTTTAGGGGCAAGTCGATACCTGACACATTTTGAAAATGTTATAGAAACATGTTCTCCCACCTACAAATCTTTCTATTTTTTTGTGATTTGGACCATTTGGTCAGCTACACGTTATTAATCTAATTTGCACTGTGTTTTTATTAAATTACACTTCCCTTTAATATTATCGCTTACCTACTGCAAAATTATACATTGTTTTTTTTTATTTCCTGCATGTTCACCTATACAGTTGTTATCAGCGGTCTAAAATTGGCACTGTTTTACAAAACGACTGAAACTCTTTACCCGCCGGAATGTCAAACTGAGGATAATCTTAAATATTTGACAATCTGGCCGTGTGTTGACCGTCTTTTTATAAAACGCCTAGGCATTTTATAATTCGGCTAGCCAGATAGTAAAATAATGAAAGGTAAACGAAACTTTGACAATTTGGCCGCTATTTATAAAACGCCTAGGCAATTTATAAAACGACGGGATTTGTAATCTGGCTACGACATATATATATAAAAAAAAGAGTAGTACCGATTAAAATTTACTGCTAATAGAGAGTTATTAAAAGTTCTCTTGTACTTTAATAAAATTTCTATTATTTTGATATATGCTTATGCGTTTTCATTGCATATTTTACAGTCGTCTTTTAATAAAATACTGGCTTCCTTAATTTTAAAATACTGTAATTGTTATACAGAATTTTTAATTAAAAGTAGCTATTTGAATACTTCGATAATTCTCTAATAATTTTTTAAATTTTTGTAGTTGTCGATTTAAATTTTAAATAAATAGATACTTATAATCAAAATTCCTAATCTATAGTTTTTTAATTAATAAGCGGTTTTAATAATTAAAATGCAAATCAAACTATATACTTGCAATAAATTAATAATATTCAAAGGTTAAGTGCCTTATTAAATATAATTAAAAATAATCTTTAAATTTCAGATTTGAAACCTTTCTTTCTTATATTTTTAATAATATTTAATGTATAAATAACCGAATGAAAAATCTTAATATAAACTTGTATTAAATGGGTCGCTAATTTGTTATTAGTTACGATTAGTGTGCTTAATTTTTACTACCCTAAACTACGAGTAACATCGAGAAAATCCTTTGATTCATAAGTAAGCATCTGTTGTCTTACAAGTATTCAGTTTATGTATTATATTTATAAACATAAAGAGGTAACATGCCATTAAACGAGAGAGATAGAGCTATAGCCTCGACGGCCGCATTAGAAAGAGCGAGACGACCTACTAAATTGAGTGGGGATGGAGTTTGTGAAATAGCGTGATATAAATGAACCAGAGCACGAAACGTGCTTTACACTGTTGCCATTGCATATAAAATTATTGGAACATTATATTCCCCAATAACCGAAGGAGCGGAGAAATTTTATGTGTCAGTTTGAAACCAAAATTGTATCCTAGTTTATATTTAGGCATAAGAATTTGATCTAATTACCAAGAAGATACTAAAACAACTCCCTAGGAAATCGATAGTTAACTGACCTACCTTATTAATACCTTCTTTAATATTCTTCATATTATAGTACGTTTCTTAGATATGAAAAGAGGCCGAGGTAATAATGATACCTAAATCAGGCAATTTACTGGATGTAGTTTCATCTTATAGACAAATCTCTTTACTTCTTGTAATTTAAAAATAGTTTGAAAAAATTGCTATAAAAATTAAAACCTAGAACAAGAACAAATAAGTTCAACTAATTGACTACAGAGAGAACTATTCGACCATTGACCACCTAATTCGTATCATTTTATTCCTGAGGTAAAAAATATAATACCCAAAAGTAACTTTCATGTATTATTTTCAACTGATAATATTTGGCAACGTTGTAACTACTGTTTTTAATTATTCTATTGTCTGGTTATTAGCGAATAACAAACAATAAGATGATTGTGAGACGAATTTGTTTTTAATTGCCAAATTAAACGTAAATGTAGGGTTTCTTTGAGAACAATAATGATGATTGTTTTTAGGAGAATATGATAAAAAATTCTGATGAGTTGTAGCTTATTATATTACAGGTTTATGTAAAATAGGGTTAAACATTTTTATGGAAAGGTCATATTCTTAATCACTTAATAAAAGCATGAAGCAAAACTATTTCAGGGTGTGCAACTAAAACAGGATTTTTAAATTAGTTTTAAAATTTTCTAGTTGCTATGAAAATCGAGTTTTTAACAATTTTGTTGTAAATAAATCACGAAGAAAGAATCTGTTCTCCATGTTTTTGTTTTCGCTTTGAGGTCGAAACCAAATTTAAAAAGTGACGTTAAACATTTTTTAGCATTTTTCTCATTAGCGAAAAAAAATGGGCGAAAACGCGAATAGATCGGTAATCCTAAGTGCGTGCTCGCCCCGTGAATAATATTGTGGAAATGGAACGGTAAACCATAATTCACCTTTTCCGTAAAATACAATGCCAAAGGCATCTCGTGCCCTTTTAGACTCGTCTCCTCTTCGTTATCATCTCGGTTTTACTTTTCGTACCCCTCCTGTAAGCGTGGTAATTCATCAACATTATGTTAACGAAGGAATTAATCATAAGATCGTTTTGCTCCTGCTGCCGATATAATGGAGCAATCTTCTAAGAAATGGAAAGTAAGTTTCGTGTTTTAGATTTCGCAGGAAGTTTAAAACTCAAAAGAAAGTTACATCATTTCAATGATTTAATAAATAAATAAATAAATACATACAGAGTGGCCAGACGAATACGAAACAGAGCCATTATGAGGAACTGCGTCAACATTTGTAGGATATTATTAATTTTTGATCGAATTTAAATTTTCATTTTAACGCTCTACATCGGGATAAAAATTGTTCTGTATTGTAAAGTGTGGTACATCATGCGAAAGATAAAATTAATGCACCATGCAACAATACATAATATAATTGAATGAAACCGAACCTTAAATAATTAAAAAATCTTGTAGAGCTCTAATGTTAAGAAATATAAACTTTAATCACAATTAAATTATTAATATAATTCAAATTCATTGACATAATATTCTAGTTGGGAAACTCCCCAATAACTTACACTCGCGTATCGGGGACAACACTAATAATTTGTAGTGCGCATGTCGTACGCGTTTTATTTGTACATCGGTCTCCTTTTGACAGAGTAGATGAGCTGTGTCCAGGCCGTTGGTGTTTATGCCGGTCGGCGTAGCCAGGTATGGATTGAAATTTTATGGTGGCGGTGAAGCCGCCACCCTACGAGAAGCCGTTACTTCGTCTTCTTGTTGTCACGGCATTATTATTATTATTTGTTCATGTATGTGAAATTTGCTTCTAAGGTTTATAAAATACTACTGGTAGTCACGGCGTAAATGAAAACAAACAAGACGTATTCACACAAACATCTCCCACCACAGCAATTACAAATAATTAGTGTTGTCCCCGATACGCGATAACTTACCTTTCGATGTAGGATGGAGTACAACTGCATATATAACAATTTATCACAATTTATAACAATCACTTACAAATAAACAAAACACCTTAAAACGATACAAAAGAACTTCTCTATATGTCAGACAACCATGATGATATATCAAGAATCTACTCAAGAAAAATATTTTTTCAAGATTTTCTTTCTTGTTAAACCTTTTTATCGCACCCTATATTCACAAAATTTGAAGAAATAGTATTAAAACAACTAAATGTATGTTCTCACCAATTCTCACCAACACTAGTAACATTATCACGTCCAATCTGGAATGTACTCGAAAGCGCCTTCACCATAACCGTCACATATGTTTGGTCTTAAGGAATTTAATTATGTAAATCGGACGGGTTGAGCCTTAAAGGCCAAATAAGACAGAGGGACTTGGAGGATTAGAGCATGACTAAATAAAGAAATGGCTCGTATTACAATACCTACATAAACTAAATATAAATAGTTTTATTCATTGATATTTATTGTGATATTTGGGTTTATACAGTGGTGTAATGTTATATTTGGAATGGTATTCACATCAACATTAATATTTTGGTTTGTTTGATTAATAAAACAAGGTATAGATTATAATATCGATCCCGATATTTTTGTAGCCATATTCAGTTTATTTTTCATTGATTCATCGATATATCCTTCAGCTACAGCTGTGGATATTCATCCACCATGACGCTTTAATGCGGTTTTATCACCGCCTGCGACAACAAATATGGTCGCTGAAGATCTATGAAAGCTATGCCCTGAATAGTTTTCTGGGCTTGGTAGTTTACTATTTCTTTCCCCATTTGCGCAAATTTGTTTATACCGATTCTTTGTGAAGTACATTTGCCATTTTGAAAATAAAAAAAAATAAATTTGATATTACCAATGGAGGACAAAGCTTGATGTATTTTTTGCAATACTCATAAAAATTGTCTGTTTTTGTAAATTTCCGTGCAATGTTTGTTTTCGTATTTGGCACATTGACCAAGAATGCTGATCCCAGATCTTAAAAGAATTTATTTTTGAGATATTTCCATATTGCACTTGCAACAAAATAAATTTATTAATAATGCATTATTGTTTCCTTCTAAGTTCGTTTTTGATTAAGATAACATAATATTACGTAGTGTATTAATTAAATTACTAATAAAATTAGTACACTTTACCAAAGGTAATTATTTTTTATCCAACTACAGGGCGCTAAAATTAAAAGGAACGCAATGAACAGTCAATTACTGAATTCCCCATAAAATTACCTTTCCGACGATGTGTCATACTTGGTACTTTCCCTATTTACATTGTATTGGTTATATTGACGTAGGGTAGAGAAATGACATATGACAGTTGATGATATTATAGAAAGGTGTTCCCCTTAAAATAAAAATCGACCTCCTCTAGGCTTCCTTAAAAAAAAATCTACTTCATGATATTGTAAGATACGGCCCTTAATGAATATATATATAGATTCTATTTTGTTCGTCTAGCATAGTTTTATTTTTTGAATACCCTAATGTACTTAAACTCGTATATTAGTTTCATCTATCCCCCTATAGATGGAGATAAAGGTACTTATAATAATAATTATAACAATAATTCTAAAACAAAAACAAACAATTGATCTCAAAAAGTGTAAAATAGACTGACTAGCTGGCGCAAAATAAAAATAACAAGGTAAATAATAAACAATTACAAAGTTAACATTTTTATTATCAATATATACCGGGTGTTCAAATTAAAGTGCTGAAAATATGCATTTTAGAAAAAAAAAGTTTCAGACAAAAGTTTTATAGTTTTTTGGGGGAAACATTTTGGCTAAATTCATTTTTTTATAGCTGACCATAATATGGCTATATCGAGGTGGACTTTGTTTTTTAAATGGGAATCCCATTTTTTTACATATTCCTAAAGTACATAAAAAAATTAGAAACTTTTATTGGAAATATTTTTTTATTGGACTTTTCTTTTTGAGTAACAGCTACTTGAAAATTTTGCTGGGCGAAAAAAAAGTTGGCCATATTATGGTTAGCTATAAAAAACGATATTAGCCAAAAATTTTTCCCCACAAAACTATAAAACTTTCGTCTGAAACGTTTTTTTTATAAAAGGCGGTATTTAGTTGTAACACTTTAATTTGAACACACGGTATATATGAAACTATTACAATATATTTTGATTACATATCCTTTTTACGCGAAATAATAAAATTAAAATTATTGATTCACCTCGTCGACGCAACTTTCGTTCTTCCTATAAAGACCTATTTTCGAGTCGAACACGACGGCAATAAAAAAGGTATTATTCTAATTGGTGGTAAAGAGCTTTACGATACCCAATAAAATCTCAAAGCTCTCTTTGCTTGTGCTATGGAAGGTTGAAGAAGTTTAATTATGTATTATTACACAGATTTTCCATTATAATTCTTTTCCGCAAAAACCGACGACTTAAATTTACGATTCAATTTAAATGGGATACTTGAATATTACGGGAATGTAAATTTTTACTAGTCATAATCGCCGGGGCATGTTCCACCAATCAAAGTAATTTCGAGGAAATTAAATTAGAGTATTTGGAATTTTTATAGCAGTGGTTTATTATTTTTCGTACTACTAACTTTATTATTAGCTTTTTTGACGTCTGACAATGTCAAGTAAGTTTTACTTACAGCTCTTGGGAGACAAGAAATACTTCTTTATTCTCATCGTTTTTCGGATAAAATCAATTGAAAAGTAGGACAAAAACAACATTATTACTAAATTGTAATTTTAACCAAATAATATTTTCTTTGATATAAACTTTCATTAATAATTTTTTTTTTCGCAACTAGTGATATAATGAATTTTTGGTAAAGTAGATCATTTTGGCACTTGCTGCGATAATAAATGTCACTTTATGTGTCAAAATCAGAAAAAGTCATTTAAATATGAATATTTCATTATTCAGTCATGCTCTAACCCTACAAGTCCCTCTTTGTCTTATTTGGCCTTTGAGGCTCAACTTGTCCGATTATTATACATAATTAAACCCCTTAAGACCAAACCTATGGGACGACTATGGTGGAGACACTTTCGCAAACATTCCAGGGTCAACGAGATACTATTTCTAGAACGTGACAACGTTTCTGGTACATACTGGCAATTTTGGTGGGGGAGCATTCTAGATCACCAATTTGTATATAAATTGGTGGAGGAGAGCCATCTAAATCAGTAGTTATATGGACAGTGAAGATAAAATGTAATTAGTAGATAGACAGTGGTGAATATAAATAGTGATCAGTTTAAAGACATTCGAAGTACATATAAATTAAAATAGTATTGTTTAAAATAAATAAGTGTTTAAATAAATTATTAATAAATAAACTGTTGTTTGAAAATAAACAAACATCACATTGGTGTCAGAAGTGGGATAGTGTAAATAAATAGTGGACAATAATGGCTAAAAGACTGTGTGATTTAAAAGTGGCCGAATTGCGTCGAGAATTAGAAGATCGTGATCTGGAGACGACAGGGAAGAAAGCAGAACTGGCAGAGAGGCTTAAAGAAGCACTAGAAAATGAAGGTTTTGATTCGGAAACGTTTCTATTTTCGGATGATGCGTCTGCTATAATTTCTTCAATTTCTTCAGACATTTCTTCCTTAGAAAGTAAAGTTTCTTCTGACATTTCTTCATTAGAAACTAAAGTTTCTTCCGACATTTCTTCTTTAGAAAGTAAAGTTTCGTCCGATATTTCTTCTTTAGAAGAAAAAGTGTCTTCTGATGTTTCTTCCGTGAAAAACGAAATCTCTTCTTTAGAAACTAAAGTTTCTTCTGATATCTCCTCTTTAAAAGATGAAATTTCTTCCGACTGTCTTCTATGGAAAATAAATTTTCGTCTAATATTTCTTCCTTAGAAGAAAGGGTGTCTTCCGAAATGTCTTCTTTAAAAATCGAAATCTCTGCTGATGTGGAAAACAAGATGTCTTCTGTAGAGAAGACAATAAGAGAGATGGAAAAGAAGATAGAAGAACTCAAACATACAGAACCGGCCAAGGACGGTGAAATAAAGTGTCATGAGGTGGAGTCAAAGTTGAAATTGGAAGGAGCTGTAAACTCTCCTCGTGTTAAGGCCCCAACTTTCGACGGAAAGATGTCATGGACGAACTACCTTAAGCAGTTCGAAACAGCTGCCAGAGCAAACGAGTGGTCTGAACGAGAGAAGGCAATAAATTTGACCATCGCCCTTCGAGGAGACGCTTTGGATGTCCTTCAGACTATACCCGTGGAAGAGATAGATGATTTTGAACAACTGAAAAAGAGACTCAACATGCGATATGGCCACGAACACTTGGAGCAGGTTTACAAATTACAGTTGAAGAATCGCAAACAGAAACATGGTGAGAGCCTTCAAGAATTTGAATTAGATATTGCGAAGATGGTGCGATTTGCCGTCAGCTCCAGAAAACATGATGGAATGTTTGGCAGTTCAAACTTTTGTTGATGGACTTCGTGACCACGAGATGCAAAGAACACTTCGTCTAGCTCGTCACAAAATATTGGTCGATGTCTTGTCCGCTGCTCTTGAATATGAAGCGGCTACGCTGGCTTCTGATGGATACAGTGAAGTAAGGACTGTAAAAGAAGAAGAACAGGGATATAAATTGGACCAATTGTTTCACATGGTAAAAAGCCTTATTGAGAAGCAACCGAAGACTATTAGGTGCTGGAATTGCGGTGAAATGGGAAACGTAAGCAGTTTGCGCAAACGTCCAAAGAACACTACGAATCGAAAAACCGTGCCGGTGGCTGTACAGGAAGGAACGGTGTTACCTGAAAGTAGTGAAACCATACGAGTAAGGCGGATGCAAGGAACTGTAGAGAAGGCAACGCCTATCATGGCGGAACCTTCGAACCGCAATAAAGGTGTTGGTCAAGGAACTCTGATTGGAAAGGAGTTGGCCACATCTGTTCAAGAAGTTACAGTACGAAGAACGTCGGTTGTCAGCGATGAGTGGACCCCTGTCAAACTTAGGGAAGACCAGAGAATGATCCCGTCTTAAAGAAGATACGAGAATGGAAAGAGAAAAATCGTCGACCTACTTGGCAAGAAGTATCGAAATTCTCTCCAGTAGTTAAATCATATTGGGCTCAGTGGGACTCCTTTATCCTGGAAGATGGCTTATTAAAGCGAGTACTTGAAAATGATGATGGTTCCGAGAACAGAAGACGGTCATTCCAAGAAGTAGAGTAGCTGAAATACTTGGTCAATTACACGGCAGTCCATCAGGAGGACATCTCGGTGTTAGGAAAACCCTTCAGAGAGTTCGGGAAAGGTTTTACTGGATGAACAGTTCCGATGATGTAAAGGACTGGTATAAGAAATGTACCACCTGTGCTATGAGTAATGGATCTCAACGAAAAAGGAAGGCTCCCATGAAGCAATATAACGTTGGTAGCCCATTTGACAGGATCGCCTTAGATATTGCTGGACCATTCCCCTCGACCGAGGATGGTAATAAATACATTTTGGTGGTTGTGGACTATTTTACAAAGTGGGTGAAAGTCTATGCCATTCCAAATCAAGAGGCCGCAACTGTTGCAGATGTATTGATAAAAGAGTTTATCTGTCGATTTGGAGTGCCCTTGGAGATCCACAGTGACCAAGGCAGAAATTTTGAAAGTCAACTTTTCCGTGGAATCTGTGACAGACTAGGCATGAAGAAGACCAGAACCACAGCATTGCACCCACAATCCGATGGAATGGTAGAGCGAATGAATAAGACCATTGGCAAATATCTGTCAAAAGTGGTTTCAAACCATCAGAGAGATTGGGATCAGTATCTTTCACTCTTTGCAATGGCTTATAGATCCGCTGTCAATGAATCAACAGGCCAAACACCAGCAAAGGTCTTGTTTGGGCGTGAGATGAGACTACCATGCGACCTCGAGTTTGGATGCCGACCTTGAGAAGATGTAGCTGGTGAAGATTATGTGATCCAGTTACGAAGAAGAATGGACGACATGCATGAATTAGTTCGCTCGCATCTCCAAATCGCCAGCGACAGGATGAAGAAACGGTACGATACTCAAGCTACGGAGGGATGTTTCAAGGAAGGCGAAAAAGTCAGGCTCCATAACACAAAAAGACAAAAGGGTTATTCTCCAAAGCTTCAAAGGTCTTGGGAAGGTCCGTACCTCATTAAGAATAAAATAAATGATGTAATTTACCGTATAAGTAAGATTCCAAACGGTAAACCAAAGGTAGTGCACCAAAACAGGCTGGCGCCATTTGAGGGTAACCATGAAGAAGTAAACCAACTTCAAGAAACACCAGACCTTGTCTTTGAAGAATTTATGGGTGCATATGGAGGTACTGGAAAAGCCAGATATGGTGTTACGTCCGAGCAACAACAAGATCTGCTCTCGCTTCCGAAAGACTACTCGCTGGTCCATATTACTTCCGCCAGCATACGCGCGAGGACTGGCATATGTGTTCCGTAAGAAGTTTGGTCGACTGGTAGAACTTCAATGTCAGTTACCAGCCCCTGGAAAATCCTTGAAACTTCAAGACGGGTCGCGTTATCTTTTCTATTTAATAAACGAAGAACACTTTCCAAGATCGATCCACCTATCAGGATGTATGGGAAGCATTACTTATTCTAAGGGAACACGTGCGGGAGTCCAATGTACAGAAACTAGCCATGCCAAAGATAGAAGGAAATCAAGTGGATTGGAGGATCATTAGGAACATGGTGGAAGTCATCTTTCAAGATACCGGAGTTCAGATACTGGTCTGCAGCCATTCGCCCAGTGCCCAGGTTACAGCGAAGACCGTCCCTTGTTACTTCCATGCAACTGGAAATTGTAAAAGAGGATTCAGTTGCAAATACAACCATTCCAGTTTAGTTTCGTAAGAGTTCCAGGAGGAACTATCTCTTAAGGAGGGGGCAATGTTATGTGAGCCATTTCATTATTCAGTCATGCTCTAACCCTACAAGTCCCTCTCTGTCTTATTTGGCCTTTGAGGCTCATCTTGTCCGATTATTATACATAATTAAACCTATGGGACGACTATGGTGGAGACACTTTCGCGAACATTCCAGGGTCAACGAGATACTATTTCTAGAACGTGATAACGTTTCTGGTACATACTGGCAATTTTGGTGGGAGAGCATTCTAGATCACCAATTTGTATATAAATTGGTTAAGGAGAGCCATCTAAATCAGTAGTTATATGGACAGTGAAGATAAATAGTAATTAGTAGATAGACAGTGGTGAATATAAATAGTGATCAGTTTAAAGACATTCGAAGTATATATAAATTAAAATAGTATTGTTTAAAATAAATAAGTGTTTAAATAAATTATTAATAAATAAACTGTTGTTTGAAAATAAACAAACATCACAATAATAAGGAGATACATTCCAATTCACCAACTATAAATAATACAAATAAGGAATGATAAAATATTTTTTCTACGCCCATGTCAGTAAACGTTAAAAATCGCACTTTCAATATTCCTTGTAAATTACATTTAACAATAACATGCGCGTAATGAGATCTCATAACATACACGTGCGTTTTGATAAGAAAACTTAAATTTCTTAGTTTAATCAAATTGCAATCAAATTTTTATCTACGTAAAACTTTATTTGGTCTATTTACATAAATTTAGTCAATTGAAAAACAAAAACTTTTAGCATTAGCGAGATACATTTTGGATTAAAAAAATGATGTCTCTAAATGTCGGCAACACATAATACAATTTTTCATAAAAAAATCCGCGTTTTCTTAGCATGTTATGGAAATAAACCTCTTGCCATTGTCAATTTTTGTAACAAAATATTATTGTATTCGAACATTTTCTGAACTTTACCTACGAATATGCCTGTTAGTAATGAAAGTGATGTTTTAGTAACTACTAATTTAACTTAAAGTTTAATGTGAGAATATTTGCCAATAAAAGATTGCTTAAGGTCTACTATTTTAATTTAAGTTTAATGTAAGAACATTGTCCAATAATTGCCCAAAAGAAAATAAATACCTAAAATTAAGAACGAAGTGTATTAGGTGTATAAAGTGTTGCCAGGTCGATGGCAGAACTTACTTGTTACCAAGCAGGTATGCGATTTTATTCAGCGATGTGTCTAGAATCTTATTGCTCACTTAACCTTTCGGTTTAGGAAATAGAGATATTTAAACTTCATAAGCTTGTAACTTATAAGATTTCAAGAAAACCTATTTTTACATTTGTAATTGTATGAAGCCCTATGCCATCTGTAATACATTATTAATTTTTAAAAAAAGATTCATAGTGTCAGTACATATCTTTTTAGGATGTATTCCTGGGAAGATATCGTTAAAAACCGCAATGGTTCACGGTTTTATCCTTGAGGTATACTCACAAGATTTTTAAATTCCAGAAACATTTTATTAATTTGCTCTATCAAATGCTTTATTATAAAGTTAGCATCGACTTTCCGTGAATAATACCGAGATTTTTTGTATGTATCGTAAATATTTTTTATGTTTTTTTAGCTTTAAGTAATTTATGAAAATCGCTTTATTAACTTATCTTTAAACTTGAAGTTACTCGTTTACAAGTTTTTTCCAATTGGACAAACATTTTTTGTAATTTTATTCGAGAAAACTGGCCATATTATTCGTTATGTCCATATTACACATATGATAATAATCTAAATGATTTATTTAATAAATATAACTGTTTTATTTCTTAATTTAATAACAAATAATCCAATTTATCTTTTTTTATCATTTACTTACCGTTTTCTACCACTCTATCACACTAATAATCTCTTATATAAGTAATGTCTAAGGCAGTGGTTCTCAAACTTTTTTGGCGACATATTTAATGGAGCCCTAACATAATAATTTTTTTTTTACTTTGCTTGTAACCCCGGGACATTTCTAAAAGGTCGTCAAGCAAAATCAGATCTTTTCTTAGTCGTAATGGTGTTTTTTGTATTATGACTATTATTTTCGAGGAGCCCCTCAGAGGCTTTGCGGAGGCCCATTGCTCCGCGGAGCACACTGGTCTAAGGCATCAGTTTTTTATACTAATGGATCACCCTTTATATTAAATTAGTCGAAACAATCTTATAGAATCGAGTCCAAGAATCGTCATAAATTGTTTTGAATGTATCTTTTTAAAACTGACCAATATAGCTGTCAATCCTCACTCCAAAAGAACGATATAGAAACACAATACTACTGAATAAAGAAACAAAATAATACGTCGACGACTGCGGGCCGTAATATCCTATCCTTGCTGACGAAAGGGCATGGTTAAATAATTTACTATCTTTATTGATCTTACGTCCAAATATAATTAATCGTCTCATCTTTAGTTTGCTTGGTGCGTCCGTTAACGTACACCGAAAAAAAATTCTTACCGTGGCAGTAAGAAAAAGTTAATTAAATATGCCTCAGCTAGAAGATTTTACCGTGACAGTAATACAAGATTTGCTAATATTTGGATTACTAAGAATTTATTCGACTGCGGCAGTAAAACTATGTTACAGCTCTGGTCAAATATTATTACAGAGGTAGTAATTTTTTCTTACGGCTACAGTAAAATTGTATAACTACCACCAATATCTAGGATTACCATACGTAACATCTAGTTGTAATGCTGCAGTAATACTGTCTTACTGCTTTGGTAAATCTGCTCTAGTGCTGCAGTAATAATTTCTTACCACTCTAGTAAAACGGTTTCACTGTTAGAGTAATAATATCTAACCACTCTAGCAAAACTGCTGTACTGTAACAGTAATATTATCTTACTACTACAGTAAAACGGTATTACTGTTACAGTAATAATGTCTTACCAATTTAGTAAAACTGTTTCACTGCTACAGGTATAATATTTTGCCACTATAGTAAAATTGTTGTACAGTTACAGTAATAATAGGTTACTACTACAGTAAAACGGGTTTACTGTTACAGTAATAACGTCTTACTATCATGGTAAAAATGTTTTACCAAAATATATTTATATTAAAGGCTGAAATAGGTTTAACAAAGGTAAATATTTTTCTCATGAACTCGAAAAATAAACTCTTTTATCTTTCGCTTCAAAGAAAAATATTTACACAAAATTAAATCAATTTCAGCTAAATAAATCGATTTGCTTAATTTTTTCCTCTGGAAAATCTTCGGTCAATTTTTCATAAAAGGATTGACAAAATAAAAAAAAAAAGAAAAATTGTTTATTTTGAAATCAGCATAGCACAGCAGAGCTAAAATGTGTTTATAATTTTTATAAGGTACAAAAAAAAACATTTATTTTTAATCCAAAGCTGCAGGAACGGAAGTTTACTCGAAAACCATTCGAGATATAAATGTCAAATTTGGATAATAAAACAATATCAATTTTACCATGGTAATGCAAAATTCCTCGAATTTTTTCCTAAAATAAGATGCCTTATGCTTTCTTCATCTAATAATTGAAAGGAATTATCATCAATGCCCTCATCTAAAAATAAAAATTAAATTTGTGTGGAACGACAATTCAAGTTTAATGAAACGTAGTATTTGCAACTGAAAGTGAACTTGTTTATTGTCACTTAAGTGTTTTGATCAACAATCTACAATATTTTTATATTTAAGGTTTTTTTTTATGATTTTTATCACTATATAAAGCATAACCAGGTTGTTCAAGATATATTTTTTAAGTAATCTCAAATAGCAATAGGTTTTAGGAGTTTTAGGTTGTTTTTATGAGCTTTCCCGCTCAAATTTCGCGATCGCAGTAGAAAGTTAGAGACTAGAGTAGAAATGAAACGCTCGAAAATGATATGGATCGATACGATTGGTATCGCTATCGCTATGTCTCATTGAACACAGCTTTCTTTTAAATCTAACAAATTTATTGCTCTGTGAATCTTAACCAAACATTTTTAATAAATTTTAATCTAAAAACTTTCTCTTGGAAATATTACATTTTTGATACTGCGAATATGCTCCGGTGCAGTTAAAACATTTCTAGACCGTATAGCTCATCCTCAATTCGAAATAAAAGCATTCATGCATTATGCATTTCCCGCCTTTTTTTACTAATGTATAAATAAAAATGGATACAGGTACTATATTTAGATAAGTATATTATTTCGAATTACTTACCAACGAAACTATGAACTAGGTCCGAAAACTCCCACTCCGTTAACAATGCACAATATTCCATATTCAATATTATTCCATTTATACCCCCAGATAGAAATTACGCAGCACTTCACACTTCTTCATGCACGCTATGACCTAAGCACACGATGCGACGATTGAACGTGTTGACTAGACATGGGTAACGCAGCGCTGCGTTGCGTTATTGCGTTAACGCAGTTGTATGCGTTACGAGCGTTGATACACCAGTTGTTACTGTATCAGCGCAACGCAATTTTCGATACTGAGTCGAAACGATCGCGAGTTGTTGGTGCGCCATGCGCCAGGCACTGATTCCGTTTTCCGTGACGAGTTGAGAATTTTAATTTACGTAATTGATGCAACTCGTAATGCAGATTACCCAAAATCTTTCAAGTAATTATGTTCTTTGCAACATGTCACATCATTTGTAGGATTGTAGGTCGAATTTTATGAATTTTAATCTTGTACACTGTCAATTTTTAGTTATTTTCAATTTGATTGGCTACTAGTATACAAAATTTATATCCTTTTTATATAAATTGGAATTTTTGTATTTTTTGTAAAATCCGAACACAATGAAATAAAAAAATGAGTGCATTACACTGTTATATTTTCGTTTATTTTTAAACATATAATAAAAAAAATTTAGTTAAATTCCCAATTGCGTTATTGCCTTGAACAAATGACAGCCCGCGCTGTATAACACCGGTATCATGCGATACACAGAGGTGCATCGACTTCATTCGGCGCAGGCAGTGGTGTGACGCAATAACGCAATTGCGTTAACGCAATGAGTTGGCGCAATAGAGTGCGCCGTAGTTAGTGTATCAACGCAAAGAATTTTAGTGCGTTACCCATGTCTAGTGTTGACTGCTTCTGTGATTATCGTCGACTCAAGTCAACGCATGGAAAAAAGGATATGATCGAAGCTCTTCGTCTTTAATCGTAACGGTTCGGTACATTTGTTGTTAACCTGTCTTACCGTGGTTGTTAGAAAAATATTACTATTTTGCAGATTCAGTATGCTAGTTTTACGGTGGTAGTTATAAAAATGTTACTAGTCAAGGTCTAACTGCGGTAGTAATACAAATTACTGATTCAGTAAGAAAGGTTTACTATGATGGTAATACGAATAATAGTAATTCTATTTCTAACTGGAGTAGTAAAAAAATATTACTGCCACGGTAAGAATTTGGACTGTAAAACTTAGTTTACAGTCCTAGTAACACATCTAACAGTTGTTGTTAGACAATCTAACAGTAGCAGTAAAAAGTTTTACAGCCATAGTAAACTTTTTAGTAGTAACACTTTCTTACTGAAGCGTTTTCCTCAGTGTACGTATATGAATGTATAGTTCGATATTTCGGAATATCTACTTGTGTATTAAGAAAAGAAGGTGTTACTTTGCTTGAGATAAAAAGTATCGTAAGCGGGAAATAGCTTTCTGCTTGAAATACACACAAGATTTACTGTAGGGTAAATTTATGACAGATCCAGGAAAACCGGAAAAAAGTCAACTCTTCTTTTAGATTTGGATAATGGTCGTAAAAAAAATGTATTTTAGTTTATCATCATGGCACAATTGGATTCTTCATTTAAAAATAAGATACATATTTATAATTTTTGACATTGCTTTGTAGAGAATGAACGGAGACAGTATGAATTTAAAAATAATAATAAATAATATAGCACAATACAAATTGAATTAACGTTCATTTTAACTCCGATTAATAATATTTTATAGAAGTTGATAATGGAAAATTCCATTATCTAATAATTTAATATTTTCCCATATTAAATCAAATAACAATAACAAAATTGCAAATTTAAATTCAATAAATTACTATATTGCTTTGACTATAATGTATATAATCATGACGCATAACTATTAGTTTTCAAAACCGTAATTTTAATGGCGAATATAACGGATGTCCCATAATTTTTTAGAGGGCATTACTTTCAAACAGATGAAAATATTTTATTTAAATTTGGTTGATCAAATTGGAGTGGTACTAAATTCAATATGGCCGCTAGAAGAGGGCTTTTTGAAATTTAACTTTCTACCAGCTGGGAAAAAATATAATGAAGAAAATAAAAAAAAATGGTTTATTTTGACTAGTCTATCATATATGATTGTTTTATGATGTAAAACTAGTCGGTCATATATGATTGTTTTATATTTGAAACTATCAAATATTTTGCCAATTTATATTTTTATTTAATTGTACAGGGTGTCTGATTAAGGCTGTATCTCAGAAACTATTGATCCTTCGAAAAAAAAAAAAAAATTTTGTAACAAAAACGGTGAAGAGAAAATGCTGGAAATTATTTTGAACTTTCTATTTTAACCGTTAGAGGGCGTAATTCGCTATGGTAATTCAAAAAAATCACTTTTCCCCTATAAATGTCCAATAATAGTATGATAATAATAATCGAACGGTAATTTTGATTAAATTTTACAAAAGTTTTATTCAACACTTTTTGCTCTATTCAATAAAATAACAGGTAGGGGCGATTAGGAACCTTAATTTAATAAATGTATTATAACTACGGTGTCGTTTATCAGATTTTAAAAAACTTTGTATCGATTAAAAGCAAATTGACTGTTTAGTAAAATATTTCAAAATAGTTCTGATTCAGTTGTTTAAAAGAGCACTAGGTGGCGTTGTATAAGCAGTAACCATTTTTTTGAAGTTTTCTTGAAAAATTTAAATGGAATGTTATAATTTTTATACGTTATTTAGAAAGAGAATTAAATTCTGACAAGAAACAAAAGAAACCGCGTCATTTTATCTTTTTCCTAACCGAATATAAGCAAAAGTCTATTAAGGGTGAAGAGTCCACTTAAATATTAATAAATAATAATATTATTGATATATTAATCAAGTTGGCTTTGAAATGTCAGTAAGCTTAAATGTCAAATTAATATATTTTAATAAGTTAAAAGACATCATGCCTTACAGTAATTCCGAAGCTTATGACATGTTAAAAGTATATTATGAATGTTTTGAGAACGCCCCGATTGCATCCAGAGAATATGCGTTGATATATCCTCGGCGAATTTTACAAACAAGAGAAACATTTAAAAATCTGGCGATTCGTTTAAAAGAAACTGGCTGTGTTCAACCTAAAAAAGCTATTCAACGACGTAGAAGAAGCAGAACGGAAATTAACGAAATAAATATATTAGCATACGTTGCTGCAAATCCATATATAAGTATACGGAAAATTGCTTCCGACTTAGGACTTACTAGGTACTGCGTTTGTTCTATTTTAAAACAAAATCGTCTCCATCCATACCATGTAGCCCTTCATCAAGGTCTGAAATTAACAGATTATGATAAAAGACTGGATGATTGTAATTGGCTTAAGAATATGCTTAATGAGGATCCACAATTTTTATCACATATAATGTGGTCCGACGAATCTACATTTTCCAGTAATGGATCTGTAAACAGGCATACTGGTCTGACCACAATCCTCATTGGATGCGAGAAGTTTTTAATCAAGGTCGGTGGTCAGTAAATGTGTGGTGTGGAATTTTAGACGGTAAAATTATAGGTCCTATTATTATTAATGAAAATTTAAATGGTGAGCGATATTTAAGATTACTGAGAGACGAATTGCCTATTTTATTAGAAAATATTTCACTAGAGGTACGCCGTAATATGTGGATACAGCAGGATGGCTGCCCAGCACATTATACAAATAATGTAAAAGACTTTTTAAATCAACATTTTCGGAATAGGTGGATTGGAAGAGGTAGTCTATTTCCATGGCCACCAAGATCTCCCGACCTCACCGTATTAGATTTTTATTTGTGGGGTCGACTTAAAGATTTAGTTTACCAAACTCAGCCTGTAAGTAGAGAAGATCTAATTCAACGAATACAAACTGAAATTGATCATATTCCTAGGGCTGAAATAGAAGCTGCTGTCAATTCAACTAGACAGAGACTTGATATTTGCATTGAAAAAGATGGAAAACAATTCGAGCACTACCTCTAATTCTTGTATTGCATTCTCTATTTTGTTCTGTGTTTAGTTACTTGTTTTGTTGTATTTTATTAATATATTCAATTTTTATTTCGTAATTAGGTTTATTAAACTTACACTAAAGAGTTAATTTAAATCCAATTTTAATATTTTTTGTCTTAATCGCTTTACAGTTAAGCTATCGAAAAATTACTGACGTTTCAAAGCCAACTAGATTAAAATATCAATGATTTTATTTATTAATATTTAAGTGGACTATTCACCATTAATAGACTTTTGCTTATATTCGGTTAGGAAAAAGATAATAAGACGCGGTTTTTTTTGTTTCTTGTCAGAATTTAATTCTCTTTCTAAATAACGTATAAAAATTATAACATTCCATTTAAATTTTTCAAGAAAACTTCAAAAAAATGGTTACTGCTTAAACAACGCCACCTAGTGCTCTTTTAAACAACTGAATCAGAACTATTTTGAAATATTTTACTAAACAATCAATTTTCTTTTAATCGATATAAAGTTTTTCAAAATCTGATAAACGACACCGTAGTTATAATACATTTATTAAATTAAGGTTCCCAATCGCCCCTACCTGTTATTTTATTGAATAGAGCAAAAAGTGTTGAATAAAACTTTTGTAAAATTTAATCAAAATTACCGTTCGATTATTATTATTATTATCATACTATTATTAGACATTTATAGGGGAAAAATTGATTTTTTTGAATTACCATAGCGAATTACGCTCTCTAACGGTTAAAATAGAAAGTTCAAAATAATTTCCAGCATTTTCTCTTGACCGTTTTTGTTATAATTTTTTTTTTTTTTTTTTCGAAGCCGTAAGATCAATAGTTTCTGAGATACAGCCGCTACGAGTCCTTAATCAGACACCCTGTACTTCATTATATTTTTATATTAAATCAAACTTAAAATAAAATTATGCAGCTTATTTAATTTTTTTATTACAGTAATTTAATTTTAATTTTAAAATGGAAATGCTCAGACAAATATACATTTATACCATTGTTATGGTTTGGAATTTGTATAAAGTAATTTGAAGTTTTGTTTAGAATTTAATAATAATTAACAAGATGTCATTTAAATTTAATCTATAGATAGATTAGCACTTAATTCCTCGTTAACTGGGTTCAAGACGATCCGATTTTTAGTCATATTGTCCCTTTTTCTCGGTAAATACATATATTCAATGTTACTTTCATTTTAAAATTAGATAACCTATAAATTGTAATAATGTAACAAGTGATATATCTTTTCTAATATAACGAATTTATGATGTGACCCTGTAATCTTATGCTGCAGGACGAATTTCCATGTGGGAAATAATTCGGAAAAGTATTGTTTAGTTGTTTCAATATTAAGATCTGGATTTTTGTTCCAAATTTTAGAAATCGGGTAAATAGATAGGGTACTTACAATGTATGGTTGTAGTAATATTCCTTCAATTCTCATCGTAAATAATTTTAGTTGTCACACTTTTAAATATTATTTATAATCGTAGTTACACATTGTTTCATATTTGTTCTTTGTAAACAAACACATTTAATTCGAATGTACTATTTTGGATATCTACTGACGAGCGTTGTCACTTGTCACAGCGTTGTGAGCGACTAGACATTCTTCTAAGCAAGTTTTTGCATTACTACAGAAACGTATCTTTTGTTTTCAACAACAAGATGCTTTGTTTAATGGGCCGACAAGGATGGATAGAAAATCTTATTTAGGACGTATATCTGTGAATAATTTGGCGCGGAAGGTAGTGCCAATTTGAATTCAAACTTTTAGATTGCGAGTTTTTTTGAAATGGGTTTTATTAAGTTCGAATTTTCGAATTATAATTAATGGTTGGTACCATTGTTTTAAGCCATCTTGATTTTGGGAGAAGGAAGACATACGATATTTCTTCGAGGAAAGTCAAGAAGAGAAGTGTGACTTTGTTCGAGTTAAATAATTTTGCTTATGTTGTGGTTTACCGTCTATACGGGATTTGAATTTGCACAAACGATTCTTTTATTTCAAGTGTTATATTGTCTAAACTTATTCTAGGGGTTTTGTCGTATTTTGTTTCCTGTTTTGTTCCTAAAATCTTAACTGTACATCTATGGCTACATTCTATGGTCCTAGTTTTGGTTTTACGATACTTTCGTCCTATTTGGATTATACCGGTTAGAACCGGCACGAGAACGACTCGATCTTCCCTATCTTACAGCTAGAAATCGGCCTACTAGCACTACACCCAGGTCAACAGCTAAGTACAAATACCCTCGCGATAGCTTATTTTTTATTTACGATTCTCACTACCATTTTTAATATAAATTTATTGACATTTGTGTGGTTATATGAACATTTTTGATATAGTTAATTGTTATTTTCTTTTATATTGATGTAACAAAACTCGCTTGTGCCGTAGTTTGGCTGAAACCCAAACCACTAGTACACCTTTGAATTTAAATGTTTATTTTTTAAATTGTGCGACGTGTATGATCATCAACTGTTTAGTTTGATATTATACGAAACGTACTACTGATTGAATTGGTTGTTTAATTTTCCGCGTTTTATAGACGTTTAAATCTTGCTGTCAGATCGGCCTTAAGCCTTTAGTAAAATTCGGTGGCGCCCAGCATATAACCCACACATATATATGACTCAGGAAGTAACCACTATTTTAACCCACCCCCTGAGCATAAAACTGAACAATATCAGCAGTGGCATATTATTTATTTCCTTCCGGGCATAACAACGTCTTTAGTCTAGGCTGACTGATTAATTGGTTTGGTAAACGTTTTAATTAATTAAATATTTAAAAAACAAACCTATTAAAATTGTTTTCTGTACCACAATTAACATGTAGTGTTCAAGACCTTTATAAGAGTTTTGTGACTTAGAGTGGCAAATAAATAAGTTTAATAAAATTTGATAATTTAATAAAAGTTGAAGCATTGTCTTTTTGGTGAATTTGAGTGTAGAAAAAATTTGCTATATGGTTATTGAGCTCACTAGTTAGGTTGGAGAGCATTTCTTCATCAGATACTTTTTTTTGTGGACCACTTGTAGTTTTTCAAATTCTTATTCATCCTCTGAGTATTGTGATAGCTGAATCTAGCTTACGAGCTTAAACTTACAAACATGTTTGGACCCTTGATGATTTTTCCTTTTTGATGTCATTATCATTGAATCAATTTCTAATGTTGATGGCTAAGGCTCACAGATGTCAGCAATACAGAGGGTATTTTCTTTGCCATAAGAATGATCATTAAAAACTGAAAACAAAAAAAAAATAAATTAAACCAATCTTATTTTAACACTGAACTAAATACTAGCTTGTAAATATTACCATTGGCGCAAAACAGTATTAAGAAATTTTTGATTATCCTTAAAATGACTACTACTTATTCAGTATGATGTATAAATTGCATCACTAACAATATCTGTGAGTGCTTTATTGTTTGTTGCTGAAACCCATTTCCCCATCTTTGTGAGAAACTATTTAAATGTTATTTTTAAGGGGAGGATAACAGGATATCGCTCTTTTAGATCACAGAGGCATGTGTGTCAATTATTGAAGAAACACGACTGTTAGGCAAGCAACTGAAAATATACTTTTTTTTTTCTGTAAGTTAATTGAGAAAACTTGGGACATTTGGTATATCAATTTTTAGTATAAAATAATGTAAAATCGAGAAAAGTCTAAAACAATAAATACTTATAATACATATTATACCTTGTGGAACAGCCAAATGGAATAAATTCGGTAATAAATAAATGGGGACTTGTTCGGAAAAACGCTACGGACACGTCGATTGGTATTTTCAGTTGCGCATTTTTGTTAACAAAAACTTTAATACGGGGTATGTCTAGTAACAGTTGCCAATACCAACTTTCTTATTTCAAATGCAACAACCTGTATATTTTTCGATTTTTGAATTCTAGACATATTTTATTACTATGTCCTATACCTAATTGCTTCGGAAATATTAAATCCTAGCTGACTTAAGAAGACGAATAACGCTTGCGATTAGATCAATCACTCCTGGGGGTTAATTTTTGAATCATTCGCCACCCTGACGTATGCGAAAACGTATACTTTTACCTAAACTGTATTTTTGACTCGATTCGTTTTCGCATGCGAAATTGACGTCACTTGCGAATAGGCATTTAATAGGTTTTGCAATGACATAACGTTTATTCATCTCGGTAAAGCAGTTTCATACTAGGTTTCTATTGGCAAATCATCGAATTTTGCTGAAATAATCTACAACTCTTCGTTAGGTTGATCTGTTCGCAAAATATTTATCGAAGAGCATTCAAAAATATACTTTCCTTGACATATGCGATAAATGTCATATGCCAATTGACGCATACTACTTTTAGCGAATGGTTTTAAAAATTAACCCCCTAGATGTTGAGTAACGTTAAAATATTAGGATGTTGCCAAGAGGTTCGCGGTGAGCATTTTGAACATCTCCTACATTGAGATGTTTTTCTGTTACATTATCAAGGAATAACATTATTAGTTGAGTATTGTAACGAATTTCTGTAATCAAATTATTTTATTTTATTAATGTTACTTTTTGCAATAAATCGGATAACATTTAATATTCCCGAAACAGGTATTGGACATAAAATATGTCTAGAATTTTCTAAAGAATCCAAAAATTGCATGTTGCATTTAAAATAATAAAGTTGGTATTGGCCACTGTTACATGACACACCTTGTATAAAAAGTGTTTGTTAAAAAAAATTCGCAATCAAAAATACCACTCAACGTGTCCGAGCGTTTTTTTCGAACACGCACCCATTTATTTATTACCGAATTTATTCCATTTGGCTGTTCCACAGTGTATTATTAAAAATATTTTAAATATACTGCATACTGCATATATCGCTCTTGATTTAAAAATATAGTAATAATTCAAAAATAAAAACTGTGTATTTTGAAAGACTTTAAAATGAGTTCATTACCATAATCTGTTTATAAATGAAGATAAAGCGAACCTCACTGAGCACTGTGCAGAGTTGTAGGTACTTCATATAATGAGCAAAAATAATTTCTTTAAAAAGGAAATACACTTAATGATTTAATTTAATCCCTAGTCATTTTCATAAATATTTAACTACATTCTTAATGACTTTCGTAATTACATTTCTAATACAATTATGAATTCTAATGACAGTAATAAATTTAATTATATATATTTCCCTACCCTGACCGACATAACACTAGTCCGAAGAGTTTTTACAAACTCAATGCTCGAAGCTAACAAATAGAGAGCTTCACTTGAGACGGCTCAATAATTGATAAAAGTCGATAAGCCGATACAATGAATTAAACACGAGACCATCTTCTTTAAAAATTCGTTTAGCTTCCATCCATAATTCATTTTTTTTTTTCACTCGCTGTTGTCGATAGCTTTCCATTACGGAGTCAGGCAGTTTCAAAAAAAAATTGATGAGATTGGTCGCTAAGGTAAAAGATATCTTCCCCTTCACTTTCGCGACAGTCTCCCATCTTGATCTTTATTATTTATTTTTAAACTTTTCGTTAAATATGAAACGGTTTAGTTTTCGAAAGGGGGACGGGAACAATCAATCGAATTTAATTTTTGTCCGCATGTAAACTATAGGGTGTCCCATTAAGAATGGGATATAGAACCAGTTTATATTCTGTGATTCAAATTGAGACGATTAAACAAAACATGCTTGTGTAAAGAGTAAACCCGTATTTGAAATACTGGATTTTAAAAGTTAAAAACTAAAAAAATATTGATGGTTAAAATTTGTTTATTGCGTATATATCTACTCAATATAGGTATAGTTTATTTGAAAATGCATGATACCACAGTTTTTATGGCAGAGGTCTATACACAGGATTGTTCAAAGCAGAAAAAAGTAAATATTGATACCTTCTTAAATGTTCAAAAGATTTGAGTATGACCATCCCGAAAAACCTCGAATACAATACATCATAAAATGTAAATGAGCAAATCTAAGGGATTAACCAATAATTTTATACCTTAGTGACGGGGAATACAAAATTACTTAGTGACGGGGAATACAAAATTACTTTATAATATAATAAATAGTAAACTGTCAATATTAAGTGCCCACATTTATTTTTATAAAAATAATATACTAGATATTAGGTTAGGACATTTCCTTAAAATTTAACAATAGATATACACACAACCATATTTATATGATTTACTAAAAAATATTTTCTCATAAAACACTCGTTTTTAGAAATATAAATTTGTTTGTATTTCGGGTACTAGCGTCAGTAGATAAACTATACCATTTTTACCCCACTGATAAGAGAGATAAGGCCACGGTCAAGGACAAAGTTTATCCAAAGTTGGTAATTAAAACGAATGCACTTTTCTTCGGACCAGTTGTCTCATAGTACCGTCAATTTGAATGAGTTTTCTTCCAGCTGACGTTTTAGTAGCTACTGTAATACTTCCATCATTTTGTTGCTTTAAAAGTCTATAAATGGTTGCCTGTCCAGCTCCCGTCATATTTGAATACTTAGGAACTATATTCCGAACAGTACAATTGAAATGTTCATGTACAAGAGCGTCATGTACATTGAATACTAAAGCTTTCATATGCACGGTTAAATTGCACTTTAATTTCACAGGAGTATAATTAGGCATTCCAACGACCTGTCAAACAATATGTGCCAGTGCGAAATTCTTGTATATCTAAGGGGGTAGCGACATAGTCTTGCAACTTGGACGCTATTTTTATTCGAAGTAGTAGTCGCCAAGCCTGCCAATTTATGAAAAAAATGTATAGGTAGGTTTTTTAAATATTATTTTTATTGTGTTTGACATAAAATATTTAAATGTAATCCATTATTCATGATTTTACGTAAAGTAGATAGAATACACCGTATGTCGCCACCCTTAGATATACCAAACCTTCCCACTGACAATTCATTTGTTTGGAATGCCTAATTAGACGTTTGTGTGATTTTTATTGCATAAATTCACTTGATCAATATCGCTTTTTATCGCCTATTTTTACAGAACTAACAATGACAGGACTATACAAACAGAAATGTAAATCGTTTCTAAAAAAGTTGAGGGCTACTTAAATTGATCTTGAATTGTTAATATTTTCTACCTGTAGAGGTTGCATATTTACCTTATTTTTGTGGATAAAAATGACTAGAAAATTTAAAACAAGAATTGAAATACATTGGTATTTTTAAAAATTTTAGGAAGAAAACCAAAGATTTGATTTTGGAACAAATAATGCTAAACATTTTATTTTAGAAATTCTCCGTCACTGATTTATTGTTATATTGGGGTTTACCTCTTGGGTCATAAAAAATTTGCTATCATTTATTTTCAAATAAACTGTAATTTAACTAAATTCTGCAAATAAAAAAATAATCATGTAATCAAGCTTTGCTAGTGGCGTATGGGATGGGTAACAACTTCTTTTTTATGTTATACCACTGTCCAAACACTAATTTGGCCAGAATATGTTTTTGTTTTGGGAACTTTAAAATTTAAAAGTGATTGATTTTTGGTATATTCGCACATATGTGTTACTTGTCTTATGGCATGACACCAAATACTTTTGAAGAATTTATATAAGTCAAACATTAATTTTGATTATGCCTTTCAATTTTTTGAAGTTGTTAAAATAAATCTTAATTATAAATTATACAAATATAAAAATTTCAAAATTTAAAAATGAATTTAAATAAAAAATACCCTCGTTTAAGTGATAATTTAATAAATAACGTCAAAAAATTGAACATTAGTGTTTTGTTTGGACATTGGCATAATATTTTGAAGAACTAGTGGCGTTACCCATGTTGTACGCCACTGTCAACTTTTGTGTAACTGATTTTTTTGCTGTTAGGTGTATCTCATGGCACCAAATACGGTTGAGTAGTAATAAAATTATAGGTATTATTAGTTTTTCAATTTTCATTTTCAACACCCTGTATTTAGGAAGCAATTAACCTTTTACCTATGAAGGACACTGTTACGTAATAATAGATTTCTACGATGTTTGTTATTCAATTGAGTGATTTCAGATCTAATAGGCGATTGTGGGTTCTTTAGTTCGAAATGCTGTATTGTTTAAGATAAAGAAAAAATACTATAATTAAATTAAGATAAGATGAGATAGAGGGCGCCACTAAGTCATTAGACCCTCTGTTTTTATATAGTATTATCTCACATTGATATCTGAAATAGGATAGATGTAGTAAAAAATAAATACAAGAATCAAATGGGTTTAATAAATTAATAAAATTTACAAATCACTGAAGGTCCATTACGTTTAATTAAAATTATTTATGTGACCATTTATATGACAAGATCCAATCGACAGTAAATACATCATTTTTAAATAGTTTTCAAGAAAATGAAACAATGTTATAGCATATCCCGACGAAACGTAGATCAGAGCTCTGATGGATGTACTTCTCTGAATAGTCCAGACGTTTAGAATGGCAATCTTCTTCGGATACGGCAGCAAGCTGATTTACAACGTAACTCGGCAACAATACTCCGGCTGACACGTCCGGTAAAGAAATTGAACAATTCTCTTCTGCAATATTGCCAGGCTGTGAAATATTACATATCCAGTGATCCAATCGTCAATGAAATTTATGCGTTAACGTACAAAGAAACTACTAAAAGAAAATTTCAGAGTGTCAGAATATATACTGATTTGTTTCAAACCAAGTTGGCATTCTAGTAATGCAGATCAAATGCTATTCAAATTTTAGTTAGTTGATAAAGCATTTAGAATTTACAATTTTTCTATGTCATAACTTATAAACCTGATATAGTTTTAAATTAAATTAAATGGAGAGAATTTTATTATTTCAATCTATAAGATATCATAGAAAGCCATATCCAACGTGGTTTGAAAAATAAAGAAACAAAATTATCCAAATAATACTCTTGACGATTAATTTTCTTTTTTACTCATTATTCTTATCGGATCTAAAATATGATTTACAATCCAATCTAATATACCCGAAAAACGGAAATAAATTCCGGCAAATTTTACTTGCTTTAGCTCAAGGTCACGCAAGTTATAGATATAAAAAACAATAAAAAAACGGGCAAGGTCTAGTTGTCTCTCGTTTTGAGCAGGTAGTTTTTTTATGCGTCGAATTGTCTCCCATCATAGGTCGAGATATATGTCGAGTTATCTCCTAGCTAATGAGCTAATGTACATTAAAAGGTATTAATTTTCACGAATTATACCGTTGTTGCCAAATCAACATTTTTATTTTTAAAAGTACGTTGAACTATTGATACCTTTTTCTTTTTGTAAACTGTCTCTCAGGATATAGGAGCCATTAACTATATTGAAATAGAAAAGTAAGAAAATAATCCTTAGATTTATTTATTTCTAACTTTTACCTGCATTATCACCTTAAATATTCATTAATAAATACTTATAGTATTTGCATTTAAATTTAGTTTTAATCTTAAACGTTAAAAGTAATTTATATTTACATTAAAATCATATTAATTTAATCCATCAACATTTTTCAAATCCAGAAATAGGTACCTGCTTTCCCTCCTTCGTCTTATAAAGGGAGGTATTAAAAATAGTAAACCATATTTCATATATTCTTCACAAGTTTCAGAGATTGTAAAGTTTGTTTAAACCGAAGTTGCAGAATAATTAAAAGTGTGTACAGTGAAACTATACGTATAATGGAGGCTATATTATTTAAAAGTGAAAAAGGCAAAGATTTGGTTTAAATTTTCATTCCACAAGTTATTAGCAAAACACACTTTAAAATGATGGCTTTGTGTGTCCAGGAAAACGGAGTGCAAAGCTTTTGTTAAAACAAAATTGGACAGTCTTGAAGTGATAGAATCTTGTTTAAACCACAACCATGGGAAATTATCAGAAGAACTTCTAAATAGGCAGACTCTAAGCAATGCTGTAAAAATTAAAGCAATAGAAGATATTTCGGCAAAACCAATTGGCTTGATTAGAAAGGAGGTAAGAGAATCCCACTGTGAAACTATTACCACTCATGACGTTGAAAGGATGTGAAAAAATATGTATACTGCTAGGTCTAAAATTTCACCAAAACTTCCAACTGATATAGTTGAATTTCATAGTTTATTAAATTCTGTTACATTAAAAACTAATAAAGACGAATATTTTCTTCTTAAAAATGATGAAATAAATAATATAGTTATGTTTTCATGTAAAACTAATCTTCATGCTCTAGAAGAAATAAGTGAATTATACAGGGTAGCTGTTAAAGATGGAACCAAACCTATAATGCTTAAACGGTTCAACATACAAAACCCAAAATTTCAGAATTTCAACTAAATATATTTGCGCATATTTTAGCCCAAAAATTATTTTTTTTATAATTACAAAATTTTAAGCATGGCCGCCATCTTGATTTTTTTAAATAGCAACATAGGTCATGTGATATACCATTTAAAAGGGTTTAACAGCCTGATTACAAAAATGTATCACTCATGGGGTCTAATCACAACAGAAATGATATTATTAATATGGAGCGTAGGAGGCTGTGCATATCCTTTCTGTTGTGTTTAGACCCCATGTGAGATACATTTTTGTAATCAGGGTGTTAAACCCTTTCAAATGTTATATCACATGACCTATATTCCTATTTAAAAAAATTAAGATGGCGGCCATGCTTACAATTTTGTAATTATAAAAAAAATAATTTTTGGGCTAAAACATGCGCAAATATATTTAGTTAAAATTCTGAAATTTTGGGTTTTGTATGTTGACCCGTTTAAGCACTATAGGTTTGATTCCATCTTTAACAGCTACCCTGTATATTGACGATGGCACTTTCGATTATTGCCCTAAATTTTTTTTATAATTATTTACCATTCATGGTTTTAAAATGATCATTATATTCCTCTCGTTTTCTTTCTTTTGAAAAATAAAAATACAGTGTCTTATATATTAGCTTTACAATATTTAAAAGAAATATACCTATCTATAACATGTCACGACTTTTTTCCAAAAACTATAACTTCAGATTTTGAATTAGCAATACACAAAGCAATTCGCGAAATTTTTCCAAAAACAGAAATCAAGGGATGTAGTCTATTTCACCTAGGTCAAAGTTGGTATAGAAAAATTCAAACTTAAGGACCGAGTATCAGTTAAAAGATAATTTAGAAACAGATATAGCTAAATACCTTATTTATATTTTTGGTTTCCATTCCTTAAAGCAGAAGACGTTGGCGATTGCTTTGTTCTTGATCTCGTTGCAATTCAACCAGATGATGAAAGAGTGATTAAATTTAATGACTATTTAGTTGAAACTTATATAGATAAAATTTCTACCTTTCCTCCTAACATTTAGGCTGAAAACTCTTCTTCTTTAAAAAGGACAACAAAACGCATGCGAATCTTTTCATTCGCGTTATAATGCTTCATTTTATAATATACGCCCAAATTTTGACCAGTTTATAGAACTTCTTCTAGATTTTTAAATAGATACCTATACTAAGCTTCAAAGTATTGATACCGTGGTCAAAGTATATGATAGAAAAGTATTGTTGAAAAAAAAGTTTTTGGACGATAATTTTAAAAAATTACAAGAGGGCAGCATTACCAATTTTTAATTTGTAAAAAATATTTCTTTAAATGCAGAATTTAATTTATATTACATAGATAAACTTTTTGCTAGGTATTGGACAGTATCATAACAGTGAGAAAAAGTCATTTTAATTTTTTAAATTTATGGTACATTCCAAAATAGAGCCCAGTCTTGATTTAAGTTCCGATCACAGCGCTATCATCATAACACTAAGTACAAGTATAATATGGAGGGAACCTGCGATTAAACTCTGCAATAAAAAACCAACTGGGAACAGTTTCAAGCTATAATAAATTCAAATATCAACTTGAATCATCGAATTAAAGAAAAAACAGTGCAACATTTAACAAACGTAATACAAGATGCCGCATGGAAATCAACTCCAGATGACAAGAATAGTTCGACCCAGGATCATAACATTCACTTACCGATTAAAGAAATTCTAAGCGAGAAAAGAAGAGCTAGAGCCAAATTGCAAATATCAAGGAACCTTCTGGATAAAACTCAATTAAACCGATTAACACATCAACTGCACTCAACTTTATTCCAGGCCCGTAACGAGACTTTTAAATATTATATCTCCAATCTTACACCTAATAATCATTCATTATGGCAGGCTACCAAAAAATTTAAGAGGCCAATCTCATCTATTTCGCCAATTAGAAAGCCTGATCGAAATTGGGCAAAAACAGATGAAGAAAATCAAATATATTAGCGGAGTACCTCGCTCAGGTATTTAGCCCACATCTGGAACGCAATGCCGAAGATGAAGAAGTATGCGAATTCCTTGATACTTCCTGCCAGTTATCGTTGCCACTAAAACCATGTACACCGACAGAGATTTGAAAGCTATAAACAAAAAAAAAAACCACATAAGGCACCAGGTTACGACCTAATTACTGGCGAAGTATTGAAGCATCTGCCCAGAAAAGCAATAGTATTGCTAACGATTATATATAACAGCATGCTAAGACTGTGCCATTTTGCAATTCAATGGAAATACGCACAAATCATCATGATTGTGAAACCGGGAAAACCCCACATATAACCCACTTCCTACCGCCCGATAAGCCTTCTACCAAAAATGTCAAAAATCTTCGAAAGACTCCTTCTAGACCGAATCTTTAAAACAGTAGATATAAAATGCATCATACCTGATCATCAATTTGGCTTTCGGCAAAATTACTCGACAATACAGCAGTGTCATCGGATTGTTAATTATATCAAAGGAACCTTAGAAGAAAAGAAAATGTGTGCATCAGTATTCCTCGATGTAGAAAAAGCTTTTGACAAGTTGTGGCACAAAGGCCTGTTATACAAAGTGAAAAAGGATTTGACTAGTGAAATATACCTAATATTAAAATCATACCTGAACGAGCGATACTTTCAAATCAAGAAAAATACCTCATTCTCAAAATACCGCCCTATACAATCCGGAGTTCCTCAAGGAAGTGTGCTCGGTCCTTTCCTTTATCTCCTATTTACTGCTGAAGATGACATCGTTGTGGCAAAATTCGCCGACGACACAGGAATCCTTACATCAGACAAACAGTCAGATAGAGCGTCTGAAAAGCTGCAAAACTTTTTAAACTTGCTACAGACATGGTTAAAACGATGGAAGATTAAGGTTAATGGTGAAAAGTCCACACAAATTACATTCACAACAAGAAGGTGCGATTGTCCACAGGTTTACATCAATAACGTTCCCATCCCTATCAAAAGAGAAGTTAAGTACCTAGGACTCCATTTGGACCAGAAGCTGACGTGGAAAACTCATATAAAAACAAAAAAAGCTCACCTAACGGATGTATTGGTTGCTAGGTATAAGATCTCAGCTGTCATTAGAAAACAGTCTTATTATAGGTTTGTTCCAACACAATAGCAAATCGGTTTACGTACTGTCAGGATTCTGCGCAGTCTAGATTTGGTGTTGCAACAAACTTCTGACTCAAAACTGTACAAAAACCTAGTGTTCCAACACACTCAAACCTAATCACAAACCAGTTTCTGTACTGTCAAATCAGTTCCTGGGTGTGAATATGAACGAATTGTCAAGATATGCACAAAACGAAAGTAAGCTCGTAAATACACCACGACCAACTCGGGAAATTTCTTGTTATATTTGTCAAGGATTATATAACTATTATCGATCGTAATTTGGTTTTCATTAATTATAATTATTTATTGTATATTATTGTATACGTGTATCTGTTGACTTATTAATAATAAGTAATGGAGCGAAGAAAGTAAAAAGAACTATTATTCTAAATTTAATGGCAAAAAACTAAAATAAATAAAGTTTAATATACTAACCAATCGAATAATCAAAATTTATAAATCTTTTCATGAGTTTTATAATTTTTTTTTAATTCCCAAATTCAAAATTTTACATTTGTTAAATTTGATTTTACTTTGACGTTATTAACAGAGTGGGTCTAGCAACACAAAAATATGTTCCAACACATCCATGTTCCGAATGGCGTCCCAATCCTCGACAGGTCGTGGACAGGTCGTCGACTATCAGTCGTCGACAATAATTTGTGGACTGGTTTATGTACGGTCCCAAGATTGTTATTGGAACAAACCTTATACAAAATAATACTAAAACCGATTTGGAGCTATGGTGTCGAATTATGGGGTTGCAGCAAACCGTCAAATACGAAAATACTACAAACCTTTCAATCAAAGACGCTGCGTATGATAGCAAATGCTCCATGGTACGTTACCAATACAACAATCCACAATGACCTTGAGATACCATTTATAAAAAATGTTATTACTCTACATGCAAACAAAGCCAAAGAAAGAAACTTCGCTCACGATAGCCAAACTATAAATTTACTTTACTTTATTGAGAAGAAGGCTCAAAAGGACATGGCCAGAAGACCTAACTGACAAGGTGTATTGGAGAATCATCACTGGATGGTGCCCAAAACAAGTTACAAATCAAACTATTTGCTAAATACTCTTTGTCTTGTAATTAGAGTAGATTGTAAATTTGCAATAAATAAAAAAAAAATATCTTTCGAAGAAGGAATATTTTTTTATCTAAAAAGTTTTAGGTGAAATAGTAATTTGAGACAATATTCTGCAGTTACCGTATGATATATGTGTGTGTTTGTGTGTAAATGCAAGTAAGTTGTTTATGTAAGGATATATAATTTGTCTACAAGTCTTTTATAATGCACCCATTTTTAACAAAGAATTTTTTTTCTAGAAAGGTTTGTAACATTTCGAAAATCTACTCTCAGACGAACAAGATCCATGTGTACTAGACCTAAAAATATTGTTTGTTTCCCAATCAACTTAATTGTCCACGTATCTAATTATATTCCACCTAAAAAGAAACGTAAATCCTCCTCTTGATGAACTAAAAATTAAATAAAAATAAATAAATAAATTTTAGTACTAAATCTTTATTCATTCTCGTAAAATAATATACTACAGTGCAAAAATTTCGATTTGCACCATTCTACGATTTTATTTTAAAATATACTCTATAATAAAAAAGATGGTACATAGTACAAAGGAAGGATGAAACTATGATCCTCTGGAAAGTACTGTTTTGAAATTTGATATTGTTTAAACAAAAAAAAATCTGAAAGTTGGTGAAATTTTAGGATATTTTCTTAAAAAATATTTAAAAATTGGAAAATTGAATCCCAAACAAAAATAGATATACGTATAATTGGCCAAAAAATTATTTTTTGTTTCCTAAAAAAGATAGTAAACGTATAAGATGAGTGCAAGGAAATAATCCTCTTAAAATGATGAAAACCAGAGCCATTATGAAAGACTTCGTACCCACTTTAGAAAATCTTCCAAACCTGTCAATTTTTGATCAACGAGGAATAGCGGTTTTTTTTTATAATATCCTCAACTGTCATTACTCTTGCCTCTATCACTCTAATACCATTTAAATAGGGAAAAAGTAACAAGTATATGAAACATCATTAATAATTTAATGCACAACATAGCAAAACATAATTGAAGGAAATATGTACTCAAATAACTGAAAAATCTTACAGAACTCTAACGTTAAGAAATTTAAACTATAATCGCATAAGATTAGCTTTCAAATAAAGTGTACAATACCTAACAGATTTTTATCCTGCTAGAGGGCGCTAAAATCAAAAGTAATGCAATGAATACTGCTTGATACTTTCCCTATTTAAATTGTATTGGATGGATGGGAGGGGAATGAAGTATGCCAGTTTAATTAAAAATATACGGGTCTAAAATGTTTACGCAGTTCCTGCATTGGCTTTGGTACGTTTTGTCTGGCCACTCTGTATATTATTCAGTATATGCACATGTTTCAACATTTTTTAAATATAATACTATCAAATTTTAGGACTGTTTTTAGTGATTCACTCTTTATATTGAAATAAGTTTTATACAGTTGTTAAAAGATTCTTATAAAGGTAGTAGGAAAAGTCATTTACTCGTATATTACATGAAGTTACGTGAAGTTATTTGTCTTCCGTTTCGTGTCGAATATTAAACTTCATCCGCGGAAAGAAAAGTGTAACTTTATTAATACAAAATAAGGCAGTAACTGTAGCAGTACCCAAATGAAAGCTTTTATATTAATTAATTTCGAAAAAAAAAAAAATCTCGTAATTGGATTGGAAACCTTGCTACGAACGAACAAATTGTTGACTGAAACCAGCAATTTGGTTCGGGCAAATTGGAATCGGAAATATGCAAATGCCGAGCACCTTTATTCATTGAAAAATATATTTAAAAGAGCGCCACACCGACTCCAATTACAACAATTTATTTTAGGGTAATCGCTGTTGTTAGGAAACGAACCCGGTCTTATATTACTTTTTTTCTTCGCTTGGAGCTTTCGTATCGGCCGCGTTCAACGAAACTTTTTGCTATGATTTTTACGATTATTGGCAAAGAAAATGATCCTATAAAAATAACGAACGGTCTTCTTGAAATTAAAAATTAACCGACAGATACCGACGAGGGAACTAAATTTTACGAAACGTTTTTTAATTAAGGAATGCTTTGTATTATTTTGACTGCTTGTCTGATAAAATTTGCTGGTAAATTATTTTTATATTGGGATTTTATAGCTTCTTTAGATTATAAACTTATACAGATAACTGATATATTATTAATTTAAGATCGTGGGAAATTCGGTTGGAAAATTTTACATCAAAATAAAACTATTAAATTAAAAATCTGGCACCAGATCGATACAACTTCATAAGATCATTCTTTTTTGGTTAGCTTATTGCCAGTAGTGTAGTATACTTTTCTACACCCACATGGATGTTAGCTTATCTACGCACAGATTACATAACGAAAAAGTATGCTATTGCCTTCAACTGAACGAATATATTTCATATCCATTCTAGGTAGTGAGAACACTGCAAAAAAATTAAATCCACCAATCACCGTTCATATTTTGATCAACCGAATGCTATTATTTTTAAAATTTTAAATAATTGACAATTCTGTCAAACTAATTGTATATTTTTTAGTTATTGAGAATAAACATACACTAAAATGGGTTATTCTTGTGTAGAATCAATAAATAATAGCATTTCTTTTTTATTTCGTCTATAATTATAAATAAATAAAACTATATGAAGTCAATTTAACTACGAGTATTAAAGCAACAAAAATAAAAGAATAGGTGGTCCTGTGGCTAGCGTTCTTGCCTTTCACACGGAAGACTGGAGTTCGATTCTCGGATGGGGAAAAATAAACTGAACTTTTTTCTTATTTTTTCGTTTACTTTATTTTAAAAATTAATAAAAGTCATAAATTATTTTAAAATTAGTTATTTTGTCTTAATAACCTAAAATATTTTTTTATTGGTAAATTTTCGTTAGTGGGTCTTAGAAAAAATATACTGTACAACTCGAGTGGATTGTCCACATCGCACTCAGACGTCTTCATGCGATATGGCCATCATATCCACTCTTGTTGCATTAACTACTATTTTTAAATTGTTTTGGATAAGCTGGTGGCCTATATTTTCCAAAACATTTTCAGACTTAAAAGCATCAGTGTAATCATATTTATATTGGACCACTCTCGGATGTGATTTAGAAAACTTTAAACACTTAGTCCGCAACTGCTTGAGTGTTTGTCCATCTACACGAACATTGGTTCGATTTTTAATAAAAAATCGTCGACAAATGTTATTGAATGGAAATAAAGATGTGAGTAAAATTAGCCATTTCATTATACCGTGAGCACTATAAGTCTTACCCCCCTTATCTAACTCGTTACTGGAGTCTTGTTAGGAAAATCGCCGAGACACGTCGATTTTTGATTTCTACAGTGTACTTTTTTGTATGAATAGTTTACCCTTAATTTCATCCCTTACTGGAGGGGAGCAACCCTTTCGAAAAATGTAAATGGCATGGGGTGGTTAGTGATAGCTCATTTGAAAGAGGGTGTTATTCTCTATTCAACCATGTAAAAAAATTTGAAATTTGCTTCATTAATTCTCGACTAATTGTTGTTTCAGAATAACGGAAATTAACGTAGCGCACTCATCCTTAGAATTAAAATTCGGCCCTGCATGATTTCGGTTTTGGTTCAGACGTGAAGTAAGACTTGTTGCCATTAGAAGGTCACTGTTAGTCTAGTTGCTTTCCTATTTTGTGAGGTTTTGTTATTTTTAAACATTAATAAATCAACACGTACCTAATAAAGTTAAAATTTATTTTGGAACAGAGTTAATTTATTAGAGTTTTAAATTGAGTAAATTTTTCCAATAATTCAATTGTTGATGTTAAATATGTTGAATTTTTTGGGAGTTATTTGAATGTTCACAGATAGCGATAATTTGGATTGAGTAAGGAAGGAAAATTTGTTTCAGTTTAAATATTTTTGACAATTTGGAAATTTCGTATTTGAAAATTTATTATTGAAATAAATTTATTAAATACAAAATTTGAGGGATTTTGACATGATATTTTGATTTAAAATTAGAAGTATTATATATTTTTGGTTTTCAAATTTATAAATCTGTTAATCAACGTTTTATGGGTAAGGTCGGTCCTTAAAAATTGAAAAATTATTTGATAAAATCAGGATGTCGATTAAGGAGACTTGTCATAAAAATTTGGGAAGGTTGTCAGATAAAATTTTTTTTGAAAGAAAAATATAAAATGTTAAATATGTATTGAAGGATTATAGAATATATATTGAATGGAAATAAAGATGTAACTAATAATTGATGTATTTGGAACAAAATGAAAAATATTTTAAAAGGAAATTAAGGAACAATTTACTAAAAACATTAAAGGAAAAAGTGTTAAGTAGAATACCAGATCGGAAGCAGAGGGAAAAGGAAATTAAACAGCGAGGTGCAAATAGGTTGCAGAAGAAGCCGACGGGTCCAGGAAGAAGAAAGAAAACCTTAAGTACAATTACTTTTTATTTTTTTAGTTTCAAAATTAATTTTTTGTAAACCCACCAAACGTTGAGTGGACTTTCAACATCACGTCATTGAAATTTGGAGGTAACAATTTTCCATTTCTTTATTGAGATTCATATTATTGCATTTGTTTGAACCTACGCACCCTGAGATTAAGAACTGATAGTAAAGTTCATAGAGATAAGTATTTTTTATATTTGATGCATGACGTGTGACAAAATTATTTTTTCTTTATGATTGAATGGTCGCATGTACGAAGGCTCCGTTCCTGACCTATTTATAAAGAAAATATTACTTCAACAATTGTTTTTCTAATGCTCTTGTCTCAGCGATGCTCCTTCATTTCAACAGGATCACGGAAGAAATTTCCTTCAATTTTCTCTCAATCTGGCGAATACCAATACGAATCCCTCTTGATGACTGGGATCATTATCTTGATAGAACAGCATACCTTGACGTTTTTCTTTTAACGCGTCACCCAATTTAGAAATTAACTTTGCATAATTACCTGTAGATAGTCAACCAATATGATCATTACTCTGATCATTAGGTTCAGGATGGTAATGGTAGACCCACGATTCATCCATAGTAACAAACCTGTCTTAGAAAATTTGTTACACCAATATATTTTCAACAGAAGTTCACAATAAATAACGCCTAACTATACGGCCGTCTTTGTGCACAATATAATTTTCCCTCTTTTTTATTACTGTCCAGCAACCAGTAAGGAAAGTGTAGGAATCATGATTTTTTCGACCTCGAGTTTTCGACGGAACAGAAATTTATTTAACTTTAAAAGCAATTATAATCAGGTACATTTAGCGTTTAATCTTCCAACCAAAATCAATTTCTCGAACATTCGCCGTATGTTGGATACATTAATTTGTATTAGAGAAATAGGAAATTAATTAAAACATATTTGGAATTTGAATAGTGAGTATCTAGGATCAACTACCTTAGAGAAATTGCTCTTAATCAAGAGTTTATCAATGATATATAATCTTGAATCTGAAGGTTTGCATTGACCCGTTTAAGGTGTTAAATTATAAATGAGAAACTGGAGCAGTATTAAAATGTTATATTCAGTAATATTATTAGATGTACATTACATATTACATCACTACTACTTAGTCAGGGATGAAGGAGATCAGTTGTTGATGTTTATATTTGTGATGTTTTCATTTCTTTTTTTTTTTTCACTCTTTCAACATGTTGATAGCGCATGTATATAATGTGTATATGTATATAATTTGTTCTCAGCTTAGCTTAAGCACACAATTAAAATAGTTCTATAGTTTTCTATATCCATTTTAATCCCCGTTTTATGAATTGGCGTAGTTATTGCAATTTTCGATATCTATGGGATTAGTGATGCCGCGAGACGAGAGATTCTCGTCTCTCGTCGCGTCTTATGTTTTCTCTCGAAAATATATTCGAGATGAGAACGTGTCTTCTCTCGACGAGAATTTTTCGTTTCTCTCGAGCTCATTACTTTTTGCTTATTTGAAATTTTCAATTGCTTATCGTAACTTATCAGGTTTCCAGATAGTCCAAAAATTAACTGTAACACACGTATTCTCTATATATTAATTAAAAGGTAACAAATAATTGTGTGATTGGGGTTTTATAAAAAGATTTATAAGAAAAATTATTTTTCATGTCCAAGTTTTTTTCAAACGAAAAAGGTTCTATTCATCGTCACTAGATAGTTCAAAGTGATCACTGGAAAACATATTTAAAATAGTTCTTGGGATAATTTTCATAAATAACTTTGCTTTAAATATTTTAGTCGATAAAATTGCAGTTAAAAGTTTTTTAACATAATAAACACTGTAGTAGGTATGTACTAGTTTCCACAATTGGATTAAACAAAGAAAAAATAAAATACTTTAGATTTATTAATTTGCAAATATAAATCTGTATTGTAAATTAAAAAATAGATTTGAGAGAAAATTTAACTTCTTTTAGTCCCATGAAAAATTTTATAGGTTACTCACCCTATATAAATAGCATTTTATTTCTTGAATCGCTTTATCACCTGGTCAATAATATGGATAAAGTTTGCTATTTTTGCTATTTCTGCTATTTTTGCTATTTTTGCTATTTTTGCTATTTTTGCTATTTTTGCTATTTTTGTTATTTTTGCTATTTTAAAAAATATTATAAAAATTAATTGCCTTAAAATTTGAATATTAAAAACGCTGCGAAACAGTAACAAGGCCTGTCTATAGGGGTGCAGGAGTATTAGAGTACTAACACTCCTGCACTATATAATATTAGACTACTAGTACTATCCATAACCTACATAGAACACGAGACCTAAGTTGTCGAAACCAAAGACACCAATAAAAAAAATGAATATTTTAATTGCCCACCCTTCGGTTGCTTCTAAATTATTTAAAAGTACGTATATTTACCTTTCTCCCCTTCGTCAAATTCAAAGTAATTCATGCTTACTGTATTTGGCCTTTTTCCTCTAGTATAGTAGTGATCGTCTAGTTAATTAATTGATAATTTATATACCCACGTTGTGATAAAATTAATTAAGATAAATCAGGATTCAATGCAAAGTTTGGTACAAATTTGTGAATTAAATAAAACTCAAATTATATTTAACTTATTTATTTTATCATCAAATAAAATTGCGATACCATTACTTAAATTGGGGAATGAGAAATTATATTTCTCACCGAGACTTCACATGTGTCCCGTGCTACACCGGTTATTTTGCTGAGTGGGTAGCTCGTGAGCATTAAACTATGCAAGGGTTCTTGGGTTCTCCTAACTTTAGTTGGTGTACTAAAGGTCGGGCCAGAATTTAAGTTTTCTACTACCTAAATATAAATAAAACTATAATAACTGTGCAAATCAATCAAATTTATTTTAACCTTTTTTTAAAAATAAACTTCAGCAAAGAAACTTAAGAGACATGAAAGTAGTCACAAAGATAGAACTGATTAGTTCTCGTTACAGAAAATAATTACAGAATATATACATTTATAGATTAAGTGAATACAATACACGGTGCTTGGGAACCAACTTTAAATGAAAAGTTTATTTACTAGACTTTTTTTCGGTCAAAGTAGTTCTGAAGGACTATAGATTGGCGCAATATTTTTTAAAATCGGTTCCAGCAGCTGTTTTTGAGAAAACTCGATTTTTCATGAAAAAGTGACCCTTTTTTTACTTTTTTGCTTGTAACTTGCGCATTTCACATTTTCTCGGCTTACCAAAAGTAAATTTCAATGGGAAAATGTCCGCTCTACAAAAAAGCATAAATGACTTTTTTCTCTAAAATCAGCCGATTTGAGATCTCATTTAACTCATATGATTCGGTTCAGAGGTTGCAACATAAAGCCGCAAAATTCTGTTGGCGGTCGTCAACCAGCGGGAGTGCACAATTTTTCCAGGGTCACGTTTTGACAGCACAAAAGAGCAATTTCCGGTATTTACTGCGACACACATATCATACAAATACTTTTGATCCGTACTCAGTTCTGCTTCTGAAATTACTGGCAATTCACCATTTATTTTGGAAAACTCTACGATTGGCAATTTTTCACAGCTGCTTAAACTTTTTCCAATTGAACCTCCAAACGCTCTGGGACCAGTGGTTTCTCCATCGAGATGTTGCAAAAGATGTCGCAACGGAAGCTCGTTGGCATGCAACATACATACAAACCATTGAAGAGGTCGTTTTGGGTTTCGCTCTAATTTGGTAATTACACCATTTTTATTCCCAACATTAGTATTTGTTCCGTCACACCCAATAACTTCTAAACAATCTAAAGCATTTGACTGTTTTTCGAAAAACTCTGTAATAGTATTTAAAATACTTAAAGCACTTCCAGATTTCGGGGATATGTGACCAATACATTTCGAGTCCGGCTCTTCTATTAAAACGACATGTTCTTCCGTTACCATTCTTTTCCTGTTTTCTGAATATGTAAGCGTTTTATCTTTCCGTCCATCGAAATAAAGCCCTCGTATGAATATTGAATTGGAAACTGTATGTAAGTTATTTCTATTTTTTTGTCTTTCCCTTCTTATTTTATGACGGTCAATAACATTCTCACTAGATCTGTCACTTACTAAACCATAGTCTTGAAGTACTGCCAAAGCTATGGCAGCACCAGCTCTATCGGAAATGGCATAACGGTCGAGTATTTCGGCGAGCACAGGAATTTTCATTTTATTGTTTCTAAACCTGAAGCAATATTACTTGTTACTAATCCTGATGTACTAGGAAGAATTGACTCATCAGAAGAAATATTACTGTCTTCAAAATTTTTTTTAGTCCTAACACGGAATTTTGTTTTTGAACGACTGTTGCGTCATTCTTTCTAATTTCTTCTGCGTATTTTCTACATTCAATTTTTTTCTGTTGACGAACTGCTTTATAATCTACAGAGCCCATCATCATTTTTCGGGACGTTCTTTGATCTTCGAGAAACTGACGCTTTTTTAAAGGAACCTGAAATATAAATTAACAAATAAGGCTTATTTTTATTTTCAAATTTCAATATTAAATTAACTCACTTTGTTTTTCTTTGGACAAGAACATTCACTTAAATCACATTTGCAGGCAGCAATGTCAAACAATTTTCTACTGTTTTTTTTTAAAGCTTCTATTTGTAATTTATAAGAAGAAACATTTTGCCGCTGCAAATAAGGCTTCAAAAGATTTTTTGTTTTTTTTTTCTGATAACCTTTAATTAAAGCCACAATTCTCTGGTGACTTATGGTAGGGATTGAAGCATTTCTCCAAATTTCTTCAACTTTTCGAGAAACAATTTCTAATGCATTAGCCACAATTAAATTTCGGTTAACATGTTTTTGTTCTTCTTGGTGTCGAACCCACAAAAAATATTTTATTAAATCAAAAAAAGTCGGTAGTGAAACACTTGATAAATCAGTTGGTGCACCGAAAATAGGACATTCAACGGCATTCCTTGTTAGTCTTAACATTTTTTAAATCACAATAATCCACAAAAAAAACTTAACTCACCAAACACAAACTTGTAACTGATGTTGTTATACCACATTCATCACTGAACAGATATGGGCGTGGTCAGATTTGATCAGAGGCGTACTAAATATTTAGACAATTATACAAAACAATTTTCTCCGAAAAAATTAAGTACAAAAAATTACCTTTTTATTATGCCTGACCCTTCAAAATACATAAAAAAATAAAGGAATTCTTTTTTGTAGAATAATTTTTTTCATTTTTCTTCATTTTTCACCGCCACGACGTTTAAAATAAATAAAATATAGAAATATAGTTGTGGCGGTGGAAGGGAGCAATAAAAAAAATGTTATTTACTGAAAATCTTTATTTTTATTAGCCACATATTTTTCAAGGTCAGGCATATTGAAAATTAAAACTTCGTATTTTCGCTCCACCCTACTACACATGGACATTGATAAAGTTCAACAGATTACATCAAATTTAAATAGGATTTCAACCTAAATGAATCACTAAAATTTTGACAGAATAATTTAGTATTAAAGTTACTGAAAATAACAAAATGTAATTCGTTGGAGCCAAAACAAAAACCTATGAGTCTATGCTCAAGACCACACTAAAAATATATAAATAAAAAATTACTTAGCTTAAACAGTAGATAAACGATCCACGGAGCATCCGAAGATTCAAAGCTCTGTTTTCATTGAGTATAGATACTTAGGTGGACATCAAAATGGTAATATTCGTGGCTCGAAAAACTAAACTCTTAGAATGGACGACATCCAATCAAACTTAAAGAAAATCCCATCAAAAGGACATAATCGCTATCCAAATCGTTAACCAAATTGCCATACAAAAACTTGGTATAAAACTTTAACCAAATCGTTCCGGCCGCTTTCTCCAACTATGTCATTAGCCAAATCCAGAATTCAACTGTATTATTAAAAAATATGTATGGTGTTCAAATCCCGCAATCCCAACACTAAGGGCGGTTTAAATTATTATGCAGTACCAAAAATCTCCCAAATGCATAAAAGTATAACTAGGAACACACACACAGGCTTTATTGATGACGACCTTTCTAGGTTGATTTTTAGACTTGAAAAGAAAGAGATATGCGTAATTTATTTTCTCCTAACCAAACATTCGATATCTACAAATCGAAAAGTTTCGAATCTGACCAAGGAACAAATCGATAATCGATTTACATTCCGATACATCGATAAATAACCACGAGTTATTTACAACAATTAATATTGTTATCTGCTGGATCAACTAAATCCTAATACAGATAACTAATTATTAACCACTTATAAAACATTTACTAATTATAATACAAAATGTACATCCTTAAAATAACAATTATATCGAACGCTACCCCATAATCGATTTATAAATTACAGAGTTACTAATCATCAACAAAACGTATCCATCACGATACAGTCTTCGTCTGTCGAAACAGCTGATGTGAATATATTTGAATTAACAAGAAATTACTCTACACTCAGAAAACAAAGGTAGTTAAGACAAAATATTGAAAATGTGTGAAATAAATATTATTTGTTATTTCAGAGAAATAAAATAAACGAAATTGTTTAATAAAGTGACGTAATTAAAAAATTGCAAAATCTAATTGTAACACCCGCCCAAATAAACAGGTCACAGTCCACTTATCATTAAATATATACTGCCTCTAAACATTTATTGATCAAAAAAGTTATTGGTTTGGCAATTTCTTGTGCTATTTCTTTAAGCGTTTCTAACCGTATGTTGTCAAAACCAGGTGATTTTTTTGTTTTCAAGCTCTATATTATTCATTTAAGTTCTGCCTCATTCGTGAGTTTGAAAAACAGACTGCTCTCCAAAAAATCTATTCTCTCGTCAAAGTTGTTCACGTCTGCGATTTTGTCGGCTAATTTCTATCCTATTTCGCAAAAATATTTATTAAAGTGATTAACAATATCCTGTTTATTTGTTACTTCCTGTCCATTTGACATTTTAATAATGTCGATTTTTGTTTTAGATCTTTCTTTACGACATATTTATATTATTTACTCATTCCCATATTGATCTTGAAGTTTTTATTAGTCTCAATTTCTTTGTTATAATAATCCCTTTTGGTTTTTTTTATAAGTTTAGTTACATATATATTTTGTGAATTATATTCAATTTTTAATTCATTATTTGTAGGATATTGTAGATACTTTTTATTTAAATTATTTTTTTCGGAAATTAGTTTATATAACTCAAGCGTCATTTTTGTGCGAATTTTTTATTATTTTTAATTTTAACTACATGTGTATTTTCTATTATATATTTTTTTAGTGTTTGAATAAATATTTCTGTCCTATTTTTCCATTTTTAAATTATATTTTAATGAGGGGCAGTTAATATAAGATTTATATAATTGGGGAGTTTTATTTATGGTTTTATTTTTTAATTCAAAAGTGAGTACTATTGGACAACGATCTGTTATGTTACATTTAAAAATATGTGATTTGAAATTATGTTTTTCATGACTTTCTCGACTATATACAAAAAACCTGACAATCTCAATCTATTATATTCGTTTGTATAAGATTTATATCCCGAGCGCTCAATATATTTTTATATTCTTCGACCAATTCGTTATCAGTATCTAATAAATTTATAATAATATCCCTAGTTATTATATTAACATCTCTTTTTGGCTGTGTATTAAGATAATTCAAAATATCCTGATTGAACTTTTTTGGGCAGCTACTCGGAGAGCGATACAGCGATGTAACGTCAATTTTTTTATTATTGAAATTAATCGAAACATTTTGTATTATCTTTGATATAGACTAAAATCCCTTCATTTTTATTTAAACCACCTTGGTTATAAATGTTATCGTAACCATATATTTTATACAAGTTTTCATCAGATAGTTGTCTTGTTTCTGTTAATGCTATTATATCAAACTCAACAGAAATACTGTAATGTTTGTTTATTTTAAACAACAGTTTATTTGTAAATAATTTATTTTATAACAAAACTATTCTAATTTATATATATTTCGAATGTCTTTAAACTGTTCACTATTTATATTCACCACTGTCTATCTACAACTGACTGCCGCTTTGTTCCTCCACCAATATTTATATACTAGAATTTACTACACTAATTCTCACCAATACTAGAAACAGTATCACGTTGACTCTGGAATATACTCGAAAGGGCATCCACCATAGTCGTCACATATGTTTGGTCTTAAGGGGTTAATTATGTATGATAATCGGACAAGTTGAGCCTTAAAGGCCAAATATATTTTGAAGTCATCAAAATGAATTTGTCTTTGGAATGAACTAGGAATGTGTACTTTATTAGCTAAAATTAACTCATTTTAAGTTTATTAAAATAAATAAATATGCACTGAAATAGGAAACCCACTTATTGTTATAGATATAATACAATTTTAAAAATACAAATACAGTTTTAGAAATATGAATTACAAGATTTTTTGTTTGTGTTGTTTTTTTTATTTTATTTTGAGCTAGAATGTTTTCTAGCTGAGCTTCTAAGACGATCAGTTGCTATTTTCGTATCAATGTTTTTGTTCAGCACGTTTTCTACTTTTGATTTTTCTTCGTGTTGTAATAACTTCTGATTGGCGGTTTGAGTTGAATGTGTTTCTTTATCTAGTTGTTTTGTTGCAGGTTCAGGGGTTGGTAGGGTACTATTTGTAAAATTTATTCTATTGTCTCCCTTCAATAAATCTTCTACACTGTATGGAATGCCGTTAATATACAGTCTGCTTCCTTTTATATAGCAGAGTTTGTTTCCTTCCTTAGCAATATTAAGATGTTTTCTGAGAAGTGCATTTTCCTCTCTTTGTTCAATTGTGAGATCGTTTGAAATAAAAGATATTTTTCCCTTTTGTCCCTGCCGTGGCAGACTTTCAATTCCAGATTCCTTAATATATACTTTTTATAATTTCAAGTTACCTAAAATACCTTTATCTAGATTGTCTGATGCTTTTGTTTTGGAATAATCCGTTGAAAAGAAATTTGCAAATACTTCTGCGGATTTATTATGAGCCACTGTTGTTCCTTTATAAATGTAGTTTCCTAAAATCAGAACACAATTTTTTCCTTTAACTCTTTAATTGCATTTTCATATAACAATAAGAAACATCAACATTTACAAAAGGCCAAAATAATAAGATATTAATTATCAGAATACTAAGATATTGATTGTCAAAAAGTGTTAAAATCTTAAATATTTATTTATTTGAATATTTAAATCTCTGTTAAATTGATCTAATTTCCGGGCGCCTTATATCTACCTGCTTAATGTTTGAGCCCACATTCGCAATGGGCTTATCTTTACAGGTTCACGAACCCTTCGGATTAAGAGGTATCGGGCCCAAATACTGCATTAAAATTTTACCAAAAATAAAGACATTCGTAGTTTCATGCGGACACCCGTTATTTTTCTCGTATTACCTTAAAAAAAATAAATTACAGTAATTTAAATCTGTCCAAACTTAGCTTCAAGTAAAATAGACCTTGCGAAATATTATATTAAAAATTTAGTACATTCGCCGAAATAATGTACATTGAAACATTGAAAAAACGTTTAGCTTTTCACCTCGTATAAATGGCATCCATTTGGTAGTTTATTCCCTTGCAAACATAAAGGATAACGGGTTTTTGCGACTTTTCAATTTCTTTCTTTTTTGTATTTTCCAGCAAGCCACGTGACTGTTTACTCGTCAGATTATTGCCCCAGGCGACGTCTTTGTACTCGTTCAGCCAGCTGAAATGTATAATGTTGACTTGTTGGTTTTCTGTGTGTAAAGGCTTGTCCTTCGATACATTTGTAAACATTCGGATATAATGTCCTTATACGTAAACCTGAATCATAAATCTATATCTATATGATGTAATTTTAATAAAATATTTGGCACACCCGAATTATATTAGTAGGTTAGTTTATGATAGGAACCTTATAAGTGCAAGTAGGTACCTACTTAATAAAAGGCGATAATATTATTCATATCTATACAATTGAATAATAGCATTGTTATTGTTTGAACAATTGAGAAAGATGTGAATAAGATCTAGAGTGGGGAAGTGTTGTAATTAGGGTTGCCACCTGTGCTTTTTTGAAAAGGACAGTTCCTTTTTGAAACAAAATGTCCTTGTGACTTTTTAAAGCTTAAAATGTCCTTTTTATGGCAAATGTCCTCTTCTACGACAAATGTATTTTTCTACGACAAATGTCTTTTTTGACTGACAGCACATTATTTGGACGGGACATGACATGGATACATGGTTTATACAAAAATATATAAGCTGAGGATCTTGTTTTTTTTTTTTTTTTTAGAAGCTCGGATGAGGAAGGAGGTTCTTTCGTTCAGCTCGACGACCTTTTTTTTAAAGTTTACTAGAAGGATGAGTACTTTTTTACTTTTTGTATACCAGAGCCCCTGTCAGCATCGTAGTCCTTTTTTTCACTTTTCAAAAAGTTGCAATACATATGTACATATTTATGGGATAATCCAGTAGGCCAATTTTGTAAAGATGGGCCTGTTCATTGCGACTTTGAAATTTTCTCAATCGCCGTCACAGAAATAAGGGATCCTTCCCGTCAGCTGAGAGCAGTGGACTATAGTAATGTAGCTAGTAGAAATATGTGGTTCTTGTTGAGGAGTTGCCAGACACTTATTTGTTAATGATGAAATTAAGTATGTTCTTCTGTTAACAATTTTATTCAAACTATAAACCTGCTTCAGCTTACAATAATTTTACATAGTAAAGTACCTAAATTTGAGATTGATAATCAACAGTTTTAATACATCTCTCGTTTTGTGTTTTTAATGAATAGCGTCGAGCACGCGACGGAAGAGAAAAACGCAGATGTTAAAGTCTCGGGAGGTCGGAATAAGTCTTAATATCTGTGGTGTCGATTGTAAGTAGGAACACTAGCAACTGTGTTATGATCTCGTCGTAATTGGTTGAGGGATTATCACACAATGTGTTCGTGTGATTTTTTTTTGCAGAGAAAGATAGCGTATTGTCACATGCACCTGTGCTCTTACATTTGACGGTCTGTTTTTACTATATCTATGTTAGCGAGAGTGAAACAGATTTACGAGTGTGAAAGAGTTAGCATTAAAACTTAAATTACTGGAAATTTTCCATGAGAGAGAACACTGTATTTTCCTGCTTAAATAAGAAGCAGGTGTTCAAAGTTGTACAAATACGTTTTCCTAGATTTCTAAAAACCGCTTTTCCCGTGCGAGCATGACTGTTTTCCGTGTCATAATAATATAAGCGTTGTTTATTGTTGCTAATTAAACTAAATAACACCGTATATGTTTAAAAACAATTAAAAAATTTGACAACTGCTGTAATAATAGGCATTGTTTAGTGTTGCTAGTAAAAATCAATAATGACGTCGTTTAGCGCACGGAAAAGCCTATTTTCGGTGCGCTAAATAGTTATGTAAAGATAATGTTTTCAGAGAGGTATAATGAAAATTGCACTTACTGTTGCCATGGCCAGGGCCGGCTTCCGATTTGTTAAAGGGTTTTTAATTTGGTGATACAATACAATGTACTGAATGAATAATAAAATATATTGTTGTTCTTATGTTTATTATATAATATTTATATTTATGTAGATTATAAAATAAGTACCTGAAGTATCTGTCATGTATCTATCATTTTTGACAGGCATGTTTCATCCAAATAAAAAATAATTTTGTCTTCTCTTCTTAATTTTCTAATTTCCCTTAAATATCGCTTCCTCCAACAAACCATTTCATCTTTCTCTATGAGCGCAGATTTTCTATCGTTCTTCTCCCAAACGAAGTCTAATTCATGTAAAGTTTTCCTCCAGGTCACATTACGCTCACAATCAAGGATTTGAGGTAGTATTCACGTATACTCAACTGACTTTCATTTTAATATTCTAAATTAATTTTATGAAAAGAATCGACATAATTGATTTAGCTGCAATTGCAATATGTTTAGATAACGAAGAACATCAACACAGAAACGCTGAAAGATGTGTTCACAATATTTTAAGAAAACGAAAAACCGAAGGAGAATTTTCCACTCTATAAAGGCATTGTTGGCGATACAATATTTTCGTATGACAAAACATACATTTCAATACATTTTGAATAAAATTTTAGCAAATTTGATTAAGCAAAATACTACATTTCGGAAGGCAATTTTACCGCTAGAGAATAGAAAATTTGTGGCAAGTCTATTTGTTGTTTGTACACACTGACGCAAAGGTCTACTCACGGTTCGATCAAAATATTCGCTTGGAGAAAGACCGCGGTCAAAGATCGTGAGCTTACCGTGAGCGAAACGCCAAATATGAATATTTATATGTAAATAGCGTGTCACAATATTGCATCGCGTATTGAGTGTAGCGTGAGCGGAGCGTGTCTTGAACTACAGTGAGAATCGGCCTTAAAAGTTTGTCCAAAGTAAATAAAACTAATGCACTTTTTCTGATCAGTTGTTTCATAGTATCGTCTATTTGAATGAGTTTTCTTCCAGTTGACGTTTAGGGTGCTACTGTAATTCTTCCATACTTTCGTTGTTTCAAAAGTCTATAAATGGTTGCTTCTCCAACTCCGGTCATATTTGAACACTTAAAAACTATACTCCGAACAGTACTATTGAAATGGTCATGTACAAGAGCGTCATGTACATTTAACACTAAAGTTTTCATATTCACGGTTAAATTGCAGTTTAATTTCACAGAAATATAATTAGACGTTTCTACCATTTTTATTGCACAAAATCACTTGATCAATATCGCTTTTTATCGCCTATTATTACAGAACTATCAATTCTACGTGTTACAATCACAGGACTATACAAACAGAAATGTAAATTTTAACTAAAATAATTTACAATCTGCATAACACTTTCTGATGATAATAAATTTTAATTCTTTCTAGAAAGTTGAGGACTACATTATTGATCTTAAATTGTAAATATTTTCTACCTGTAGAGATTACATATACCTTATTTTTGTTGATTAAAATTACTAGAAAATTTGAGACAAGAATTTAAATAGTTATTTTTAAAAATTTTAAGAAGAAAACCAAAGATTTTATTTTGGAACAAATAATGCCAAAAATTTTGATTTATTGTGTTATATTGGGGCTTATCTCCTGGATCAATTGTGCTATCATTCATTTTCAAATAAACTATAGACAGAATGTCACCTTTGTCAATGACTCCTTATTACATGGTTTTTCGCTTCTAAATCTACGCTCTTATTACCTTTACCTACTTTTTGATCAATTTGTAAAAATTTTAGTTAAACTACCACTATTAAAACCTGGTATTGTTTAAATAGGGTATTTCAACAAATAAGGGATAAATGAAGGCTGTTTTTAAAAGTAAACTTTCCTAGTTATATTGATATGCTTGATATATCGGACAAACAGACACAAGGCTACTGTATCGACTTATGACGGCAAAAGCATTTGCTAATGGAGGGAGTTCTTTTTCCTCCAATAGGTATTCATTAAATTTTTTGTATTTACTATTGATGTTTTATTAGTAAAAATGTATTTAATTATCTCTATTGTAAGATCTATTTATAAGAGAGATATTTTTTACGTATACTTAAAGGAAGTTCCCGGAATTCTGATAAAACTACATGATTTGGAGAGGACCGCATGAACACATAGTTTCAGAGCTTTCACGGAAAAAAAATTGTAGAAAACATTTCTTCAATTATACATTTTTTATCTACAATAAATAGTACATATAGGGACAGGGACAATTTGTAGTAAAATTTCCAAATATTTGTAGAGAATGTATTGTAGAGTTATAATCTACAATATGTAGTAAAAATATCCAAATCATCATAAGAATTGTTCTATAAATTGTTATCATTTGCTATTCATTGTATGAATTTATATTAAAAATGTATTGTGTTTCATGAAAATTAATAAGATAATTTTACACAATAAATAGTAAAAATTCATACAAATTGTAGTAATTTTTAATAAAATTTGTAGTAGTATTCCATAATTATTATAATTATAACCTAAAAAAATATTCCTTAAAATATTTAAAATTTATTGTTTTAATATAAAAGATACAAAGTCTTAATTACATTATGTAATAAATAACAGTAATAATAACTACCTCAGTCTCAGTTGGCTTTTCTGCACCTGATAAATATGAAATAAAAATTAATACCTATTGAACTATTCATACCCTTAAAACGGGGATATTTATCACCTTTACACTGATTGGGATATTAAATTACTATGTCAGATAACTAACAAAAATGAGAAAGTATGTATGTCACAATTAAGACAAAAAAACATCATTGAACTTGGCACATTCGATCGTTGGGCACAACATTCGATCGTTGGCCACAAATATATTTTTTAAAATAATCTACTAAGGTTATTTAAATTAGTTATCTAAAGGTAAATTATTCAGAAACAATAATAAACGTACTTACCACTAATAGAAGTTATTATTAAAATTTTCTCAAACGCATCGGTGCTTATAACATAATAATGTGTTGTACCATGCTTTGTTTTGTGAACATGGCGAACGGCTACTGCTGTCTGGCCATTTATGGTCGACGTCAGAAAACGTTGGCCAATAGCAGAATTCTGTTTTATTCACATGACTTAGAATTTCTACAATATTATAGAATATTTTTGAACAAAATTGAATTTTTTTCATAAGAAGGAATGTAAAGTATTACTATTTTTTGTAGAGAAAATTACTATTTTTTGTAGAGATAATTATTAATATTTGTACAAATTTTTACAGAAGTTTTTAGTAGTAATTACGATAATTGTAATAAATTTCTACTTCTACAAACAATAGTAAAATATACTAAACATTGTGGACTTCTTTCCTATTGTTGTAGCATTTTATTCGACAATTCAATTGCTACAATAATGAATAGTTTTTAACTATAAATTGTAGTAAAATTTTTTACAAAAAGTTAAGTATTTTTCTACAAGTCTACTACTACAACATTGTAGTAAAATTTTCTAGTCACATTTTTTTCCGTGTTGTATTGAATACAATCAATAACTAGTAGATTACTATTAAAAGAGGCAGCGTATAATGTACGCACATAATCTAAGTTCAATCGAATGTAGGATCAGTAAAAAATAAGAGATATGATAGGACTCACTCCATATTTACGCTTAAAAATATATTTAAGATTATTAATTCCTTATTTATTATTATTTATTTCTTTGCTTTACACATATTTAATATGCTGAGTCCATAAAAGTTTTTTTGTCAGTTATGACCCCTAAATATTTATAATGTTCCGCAGCAGGAAAATCATGATCCCTATTCTTAGTATTTTGTAAAACACAACAATCTTGACTTTTTAGAAAACATGTTAAAACCTAACTCCACTTTTTAAAGTTTAAGATAAATTGTTCATATCTTAAGTATTATGGGTGACATATATACAAATATCCACGTATTGTATTACAAATAAACCATGCACTTCTTTAGAGTACATATATCTTAAATAAAGGATTTTAACTTGATCCGATATATTTTTTTATTCCACAATAAGTTAGTAATATTAGATATGTTTGATCCCATACCCTAGTCACCGCTTATTTTTAAATCACTATCACAATTAATCTACCCTATTATGGGATAGAGTACCAATATATTACTTTGTAGATATTAAAGTAAAAGTCGAAGAAAATTGAAAATTCGCCCGTTATTTTACATAATTATGCCATCAAACGGTCTTTGAAACTTCAAGCGCCCATTAAATCTGATTACACTTAAAATCCTTTACCTGTTGACCCTAAAATTTGATCACTTCCCGAGCCATATAGCACTTTATTACCTGACTCTATCGGCAACGCGAATATCCACTTTATATGCTATATCCTCTTTTGTCTGCAAGAGAATCTCCTTATAGCTTTCCTGCCCTACCCAGAAACTCTCCGAAAGATTTCTCGAAGTGGACTCTCAAGCATTCCCATACAAACTTATACTCGCGTTATTGGATCCTTTTAGTGTAGTCTAGTGCCCCTTTGCACACAGAGTTTACTCATAAACATCCAACGATACCGGACAGTGGGCTATAGAGATTGGTTTAGCCAACATAATTAATTTTGTATTAAAGTTATTTTAATTACTTTTATAAAACTTTTGTCAGGTGTAGAACATTTGCAATTCTAACGACTTTATTCTACTAGAAAAATAAAATAAGGTTTTGTATAACTGTCATTAAAAGTGATACAGTTTTCAGTTTTAGAAATTGACGTTTATAAAGAAACATTTTAAAAATATTTTTAACACTAAATTGTTAACAGCACGCTTAGTGATTATTTGAATTTCAAAAATTATGGTAAAAGAACTGCATTTTCTACGAAATCTGATTTATTCGAAACCGAATATACCAGACTTTTATTTACATTTTTTTAGTATTGTTCAGAGTTGAACATTTTTCTTTATATTCACCTATTAAATTAACATCCTGTATATGAAATTAATTATTTATTGAATTAAAATGTTTATTTTCATATGCAATTAATAATAAACACGTTCCAATTTCAGCTCAAGTTCGATGTTTAAATCCTAATAATTTTTTTTTAATTATTTTTAAAACACTGAACTGGAGAGATTTAAATTGAAATAACAATATCTTTCTAATGTACATTTAAATAATTAAATAATATTAATTGTTATTGCATATTGTTTATTCTGTGATATTATAAATTTAGATACAAATAAGAAATAAAGAGATTGACTAGCAACAGGTAGTAGTATACTTTACAAAATTATCTCTAAAATGAGCTTCATGAAAACCATCTTGTGGTATTAATTATAAAATTCACCTTTAAAGATTATTCAAGTGTTATTAAAAAAATTGCTTGGGGCCCTAGAACTGATCAACTGGAGTGAGATTCGATGGTTCATGCTGGCCACTTTATGTATTATTCGTGGATAAAGTTTTGCTTGGATGGGGCAAGTTTCTAATCTCATCGATAGATCCACCGATTGAATAGAGAATGCATCAAAATGTTTTTTTTTCGATACCCAAATGGATATTATCTACGCACAGACTACAAAACGAAAAAGTATATGAATATATTTCATATCCATTCTAGGTAGTAAGAACACTGCAAAAAAATTAAATTCACCAATCACAGTTCATATTTTGGACACCCAACTACTATTATTTTTAAAATTTTAAATAAGTGACGATCCTGTCAAACTAATTGTCTATATTTTTTAATTATTAAGATTAAATATACATTAAAATGACTTATTTTTGTGTAGAATCGATAAATAATTGTAAATAATTGCATTTCTATTTTTATTTTAACCATATTTTGAAAAAAAAAAAAAAAAAAATAAATTTTAATCAAACTCTATGAAACTCTTTTAATTATGAGTATTAAAACTAAAATCGTAAAAGTGGACGTAGAGGCATGTACAGAGTGCTTGACTTCTACTCGAAAAGCCGGGATCGATTCTCGGCTGATGACTAATTTTTTTTTCATATTTATTTTATTTTAAAAATCTGTAAAATTCATAAATTATTTTAAAATTAATTATTTTGTCTGAATAACCTAAAATATTTTTTTAAATTTGTAGATTTCGGTTAGTGGGTCGTAGACAAAATACACTGTATAACTCGAGTGGATTGTCCATATCGCATTCAGACTCTTGAGCACTCCGCCTACGGCGTCGTGCCCGAATTTGGTGCGATATGGCCATCATATTCACTCTCGTTGCACAAACTACTAATAAGTCATCGCATGTTTAACCGAACTTTCATCTAACCGTTTGTATTTTCATCGTTGAAAAAGTCGATGTTCAACGCATCCATCAAGATTGAACACCGATTAATGCGATGGATGTGGATGGATATCCCCACCTTTTTGTTTTCCGTCACTATTGCGAGCAGTGGCGGCTCGTCATAATTTAAAATGGGTGTTCACTTTTTCCAATAATTTTATCATATGTAAGTTCGGATCAAAACTTTATACAAGAGTCATTATCGTTGTTTTGTTTATTATTTGAGTTTGTATTAAGTGTAGTTATTATTATCAACATCATACTGTTTTCAAGCACCAAAGTGATATATTAACAATATTTTCTCAATTTGTTCGATGAGCATTAAATTATACAAATGTTCTTTGCTCAAAAGAGAAATAATGATATATTAACAATATTTACCCAATTCATTTGATGAATCAAACTCTAAAAGTAATAAAATTGGAAGTATTTTCTCAATCCACTTATCAACATTTAAATTTATAAACGGTAGAAACAATATAATTGAAAATACTAAATTTATTTTTAAACAGTTAAATTTATAGCCAATAGAAATGGTGTAATTGAGAATATCCTCTCAATTCATTCGCCAAGAGTTGGAGAAATATATGAATAATAAAATAAGAAGGTTTATTTATACCTATCCGAGACGTCTTGTTAAAATTAAGGTATATTGTTTTGAGTACTCAAAATAACATTTACAAACTGGTTGTAAATAAAAGAAACAAAAAGAATTCTTAAAATTAAGTCATACAGAAAATAAAGAAACACCCGTTTCAAAATATAATATAATATAAGTGTCTAAATAGACATTGCGAACATATTGTTAAAATTAAAGAAAAAATAATAAATACCAAAATATAATCCTAGGTCTGACAGCGGCACTAGAAAGAGCCCTCTGTTAGGCTACACACTGCACACCGAAGCTCATCATGTTACAGGACTGCTTGGGGCACGGGACCATCGTAAGAACGTTTGAAATAAAAAAAAATCTCTGCTTCGCAGGGTAAATAAAATGGACCAGCATATTGGAAAGACAGAATTCCATTCTGTAGCTTTCTGCGAATAACCACCCACGGTTGATGTGGCTCTCTTGTTCATCCACGGGAAGAACCCTATATATATATATATATATATATATATTGATATATTATTTTCATTTTCTACGTTTGCTAGCCAAATTGATGTAATATTGAACTTTGTGTGCTTACTTTGATTTGGCAGCTAACGTGTTGAAAATATATACCAAATAATATTTATTTATATAGTCATAATATTTCTTTTTAATGCTTACCTTTTTTTTTATCACACCTTGTATATATTTTTTTTAATTGTAGATTCGACTCTGCTCTCAGGGAATGGGTTCTATTTTTATATATTTTTAAAAAAAAATTTAATATTTTATATTACCTGTATTGTGATTGTCTATGGCGCCACCCTATATATCATTCAATTTAAAATATTGACAATAATACATGTTACAATAATAATAATACTTTATTAACATTATGTAAATGGCCCTGCATATCAAACAGAGAACAAATAAACTTTTTACAAACCAAATTACTAAGGTATATTGTTTTTTTTTTTTTATATATAAAACGAAAGAAAGAAAAACCTTGATCAACGTTTTTTTTTTAAAACAATTTACTTCTCTTCCCAAGAATACTTTACCATACATCGATAGATGTATCTAACGCCACCTATTAGGCAATAGTGAAATTAAAACTTTGCTTGGGTAGAAAATTATAAACCTAAATTCTAATTAACATTCTCTGAACTAAACTCTGTAATCGATTCATAATGATTGCAGTATTCATTCAGACACATGGTTCGAAACTTGACTTGAATCTTTTACAAAATGGCAGAAAAATATGCACAAGCTTTGTATAACAGTTGTGTTATTCAGTTCCAATTTTGTTCCTATTATTTTATCAGGTATGTACTTTAATGAAATAGTTTGACACTTACACTTGTTGAATGGAAATCCTCTATTTCACAACAATCTGTTTTCTTCGTAGAATGTTCCAGTCCAAGAAACACAGGATACTGCCTCAAATTTTCCAATGAACAACCATGAAATAGGATATCAATCTCATGTCTCTGATTCTCATGGGCATATATTTTATTGGTATGTATTTCCGCAAATAGAATGTTTTTGACAATTAAAATATATAATCAAATGACATTACCTTCATTTTGTAACACTTTTACCTTAAATAGAATGATATATGACGGTTTTAAACTAGTTTTAATTAATTTTTCTTTCAGGTACTCCAAATTTTATCCAAAAATTAAAAATGTCCACCGTTCGACTTCTCCAATCAACAACTTTCTCTGTCTCCATGGAGACAAATTCCTATCCCATGAATCAAGATATCAAAATCAACTCTGTGTCATCACTGACATCAATTTTAACAGGATTTTACAAAAAATTCATATACAGGATGTTATAAAAGATACCATATAATAAGGTATGTTAATAATATTTGATTTACTTGTTTATTTGCACAAATTTTGTTCATGATAATTGTTTCTTGTACATTTAACAAGATTTTTTTTAAAAATAACATACAGGATGTTATAAAAGATACCATATAATAAGGTATGTTAATAATATTTGATTTACTTGTTTATTTGCACAAATTTTGTTCATGATAATTGTTTCTTGTACATTTAACAAGATTTTTTATAAAAATAACATACAGGATGTTATAAAAGATACCATATAATAAGGTATGTTAATAATATTTGATTTACTAAAAGGAAATATTATAACTATTCATTATCATTTCTTTTAATTATAATTTATAGAAGCTCTGTTCTAAAAAAAATTTTCTTGAAGAATTATATGTTTTTGACAGGGCTTTAATTAAATAAAAACAGTACAATATATATATATTAAAATATGAGTGTTTTGCCAGACAAAGAAAATGCAGGAGCAGCAAAGGAAATGACTTACCTCTTTTGGGGTTTTCTCTGCTACCAGGATCTAGCAACACGTGGAAAAAAGTATCTTTCGGCGTCTCACTTGCCTCAGATTTTGGTCAAAAACCAGGTTCATCCAAAATAAAAGTAACATAAACATTGGCACGGGGGCCCTTGGACAAAACAAAACGCTCCGAAACTAATTATTACTTAACACTATTTAACGCAATGCGGAGCTAAATCCCAAAGGTCATCTTCTTCGAAAATCAAATCGGAAAGGGCCGAAAAAAACAAGTTATTTTTTTTAAAGTGACAGTTTGATCATAGAACTGACAAACGAAAAATGTTGCCAACATATTAAGACCAAAAAGAACTAGTGTTTAGCCAGTTTCTTGTGTCTCATATTTATGGTCAAATATAATAAAAGAAAATTAATTATTATGCAAAATAAAAGAAATGGAATGATAAAATATTAAAATATAACCCTTACTTTATTCCTATGGGTATTTACAAAATTATACTGTGCCTGTAGATAGATCAAACGAACGTAGGTATTTGTGAATTGTACTAGACTGGCAACACTGGTTTGGCAACCTTATTTGTGAGCGGCGCGCCAATTAATGTGTTCTTTGACAGTTTGAAGGATCTGTTGGCGTGTTGTCTTCTCTTTTTAGCTATATGCATTCGGCATATCGTCTCACTCGTGTTAGGCTTACTCATTATAATGCGCCACACACCCAGTATACTGAGGTATACTGTGACACAGAGACGCGATTAGCCTGAGGACAATGATGTACAAAACATATAGATTAACACGTATGATAATAAAAATATTAAAATTAAATTTATATTTTTATGTTATTTATGTAATATTAAAATAATGTGTTTTTATGAAATTTAACTGGGTGTTCACTGCACAAATGAACCAATGGCGAAACCGCCCCTGATTGCGAGGTAAGAGGTTTTTAAAATTTAAATTTGAAATTATAAAAACATTATTTTTTTTCTTCGAATTATGAAGGAAAAAACTTCGGCTAAGTAGAGGTATTTTTTTATAATATTTTTTATTGCTTGTCAACGGTTTTTTTATTTATCTGAAAACTTTATCAATGGTCATTCCATCAAATTCATCAGTGACGTCACGATGGATTTAATCGATTAGTTTTACGTTGACTTTAAAAACTTGCCCAATCGCTAAACCTGAGTCAAATTCGTAAGTTCGTGCTTGCAACTTAAGTGTTATTCGTCGATACAGTTTTTTTAGTAAATCCTAGCACTGAATTTCCCGAGGGAGATTCATGCATTTGTGCTAGATTTCCTTTACTTATTGATTTTCTATGTCCTTCAATATTCAAGAGAACGATATTTGTGCGTCAAATATTAGTTTCTGTAGCGTTGATTTACTGGAGAGTTCCCCCAAATATTGTCTGTAGTTCCGTCAGATATTAAAATAACATGTTGATTTATTGCAGAAAATTGAGACTTGCAAGCAATTAAGACATACATTTTTTTTTTAATCTGGTATATTGGATGTTAATTCATATTTGACGTTAACAATTTTCTCCGATTTACTTATCCATTCTCTGTCGTTAATTTTCCGATTGAATATTTTCTTTTATTTATTTTGAGGGTTTTTAAGGAGAATGCTATGAAAATGTAATTGTTAAAAAGTTTCGTAAGCAAGATATACGCATTGTGACGCGAAGCCAACCCTGTTTTTTGTTTGTTCCCATACCCGCAATAGCAAGTCTAGCGCTGGCTATATCGAAACCCATTTCGAGATCGAGAAACTGAATCAAATGTTTTCCCTCGAAGTCTGACACGTGGAAAATAATTTCCAGAACTTCTAGACTGAGCTTTTAGTCAGAGTTGGTTCTTTCTAGAGTGTTATATATATATATATATATATATATATATATATATATATATATATATATATATATATAAGTTATAGAGTCAATAACCCTGAGTCGGCAACCTCGTGGATGAACCTTGGAACTGCTGAATTTGCATTAGATTAGTTTTGTGTCATTCCACCTTAGGTGTAATGCCACCTGTTATATTATATTTCCTTTCAGTTAATTCAGTTTAGAATCTGTGTTTGATACGATAAGTTGTACTTTAAATAAAATAAACCTTTTTAAAAAACCAAATACCGAGTGTATTTAGATAAGTGGCGCAGTCAGTAGGATGGTCAAACGGGTTTAATGTACATAATTCCTGGTTCGTTTCTACGATTTTTTGACCATTTTGAACTTTAAAACGTGTTTAAGAAGTTTTCCAGTTGGGTGAATTGAGTAGCCTAACGTGAAGAACGCTATTCGAGTTAAGAAAAGACATTCAAGTGAACATTGAAGAGTCTACCCGGTCCAGTCCTTGGTTGACGACGGAAATCGAATAGATGGAGTGGAAACTACTTTTACTGTAAGTGTTTTATATGTCGTTTAGAGAGCAACCTTTAATTATCAATTCTGAAAGTTCAGACAATTCTGATTCAGATACAGATTCTGACTCAAATTTAAACAAAACAAATTTAGACATTTCAAATATTTTAATTTCAAATAATAAATTTAAAATGGCTCCAACAATTCCAGAATTAAAAGATAAATATTTAGATATGATCCCAGATTTCTATGGTGATCCCGCCTTGCTTCCTAGATTTATAGAAGTAAGCGAAAAATTAGTTAGGAAATTTTATAATACAGTAGATATAAACGATTTTCAAAATGAGTATTTAATGTCTAGTATTTTAGCGAAAGTAAAAGGTGAAGCTGCCAAAAATATATCGTCTTGTACGATAAGAAATTGGGAAAATTTAAAAGCTGCTTTATTGAATACATATGCAGATAAAAGAGATATTTATACCTTAAGCTTAGAAATTTCAGCATTACAACAGGGTAACGATTCTCCTTTCCAATTCTTCAATAAAATACAGCAACTTTTAAATCTCCAAATAACCTTATTAATGACTTGTTCTAACGAAAATGAACAAAATGTTTTAGGGAATTATTTTAGAAATCAGGCTCTCAGAATATTGTTACGCGGACTAAAAGAACCATTAGGTACATTAATGCGAACAAAAAACCCTTTAGATTTAAATTCTGCTTTGAATACATTAACGAATGATTTTCAAATTGAAATGGGACCTTATAATAATAGTAATTATAGTCCAAGATATAAAAATATTAATCATAATTACCAAAATAATCATTTACTTAGAAATAGACAAAATTTTCAAAATAATCAATCAATAAACTGGCAACCAGAAATGCCAAGTTCATCTCAAAATTATCAACAATTAAATAGAAATGTAGGTTTAGTGCCTCGAAATCAACCTAGTACAAGTAGAGGTCCTAATACAAATGTTTTCAGACCTAATCCGAATCAAAAATTCCAAAATCCAACACCCATGAGTGTAAATACTTCAAATTCCTTTAGACCTACAAGAAATTTCCAAAATCGCAACTATTCTCAAAACCAAAATTCTTTTGCAAATCAAAGGAAAAATTTTATTTCTGAAGAACTACATAACTTAGATAATACAGAATGTCCCAACGAAAATATTAATGATGATTTTTTAGAAGAAAATGCCTCGGAAAACAAATAAAACAAGTCGAATTATTAAACTTAACTAACAGTGAGAGTGAATTACCGTACATAATATTCCCAGAAAATAATTTAAGAGTTCTTATTGATACTGCCAGTACAAAATCCTTTGTTGTGCCAGAAATTGCCGACAAATATTTTAAAACATCCCTTATACGCAAACCATTCCAAGTTTCTACCGCTTTAGGAACGAAACAAGAAAATTATTGTACAGTAATTCCATCCTCAAAAATATTTAAAAATAATAAACCAATTAATTTCGAATATTGTATTTTTAAGTTTCATAATCATTTTGATTGTTTATTAGGGTTAGATAATCTTAAAAAATTAAATGCAAAAATTGACCTAATAAACGACTTATTAATTACCCCTTATAGTCAAATCAAAATAAATTATTTTAAGATAAATAGTGAGTGCACGAATTGTATAGTAGTGCCACCACGAACAGAACAAATTATTAAATTAAATATAAGTAATGTTAAAAACGGTGACGTAATAATACCGTATACAAAAATTGATAAATTAGAAATTCCTGAATGTTTAACAAAAGTAGAAGATAGTACAGCTAAATGTACCATCTTAAATTCATCTGAATCATATTGTAAAGTTGACCTAAGTCCAAGTATAGAAGTTGCAACGTTCGCTGAATACGAACAAACAACATACCCAGACTTAAATATTTTTACAGACAAATTAAAATTTGATAATTCAAAAGTTGAAATGTTCGATGAATACGAACAACCAACGTACCCAAATCGAAATAAAATTTACAAAGACAAATTTAGATTTGATATTTCAAAAGTTGAAAGGTTCGATGAATACGAACAAACAACATACCCAAACTTAAATACAAATAGTGATGCTTTATCTAGAATAGAACTTAATGTAAACGAAACAATAACTAATTCAAAACCTAGTACTTCTACAGAAATTTTCGAATATATGGAAAACTTTAATAACAAACTTCAATGTCCTAAAATAAATAATGAAACAGAATCTCTTGTAGTAGAACCTGATGATATAAATAATGACATCGAAGATGAAAACGATACTATTCACACTAATGTAGAGAACCCAATACCAGGCTTACCTATCGCGGATTGCGCGGTAAATGTCGGAAAAAATCAAATAATAATATCCGAAGTCAATTTTGCTCCTACCACTCCTACTATTATAAAACCCTATGAAAACAAACAACGAATTCTTGTACAATTCTCAAAAAATAATTTTGAAAACGATGTTATCAAATTTGTAAAAGAGTACGTAGTACCAAAAGTAAAATATCATATCTATTTTGAAGATCCCCTATATGAAAAATTTAGCGTTGTTGTACAACAATTTTTCAAAAATTCCCAAATCTCATTTATTAAATGTTCCAAAAAATTTATTGATGTCCCATTAAATGAAGTTGAAGATGTAATAAAAAATTATCACGAAGGAAAACAAAATCATAGAGGTATAGATGAAACAGAAAATAGAATTAAAACATTATATTATTGGCCTAATCAAAGAGCATCAATTCAAACCTACATTAACAGCTGTGAAATATGTCAATTAACAAAATACGATAGAAAACCTATTAAACCTATTTATAATATTACTCCTACAGCGATTAAACCTTTCCAAATACTACATTTAGATACAATAACATTAGAAAATAATAAATTTTTAACTATAATAGACTCATTTTCAAAGTATGGTCAATTATATAAAATTAATTCCGCACAAGGAATCGAAGTAGTCAATAGCCTAATTAAATATTTTACTCATCACTGTATACCAGAACAAATAATTTCTGATAACGGTACAGAATTAAAAAATTCACTTGTAAAAGATCTACTAAATCTTCACAAAGTAAAGATTCATTTCATTAGCTCACAGCATCCAGAATCCAACGGCATCGCTGAAAGATTCCATTCTTCTATTATTGAACATATTAGATTACTAAATAACCAAAACGAATATAAAACTGAACCTATAGAACAAAAAGTTAATTACGCACTTTTAGCGTATAATAATAGCATTCACTCTGTAACAAAATTAAAACCTTATGAAATTACTACAGGTCATTTAGAAAATAATTCCGTTTTCGATTTAGATATAGAGCAACAATTAATAAATAATTATATTTCTGATCACAAAGAAAAAATGAAAATATTATATTCACAATTAAATAAAAATATACAAGAAACCAAAGAAAAAGTTATTACCAAAGCTAATGAAAAGCGAGAAAAGTTAACGGATGAAATTCCTTCTAAAGTATTTGTTCGTAACAGACAAAAACAAAGTAAAACAAAAAATAAATATCAAGCTGAAGAAATTAAAGATACAAATCTAGAAAGAAATACTGCTAAAATTATCACTAGACATAAAAATACTGCCGAAGATATTCATTTATAAAATATTAAACGTCCTAAAAGAAAACCTTATACTTTTATTTCAGGTGCGTCACTATCGGATACGCATCAGTAGACATAAAAGACATCACCCACAATTTAGGTATCCTACCAATTAATCTAGGTCCTGCCAAACTTCAAAAATCTAGGCACACATTCGTGCATTTTTACGATTTAAACCCGCTATTGCAGGAATACAATAATTTAAACATACAGTTTAACTATCTTAATAATAATATTTCAAATAATACATTCTTCAGTATAGAAACTGAGAATTTCGTTAATATTATAGTTTATCTTAAATCTAATATAGAAGAAAAATTTAACAATCTTAATATTCACTCACTTTTAGAAAAAAATAAAAGAGGTTTAATAAATGGGTTTGGATCAGTTCTTAAAGCCATTACCGGAAATTTAGACTCCCAAGATGGAGAAAGAATAAATTCAATTTTAGAACATTTAAAAGAAAATCAAGCTAATTTACAGAATCAATTAAAAATGCAATATTCTGTCAGTAGCCAGATAATAAATAATTTTAATCAAACAATTCAAGATATCCAAAAAAATGAAATTAATCTCAAATCTAAAATACTAGAAATTAAAGACATTGTAGACTTTCAAGCAAAATTTGAAAATGTAATTTACTTAAAAGACTTATTTAACGAATTATTGATAATTTATAATTTAATCCTGGACATAATGGAAAACGTAGAAAATTCCATAACATTTTGTAAACTGAAAACCATTCACCCTAGTATCATAAAATCACATGAGCTATTTTTAGAATTAAAAAAGATTTCTTCTCATTATCAATTTCAGCTACCATTAGAAGTAAAATATGAAAATATTTTAAATTTCGAATCAATCTTAGAGGTTAACTGTAAATTAGAAAAAAATCAAATACAATATTTTCTATCAATTCCTATTGATTTTGAAACAGAATTCGAACTATATTATTTACTGCCAATTCCCACCAAATTTGAATCAGAATTTGTTATAATAATGCCAAACACAAAATATATATTAAAATCCGGAAATCAAATAAGGCCTCTAAACGATATTTGCACACGCGGTAGAAAATTCCAATGTCCTAGCCGTTTACAAAATAATAATGAACAATTATGCGAGAAAGAAATTTTACTAAAAGGAAATTCTAGCCAATGTCAATATGTTAAGGTAGATATTTCTAAAAATCACATAGAAATTATACCAGAAACAAATCAATTTTTGGCAATATTTCCTCAAGAAGAAAAATTATCAATACAATGCTTGCAAGGAACCGAAATTAAAATTTTATCTGGAATATTTTTAATTGATAATTCACCATGTAAAATAATATTTAAAAATCACGAATTAACCTTTCAAGAAAAATCATTTGGACAACCAATTATAATAAATAAACCAAAATTGTATTTTGAAAAAATAAATCTGTTGCCAATGAAATTAAATTTAAAAAGTTTAAAACTAAAAGAAATCAGTTCAAATGGACCAATACCTATAATAAACGAAAATTTTAAGTATCATATTCCTAGTGCATGGACAATTATTCTTTATTTTGGAGTAGCAGTAACAATTATTTTTATCATCCACAAGAAGATGCCTAAGAAGAAGAAGGAAAAATCCCCACCGGAACCAACCCCTGAAGAAGGCCATATTCGACTTCCGCAAGAAGCCTCATTTTAACAAGGGGAGAGTTATAGAGTCAATAACCCTGAGTCGGCAACCTCGTGGATGAACCTTGGAACTGCTGAATTTGCATTAGATTAGTTTTGTGTCATTCCACCTTAGGTGTAATGCCACCTGTTATATTATATTTCCTTTCAGTTAATTCAGTTTAGAATCTGTGTTTGATACGATAAGTTGTACTTTAAATAAAATAAACCTTTTTAAAAAACCAAATACCGAGTGTATTTAGATAAGTTATATATATATATATAACGCGACTTGTCGACAGACGTTAAGTTTCAATTTAAGTGCTGTATAGAAAAGATAAATTGTAATAAATAAATTAGAATTGTGACTTATAATAATGTCTCACTATTATATAAATTAATTAGTACATTATAACTAAATTGTAAGTAAAGTACTTTAAATAAATAAACTATAAATAAATTAAACAAACGTTACAGTATAATGTGATGGTATTTCATTTATATCATCCTAAACATTGACCGATTAAAAAGTTATAGTTTTAGAGAAAAAGGTCTACCATCTTTATTTTACATAAAAAGAAAAATGTAATTTAATTAAAATCTACAAGGATTGGTTTCAGACAGTAATAAAAAGATAATTATTAGTACATTTTATATAAATTTTCATTATCTGTTTTAAACAATTTACATGTAACGATTTACTTAAAAATGCTAGGTTAACTATAATAATTGTAAATTAGCTGGCGTCTTAATCGTAAAAAGCCTTTTCATTGAGTTTTTATAATAATATTGAAAATATATCTAAGTTCTTTTATATAGTAATATGTCGATTTCATTTTTATTAAGAAAATAATATATTCCACTAAACATATTCTGATTAACATTTAGAAAAAAAAATTAATTTTAATATTTATCGTAAAATGTTGTTTAAACATCGTAGATCTTGCCCCTAATGAACAAAGAATATAGACAATTCTGAGTTCGATGTGGATAATCCACTCGAGTTTTACAGTATTTTTCTACGACCCACTAACGAAAAATTTACAAAAAAAAATCATTTAGGTTATTATGACAAAATAATTAATTTTAAGATAATTTATGACTTATTAATTTTTAAAATAAAATAAACAAAAAAAAAAAGGAAAAAAGTTCATTTTTCCCCTTCCGAGAATCAAACTACAATCTTCCTTGTGGAAGGCAAGAACGCTAACCACCTATTCTTTTTTTTTTGTTGCTTTAATACTCATAATTGACTTCATATAGTTTTATTTAAATTAACAAATCATTTATAAATATAGACGAAATAAAATTAGAAATGCTATTATTTATCGATTCTAAACAAGACAATTAGTTTGACAGAATTGTCACTTATTTCAAATTTTAAAAATAATAGCAGTTGGTTGATCAAAATATGAACGGTGATTGGTGAATTTCATTTTTTTGCAGTGTTCTCACTACCTAGAATGGATATGAAATATATTCATTCAGTTGAATACAATAGCATACATTTTCGTTTTGTAAACATACAGGAACCGCCCCATTTGCATACTTTTAAATACGTTTTGAATGTGTTTGTACCGCAAATTCAGAGGGAACATTGTTAATAATATTAAAAACGTTTCGTGCTAATGTATAAATATGTATAACCAAAGGTTTAATATAAACACTCCTTGTAAAAAAGCAACTTGGTTTCCACTTAACAGTTTTCAAACATCTACTATGGTCTAAAATCCGAAGTATCTTCACCCATCTGTTTAATAGATGAAAGTTTCTTTTTATTAAATAAAATAAGTTTATAAATATACCGCAAATGGGTTGCCTAAGAAAATACGGTCCAGACTATTTATTTTCTGAAAAAACCGACATCTTGTAAAGTATTCCGCATTGCAGGATGAATTAAAGCTTAAGTTTAAAATTTGGTGTTTTTCTCTTTGTCCGTTTTTGAGTTATCTTCAAAATTTTAAAATTGAACATTTCCTCAAGTATCTCGAATTAGGTCTATTTTAGGGAAATCATGTATAGGGACAAAATAATAGAGAATGACATCATAAGCAACTTTTATCATGATTCCTATACTTTCCTTATCTGTACACCGAAAGGAAAATAAAAAATGGTCGTGACCATATTTTCTTAGGCAACCCATTTGCGATATATTTAAAAAACATATTTTTAATAAAAAACAACTTTTATCCATTAAATAGATGGGTGAAGGTCGACCTTACTTACGGATCCCGTACTACTATATCAGCCTGTATTTAATACACGGAAACATTATAATATGGCACCATAAAACGATACTTTAAAACAAGGTTGGCTATTCGCCTTTTCGTTACTATGATTGCAACAGTATAATTCATATAGTACATTTTCTAAACACGGAATAATTAAATTGCATTAATTTAATAATTAATGTAGCTTTTAGTCACGTCGTTAATTATATAATTAAATTGATGTTTTTATTACCGAACATATTGGATTATATAGGATGTTAGTTTAACGGCTAATTCGTTTCATTTATTTTAATAGCATTAAATTAATTAAAGTTGTTATTGGAAACAAAGTTTCATTTTATCCAATAACAAAATATATTAAATTTATAAACTACTATCGTATATTTTTGCTTTTTCCTTTCTAGTTGTTTAGTTTTATGTTTTACTTATTTGAAATATTTATTTTAAAAATATTTAAAATATTTGACAAAGCATTTAAAAACCTTTCGAAAGTATTTGAAGTAACATCACAAATATCAGAATATATAAAATAGTATTTGAAATATTACACAAGAGTTTCGGCATTATTGTAGAAACATAAGTTTGAGACTGGATATCCTCTAAATATCTGGAAAATACCGCGCCAATGGTGGTCCCATATTTTGTTATGGATTCTTGTGGATCATTATTCATTTTCAAATTCAATTTTTCCGAAATTGTGCCTAAAAGAGATAAAATCAGTTATGAGCAGTTAGCAGCTAGTCTACACGCACACACAAACACCGTGCCGAAGTCTGCCCAACTGAAACGATGCACGGCTTTCAACGCCGCACCGCTGTGCCGGACGGAGTGGGGGGTGTTAGGTTTATTTTTGTTCTGGAATTTCTTTTTCCATTTTTGATTTTTCGATTTTTCGATTTTTCGATTTTTCGATTTTTCGATTTTTCGATTTTTCGATTTTTCGATTTTTCGATTTTTCGATTTTTCGATTTTTCGATTTTTCGATTTTTCGATTTTTCGATTTTTCGATTTTTCAATTTTTCGATTTTTCGATTTTTCGATTTTTCGATTTTTCGATTTTTCGATTTTTCGATTTTTCGATTTTTCAATTTTTCGATTTTTAGATTTTCAATTTTTCCATTTTTCGATTTTTTGATTTTTCAAGGTTTCGGGGTTTCGATTTTTTGATTTTTTGATTTTTCGATTTTTCATTTTTCGATTTTTTGATTTTTTGATTTTTTGATTTTTTGATTTTTTGATTTTTTGATTTTTTGATTTTTTGATTTTTTGATTTTTTGATTTTTTGATTTTTTGATTTTTTTGATTTTTTGATTTTTTGATTTTTTGATTTTTTGATTTTTTGATTTTTTGATTTTTTGATTTTTTGATTTTTCAATTTTTCGGTTTTTAGGTTTTTAGGTTTTTAGGTTTTTAGATTTTTAGATTTTTCAATTTTTCGATTTTTCGATTTTTCGATTTTTTGATTTTTCGAGGTTTCGATTTTTTGATTTTTCGATTTTTCGATTTTTCGATTTTTCGATTTTTCGATTTTTCGATTTTTCGATTTTTTCGATTTTTCATTTTTCGATTTTTCGATTTTTTATTTTTCGATTTTTTGATTTTTCGGTTTTTTGATTTTTTGATTTTTTGATTTTTTGATTTTTTGATTTTTTGATTTTTTGATTTTTTGATTTTTTGATTTTTTGATTTTTTTGATTTTTTGATTTTTTGATTTTTTGATTTTTTGATTTTTTCAATTTTTCGATTTTTCGATTTTTCGATTTTTCAATTTTTCAATTTTTTAATTTTTTGATATTCGATTTTTCGATTTTTTGATTGTTCGAGGTTTCGATTTTTCGATTTTTCGATTTTTCGATTTTTCGATTTTTCGATTTTTCGATTTTTCGATTTTTCGATTTTTCGATTTTTCGATTTTTCATTTTTCGATTTTTTGATTTTTTGATTTTTTGACTTTTTGATTTTTTGATTTTTTGATTTTTTGATTTTTTGATTTTTTGATTTTTTGATTTTTTGATTTTTTGATTTTTTGATTTTTTGATTTTTTGAATTTTTGATTTTTTGATTTTTTGATTTTTTGATTTTTCAATTTTTCGATTTTTCGATTTTTTGATTTTTTGATTTTTTGATTTTTCGATTTTTCGATTTTTCGATTTTTCAATATTTCGATTTTTTGATTTTTTCGATTTTTTGATTTTTTGGTTTTTTGATTTTTCGAGGTTTCGAGGTTTCGATTATTCGATTTTTCGATTTTTCGATTTCTCGATTTTTCGATTTTTTGATTTTTCAATTTTTCGATTTTTCGTTTTTTCGATATTTTTTGATTTTTCGATTTTTCGATTTTTCGATTTTTCGATTTTTTGATTTTTCGATTTTTCGATTTTTCATTTTTCGATTTTTCGATTTTTTATTTTTCGATTTTTTGATTTTTCGGTTTTTCGGTTTTTTGATTTTTTGATTTTTTGATTTTTTGATTTTTTGATTTTTTGATTTTTTGATTTTTTGATTTTTTGATTTTTTGATTTTTTGATTTTTTTGATTTTTTGATTTTTTGATTTTTTGATTTTTTGATTTTTTGATTTTTTGATTTTTCAATTTTTCGATTTTTCGATTTTTCGATTTTTCGATTTTTCAATTTTTCAATTTTTTAATTTTTTGATATTCGATTTTTTGATTGTTCGAGGTTTCGAGGTGTCGATTTTTCGATTTTTCATTTTTCGATTTTTTGATTTTTTGATTTTTTGATTTTTTGATTTTTTGATTTTTCAATTTTTCAATTTTTCGATTTTTCGATTTTTCGATTTTTCGATTTTTCGATTTTTTGATTTTTTGATTTTTTGATTTTTCGATTTTTCGATTTTTCGGTTTTTCGATTTTTCGATTTTTCAATATTTCGATTTTTTGATTTTTTCGATTTTTTGATTTTTTGGTTTTTTGATTTTTCGAGGTTTCGAGGTTTCGATTATTCGATTTTTCGATTTCTCGATTTTTCGATTTTTTGATTTTTCAATTTTTCGATTTTTCGTTTTTTCGATATTTTTCGATTTTTCGATTTTTCGATTTTTCGATTTTTCGATTTTTCGATTTTTCGATTTTTCGATTTTTCGATTTTTGATATTCTTTTATTGAATAAATGAGAAGTTAATATTGTTTAACGCCGCACCGCTGTGTCGGTCGGAGTGGGGGTGTTAGGTTTTTTTTCGTTACGCGTTACGGAATTTCTTGATTCGGTCGCCCTCTCAAAGCCCGCGATAAAAGCTATGCAATAGCTTAATTAGAATAGAATTTCCAAATATTAGATTCAATAATAATTAAAGATGCTATAACACAAAATAAAACGTATTACGGTCCCCCTCAACAGAAATCCAATCATTTATGAAATTTCCATGTTTTGCATCCTTATTTTGTATGTGCGTGACTTTCAATTATTTTTTTACCTTTATAATAATATACAAATGTCTTTCTTTTTTTTCTGTTTTTTTTTATTATTTCATCATTCAATAACACTAATGTAAATAATTTATAATAGATATAAATATCATATAATGAAAAATTATCATTAGATGGGTATGTTACAAAATACGGTAATATTCAATACCACCCTCGCTTATTGAGAGCGAAAACAAACACATGTTACCATGGAGACTACTTTAATCAGTCAAATGAGATACAGAAATAACAATGAATTAATTACTAATTAATTTCCCGTAATATTCTCGTTTTTGTTTATTTTGTTGCTATTATTACAGTTACGAAATTGAATTTATCAGATTCAAGATGAATACTATTAAATAGGTAGGTACTACATATATGAATGTAGAACCAATTTGAATTAACTTTTCAAATTTGATTCGTATTATATAGGTTTGTGTGGAAATTTATATTTATGGAAAAGCACATGGCTAAATATCTCTATGAGCTTATATCAAAATTATACTTATAATTTTCATTTGAGGTTGGTTTTGTGAATACTGAATACTCATTTGTTAACAGTGAAATTAAACCCCATAATATAATTCTGTTAATTAAATAATAACCAAAATGTAGTAAACATTTATTAATGATTTTAACGGTATAGGTTATTTACTTTTAGATATGGCGTAGGAAGTTTAATTTATTAGATTTTCTACGCCCATGTCAGTAAACGTTAAAAATCGCAGTGTCAACATTCCTTGTAAATGACATTTAACAATAACATGCACGTAATGAGATCTCATAACATACATGTGTGCGTTTTGATAAGAAAACTTAAATTTCTTAGTTTAATCAAATTGCAATAAAATTTTTATCTACATAAGACTTTATTTGGTTTATTTATATAAATTTAGTCGATTGAAAAACATAAAAACTTTTCGCATTAGCGAAATACATTTTGGATTAAAAATGTGATACCCCTAAATGTCGGCAACACATTATACAATTTTAAAAAACCAAGTCGTGTTTTCTTAACATGCTGTGGAAATAAACGTCGTTTCGTTTATATTGTCAATTTTTGTAACAAAATATGATTGTATTCGAACAAGTTCTCAACTTTACCTACGAATATGTCTGTTAGTAATAAAAGTGATCAAATTCTGAGCACTCCACCGGACATTTTAGAAAAAGCTCAAGCTGCCACACATAATTTGTTACCGCTTAAATCCAAAGGAAAGTACGAGATTACCTATCGAAAATTTATGGATTGGCCACACAAGCATATGTCCTTTATTTAATAGAAGAAAATAAGTGGACGTAAAAAAGTATAGTACGTTACAACTCTTGTTGCGTAATATACTATTAGCCTACTTAAATTTTATACATATAGTTTAGTTTTCATTTTCATTTTCTTTATATTATTTTAAGTCATATTATGGAATTTTTAATACGTTTATTGGAATCATTACGGTAGAGATATTTTCAAACTATTTTTAAAAGCAGATTTTTCATGGAATTTTAAATAAATATTTATAAGTACTATTGTTTTCACGAAAGTCAGTGGTGTCGTATTTAATTTTTTAACAGCGTAATCCATATAAATATTTTATAAAAAGGTTTTATTTGAAATTCTTACCGATTTATGATTGTTATTCATTTACTCTTCTATACTCAGTTTTACTCTTCTTTAAATTATTTTACTTTTCATTAACATAATATTAGTTACAAACAAATTACTTAGGATTTTAAGGCGTAAATGCTTAGTATTTTAAAGCATAAAGCCTAAAAGGTGATTTGAATATGTTCCGAAACTATTTAAAGGGTGTCCCATAATTGCTCGATATTTCAATTTGTGTTATAGACACGTAAACAAGTTTGAAATAAAAAATACATGTATTTGAAATTTTTTGGATATACGGGGTGTTACGTTTTGGCCTGCTAAAATAAAAATATATTTTTTTAAATGGACCCCTGTATTTTATTTCAGTTTTCGAATGGTCTGGTAATACTGTAATCAACCCTAGAATGTTTTTAAAAAATATTACAGGGTTTCCAAGCAATTAGTTTTTTTTGCGAAATTAAAGAATGATGCAGACCTCAAATTAATTTATCATAATTATTTGGTGGTTTAACAATGATTTCAAAATTGTTTAAAATACAGAACTATAAGATGGCGAATATTTGTGCTATAACTGGTTTATTTTATACATAGTGACTTGCAACATGTCTCAAATAAGGATACTTTTGTTTAGTTTATTCCATTTTTTAAAATGCAACGTCCTATATATTATTTTAGTATAAAATTCCTTATAAATTTACCTATCCAACGATCGCAACATGTTAGCCAATTAATCAAATTATACATATACAGGGTGTCCAATCAGTGCGTAATTGATTGATAGCTGTTTTATTATTGAAAATACGAAGAAATTTTTAATATACAAGTTGTACTCGTATGACCATATTTAAACAATTATTCTATACACGAGAGGCTAGTTAAAATTATACTTTTTTAAAGCAAAATACCCTGTAGGTATAAAATTACACATGTTTGATTATTTTCATATCACGTCAAACAATTTTAATAGACTTCATTCGTTTGCTGAATGTTGTATACAGGGTGTGTAATAGATTAGATTAATAACTCAAACTTACGATTTTCTAAATTTTTTTAAATGGAATACCTCGTATGTTATACCATACAGAGAGAAAAATTCATGCTCATTTTAAGCAAAAAAATAAGCATTTTCAGGCTTGGTTTTAAGCCAATATGTATTTAAGAAATTTTAAAGCACGCATGCTACAAATCGACTCTCAAAGGAGTTTTTTGCCCGCGATTTGTAGTTGGGTGTAGAAGAGGGGGTGAACAAGTTGTACTATGTGCAGGCGGCGGAAGCTGTCGTGTTACCCAGAAAATTCAAAGTAATTATATAGGGTGGTTCACCAAATACGGTACGGAACTTGGTGTCATCTAACAATTTTGAAAAAAAAAAATTTTTGGTTACATGTAAGACAAGACCTACATTTCAATATTTATTTTAAAATATACAAAATATCCCAAAAAAAAATAAGATTTCTTTTTGTGAAAGCCCTACATTTTTTGCATTTATAGACTATAAAAACAGGTTTTTAATGTTTAACACTTGTAGTCTAAATTTATTTCTATGACCACTGCAGATAGTAATAACTTTTGATCATAAATGCAATAAAATATTGCGCTTTATATAAAAAAATATAACTTTGAAATGCCACACTCTTTTGGGCATTATACATATTTGAAAACAATTTTAAAATGTAGCTCTTATTGGTTTTAAAGTAGCCATAGAAAAACATCAAAGTTTATGCACTAAATTTCATGCTGTATATTGTACATTATCCTTTATGAATATGTTTCACTAATAGGATAAATCAGACTCATCTGTATTTTTTTCTATTATTGAATATGCTAATCCCCACTCCAACAATAAATTGTATAACTCATTGTTTCTGTATTCTGTATTCATTCTGTCTTTAATAAAATTCGAAACCTTCATTTACATTATAACCCATTTTAAACATTAACTACATAACTCTAAGATGCACTGGCGATAAATGTTACTGTATTTCTTGTTTCTTGTCTGAATTTGTTCCTAGACGAAGTTTAAAAACGGGGGTGTAATACCAAAAAACCATTATACATACTTAAAATCAAGAAGCTTTAATCTCAATTTAAACTCGGATTTTTCAATTTAAGAAACCCTCAAACTAATGTTTAGCATGGGCGTTCGTAAAACATTATACATACTTAAAATCTGTAACGATGTTCCCCAGTAACACCGTTCTAGATACGCCTATGGTTCAGCATGTAGCCGAGCTCCGAATCTCGTGAGTCGAACTAAGGTACTGACTTAGTAAGACTCTCCTCTCCTGCTCCTGCAGAGGTATTGACTCTGTAGGCTTCCCGACGTCCCGACCCTTGCCTGCAAAGGTATTGACTTTGCAGGTTTTCCTTCCCGTGAATCTTTCCCATGAAGGTATTGACTTCGAGGGACTTCCATTACCGTAAACGTGACCTAAGCTCTTGTCACATCTTCGCCACACTATCCTGGACCACTAACAGCCGTATGCATAGTCGATCGCCAGCGACTCGCCAGAGATTCATTCCGGCGTTTCGCCAGCGATTCGCTGGCGATCCGCCGGCGAAAGCCCAAAAAGGTGGCGTCTCGCCGGAGATTGTCACCGAAATGTCATTTCACGCAAGTTTTTATTTTCTTTTATAGGGATTATCACCGGTATCTCTCGCATTTTATTCATGATTCATTTCTTAAAACTCAAAAAATAATGAAAGAATATCAATTTTTTCCCTATAAAAGAACATAAAAACTTGCGTGAAATGACATTCCGGTGACAATCTCCGGCGAGTCGCCAGCTTTTTGGGCTTTCGCCGGCGGATCGCCAGCGAATCGCTGGCGAGTCGCTGGCGATCGACTATGCATACGGCTGTAAGTCACGCCGAACCGACGCACAAAATATATTTTGGGTAAACAACATTTGAAGACACGACGATTGGAAATTTAGTTAGAACCTTTTCATGTAATTGTAAATATTGTTATATGTATATAAATTGTTAGAATAAAGTTTTATTTCCAAAGAACTCTTTCTCCGATTATCTAGAATTTACCTGCTACTTGAACAAACCCCAGGAGGGGTTACAAATCAATTTAAACCTGGTACTATTTAATTTTAGAACCCATACTTATTTTAGGCATGGGTATTCTTAAAAAATCTTGAGCATACTTAAAGTCGAGAAGTTTTATTATTTTCAATTTAAGCACGGTACTTTTTAATTTAAGAAACCCGCATACTTATTATGAGCATGGACATTCTTAAAAAATTCTTAAGCGAAAGACGGTTATCCGTATTTATAATAAGTTTCTTTCTAATTTTAATCTCGTTCTCGTTACTTCTTAATCAAAGAAAATCTCTTGCTTAATTTTTAAGTTTAAAAATTCTTTAAAAAATTTTAAACAAAAGGGAACATGAAACAAGAAATTATATTCTCAGTTTAAGTATATTGTTTGTAAATTTAAAAACGTTTTATGCTTAACTATTGGATGTATACACTATTGGTGCTTAAAGTTTAAAGATACTGATTAGGTTATGGTTAAGCTAGAGTATGTAACGCGCAAAAGAAAATTAAAGCCTTGCCAGTCAGGTCCTACCTTTAAGTTTCCCGGCTTCCTGATGTTTACTTCTTTCCTGGGCGCGTCCACCCTATGCTGATCGGGGGTCGTGGACTGTATATTAGGGGCTGGTATTTGACGGGAATGTAGAATTACCGGTTTTGTATCTAATAATCGCAAGCTTAAACAGATCTGTATTTTACGACACTCGAGGCGATACTGATTTCTGCCCGGTCGGTCGAATTTTGACTCGTTCTTTGCCACCGCGGATATGGCCGTTTACTCATTAGGGCAATACCGTCTTGGCAAAGTATAATATTGGGAATAATAAATATATATGACATATTACGTTATATACTGGATGATAATTTAAATTTATATTAAATAAGTGAAGACTTAACAGATACCATACTTAGTTTAACTGTTAGGATTATTAATTTAAACACCTTTCCGATTTAATTTAAGAACGCATGCTAAAAAATTCTTGATTTTGAAATTAACAACGTTTGTGCTTATGTATAGTTTTTAATTCCAAAATTGAATATGGCCATGTTAATTTAAGAATGTCTGGTTTCAAATAAAGAATATTTTTAATTCAATTAAGAATTAGAGCCGTGCTGAATTTAAAATAAGCATTCTTGATTACATTCTTGGACAAATTTCCCTGTATACACTAATTAATTTATTAATTTCTTTATTTTTTTGCATTCCTTATACCAAACACATGTTTTTGACGTCGGGGGAACAGAAAATAAAACAATTTTAGGAGTTTGCCACTTTGCTTTTAATTGTCATAAAGTTAGCTGTTTGATTCGTAATTAATTTAAGACATTTCTCTATAAAAGTCCTCGTATTCCTGTAATTATCTAGATGTTTTAAACTCTGTAACCTAGAGCTACTGATTATAATAAGAACACAAAACATTTTTATTTTCAGGGGAATTAAGTTGAAAATAGGACTGTTTCATTTGAAGAATTATAAAAATCAATTAGACCTACCTATTTGTATTTTTGTAACTGACCAAGTTTTGTAAAGTCCGTTATAATTAGAAAAATGTTAATTTTTATAATAAGCCATAAAAATTTTGAGAACAAATCCGTTTGTATAGGCAATACTAAACAAAATAAAAAATAAAGAAATGAGAATATCGTAATCTCGCATTTTTGCACAGCCTGTATACATAATAATAAATGAATGAAAATAAAACATATTTTAGGAATTTTAAGTTTATTAAAATAGTTTATTCGAATCTGTTATCCAGATTGTTTAGTCTAAAAATGTATACCTTTCGTTCGCCCCTTATGTATGGATCAACCTGTATATTTAAGAATAATTATAAGATATGGTCCTACAACTTTTGTATGAAAAATTTCTTCCTATCTCCAATAATAAAACAGTTATCCATCATGTACGCACTGATGGGACACCATGTATATGTATCGTTGGATAGGTAAATTCATAATAAATTTAATGCTAAAATAATATACAGGATGTTCGTTTTAAAAAAACTTGAGTTAATTGAACTTAAAATGAGCCATATTTATGACATGTTTCAAACCACTTTGTATAAAATAAACCAGTTCTGTCATCACTATTCGTTAGGTTTGTAGCTTATAGTGTGTAATTTTAAAGTAACTGCTAACCTACCTAAATTATGACAATTTTATTTGGAATCTGCATCATTCTGAAATTTCGCAAAAAAATTAATTGCTTGGCAAACCTGTAATATTTCCAAAAAAATATTTTGGAGTTGAATACAGTATTACTAGAGTATTCTAAAAATGAAATAAAATATAGGGTGTTCCATTTAAAAAACATATATTTTTATTAGTCAGGTAAAAGCTAACATATTTTTAAAATATGTCTTTTAAAATCCATATAACTCACATTAAAAACTAGTTTGTGTGTCTATAATACAAATTGATTTATGGAGCAATTACGTACTAATGGGACACCCTGTATAATTTAAATACGGAGCTATCTACAAACAATATTTCTAAAGCAGGCCTTAGAAAAATTTACTAATCTTGAAGCGTATATTTATTTTTTAAGGGTTAGTTTGTTAATTCATAGCAGTGCGTAGTTATCACGGAGATGTCTTGTATCTCTCTTTGTCGATTATGGTCTTCTTTAAAAACGTTCTCTCGATTAGTTTTTATTAATAACAAACAGACCAAAAATGCTTCGGAACTTGTTAAGCATACATTAATTTCCCATAATTGTAAGGGTTAATTTGTATATTTTTTATAATTTTTTTATTAAGTACGACAGCGATATTTTTCTTGATATTTTTTTTACTCGATAAAATCTATTGTCGTGTACTATATAACCTTGTATCGTGATAATGCACAATTATTTTTGTATATTATAAAACAATATTCCCGTGTCCTTGTATGGCGTATGTGTAAACTCTTGGAATTCACTTTTTATTATATAACGAAATACTATCACGGTCGTAATATACAAAAATGGTAATATGAAACGAAATTAAATAGAAGTATGAGGATAAAAATATAATTTTAGATCTACAGATGCTCGGAATGATGGGTAATTATGTAATTAAACAATTACTAAGATTAAGAGTGGCAAGTTGCTTTAAGGTTGAAACATAGAAATTCATTCTTGGTAGCAGGATTATTCGCTATATGGAATACGAGGATAAATAATTGAAACGATTTTAAAGGATTAGTAATAAGGCAATTTTCAAACATGTTGATACTGTTTTGCACGATTTGTAAAATTAATCTATTTATAAAAGGTAGTTTTTTAAGGATCAATTCTTGATTATTTAAAGACTGGAATTAAATATGTTAGATTAAAACAATGAGTTAAACCTATTAAAATTATTTTTTATCCTCCCACATGGATATAAGCTAATCTACGCACAGATTACAAAATGAGAAAGTATATAAATAATATAATTTATAATAACAGAACTATAACGTGCGAAAACCTGTATTGCGAACATTTTTAACTATTACTATGCTAATATTGGGGAACTTATGGCTAAGCAAATTATTAAACCAACCACACCAGTAGTGAAACGAAATATTTTAAATAATTCATTATTTCTGAAACCTATTTCTACCACTGAGGTGGTTGAGCTAATAAATGATCTGAAAAATAAAAAAAAGTCCAGGATCAGACGGCATAACATCAGAAAATCTAAAATTAATAAGCCATTACATAAAAGAGCCTCTAGCACACATTATCAATAAAATAATAGAAACAGGAATATTTCCAAAATGTTTTAAAATAACTATAATAAAACCGCTTTTTAAAAAAGGTGATAAAAGACAAGTTATTAACTATAGGCCTATCTCATTAATTTCTACAATAGCGAAAATAGTTGAAAAGGCAATAAAAAATCGAGTTATGGAGTTTTTAGAAAAAAATAATATGCTATCTGAACAACAATTTGGGTTTAGATCTAATAGATCAACTGAAGATGCTGTGGTTCAATTAACTAATCAGATCTATAAATTCCTAGATGAAGGTAAATGTTCGATAGGTGTATTTCTAGACCTTGCGAAGGCCTTCGATACCGTTAATCATAAAATATTAATTGATAGTATGGAAGACCTTGGCATAAGAGGAATTTGCTTGAAATTATTTAAAACTTATCTCAATGAACGGCAGCAATTTGTACAAGTTAATGAAGAGTTAAGCGAAATTCAAAATGTAGTAGTTGGTGTTCCCCAAGGAACTGTTCTTGGTCCAATGCTATTTATAATTTATATCAATGGCCTTTTATCTTTTGATAGAAACATTTATATATCGGCCTTTACTGACGACACCGTCATTCTCTTCTCTGACAACTCATGGGACAAAGTCAAACTCAAAGCGGAAATAAGCCTAAAAAATATAAAAAATTGGTTTAATGAAATGAGTCTTACCCTAAATCTGGAAAAAACTAAATTCTTGACATTTTCATGTAATAAAATCAATTTGCCAAATATAGAAACTCTTACTATAGACGAAAATAATAATCTGTGTTCAATAACTAAAGCCGAATCAGTAACTTACCTTGGACTTGAGATTGATCATCGCTTAAAATGGGATATGCATATTAACAAATTAACAAAAAAATTAAGATCAATCCTATTTACCTATAAGCAACTAAAAAATATCCTTGGCTTTAAAGAACTTAAAATAATGTACCATGCGCTTGTAGAATCGCATATTCAATATGGCATTGCCGGATGGGGCGGATTATACAGTACGCATTCTAAAAATCTAGAAGTTCTACAAAAATATTTCTTAAAAATCTTATATAATAGAACACGTATCTATTCTACAGAACAACTTTTTAGTGAAACAAATATTTTTGATCTAAAAAAACTCTATTATTATAGAATCCTATTGCTGCAACAAAAAAATAAAAATAAGTTAATTTCTATTGATCATACGCATAATACTAGACACAAACAAAACGCAGAAATTAAAACGGAAAAGGCAAATAAATCAATCGGTCAACGCTCTAATTATTACATTACTCCCAGATTATATTCCCTAGTTCCTCAATCAATAAAAAAAACGAATAATGTATCTTTATATAAAAATAAAATTAAAACATGGCTTGCAAATTTATCTATTATCGATTTACAAATATGTTTAGGTTTTTTGCATTAGTCTCCACATTTCCACACTCATTCTTTTTTTATTTTATTTTTATCTGCTCTTATAATTGGTCTAATTTATACTCTATATATTATTTTTTTATAATTTATGCTACTAACTAAAAAAAAAAACTATTTCAAATATATTTTTATTGTTTGTTATGATTTTATGATAAATTTTTTTTATCATTATTTTTTATTATTATTGTTATTATTATTATGTTCAATTGTAATTCTATTACTCTAATTATTCATGTTATGATTGTTATTATTATTATGTTCAATTATAATTCTATTATTTTTATTATCAATGTTATTATTGATGTTATTATTGGTATTGTTATTATTATTATATTGAATTATAATTATATTACTATTACTATAACTTTTATCTTACATAATATTTACATTAATGTGCCGATGATTAATTGATGTCCCATAACAAGTTCGTCTTCATGGGACTGCCCTCAATTTATTTTCCACAATATAAATATGTGTGAAATAAAGTTCATCTTTATTGTGATTTCTTTTTTTTATATCATGTATTTAATTAATTTTAAGATTGTATGTATATTGTTATTTGGGAAATAAATTATTATTATTATTATTATTATTATTATTATGTTATTGCATTCAACTGAACGAATATATTTCATTTCCATTCTAGGTAGTGACAACACGCCAAAAAAATTAAATACATCAATCACAATTTATATTTTGAACACCCAACTAGTATTATTTTTAAAATTTTAAATAAGTGACAAATCTGTTAAACTAATTGTTAATATATTTTTTAATTATTGAGATTAAATATACATTAAAATGAGTTCTTTTTGTGTAGAATTGATAAATAATAGCATTTTTATTTGGTCCACATTTTATAAAAAAAATTAATTTTAATTAAACTATTTGAAACTAATTTAATTACCAGTATTAAAACTAAAATCTTAAAAGTGGCAGTGGAAGTGAAGACAGAGCATCTGATTCCACGCAAAAATTCCGGGTTCGAATCTGGAGGACTAGGGACTAATTAAATTAAATCAAATCTTTTCTCTTTTATTTTATTTTATTTTATAAATTAGTAAAATTCATATATTATTTTAAAATTATTTATTTTGTTGTATTAAATTAAAAATATACTGTTCAACTCATGTGGATTGTCCATATCGCAATCAAGACGATTGAGCCCTCCACCTACAGCGTCGGGCTCAAACTTCGTCTTCGTGCGATATGGCTAACATATCCACTCTTGTTGCACAAACTACTGTTTTCTACACCCACATGGATATTAGCTTATCTACGCACAGACTATAAAAAAAAAGTGTACTATTTTTATTAACTGAACGAATATATTTTATATCCATTCTATGTAGTGAGAACACTGCAAAAAAAAATGAAATCCACCAATCACATTCATATTTTGATCAACCGACTGCTATTATTTTGAAAATTTTAAATAAGTGACAATTCTGTCAAACTAATTGTCAGTATATTTTTTTATTTATTGAGATTAAATATTCATTAAAATGGGTTATTCTAGTGTAGAATCAATAAATAACAGCACATTTCTTTTTTATTTCGTCTATAATTATAAATAATTTGTTAATTTAAATAAAACTATATGAAGTCAATTTAATTACGAGTATTAACGCAACAAAATAAAAGAGTAGATAATCTGGTGGTTAGCGTTCTTGCCTTCTACGCAAATTTCGTATTCGTGCGATATAGCCATCATATCCACTCTTGTTGCACAAACTACTATTTCACTGAAATGTTAAATTGTGCTTTTTAAAATAAAATTTCATATTTTTTACTTCTCTTATATGGTAAATTATTAACTCAATATTCAGTTTTAGGCAAAGTGCCAGTTTTTATCTAGAATACGTTTTTCCGAGAAACCACTAAAACAAAATTTTCGCACCATCCAAAATTATTAAGTCTAACTTTGCAATAATAAACTATAAAATATCAAATTACAAACTTATCCAACAAAAACTTAACTGCAAAGAAAATATTTTCGTAGTCTTTCCAACCTGTTGAAGGAAAAAAATATGAGTGCCTTTGAAGAATCCTAGAAAATCGAAAATAAAAGGAGAAACACAAAATGCAGATATATGCTGTGTGCCAGTAGACATTTTTGCTGTACTTGCGAATTTTAAATTTATTTCACAAATATGTAAATTAAAACTAGTTTGAAAATAAAATAAGCTAGCTTTTCTGATACTGTTCCAATATTGCAGTGGCTATAAAACACTTTATCATTTTAGAAGATACCTATTACGGTCATTTTGGCGGGAACATTTAAAACTGACAATAAAAGTACTACATTTGTGCATTAAATACGTGTAAGAAGTAACGGTATTAGGCAGCAGAAACGAGAAGTTATCAAAATATATAACAAAATGTATTGTTACTTATAATACCACTAGTGCCTAAATGGTTTCCGGAAATTTTTTCAAACTCACGAATATTTTGAAAATTGAAAATAATATAAAGATATTAATATTGTGAAGAAAGAAACTCATGCTTTATTGGCAAGGCAATCCAAACAAAAGGATAAAACCCATTATACTCTAATATATCCGGAATTACCGACCAGAATTAAACGTATTTTAGATTTCTATGTATTTGGAGACTATAATGTCATAATTAACTTAAATTGGATCATAGAAGGTTTCCTTTATAATGTAGGACCAGGTGATACAAACAGATGCTCTAGTAATAACATATTAATCGTAGATTTGACTCCCATCTTTTTTGGCTGCAAAAACTATTACTAACAGTCTCTCGAACTGATATCCCAGTTATTCAAAAATAATCTTCCTTGGATCTAACTTCGATTCTAAGCACTATGAATAAAAAAGATTTGGAGGCACTGGTTAATTATATACGACAAATACAACTAGATATCTAATAAAAATCTGTGACAAATGGATTTCTTCCAACGTGAAACTCCCCTTAAACCAAACCAAACTAATTGGATTCTTTAGAATGTGGCTGTATGTATGTATGTATGGGTTTGATAGCCGGAAAGGCTAGCCGTGAGCTTAGTGTGCATCCACATACTCGCAACAGTTAAGCCGTGATCTATCCGGTCACGTTGTGGATAGGTGACCACCATGATACTGTCGCAGCACCCTGCAGCGTGCTGCGGTCGTCATAAGTAAAGGTACGAGTAAAAGAAAAAGGGGGAATATTCAAGAAATGTCATTCCACGTCAAGAAAAATCCGGACAGTTCGAGAAGGTGAAAGCAAGCTATATAAGTCGGTGATCCTGACGTCAGGAAGGAATCCGTTTCATGATAGACGTTATACGTTAATGTTTTTAGTTGTATAGTTATTGTAAAAGTTTAGTTTAAATAAATTGAGATACCAAAAACCAGTGTATCATTAGAGGGATAGAAAATAGAAGTTCATGGTAAATACTAGATCCACTGAGTACGAAACAGACATGGATACTTCAGGTCCCCCAGAATGTTTTTGAAGATGGAGGAGAAGAAGGAAATACGCAAGAAGGAAGAAGAGGAGAAAAAGGAAAGACGCAGGCAGGAGGATGAGGAGGAAAAGTAAAGACGCAAAAAGGAAGAAGATGAGGAAAAGGAAAGACGCAGGAAGGAGGAAAAGGACAAAAAGAAAAGACGCAGGAAGGAATAAGAGGAAAAAAGGAAAGACGCAGGAAGAACGAAGAAAAAGAGAAGGAAGAGAGACGTAGAAAAGTAGCGGTTGAAATTATGAATAGTTTGCTACCAATCCAGGAAACCTTCAAGCAAGAGGTTGATCAGTATCTTCATGATGACCTATTGCACCGAAAGTGGGAGTACATGTAGTCCGCCAAGTGATTATGTCGAAATCAGAAGTCAGAAGTGTGTTGGAGGAGCTTCATTGCAGCCGTTCAGGAGGTCATTTTGGCACTAAAAGGACACTGGCACGAGTTTGGAAAAGATTTTATTGGGTCCATTGCCGACGGGGAGTAGCGGATTGGTGTAAAAATGTGATGTATGCAATAGCAGGACAAAGGCCTACGGATTTATTCGGGAACGACTGAAAGGCAACAGCGATAAAGCAAAAGCTAGAATCGACATGCATACCACTGGGACAGCTTTTGAGAGAGGCGATTCAGTATTGCTGTACAGTCCCAAACACCGAAAAGGACTTTGTCAGAAACTGCAACTGAACCGAAAAGGTCCCTACTCCGCCCTCAATAAAATCAACGACCTGATCTACCGCATTTAGTTGTCACCCAAGGTAGTTCACATTGATAAGTGGGTTTATGATCCCGTCAAATAAAATGTTTAATATAAATTTGTATATTTGTAGAAGGGCTTAAACCGTGAATATAAATAAAATCTGATTCCTTGCAACCGAGGTTGCCAACGGCTGCTAACGAGGCGAGTTTAGTATTTTGTCCTTTACTAGGACTGTTACGTAACGCAGTTTTCTAAAGTGTGATGCGATAAGGTGTTTGACTCATGTGACGTGATAAGGTAAGAAGGAAGGTATGTAGTGCGTCTAAGCCACCACAGTTACTTCAGTAACAAAAATAATATACCAGTCATGTCCAGGACTTGTTCGAGTTTTACACCAATGAATATATTACTTTATTTAAAAAATAAATATTGATTGTTTATTTTTGTGCTTTTTTATTCAATATTTTGGTATAAAAGTCCAAATTTTCAAAAATCACTATTGGTGTGATTTTTACAAAATATCAGTTTATATAAACAACCCCATATAACAAATACCAATAGTACCTATATTCAAACCAAACTTTTGGAGAGTTGCAAATTTATTTCTAAATTAAGAAAGTTTTTTTTTATTCCCCACAAAGTTTAATTTTACTCGTCTTTTTAACAGTTTTAAATTCATAAAATAAGTCAATAGATAAAATCTCGCGAGGCCGACCCTGAGCTCAGTATTTAATGTCGTGTTAAAAACAGACTCATGTTTTCGTTTTCAAGGCCTTAATAATTATGCCAAAACATTCGAGATTCTTCAAAACTTGAGTTAACTACTCTCTTAGCAACATGTCAATCAGACAATCGCTTTCAATCAGACGATCGCAATCATAAAATTTTATAAACACGCCACGCGTTTGAAGGGGTAAGAGGTGAGGTAGCTAGAGCTTTCTTGACACTGATTGAGTGATTGCACGACAGTCAATCATAATACATCGTTTCTTGTCTGCCCGGTAAAGCCAACATATATCATAAAAGCTATACATTTTTCTCTAATTGAACATATCTAACTAATCATACCCGTTGTATAACAGTAGTTTTTATTCGAATGTGACATAAAACGTCGTTTTTCGGACAAAAAGCATAATCAAAAGGAGAACTTTTAAATACACTATAAATGAACTACTAAAATAGTAGTTATCGCAACAAGTGCTAGAAGATGCATTTTTACGCACGAAACTGCGTTACCCGCACGACGCGCAGTGGAGTGCGGGTGAGTGCGTAAAAGTGCTTCTAGCACGTGTTACGATCAACATTTTTTCTACAAGCGCATTTATTTCTAAAATAGGGAATGAACCTGTATAATGACTTTAGGTACAACATACAGTTTAAGTATACATATAATAAACCGATGTTATGTGCTGAATTGGTGTAGTGGTTAGGGTTTCGGGCTCATAACGCAAAGATCTTAGGTTCAAACCAGGGCCTCGGCGGTAAGTATACCTTGCTTTTTTTCAATTTATATTTCTCTGCGTGCAAGAAGATCATCATCTCGCACGCTTGTAGAAAAAGTACTTTTAGGGCCTAGGCCGCAAAAGTAAATCTGCTCGCTATCTAAACAGTCTGTTTTATTTTGGATTTACCTTTTAATAATGCTGGCGAGATTTTTTTACTATTGTAAAATAGTAGTCCATAATCCATTATGTACAGGGTGATTCTTTTATCATGGGAAATGAGTTTTTCTCGTAAACGGCTGCAGCAAATTGAGTTCTGTAAAAAGTATTTCATTTACGCCGTTTGACACATGTATGCCAAAAAAAGTATTGTTTTTGAAATTTTCTAGTTCAACTTTTATTATTCAAACATATTCCACCAATTCGTTTGAGATTATGGTTAAGACAAGAAACTTTTTTTAAGTAGTTTTTGTTTCCTGTTTCTTTTATATCGCTTTAAATTTTTGATACACAATGCTGGCAAGATTAAAAACTTTGGTCCCGTTTTGCTTGTGTTGGAGTGAGTAGTACATGATGTTCGCGTTTTGTTAGTGTGCTTATGTCAAATCGATTTAATTATACTTTATTTAGTTTTTCTCTTATTTAATTAAAAATGTTTCTATTTAAATTTGATGAACAATTAGATATGGACTACTATTTTACAATAGCAGAAAAATATCGCCAGCAGTATTACTTTTGCGGTCTGGGCCCTAAAAGTACTTTTTAGTAGTTCATTTGTAGTATATTTGAGATCTCCTTTTCGATTATGTTTTTTGCCCGAAAAACGAGGTTCGAATAAAAAAGTATGTATATAAAAGTTTATTATTAAAATAAATCACATTTGTGTGTACTGTCAGACCATTGAGCTTTTCATTTTACAGAAAAGAAGAACCCGGCATCGTGAAGTTTGACAGTGCAACACCGCAATTATAGCTTAGGTAATGGAAAAAAGCTATGTCATTTGCTATATCACAGTGACCATACCAAAATAGAATCAATGTATTTTGTCACCAATCAATGACTTTGAATAAATGCTAGACAATCTGTATTAATTTTTTTTGTTTTTGTTTCTGAAGTCCAGATAGCTTTGGTTTGCATGTTTCCTCTAATAATTATAAAATTTCCGGATCTATATTTTCTATGTATAATAATCCATGAACCGTAAAAAGTGGACGACAGAAATTACACACGAAAAAAAAAATTGTAGAACAAATTTCTACAATTACATTTCTACATTTTTTCTCTACAATACTAGTACATATAGGGACATGGACAATTTGTAGTAAAAATTTCCAAATATTTGTAGAGAATGTATTGTAGAGTTATTATCTACAATATTTAGTAAAAATATCCAAATGCATCATAAGAATTGTTCTACAAATTGTTATAATTTTTGCTATTCGTTGTATGAATTTATATTAAAAACGTATTGCGTTTTATAAAAATAAATACGAAAATTTTAAACAATAAATAGTCAAAATTCATATAAATTGTAGTAATTTTTAATAAAATTTGTAGTAGTATTTTATAATTATTATAATTATAACCTAGAAAAAACGTTCCTTAATAAAATATTCAATTTATTGTTTTAATATAAAAGATACAAAGTCTTAATTACATTATGTAATAAACAACAGTAATAATAGCGTCTTCAGTCTCAGTTCTGCACCTGAAAAATATGAAATAAAAATTAATACCTATTGAACTGTTCATAAGGGTATGAATAGGGATATTTATCACCGTTACACTGATTTGGATATTAAATGACTAAGCCAGATAACTAACAAAAATGAAAAAGTAGGTATGTCACAATTAAGACAAAAAAACATCATTGAACTTGGCACAACATTCGATCGTTGGGCACAACATTCGATCGTTGACCACAACTATTTTTTAAAAATAATCTACTAAGGTTATTTAAATTAGTTATCTAAAGGTAAATTATTCAGAAACAATAATAAATGTACTTACCACTAATAGAAGTTATTATTAAAATTTTCTCAAACGCATCGGTGCTTATAATATATTAATGTGTTATAGGTACTCGTATATGTACCATGCTTTGTTTTGTGAACATGGCGAATGGCTAATGCTGTCTGGCATTTATGATCGACGTCATAAAACGTTGGCCAATAGCAGAATTCTGTTTTATTCACATGCCTTAGAATTTCTACAATATTATAGAATATTTTTGAACAAAATTTAATTTTTTGCATAAGAAGGGATGTAAAGTATTACTATTTTTTGTAGAGAAAATTACTATTTTTTGTAGAGAAAATTACTATTTTTTGTAGAGATAATAATATTTGTACAAATTTTTACAGAAGTTAGTAGTAGTAATTACGACAATTGTAATAAATTTCTACTTCTACAAACAATAGTAAAATATACTAAACATTGTGGACTTCTTTCCTATTGTTGTAGCATTTTATTCGACAATTCAATTGCTACAATAATGAATAGTTTTTAACTATAAATTGTAGTAAAATTTTCTACAAAAAGTCTACTACTACAACATTGTAGTAAAATTTTCTAGTCACATTTTTTTCCGTGCAGAACTTTTCTCTTTTAGAATCACACAGGTGGCCGAATGAATATCCGTTCTGCGAGATTCCACAATCTCCCAAAAAAATCAGAATTACGAAGAATGCAAACTTAAAACTAAATCCCCTCCGGTCCCGAACGACAGACACCAATCTCCTTCCGACAACGACTATTTTCAACTAATTGGATTGCACCGACTCCTTCATACGGTCCGTTTTTTGCGCTTTTCGAATTATTTTATGCAAATGCTACGACCGAGGACTAAGACGTTTTCGTTGGAAAGATAAGAGAAAGATAGCGACTTTCTCACGAAAATAATCATTTCGAATTAGAAAATAGTCATATTCGAGAAAAGAAGTGGATTTTAGTTTTTAGTAGCGAGTGTTTTGTTGGAAGTTTTAAAAAGATATTGCAGAAATATGGATAGTTGAGCTTGCGGTTTAAGAAAACTTAAGACTTTAAAAGTGATATATCGTAAAAAAGTTATACTATTTAAAACGATTATAAAAAAATTTAAAATGCTCATATTGGTTAGTGGATAAAAGTTGATGGTCTGCTAAAGAACTTAAGTGCACCTATAAATTCAAAGGGATATATTTGAACTATCACCGGAGGGATTGAAAGACATTGGTTTCGACACACTAATTTTGGTTTGAAATATCACTAAATAAAAAATTAATTAAAATATGCAGGGTGTAACAAAGAGATATACAGTAAATTTAACCACAGTTTCTGCGATTGACAATAAGCAGATTTAAAGCTTGCTTATATATGTTATATTTTGTTATTTTATGTTTCCAATTTTTTTAAGTAGTAACTAAGAGTTAGAGTGTTAGTAGTTAGTTTAATGACATTGTAAAAAAAAATCTGGTAGACGGTGAAAAAAAAAATAAAAAATCAATCAAGCTGACATTACTTTTTCTAAAAAATAAAAAAATATTAGAGAAAACGGTTCTTCGGCCGGGATCTAATAAGACTTTTACAGGTAAATATTACATATGGTTCTTCGAGCCTGATCTAATAAGACTTTTACAGGTAAATATTACATATGGTCCTTCTCGTCTAAACTGAACTACACTGTGGAAAATGTCTCTACGAAAGAGTGAACGTCTAAAGGCAAAGAATCTAGACAACAAAAATACCAAAGACGCTACCTTAGACGACAGACAACCTACTAATACGACGCAACCAGAACTTTCGACACATCTAGAGCCGCCGAAGTCTCGGGGTTCAAAAGGTACTGGTGGTTCAAGAAGCAAAGCAAACACTAAGAAGACTAATGAGACTACTGAATCAAGAAGACGAAAAATTGAATTAGAGTTTGCTATGAAGAGAAAAGAATTGGAACAAGAGGAACTCAAAAAGAAAAAGGAATTGCTTGAACTGGAGTATGCTATGAGACTAGCAATGATAAAAGAAAGTGAAGAGGAGTCTGAGTCACAGGGTGAGTCCATGATTAGCCATCCTAACATACATGAATGGCTAGAAGGAGACAATCCATGGCAGGAAGATAAATTGTGTCCCAATGATACACTAAAGAAATCAATAAATGAGGTAAGAAATACTGTACCAAAATCTTTTCCAAAAAATCCTGTTGATGATGCCCATAGTCAAATAACACCTGCGAATATTACTAAAATTTTAACCAGACAATCGATGCCAAAGGATTTGCCGTATTTTACTGGAAATCCAATCGAATGGCCAAATTTTATTTATCAGTTTAAACACTCTACGGCGTTATGTGGCTATTCGCAAGAAGAAAATCACTGTCGTTTACAAAAATCTCTTAAAGGCAATGCGCTTAAAATTGTCCAAAGTTTATTGATTAGGCCCCATAATGTCGACAAAATAATCAATATTTTAGAACGACGATTCGGACAACCTGAACATATTGTTTTAATGCTAGTAGATAAGGTAAATTACTTTCCTATAGTAAAAGACGATCGTCTGGACATGCTGATTAATTTTTCTGACGAAGTAAAAAATCTTGTTGGAACTATAGAATCGTTAAACGCTAAAGATCACTTACAGAATCCAATTCTCCTTCACGAACTTATAAATAAATTACTTAACTAATATAAAATGATGTGGACCGAATACATTTCCGACAAGACTTCTCCAAATTTTAAATTAATAGAATTTTCAGACTGGCTCGACAGAAAAGCCATGACGGCATGCCAAATTCAACCGCCAAAATTTTATTCTGACATTTCTACTGACAATTCAAAATTTAAAAGAACCTCTTTCAAAAGGGACGTAACCATGACAACGATTTCAAAAAAGAAATGTATTTGTTGCGATAAACAATTGCACAATTTAAGTACCTGCTCAGCCTTTAAAGATCTTACAGTTGATCAAAGATGGGGTTTACAGACTACAAATAAAATATGCTTTTCTTGTTTGAATAACACTCTCAATACCTATTTCATAAGTCCATTTTCACCTGCCAATACCCAGGACTTTAGTCTAAAATAGAAAATAGTTTACTTCCGGCCAATGTGTCCAATATATCGTCTATTCGAGGTAAAGGATAACTGTCTTTCTTGGTAACATTGTTTAAGTGACGGTAATCTACACATAACGTTTTTCTGGACCAGGACTACCGGAGACAGGCATGGGATGGTAGAAAGTTCGATCACCCTGTCTTTTTCCATTTCGAGAATAATCCTTTCAGCTTCCTCTCTCTTGGCATTTGGTAATCTTCGAACTGATTGACGAATCGGTCTGGCGCCACTAGCATCACTTTTATGTTTTACAACAGAAGTTCTTCCTGTTTTTTCCTCTTTTGGTACAAAAATGTCATGGTATATCGAATAAAGTCCTTTTCTTTTTCTTTACTCGATTCAATGATTGACGGGCAACTGCAATCATTTACTCGAGTTTGTTACTGGAATTATCAGAAGTTGTTGTCTGACGAATTACGGAAGTTACTGGTACCTACACAGGTTCCGATTTTGGTCTCTTTCTTGATGGTAATTGTTTGATCATTAACGTTTATTAGACGTACTGGAATATATTTAGCAGTCATGACTTTCCCTTTCCAATCAGAATTCCTCGTCCAACCTGTTCGTTGCAGTTACTAGTTTCCATCATAACAGGGGTTCCTTCTTTCATAGTTTCTTAAAGCCATGTTACTATAATGGTTTAATTTTAACCAGGTACTACCGTTTCTTTCTGTGCAGCTACTGGCACGGTACTGTCCCCATATGGATGTAGGAATACCTCTTCGACATTAACTTCTCTGTTATTAAATTCCAACTGGAAGCCATTAAGTTCATTACATTATAATATCTTTCTCGATATCAGTAACAATGTGTACCAATTTCTAATTGAACCTAAATGTCCCCATGGATCGTGGCACTTTCACGTGTGATAGTCCGCGGTGGCCACTTTAATGGTTAAAGTTTCTTACGGTTATTTATGGATGTTGGTAGTATAATAGTCGTAGTTAAACCAGTATTCACCAACAGTGTATACATCGCTGTCTACGTATACAATATCATCGTGACATTTTATTATAAGAGGGTCTTTGAAACAGTTTTGGGTTGAAGCTGTCCTCTCTAGGCCGACTAGCTCTAGTTTTCGTCTTGATTTGTTGTGACCCTATGGCGTTTGCACAAACTGCGTACTTGTTCCAGTTCACCGCAATTCCAGCATCTGATATCCTTCGTCTTTATCTTCTTGTCAGTAAGGCTCTTCATTATGTTTACAAGTTGGTCGAGTTTATGTTCCCCTTATCCTTCTTTTACAATCGTCACTTTGCTGTATCCAATAGAAGCATGCATATAGCTGCTTCATATTCTAGAGCAACGGACAAGACATCGACCAATGTTTTGTGACGGGATAGACCGAGTGATTTCTGCATTTAATGGTCACGGAGTCCATCAACAAATGTTTGGACAGCTAGGCATTCCATCATATTTCCTGGAGCTGATGGTTAAGCAAAACACACCAATCTCGTATTCTTGAAGAGTCTCGTCTTGTTTCTGTTTGCGATTCTTTAGCTGTGATTGATACAAATATTTCTAGTTGTTGTGGCGATATCGCGTGTTTATCCTCAATTTGAGTTGTTTAAAGTTATCTGTCCCTTTCACAGGTATAGTCTGAAGGACATCTAACACATCTTCTCAAAGGGTGATGGTCAAATTTACTGCCTTTTCTCTTTCAGACCATTCAATTGCTCTGGCAGCTGTTTCGAACTGTTTAAGGTAGTTGGCCCAGGACATTTTCCTGTCAAAAATTGTGGCTTTAACAGAATTTACATCTCCTTCCAATTCCGAGTTTGATTCCACCTCATGGCACTTTATTTCACCTTCCTTGGCCTGTTCTGTATGTTTCAGTTCTTCTATGTTCTTTTCCATCTCTTTTATTTTCTCCTCTACAGAAGACATCTTGCTTTCCACATCAGCAGAGATTTAATTTTTTAGAGAAGACATATCAGAAGAAATATTTCAGTGAAGAAATAAAGAAATCAGGAACGTTTTGAAATTTCCTTCCTCCATGCTGCATAAAAAAACAGTCTAGCCGAATCTCGATCATGAGTGAGTCGGGTATCGATGGCCATCGCCAGACTCTACGGGGCGGTAAAGAATAAAGAAGAGGGTTGGTTTTAGGCGATCGCACGAAAATATGTTTATGAAAATGTACATGAGATGTTGACATAAAGTAAACAATAAAATGGAGTCGGTTGTTTTAATTCTATAGGTTTTTAGAAGGGTTCTGCGCCTCTTTGACTACTTTTTTCGACAATGAAATTCAATTAAAAAGAAGACGCCATTAAAATCCTACATCTGTTATGAATTTTTTTGGCACTTAGTATTTTTTTTTTTAAATACTGAAGGAAGGTCATTTTGAAAAATATTCACAATTAAATTTTTCTGTTGATCTTAAGCCACTGAATATTTGATCAGGATTTTTTTGCTATTTTTTAACTTTATTTTCAATTATTCCCTTGTAATATCGATCTTCAAATAAGTTGTAAAATAGTAAAAAAATCGTGAAAAAATATTCAGTGAACCAATACCATTGCATTGTATTTCTCACCGATACAGAACGGAAACATGACATCTAAAGTGAAATGACGAAATCATGACACTATATTGGAAAAAATAATAATTTTGCAAAACAGTTGTTGTATTTTTTCACACCTGTGTGTCCTCAACGCGTGTCCTGCGTTTTGATTTACCAGTTTACCGAATTCTATAAAAATAAACCTATTTCTATCCAAAAAGTACAGTAAGTTAAACTACATCTTTATTTTTAAAAACAAAATTTCGGTGGGTACCGCACATGTGCAGGCTTAGAGAACGTGGCAGTGAAAGTGTTAATAACGGTAACGCTCATCGGGCAACATCCATCCCTAGGACCAAACGCCGCATGGCTGTATCCTGCTTCCCTCCGGGCATTAGCATCTATAGGTATAATTCCCTTGATACATACATAGCTAACGAGTGATACACAAATGTTTCTAAAGTAAGCCATGCCTGACAAAGATACGAGCCACGTCATTGATAACTACGAAATGTCTTTTAAAAAATAAAAGAATTGTAGGCTTAGCATTTAACAGTATCGCAACTAATATAGAAGCCCCAATTATAAGGCCAGTTCATGCTGATGATCTAGTTATTTACACAAAAATCAAAAATATTACTGCAGAATCAGAAATATTACAAACTGTCTAAATAAAATGGAAAGATGTTCCCTTAAAACAGGATGTATGTTCTGATGGGAGAAAACTCGGTACACAAACTTTTGCTGAAGAAAAAAAATACGTTAAAAAAAACCTAATACCAATGCCTAGAATGGTAATAACAAATCGATAAAAATTATAACGTAACAGCCAATAAAAGCTAGGTACCATGCAACATACAATCATCAGCTCTGAGATTGACCTTGGCATCTAAAAGTCTACAAGTATTAGCAAGAGAACCACCATTAAAACTTAGACGACAGCTAATCTCCATAAACTATTGCGCATGAATTTCAAAACATAGAGTTAACGCATTTGTCTCTACAATATTTAATAAAATTCCTTGAAAAATATATAACAAATCGACGAAAACTGCCCCTTCCAAGCAAGAATCAAACGCAGTTGTCATGACTGTTAGAAACACTGTCTTTCACTACCCACAACCTCCTCTGAAAACCAAAATACTCAATATCGAACTTAACCAACTCTCAAAAATATCCACAAATCCCAACATCCAAAACTTTTATAAAGAAATAACATCCAAATATCCTCACGGTCTCCAAAACGTCAAAGGGACATGTCGCAACCTATTACGTCTGCTCTGTACTTGATTGCAAACTCACAGTCAGTCACTTCCTCATAGAATGCCCTCAATATGATAAAGAAAGAACATCTAATGAAATTGATACTGCAGACCTAGGAACAGCTCTAAAATAATTATAGAATATAATAATCTTTACCATATTAGTATCGCAATTTATGAATGTATCACCAGATAATAACCTATAGTGGTCAATGCAGGTTTATGTTGAATAAAAAAACACTATGTCCATCTCTGAATTAAATCCAAACGGACATTTAAAAAGAAAACAGTACTCTTTGACATGCGTTAATTTTTCCAATATCTACTTAAGAAACACTTTTTGTAGATCACCTTATATTAAAATAAAAGCACAGCTCAGAGAAGGATAAAAAACTCCGATGTGACAACCTCCAACTAAACTTTTTCCATTTGAGGTATCAAATCAGCTTCCTAAAATCAAAATTGAATTACCTTTCAAAGTCTATAAGGTAGGTTCCTAAAAGAGGAAAAAAGTAACCTCCAATCAAGAAATCAAAACTTTAAAATGGACTTACGCCAATAATCTTTCTCTTTGCCCTTATAGGCAACGATTGCGAAAGGAAAATTACGTTAAGCGTCGAAATCAATTCGGCGATAATTTATGTCTTTGAGAAGGTCATAGGCGTGCGCGAATATCTTTCTTTTGGGCTAGTCTTGTTTTAGATGAAATTTAAACTTGTGTGTAAGAAAAAAATGCTTCATAATATATTAAGCTGAATATATGAGTAATTTCTATATAGAATGTAGCCTTTTTATAAGACGTATAACACCTAACATATTTCTCTTCTTTTTGATAATAAATTGATAATAGAAGTTTCTCAAGATCCTATCTTACTCATTACACTTTTGTGAATGTCACCGATCTCATATTTTTAAAGTTAAACCTAAATTACTTTATTATAAAAAATAATAAACTGTCAATATTAAGTACCCACCTTTATTTTTATAAAAATAAAAATAGTATATTAGATTTTAGGTCAGGAGTCATTATCATCAGTTTCCTCACTTCCTACTGAAATAATAATTGGTTTTATTGTTTCCTCTATTAACATATCAAGTTTCCACAATTTCTCTTCCTCCGCTGTGACATGTCTTATAGCGTTTTGCCAATTGTCCGGTGAAATTTTTGATATGCAGTCACATAATAGTTGACGAACATCTTGATGTTTAAATGCTGTATTGTTTCTCGTCACATACCCCTTCATTTGAGCCAAGATTAGTTCACAGTGATAAGGTGGTAACCGCAACACTTTCAGCCGTATGCACAGTCGATCGCCAGCGACTCGCCAGAGATTCGTTTCGGCGTATCGCCAGCGATTCGCTGGCGATCCGCCGCCGGCGAAAGCCCAAAAAGCTGGCGACTCGCCGGAGATTGTCACCGGAATGTAATTTCACGCAAGTTTTTATTTTCTTTTATAGGGATTATCACCGGTATCTCTCGCATTTTATTCATGATTCATTTTTTAAGACTCAAAAAATAATGAACGAATATCAAATTTTTCCCTATAAAAGAACATGAAAACTTGCGTGAAATGACATTCCGGTGACAATCTCCGGCGAGTCGCCAGCTTTTTGGGCTTTCGCTGGCGATACGCCGAAATGAATCTCTGGCGAGTCGCTGGCGATCGACTATGCATACGGCTGTTTAACTCCATGTTCTTTTGCTATTTCATCTACACTATACTAAATTTTGGTGAATGTTGTTTATATAACTGCAATAGCTCTTTTTTGAGTAATTCCTCTTCTGCCACTATTTCTTTGGTTATTAGCCAATCGGAGAGTTTTTTTCATTTAGTGTTAGATAACAGTTCCTTTAATCTTGAATGGTAACTGGCATTGTAATATAACTATTATCCTTTATCTCCTTCAATATGAGTTAAACGGCTACCTTTATCATTTGGAATTTTTAAGGCAGTAGACAAACCTTCTTCAAATGCCTGACAAGCATTTGTAACCTGTTTATTTTGCCAAACTTAGTACAAAATGTCCTTCATTTCATGTTTCATCCAAATAAAAATTATGTTTGTCTTCTCTTCTTAATTTTCTAATTTCCCTTAAATATTGCCTCCTCCAACAAATAATTTTATCTTTCTCTATGAGCGCAGATTTTCTATCGTTCTTCTCTCAAACGAAGTCTAATTCATGTAAAGTTTTGCACAATTTATCTCTTTTAAGGTTTGGTAAAGTTTCTTCTCCATTAATGTCTACTAAAAGTTTATCCAAAATAGGTATCTTTTTTTTTTTAAGAAACGAATGCACTTTTCTTCGGATTAGTTGTTTCATAGTACCGACTATTTGAATTGGTTTTCTCTCAGTTGACGTTTTAGGTGCTAATGTAGGACTTCCATCCTTACGTTGCTTCAAAAGTCTATAAACGGTTGCTTCTCCAACTCCGGTCATATTTGAACACTTAGAAACTATACTCCGAACAGTACTATTAAAATGTTCATGTACAAGAGGGCTTAGCATGTAATACTAACGTTTATATGCACTTTAATTTCACATGAATATAATTAGACGTTTGTGGCATTTTTATTGCACAAATTCACTTGTTCAAATCGGTTTTTATCGCCTATTATTACAGAACTAACAATTATGCGTTTTACAATCACAGAACTATACAAACAGAAATGTGAATCTTAACTAAAATAATTTATAATCTGCATAACACTTTCTACCGATTAGAAATTTTATTCTTTTCTAAGAAAGTTGAGTTAAGTTGATCTTGAATTGTAAATATGTTCTACCTGTAGAGATTACATACTTACCTTATTTTTGTTAATTAAAATGATTAGAAAATTTAAGACAAACATTAAAATAAATTGGTCTTTTTAAGGAAGAAATACAAAGATTTTATTTTAAAACAAATAATGCTAAATATTTTATTTTAGAAATTTTCCGTCACTGATTTATGATGTTATATTGGGGTTTATCTCCTGGGTCACAAAAATTTTGCTATAGATCAGTTTTAAATAAACTATATTCAGATTAATCTATTGTGACTCATACCAATATAGTTAGTTCACAGCTCAAACCAAAACTTTTGATGACGGCCATGGTTGAATTGAGTATCACTTATTTAAAGTAGACCAAAATCGAATATCTGGATCCATTTCTTTCAAAGGCAGAGTTCAAAGAACCTACATTTGTGATTTTTTACAATTTAGAAAAAAGGCATTTTTTAAATTGTGAATACATATTTTATAATTTTTTATTAGACAAAAATATAACGTTTACTAATTAAACTTTATTAAAATAATTCAACTCTAGATAACCTCACTACGCCAATGCATCCACCTTTGAAGGGAACCTCTCAAAGTTTTCATGGAAACCGAAACTCATTTAAAGTATCAATGGGCCCGTGGATTGGTGAGGTAAAGTCAATCTTCTAGACTAGAGCATCGAAAATGACAGCAGTGGCGGTGAATATCACTCTGACTGACGTTGACATGACTGGATATTTTTTATTAACCGAGAGATTAAGAGCTCAGTAATAATTAATGTTAGAGTAAAGGCTATTTTTTTATATTAATGTTACTAATAATATGGAATAATAAAAATAATGTTATGAAATAAAATTTTCTAAAAATCAATTAAATTCTGTTATTGTGACAATCAGTATATTTGAACATATTGTATACCAAATATGTGGTACAACTAGGATTAGTCTGGTCTAGTCTAAAAGATTAGTAGACTTAAGGTTAACAAGATTGATCCATTAAAATTTCTTTTAGAATTTCAGTTCCAGGACAAGTTTCACATTTACCAAGGTAACAATCTAGGCTTGCTGGATTGCACATTATTTTTGCCAAACATGCGTGGTAGTTTGGAAACATCGCTTTCTTAGTGTCATCAATGGTGAATTTATCAATTTTGGAACCACTCATCATCAACTTAATATTTTGATGGATGAGGCAAACGCGCACTGAATGTGTGCCACTTTTTCCGGCAAAGATTCAGTTGTTTAAGTTCATAAAATTTGGTGATGCCAATTTTTATTTCTGGGTACTCCTTTTTAAACAAAGCATAAACTTCTTTTAAGTTCGCCAAAAGCAATTTCTTTTGCATATATTCTTTGCGGTTTTTCGTTTTAATTACTACACAGTCCTTTTTTCCTGGCATCATTCTGCTTATATCGTCTCTCAAATAAAATTTTCTAACTAGTGTAACAATATCATTTGAAATGGTTTTTCCTGGTTTCGGATTAGGCATAGAAAAAAATTCTCTTTTCTTTCACCATTTTTTTTTACTGCCCTTGCCGATCACAGCACCTGGTCGCAAATATTTTAGATCAGTCTTTTGGATTATCTTTAGACATTTTTAAACAGTAGAATATAAAAGTACAACACTACCAACAGGAGCTCACGTTTAAATATAAAAGAAACCGGCATTGTAGAGTGTTCTTGCGAGAATTTCTTGTAGGAGTTTTCCTGCATCAAACAGACACAGATTGCACAGATTGTCTGGTCTGGTGGGTAGGGAATAACTCACCAATGAAAAACTAGAACAGGAATAAACAAGTTCGCACAAATAAAAAACACAAGTTTTTGACTTATACAACACTAGACTGGGGGAGGAAAGATGAAAAAAGAGGGGTATTTTTATTTTAGCTTTAATTTACCTATACAGAATTAATATTTAAAATAAAACTTTTTGACTTTTTCCAACAGCGCAAACACATATTGAAACGCGACGCCCCTGGGTCTGATATTTTTTTATTCTTTTCTTTAAATATTTTGTTGCGTTTTTCGGGGAAATATCAATCGCTTTCTATTTTGCACGTCTTTTGTTCATCGGGTGTAAATTGTTGAAAGGCAAATTCGAACTCAGGGGGCGGCCCGCAAGCCGTATATTGTTCGGGCTGTTTTTCTGGGTATTATGTTACGCGAAAGTTGAGTAGGCCTGTTACTTAATCTTTCTCTGTCTAATGAATTGACTAAATGGGAAAATTAAAGTATAAATACGGGGTTCAAAAGTAAGAACGGGGTTAGAATTCTTCCTGCCTTTCTCACGTCCAGTTGACAAAAAAAGTGTAAGATTCAGTTATCTTTAAGGTGACTCCCTCCTATATACTCTTCAAGTATATTGATTGGTTTATCTCGTTTAACTATAAGGTGACAGCTTTTTTTGTTATATTTGGAAAACGCAGTAAAAGATATCGAGGGAGCAGATACATTATTTTCTCTATGAAACGACTTCTGTTGCGCTATACACCGTTACCTTTAAGGTGACTTCTTTCGTTATATATTTGTATATCGAGAGGTAGTTATGTGTTACCTATCAGGTGACCAAACAGACGGACGTTTTAAAAGAGCTTAATTTCTCTCTCTTCTAAGGGTTTTGTAGGATTGTATTTAGTACCTGTGATCCAACCGTATAAAACTTGGGGAAAACGACTAAAAGTATTGCGATTGTTGTTCTACTTTTGTCGACGATATCTTTTTCTTTGTTGTGTGGATCCCCGTACGTAGATTTTAGCTATAATTGTATCTTCTTTTAGACGATACGATTATCGGTTTGAATCGCGGAAACGCCGTTATAGAACGCATTTCGAGATCAGCGTTTTCGACGCACATTCCTACCTAGTGTCCTTTGTATAGTAGTCACGTATACAGCTGGGGGATAGCAGTTATTGCAGCATGGTTTTATTACAGGTATCATTTTGTAATTAATTATGTGTTTGAAAGGGGAACCAATCTTATTTGGGTAAAATTTAGTAAATTGTAATTGTTAAGTTATGTGGGTAATTGTTTCATTTTATTGTCAGGGCATTTCATTTTATTTCGGTAGTGCAATTATTAATAATTAGAATCAAGGTCATAAAAAAATCAATTATTGTAAATCCAGCCACAACAACTAATAAACTAAACCCTTCCGGTTTATGATCATAAGAATCAAGTGTCAAAGCCCTTTATTATTTTAGGGTTTAGGAAACCAATGACCTGCTTCTGGGGGCTATAAATTGTCGTCTTTTGCGTTCATTTAGATGGTAGACAGATGTTTAAATTGTATTACATTTATTTGTCGAGTCCTATTGTTAAGTAAATTACGGTAATAATATTTTCTTTCATTCTGTATGATGCAAAAATGGGTAAAGTCATGTCTTATTTCTAAACGTTGAGAATTTACCTTTTTTTGGGTTCTTTTTAAGATTGAATATGTACAGAGGCGGGTAACAATATAATTTTAGGTATTATGTTTAAGTAAACGGACATATTAGGCTCATCTGGGCATCACTTTATCACATAGGTTATAGAACTTTTGTATAATTGTTATCCTTTTAGAAAAATGAGGTGAGATTGTGGTGGGACTACAGCTTGTGGTTTCGGAGCTGTCATTTATAGCATTTATTTGTCGGTAATTAGAGCAAAATAGCATTGCGCCGAAAAAGAGCCTTAGCCACCCATGGTACGTGCAGAACCTCAATAATAGGGCCTAAAAATGGTACATTTTCTCACGTCTGTGGACATAAAAGCATGATAGAGGCTAGGATGGAACTTAAAAGAAAAGATATCCCAAAAGTGGGCCTAACGGGCAGCCCCCTTTATATCAGGTGTTCTGTTGTCGTACAAGTTATTATTATATATGCAGTGCTGAGTACAATCGTAAAATACGGTATTGGGATATCAGTGGAAAGGTGTTACGCAAGTTGAGGTTAAACTTCTCATTTACATATTTATATCTATATTCATATCTCGCCATACTCTTCGTGATACCGCTGAACTTCACTATATCAGACAATACGTATGCAGGTATTATATTAGCAGTGTGTATCATTATGAACTATAAAGGGATAACAAATATGCTGTAGTACTGTCATCATACTTTCACCGGTTCATGGGAGCTAATATCCTTTCGGTTAGAAATGAGACATGGAAAAGGCCCACACATGTGTTATGTTAAAATAAACAAACATTATTGTCAACTTGGCCCTATAAGAAATAAGTTTCAATAAAACTATCCCTAATCTATTTTTGTGTTTATTTTTTGACCCTCCATTACAGCTACATTGAACTCTAAGCGAAATTTTGGGGTCCTACAAAAAGCACTTTGTGGGTATCTACTAGACGTAATTTTAGGCCAAGGTTTGAATGTTTATAAAACTAGGTTAGGACCTGGTTTGTCAGGTTACAATATATATGCATGAAAATACGAATTTGGAACATTTTTCTTCAAATTTTTTGTTGCTTTTATTTGGTTTTTATTTTTTTGGTAGTAAACCCATAATTTCTCTATCTTGAAATTTGGCAAATATTCTGCCAAAACATTGATAAAAAAATATTTTTTCTCAAAAATGACTTTTTTTGAAAAAAATCAAAAAATATTTTTTCAAAATTAAAAAAAAAACAGATGAAAATAAAATAGGTGATACACATCGCTGAAATGGTATTTGAATTACCTTTACAACGAGCTATATCTCATCGATCTACGATAAGTAGTCCTCAAGATATTCTAATTTTTATGAAGCTGTGTTGGACCAAAATTGGTCAATTTTTCGATTATAGAAATATATAATAAAAAACTACTGAAAATATGTTTTGAATTTTTCATCCCACTCATATAGAGAATCAGTGTACCAAATTTTATCAAAATTGGTGAGATGGTCTGCCAAACCTCTGATTGATTTGACATGAAACGATCCAGAAAATTTGATCCTCGCGAAATTGTTTTACGCTAAAATGGGTCGGATCCTAAAATATGAGAGAAACAGAGCTATACTTCTCTATATAGGCATCGTTGGAACAGTATTTGTTACGTATTATTTCAATGAATTTTATTAATATAAAAATATCTTGTTGGTTACGCGCTATTGTCCTGCGCTATTTCGTCCTTGCGCTATTTTGTCCTTGCGTCATTTTGTCCTACGCTATTTTGTCTTGCTCTATTTTGTCTGCGCCATTTTTTCCTGCGCTGATTTGTCATGGAGCCTAGAAAAATAGCCAAAAAGTTAAACCATTTTGAGATCAAAACAAGTTTCTCAGTGTTGTCAAAATTTTTCGAAAACTCTGTATTTAAACCTTTTCATCGTCCATTTCAAACTGGTCACGCTGTAATCAATTTCTCAATTAAACTTTATTTGAATGGTCACATTTTCAAATTAGTGTAACAGTAAAATACAAAGTCTGGCGAACTGCTTAAAGCAATTGAAATTAACCAGTGCATTTCCAAGAGTAACCTCTCTCGACTTAATTCCATTTCCCGTATATTTTTTACGTTGGCAACGAGCACCGAAACACTGAAAACTGAAACAAAATTAATCTTTTATGATGGCCACTTACGGCACGAAAGAGGATCCAGCTGAAAACTCGACTATTGCACGTAAAATTCGACTCGCTAGTTCGAACTCGTTGTAATTAATTGTAAAAGTAGTTTCTAACTCATTTCCGATTGAGTTGGCCTTTTAATGATTCATTAAATTCCTTCTGTTGATTGAATTTTACTACTTTTTAGATTTTAAAAAGGTAGAAACGGAAGCAGATGTTGATTTTCTTCGTTTCGGGCAATAAAGTTTTATTGAATGGATTTAATGCTCTTTCGGGATGCTTTTTTGTTGAAACTTATCGTGGAATGAAAAAAAATAAATCTTATAATCTTTAACCTTATAAGTGTTAAATCCTTTTATAATGGTTATCACAGTTTTTGATCAATTACTAATATTACTGTATTTTTTTATAAATATATTAAAATGTTTGAAAAAGTTTTTATTTTTTTTGTTGTCAGCATTTATCTATGTACCTATTTACAAATCTTGAATTGCAAATATTCACGTTATTCACGTAGTTGCCAAATTATTCGTTGAAGAATGAAGCTGATTCTTAAAATGATTTTTGGTGACATTTAGTGACGTTCAGGAATTCGTTAATTACACAAAACTTATCAATATCTTTTAGTTGACATTCACTACGTTACTATACTCTGTTTTTAAACTAGGAGGAGCGAATTGAAAAGTCCTATGTACACAGGGAAAAATAACTAAAAAAGTAACTAGATAGCATTTTAGCGGTAAATTTGAATTTGTCTTGTAACATTTCAAGAAAAACATTTCAAAACTTTGTTATGAATGCATTGAAGTTAAAGTTTTAGATAACCAACGAATAAATATGACACTAAATTCTGTTCATTCCGTTTTTAATTTATAATTATTGTATTTTAGTTGTACTTTTATTTTTTCATTACTTCGTCTCATATCTCAGCTCGCACCAGTATAATGGAGAGAATCATCCAAGCAGCGACTAAATATCAGATGTCAGTAAATTGAGTAAAATGTCGCCCAACAAAATACAAATTAGATAAATAGGTATGCCAGTTCTATTTGTTGAAATGAAATGAATCACCTATTAATACCTACCTACCTACAAAACATATTTAGGAGGAACTGAAAAATATGTAGTTAAAGCAGAGCTTATTTAAATTGCACAATTTTGGCAGGTACAAAAAAAATAATGTTTATTTTTATATTTCTCTATAGGTATAGTTTTATTATTTGTAATATTTTTTCTTAAAATTAAACTAAAAGATTACCATTAGTTGTTGTATGGATTTCATAATTAAATAAAGGTTCTTTCTTTAGGTAAAATGTAGCAAAGTTCTGAAGAATAGGATATGTTTGCAAACAAGTGTTTTGAAATCAAATAAATCAAATAAATCAAATGGACAAGGATCATAACTATACGAATTTTGTCTCCACTAACAAGATGTTATAGTCAACAGTGGAAAGTGTAAACTTGTTGGCAACAGCTTATTAAATGTATGTAGAAGTCTAAGAAAGTGTAATGGTACCAGTTTTACTATAATAATAATAATGGTTTTTATCATTCTCCTGTTAATTGTTGCATTAAATTCCACATTGTGTATCAGAATGTCTTTGGTCTTCTCGAAAACATTATTATACAATATGGTATATTATACAGATGGTATATTTTATAAATAATTTTTTTAATAATTGGTGTATTTTCAAAATGTTTGGCTTGAAGGGGTTGCCGAATTAGGTGTAAATAAATTAATATTTTTAGTTTGTAACCACTAAAATTTAAAGCTGCTCTCATTTTTATTGTAAAATTTAAAGGAAGCCTTTTTATAAATCCAGATATCTCAAAAACGGCTGCTTACTTCTACTCTTACTACTTATACCTTTATTATTATTTAAAAAAGTAATCGTTTTACAACAAAATTGACAGCAGTTGTAATTTTTGTATACTTCACTGTACAGTTTTGTAGTTTTTTTTTTAATATAAGGTAGATAAACAACATGAATAGTAGTATCTTTATTTTGTAAATTTGCTATATTTTATTTATTAATAATAAAGTTTGAAAAAAAAACAGAAAAATGCATAAGAAGTGCCTATGCAACATAATAGGTAAAAAGACAAAGTACATCTTGACATTTACATTGAAACATAAACAAAATTACACAAATTACACAATATGGTAATCTACATCAGAAGAACTTTATTGGTTTGTTTAGCCACATCATCAACAACATACAAATTATGTGCATCTTTATATTGCCGAATTAGGTGTAAAAGTTGATATCGCTTCATATTTAAATAAATTTAATATTTTTAGTTTTTAACCACTTCTGCATTTCAGATTTTCTTGATGACAAAGGAATTTTTTCGACTATGATATCATCACAAACATAGCATCATTAAGAAACTTTGTAAAAAAAGTGGAAAACCAATTCTAAAATACTTCGAATTTGGTCTCTTCATGGTAAATGCATTTTCTACAAAACCTTCAGAATTAGCATAAATAATATTAAGGCGTCTTTGCTTTCTTGTAAGGATTTTCAGGCCCGTGGATCTTCATCTAAGTAAAAGCTTGGCCTGTTTTTTTATATTGTTTGATGGATTTTAAATCTACAGATATAGCGTTCTATCAATACACTTTGACAATTTCTTTTCAAATATCTAAAAAATATACATAATAAATAAACAGTACATTTGACTCATCAAAGTTACAAACTTACTTAGTTATTATGTCTCTAGAAAGTATATAAAGATGAATAATATATTTGTGGCAAATCAAAATGTTTCAATTCTTGCAAAATTTTATTTAATCTAGATAACCTGACATCAAATATGTTTAGAAGTCCTCGTCTTCCATAAATACTTTTTGGACTAGATATTGTTCCATTGCGGTATTATTTCAATAATTGGTAAGTAGTTGACTTTGCAATACCTGTAAGACAAATGTTGAGTATATATTATATTACTTTTAATTTGAAAATAATAAGTAAAACTTACAGGTGGCTTAAGAAATTTTCCATATAATATCAACAATTTTGTTTTTCGTATCCAATACCTATTTGTACATATTTATTATTTACTGCTTTTCTGAGAGACTTGAATGGCCTAAACTCATTCGTTTTCGTTGTTTTAGTGGACTTTGCAAGGAACTGCTATAATAGTATTCGATGTAAATGGATCCATAATCGTAGAAATTCAATACAATTGCTTACTAAAGTTTTGTAAAGAAATAAAATGAAAAACTAAGTAATAATGATGAGATATTAAAGCAATAACAAAACTTAAAATGTCAGAATAGAACTGTCAACCATAACAATTATCAGCTAAAAAGTAGTGTGTGAAACTGACTTTATTCTGACCAATCAGTAGCCTACAGAATTGCCAACTTAACTTCAAATCGCTCCTCTTAGTTTAAAAACAGTATAGTAAAGTTACACCCGTCAGTTGATTAGTAACTAACTAAGTGTTACCAACTGACATAGTTTGCGAAAAAAAAAACAACGACCACTAAAAATAAAAAAAACTGTAAATAAAGCCCAAAATCGAGAAAATAGTATAAAACACACGTTGCAGAAGAATATTCTCGCACTCATCAGTTCGTCCACTGGATTCTTCGTCGTTCGTGGCCAAATTTCGAATTCATGTGGGAATCTTGTATTTTAATATACTATTATAGTCGTCCAAGGAATCCTTAAGGTAGGTCTGCATCGTTAGCCGATTTTAGGGTTAAAATCTTTTGGAAATAATTTGAAAATTGAGAAACAAATCTCAAAAATCCCCCTACGAATTATTAAGACTATCCCCGAACCTGGGGTTGAAAACAGATAATTGGAGATTTGTATCTGTTTTCAACTTTGTAATATAATAAAAAGAAAAATGATTAAAACATTTAAAATAGGTTAAGTAAGGTCAAAAAAACGTGACATCAAAATTTATTAATAAGATACAGTTTTTGCTAATATATTTTATATATTATTTATTTTTACTTTGAAATAAAATATGAAATTAATTCTTCACAACTGGTTTCCAATCAGTCACAAAATTGCATTCCAGTCACAGACAATAATCAAAGGCAGGATGCTAGTCCTTGTTGAAAATGTAAGGGATGTTAAGAAACATTGTAAAGATAACGAAAGTTATTTTATGAAATCATATCAGTCAAATATCAAATATCAGTCCATGCCACACCTTAGACTCGGTAAATGTGATTTGACATTTTATGATTGATCACATCAATTACTAATATGAAGATATCCTAATTACCAAATTTTATTTTATTTTCTTGTTTTCTCTCAATTCATACAATTATCATTTATTCATTTAACAGTACAATGCATTAATACTAGCAATAGCTTTTCCCATCTTATTGCAGCTATCCATTTATTTAATTTCCATATTTCAACTGAGAATTTATAAAATATGACACAGCAACACCGGTTGTTCATTGTATTGTTTATAACTATTAAAAATTTACACCTGTATTTGATACGCCAAAATTACAAAATATCGCTTTAAAGTATTTGAATTATCCGTAGCTTTTGCTCTCTACTTCGTACTGAGCGAATAGGATTATTTAATATAGTTAATTCTAATTATACGCAAAAAAAATTATAGAGTTAGCACACCTAGTTAATTGTTAATTATAATAAGTGTACGCAGTGGAACATTCTTCAACTTTCTTCAACTCATAATGACTAAAATCGATAAATATTATTATTAAGCGTACGCAGTGGAACGCTACAGATCGTGTCCGAAATAGTCGTTAGAAAGAAACAAACGGATTACCATTCAGAAAACCGCCATATGCTCATAAAGCGCTCGCGTACGATTGAGAGTATTCTAGTTAGGAGTAATATATAAACCGCTCAGCGCGCGCACCTCTATACTTCTTAACAACTGATAAAGTTCGCATCGCATATTCACGTACGATCGAGAGTACGACACGGGAAATGTTCATGCAAAAATTTGTCTGGTTCAAAAAGCTGAAATAGGACACAGAATGTCGTCAATTTCAAGATAAATGGACTAGTGCATACTTTTTTATCTTGCATAGTGGTAAACCTATTGTTGTGCAGTGAAACAATTTCTGTTTTAAAAGAATACAATATAAAGCGGCATTACTCCAGCAAGCTTTTTGCTCAATATAATTTACTCATGGGCCATTTAAAAAAGGATAAAATTAAAAAACTCATTACTGATTTAAGGAAACAGTAATAAATGTTCCATTCACGAAGATCAAATCTAGACAGTGTTGTTAGAACTAGTTAGTTTCAAAATAGCTTTTTTCAATCATGATAATTAATAAAAATAAGCATCGTACTCGGCTTACAGATGTTAATTTAGAAAACACTTTGCGTGATATTGACCCCTGTATTGATCATCTTGTTTCTAAGCTTCAAACTCAAGTATCTCATTAATTTTCATTTGATTTTTTCTTTTTTCATTAACTTGCTTTTTATATGTTTGAATGTGTGAATTTTTGTCATGTTTTTATTCGCTACTACCTACTTATTTCTTGCCTACCGCAAGTCCCGAAATTACGCTTTCAGCTAAGCAAAGGTTGCCCATATCTGGTCTATAGCAACCGTATCTGATCAGAGCAAAATCTGTAAAATTTTGAAAAAAATTTAAGGTTGATCTAGGTTTACTTTAGTTTCGTATTCTGTACTTTTACTTAGTAGCTGTCAAATCGTTACCTAATAATCACACCCTAACCTCACTCTTTCAAATAACACCTGTCATACATTTTTAGTTTATTGTTGTAATAATTTGTATTCCCTAGTTTTAGTTTTCTGGTCTGGTCAAACATCTTGTGGCACACCAGCTTTGATTTTTCATAGCTCTGTATGTTTAACATCTGTCAGATATCTACAAATACAATAGTTTTGGCAAAAGCAGATCTCTTTTCTTTTACTGTTATTTTTTTTTTTATAAAATTAATTATAAGCTCTTAAACCAAGTATATCGCGCTGAAACTCTTCTAGATCTAGATAACCAACAAATCGTCCTCTTCTCTTTGTATCTATAAGATGGGAAGGGTGAGTTGCTCCTGCTACATCACTTAGGCCTCACTAAGTTCAACGTGCATCCTCAAGGGGAATATAGAGATCGCTTGTAAGCTCGTCAAAGAGCCAGTTGGTGGATAACGTTGCCGAGTGGTGTCGCTAGGTGCCTCCATTGACGATTTTTGCGACAGACGCCATATTATTTAACAGGGAGTATTCATTTGGTGGGCTTTACCACCCTGAAGGTAAATGCCCGGGTGGATCCTTTCTAACCGCCAAATCTACAGGGAGGATGCTTTCTATACATATACATATCCCTTTGATGTATGTCTAATCCTTGTCCCAATTTATTAGAACTCTAGATCATACTAAAAAATTTAAAAATCTACTCTTGAAAGAATACAATAATACATTCATTCCACGAAACGTAAATTATTTGATACTCGCGCTACGCGAGAAAAGAAAATACGACAAATATAACAGTCAAATCTAATGAGAACCACAAACTTCACAATCCAGCTCTCCAGTTTCATTTGCATGTAGGATATAGGCATAGAAATATACTGAAAAGGAATAAAAAAATTGGAAGGAACGTGCCTCATCGGATCACGTCGCACAAGGATCTTGTTTCAAAGAAATAGCGACGCTATGCACGGCCCGAATAACGAAAAGTTGGTAGAAAATTCCCAGTAAGTTCGGTATATAATAAATTGCAGTTGTATACGCGAATCCGGCGAGAATTTTATATATAATGAAACATCGTTCAGATATAAAATAATGCCGTGAAAACTTGCCTTATCGAATTGAAATACTGAGATGAAACGTGACCAACTGTACAGGTTACATTAGAGCATATATAAAAACTTTATACAGTGACCGACTCTATTAAAAAAGGCAAACATTTACGGTTTTTAAACCAGTTGGTTAACTAGAACACATCTTAACTATGGATGGGGTCCATCAAGGTGCTTCTATATAATAATTTATACTTAATAGAGCCACTAGTTCAAATGACATTAAACGAAACGAAAAATAGGTTTTTTTTCTCGTGGGCTCGTTTGACTATGTCTCCGAATAACACTGAAGCCTATTGGCTTATTGTGTTTTACCCCATGTTAGTTCATAGCACCCACTCTTTGTACCTCGTACAAGTTTGTACAGATCCTTGGGTGAGTGAGTTCTATACATTGTTGGATCAACCTGGGGTTGTCGAAAAAGAGCCTGTCTTTTGCGATCTAGAGCGTTGCATACGCACAATATGTGTTTGACCGTTTCTGGTTTCTTGTGACATAGTCGGCACATGAGTTTCCCATTGTACATGCCAATTTTGTTCAAGTGTTCCTTTACTGGGACGTGCCCAGTCATGAACCATGTTATCACTTTCAACTAGTTCCTATTCATAAAGAGTAGTTTTCCAGTTCTTTTGGGACATCGTCTACCTATGAAGGCTTTTCCATGTGCCAGTTTTGGGGTGCTTCCCCAATAGTTAATATGTTGTTCCCGAATCCAGTCGTTCATGAAACCCCGGTCTCTACTTTTTGGTACTCCTGGGTTTGTGTCTGGTTCCGGTGTTTCTTCTGACCCTTTTTTGCAAGTTCGGCAGCCTTTTCGTTACCTTCGATCCCTTGGTGACCTGGCATCCAAAATAGTTTAACTCTATTTCGGTCTGCCAGCGTTCTTCTTAGTTCTTCGATGCATTCCCATATTAGCCTTGACGTAACTTTCTGACTCGATATGGCCTTAAGTGCCGCTTGGCTGTCTCACATTATTTGAATATGTTGATTTTCGACACCTCTTTCATTGTTCGTTTTTGCACATTGCAAAATTGCGTATACATTGGCCTGAAATACCGAGGAATGTATTCCTATAGCATAGCTATGGTTAGTATCAGGGTTTTTGGAGAATACTCCCGCCCCAGTGCCTTTCGCAGTCTTAGACCCGTCTGTATATCAGGTGTGTTCCTGTCGTTGGGCATTGGGCTCCCTTATGGTGATCTCCGCTCTTCTCGGGAGGTCCGTAAATTCAACTACGGTCAAATCCGCGCCCTCCCAAAGGTTTCCCAGTGCCGACCGTCCTCCTTAACCAGGACTCGGTCTGCTGGTTAGCGCAGGTCATCCAAATGACCACTGCGCTTAACGATGTGGTGCTTCTTCACTGCCAGAAGGGACAGCGTAGAGCCTTTCCACAAGAGTTTCTTCTACCAAGTCTCCTTGTGCTTGGTCTAGGGTTGTATCTGGATGTCTTCTCTGCATGACAGCCAGTCGGATACCCCTCAAAGTGTCGCTGTACGAGCCAGCCGATGCCAAAGCATTTCTGACCCGCTTAGTTCCACTTCGAGTGGGGGGACTCAGATCGGGGCCTTTTATCCCCTTTTTTCGTTTGGTCATCCCTTTGTTGGGTTCGGTTTTGGGCTGCATTCTTGTGGGGATTTTCCTTCGTCCACGTTCCTGCAGCCATTTTCCTTTCGTTCAGAAGCTTCTTCCTCTCCGATCCTGAAGGTTTTTTCGGTCTATCAGCAGGCTTAACCTCTGCTTTTTTCCCCGTTTCTTTTGTTTGGGAGCAGTCGTCTGTTTTCACAGATCCTCCTTCCACTAAACGGTTAGAGTCCTCTGCTTTCGCAGTTCCTCCTTCCCTTGAGTTATCGGAAACCAAAGCTAACGCAATCTCTTGTAAGGTGTTTTCTTGCCTCTAAAAAAATATTACCCTTACTAGTGACACCCTATGACTCGGAAGTACTCGAGCGCCAGTTTTATTAATGTGGTTTGCTCCACAACACAGGTAGCTTCTAGTGGAGATGACGGAAAAACTCCAGGGGTCTCGTTGATGTAAGACTATACACATAAGAGGGTAACAATAACGGGCTTTAATCGTTAATCGTTTAAAGAATTGTCGAAGCTGAAAGAGAAAAAGGGAAAGGTCGACACAATTATAAGCCAAATTTTTTTGAAAATTAATACATCTATTGCTTACGAAAGCTAATAACAATAATAAAAAATTAAAATATTTCAAAGCCCACCCCCTTATGAGTCGTTATAACCCTGAACAAAAAAATAACAAAAATAAGCGGTTGCGGACGATGGCTTGACAGGTCGGAGCTCAATCAGACGTGATTTAGATAAATATACAGATAAAAGCAAATAACACGGACTTCTGAATTAAATCGGATTACGGCAGCATTTACTTATGAACAGGGAATATATACCGAAATAGAATTCAATATTAACAATTATGAAAAATAAAATTAATCGGTACCAGGTAACTAGTTTAGTTTCCCATCTAATATCCCACCCTTTTGGAATTAAATCAAAGTAAAAGACAAAATGTCACCACGGATAATATCTAATTTCCAGCAGTGTGACGACACAATCACGCATACAAAACACTAGCTAGACATCAGATACTATTTATTTTTTGTACGGAACTCAAATAAACGTGTTTTCGGTCGTGACCCCCTTTAAAAAAAAAATAATCCACGGATAATGTCTAATCACTAGTAGTGTAGCGACACAATCACGCATACAAAACACTAGTTAGTTTTCAGACAATATTTTCTTTTCTTTTAAACTTTAATCGAAAAACTAATTAAAGGAAAATTAAACTAAATTTTATCACGGATAATACCTAATCACTAGCAGTGTAGCGACACAATCACGCATACAAAACACTAGCTAGGTATCAGATAGTATTTAATTTTCTATACGGAAATCAAAAAAAATGTGTTTTCGGTCGTGACCCCTGTTTAATAAAATAAATAAAAAAAATAAAATCCACGGATAATGTCTAATCACTAGTAGTGTAGCGACACAATCACGCATACAAAACACTAGTTAGTTTTCAGACATTATTTTTAATCATTAAATCAATTACGAGTACCACCCTGTATTTAATTTAAAGGAAAGAAAATTAAAATAAAAGAATCAACTACTAAAAAAAAAGGTAACCTAGACCTGGCAGCAATTAAATCGTTAAATCTATTTATCTTATTAAATAATTTAATCGTATCCAAAATCGGAAAATAAAATTTAAAAAAAATCAATAATTCAGTCGGGAAATGAAAATAAATCTTTCTAAAAAAAATAAAGACCTTTAACAGAGCAAAATGCTTTAATATTAATTATTGCGGTATTTCAAATTCAATAGAAAATAAAGCAGGTATAAATCGGAATGTGTCTTTTATTTACTTCCAAAAACAACGCGATAAGAAATCAGTTTTTTTACCTGTACTCGGAGAACGGGATTTGTTTAATCGGAGGCGGCTGGTACTGCTAAGAATTGCTGCTTACTAGCTCAAGCGTCGGCGGAAAGATAATGAGATCTGGCCGGTGCAGCTTGTTTTACAGGTGATTTTCGCCACTCGTCGTGCAAACTCGATTATAATTAATTAAGATTGAGGTGGGGAAATGCAGGCGATCGTCCGCTGACTTATAAAAAATTTTGATGGGAAGATTAAATATATAGTAAACGTTTGAAAACTCGAATTTTTAACGTTAAAGCTAAATGATGAATACGAAAAATAAAATAAAAATAATAATTCGGTTTTCCGACGGATCCTATATTTCTTAAATAAATAAAAAAAAAGTAACTTCGTTACATCCCCCCCTTTCTTCGGTAAAAAAAATAAGAGTAAACCACGTTTACGCTTATTTTTCTTTCCAACCTACCTAACAAATACAAATTCTAAAAAAAATTTTTACAACATGTAAAATTCTTCGTGCGTCTTCGGTTCTTGCTTCTTCTTCGGGACTTCAGTACTTTAAATAACATTGGATACCGACGCTATGGCGTCGCGGAGATAGGTCGGCTTGCACTCCAATTGATCGGGAGCGCAATGAGAAGTACTTACTTGTAGCGGATATACTCGGATGAGTCGGCAGCTGAGAACATTTACAATCACTGGACATAGTACCTACGATACCACAACGGGAGCAAAATAAAAGTTTCTTTCTACTACAAGTATGCCTTCGGTGGCCGGGATATCCACACCTCCAACACAGACCTCGGTCTACTGGCAAGTGGATCTCTTTATCAGGCGGGGCGGCGTACCTTTCGGCAAGCCCTGGGGGAAGGGTAGTGAAATCTGCAACAATAATCGGGGTTGATACCCTCCTGTTTTCAATAACGGGAGCGGGATTCTCGTCGGAAAATGGAGTCTCATCGGAAAGGTCTGAACCGAAAAGACTTATGACGTCACAGGAACTATCGGAGTCCCTAATGCTAAAATTGTGGGAACGATGCGGGGGTTCAAAAAGGGATGAATCGGACGAGGGTTCATAACCCTGGAGAGCGACTCCGGTGTCGGACCACAGATGGTTGATAGTTGAGTTCGGTAAGGGGCATTGGTCGGGGAGTATCACCTTGGAAATATGAATCAACACGGGCAGAGACGATCGAGGAGACTTGACCAGAGAAAACCTTGGCATCCCTGATGACGGGACTATGTCTGGAAAATTAAGGATTTTGGGCTTATTAGAAGGAGCGGTGAACGATGGGACCTGGTCCCATTGAATTAGATTCCTCGGATTAGGATCTGTTCGTTGTTTAATCGGTTCGGGTTTTGTTAAACGGATTTCCTGCGGAATCAAGTCAGTGGGTCCCTGAGTAGTGTGAAAAGCGGTCAATACAGTTTCATTTAGTTTACGAGAATGTTCGGTAGTTAACCTTTTCTCAGAAAGGGTAGTTATAGTCTGTAACGGACAACGTGTTATGCTAGTTTCCTCGTCATCCTTATCACAGCTTTCACTGAGTTTGGAGTCTTTGGTTTCGTTCTTTGTTGTCTTCGGTAACCCTGACTTGAAATCTATCGACTTCTTACTTGTCGTTGGGGTTGCTGGACAGGTAGGAACGGTACGGATGAGGGAACTCAGAAAAGTGGACTCTTTGCCCTTTTTGCTATTGATCATCCACTTTTCAGGAGCATCCAGAACAGTACGAGGTTCACGTTCGGCATGGACCATGGCTCTGACAACTACAGGTTTATTGGCAACAGTCGGGGTCGGTCCAATGGAGTCAATTACTCCGATTGGGTAACAGGAAACGGCTCTGTCTACAGGTGGCATCGGCATCTCACCTATTGAAATTTTTCCTGTTCCCAATTCTAGTCTGAAATTGTATTTCTCTAGGACGTCCATTCCTAGAACTAGGTCGGCACTTAAGTTAGGAAAATGTACTATTTTTTCGGAAGTTTTCTGATTGCCGAGCTTCATCTTTACCTGGTAGGTGTCTTGAATACGGATTATATTTCCGTTGGCTAACCTTGCAGAAGTCGGTACTGCTTTTCTGGGTTGCTTATTATGGGAAATATGTTTCGCTAGTCTGTTACCAATGTAAGATTTGGAAGCTCCGGTGTCTATTAGTGCAAAGAAATTTTCACCCTCTATTTCTAAGTTCAAGTGCGGTCGGGAATCATGGTCGGGTATGGTAACAATTTCCTGAGAGGCTAGTGTCGGTTGAAACTGTTTGGACCTCCCTTCCGAACAGCTTCTATCTCGTTTTGCAGCTGATTGATTACATGTACAATCTCTCATTAATACGCCTTCCTTTAGGCATCTCGAGCAAAACAACTTACTAGGATTTGTACAGTTAGTGCGGACATGTCTCTTCTCACCACATCTCCAGCACAACTCTTCTCCACGTGAGGTGGATGGTTTTGGTTCAAATCTTTGTGACTTATACTGAGTAACTGGGACTGCAGCAGCTATTAGAACGGGGTTGCTGCTATCTGTTCTTTGTGGCGGATCAGTATGGTGATATCGGCGGGGTTCGGTCTGAGAGTAGCGTAAGCTAGTATATCTCGGAGCGGAGCTCATAGTCGGAACATTCTGGAGTTCCTTTCTTAACAACTCGAACTCCCTAGCTACTTGACAAAACGTAGACATGTTGGAGTAATCCGTCTTTCGGATGTGTTGTCGGAACTCTGGTAACAAGTTTCTATATAGCCAAGCTAATTGTTGTTCAGCAGATAAGTTCCCATGTCGTCTCATTAAGGTTTGAAGATCGTTTATATAACTAGTTACAGATTCATTTCTTCGTTGCAACCTTCGGCCAATTTCGACCTCTAAGTCGATTTGATAGTTTACAGAGAAATAGAAAATTCGGAAGTCGCTTTCAAAATCATTCCAGCAGTTCCAAAATGATCGGTTGTTACGGAACCACAGAGCGGGTTCCCCGTTTAGCAGTTCGGGCAAGTATGGCAGTAATCGGTTTTTATCAATGCCTTTCGAAATGCAAATTTCGTCTAGTCTTTCTAGAAATGCGGCAGGGTCATCTTGGTTTCCAAAAGAAATTTTCCAGTCTTGGGTACGGATCGGTTCGGGCATAATGACGGCGGTGTCCGGCATTTTTAGCAAATTCTGTTATCAGTACTCTTGTCGGACATTAACTGGGAATATCCGAAAACGGGTGGATTTTGTTCAGGTAGAAAAAAAAACAGATCTGAGATCGTTGAACAGAGAAGTATTGAAGTAGAACAAGAATAAAATAAAAAAAAATATTGACCGGGGATGGCTTTGAAATGCAGTATGTTTTAATAAACCTACATAATAAATAATTATTGTTACGGTTGGCTTATAAATACGGTACTTGGTAGAATAATTCACGGACGGGTTTACAATCTGAAGAAAAAAATAAAAAAAAATAATAAAGAAATTTTTAAGAGAAAATATCGGGTATACTAGGGGCTACGGAAATAACTAACAGAAATCAACAGGGTCCCTGCGCGGGCGCCATTTTGTAAGGTGTTTTCTTGCCTCTAAGAAAATATTACCCTTACTAGTGACACCCTATGACTCGGAAGTACTCGAGCGCCAGTTTTATTAATGTGGTTTGCTCCACAACACAGGTAGCTTCTAGTGGAGATGACGGAAAAACTCCAGGGGTCTCGTTGATGTAAGACTATACACATAAGAGGGTAACAATAACGGGCTTTAATCGTTATTGTTACGTTTAAAGAATTGTCGAAGCTGAAAGAGAAAAAGGGAAAGGTCGACACAATTATAAGCCAAATTTTTTTGAAAATTAATACATCTATTGCTTACGAAAGCTAATAACAATAATAAAAAATTAAAATATTTCAAAGCCCACCCCCTTATGAGTCGTTATAACCCTGAACAAAAAAATAACAAAAATAAGCGGTTGCGGACGATGGCTTGACAGGTCGGAGCTCAATCAGACGTGATTTAGATAAATATACAGATAAAAGCAAATAACACGGACTTCTGAATTAAATCGGATTACGGCAGCATTTACTTATGAACAGGGAATATATACCGAAATAGAATTCAATATTAACAATTATGAAAAATAAAATTAATCGGTACCAGGTAACTAGTTTAGTTTCCCATCTAATATCCCACCCTTTTGGAATTAAATCAAAGTAAAAGACAAAATGTCACCACGGATAATATCTAATTTCCAGCAGTGTGACGACACAATCACGCATACAAAACACTAGCTAGACATCAGATACTATTTATTTTTTTGTACGGAACTCAAATAAACGTGTTTTCGGTCGTGACCCCCTTTAAAAAAAAAATAATCCACGGATAATGTCTAATCACTAGTAGTGTAGCGACACAATCACGCATACAAAACACTAGTTAGTTTTCAGACAATATTTTCTTTTCTTTTAAACTTTAATCGAAAAACTAATTAAAGGAAAATTAAACTAAATTTTATCACGGATAATACCTAATCACTAGCAGTGTAGCGACACAATCACGCATACAAAACACTAGCTAGGTATCAGATAGTATTTAATTTTCTATACGGAAATCAAAAAAAAATGTGTTTTCGGTCGTGACCCCTGTTTAATAAAATAAATAAAAAAAATAAAATCCACGGATAATGTCTAATCACTAGTAGTGTAGCGACACAATCACGCATACAAAACACTAGTTAGTTTTCAGACATTATTTTTAATCATTAAATCAATTACGAGTACCACCCTGTATTTAATTTAAAGGAAAGAAAATTAAAATAAAAGAATCAACTACTAAAAAAAAAGGTAACCTAGACCTGGCAGCAATTAAATCGTTAAATCTATTTATCTTATTAAATAATTTAATCGTATCCAAAATCGGAAAATAAAATTTAAAAAAAATCAATAATTCAGTCGGGAAATGAAAATAAATCTTTCTAAAAAAAATAAAGACCTTTAACAGAGCAAAATGCTTTAATATTAATTATTGCGGTATTTCAAATTCAATAGAAAATAAAGCAGGTATAAATCGGAATGTGTCTTTTATTTACTTCCAAAAACAACGCGATAAGAAATCAGTTTTTTTACCTGTACTCGGAGAACGGGATTTGTTTAATCGGAGGCGGCTGGTACTGCTAAGAATTGCTGCTTACTAGCTCAAGCGTCGGCGGAAAGATAATGAGATCTGGCCGGTGCAGCTTGTTTTACAGGTGATTTTCGCCACTCGTCGTGCAAACTCGATTATAATTAATTAAGATTGAGGTGGGGAAATGCAGGCGACTTATAAAAAATTTTGATGGGAAGATTAAATATATAGTAAACGTTTGAAAACTCGAATTTTTAACGTTAAAGCTAAATGATGAATACGAAAAATAAAATAAAAATAATAATTCGGTTTTCCGACGGATCCTATATTTCTTAAATAAATAAAAAAAAAGTAACTTCGTTACACTCTCCGACAGTCATGTTCAAGGAGCCTGAGTCGTATGTATCCGACTCTTCTCCTTGGGTGTCCATTTTTTTCAAATAAATTTTACTTATATTTGTTCCCACGAGTATGGGGGAAGGGGTTGGTCCAACTCTGCAGTGCCCCCCGTACAAAGTCAAGGCTGGCTTCTTGGGGGTTTTGCCCGGTTCCCCCAAGGGAACGTTCGCAACCGCATATCAAACCCTGCGGCCATTCATCCTTAGGCACGTTACCTTACACCGTGGCATTGGGCTTTGCTGGAGTGCCATTTGGTTAGTCAATAGTGGTGCTTCTTGAAGCATCGCTATTGGCCTTATCCAGTGGTGCCACGAGGAGGCACTCGATGGTTGCATTTCTCCATCGTCCTATATAAAAGTTACCTACCCACAAAGCGGGCGTGTTAAGCGAGTGTGCAAGCAAGCAACCTAAACTACAAAGCAATGGCTAAGCTACAACCAACCTCACCAAAAATAGGGTTAGAATAGGAGCAGACTTTCAGATATTATTAGAAGTAACCCTCCGAAAAAGTAAAATCAACATAAAGCAAATGATATATCACAACAGTCACCAATATCTGGTATTCGCTGACGATGTAGTTCTTTTAACAAGGTCGACAGAGGAACTTTAAATAGCAAGAGAATGTATGATATAATATAGACAAAGCGACGTCGTTTGCGTTGCGAAGTTCAAAGGAGCAAGAAATAATAGGCCATTGAAAAGATTAAACAAATTCGAATTAGGAATGACTCTGATTTGATGGAAAACAGATAATACATAAAAAAAAAATAGAAAACCAAGAGAAATAAGGTAGTAGAGAAGCTTCAAAGAATACTGAAATGAAAGACATAATCAATAGCAGCAAAGATAAAAGAGTATACAATACAATAATTCGATCTACTCTCATTTATAAGGCAGAAACCTGGATATATATAAGAAGAATTGAAAGGGAAAATTTTAAAGTTAGTTTAAAGTGGGGCAAAGTGGGGCAAAAAGACCGATATTTGGATAGAAGCTAAACAATTGATGAGTTAAGAGTATTGTACGAACAACTGTCGAGGTTTCAAAGAACATGACAGTTGTCCTAGAATTACTCATTTTTGAGCAGACATCAGAAAACGACTTAATTTTATTAATTGTCTTGTTTAAATTGGTTATATTTTTTTTCATAATTAGACGTTAGTAGTTATTTAATTAATATATCTGAATTATGCACTTGTACTTCTATTTAAAATAACTTAATACATTGCTGTATTATTGAATAAATTATTTCTAATGAAACAACTTGCTAACCCAAAACATTATTTAAACACACAAATAAGAAAATGTCAAGATCAAATTTATATATGAATTTGTCTATAAGTAGTAACTTGGGTTTATAGTACATGACGTATTGCTTTATATCAATAGTGTTTCTAAGCTCGCTTATAATCCGACTAGCCCAATCATTAAATATTTATTTTCTAATCACGTTCAGTAGACCGCTTTCAAACCCAAAACATTCTCATAGAAATCGTTTAGACTCTATTCGGCCAACAAATCTTTACTTGTTGTTCGTGTTTTCCCCCGTTCCGTGGCCTCGGGCGCGCGGGTTAAACTCCAAACAGAAACTAGGCCGGAGGTTCACAAGAGGATAGGAAACGCCGAAATAGGAGAGCGACCGCTTACACACGATTGTATGGCGGGTTGCGGTGCTATCAACTTCACCGCAACGCGTTATGTCGTTCGCAACACATTACGTCCGTTATTAATAACGACGGCGACGGCGAAACGTTGTCGACGCGACGCTGTTGAAACTCCTGCATTTGGCTCTCGTATGGCGTGGTCTAATGGATCTAAGTACACTAAAGTTTGTAATTGTAACGAAAGAGGATTGCAGTTGATACAAGCGACAAAAAAACACTTTAATGTTTTGTAGTGGCGGCTATGTTTCTTATCTCATGTAACATCCAATGTTCTTCTTACTTTCAATTTTATTTTTATTATTTAATACACCTTATTTCGATAAATTACGATAACCCATTGGCGTAGAATTACAGACTAAGAAAACAATTTTGATCCAAACTTTTGAACACCCTATATTTAATAAAAATGAAGATTTATAATTATTCCTCTCGCAGTTTATCACAAAAAGAGGCTAATCTTTGTAAAACTCACATAAAAGCTATGTACTCTTGCGGGGTATCTCCGTTATTTTTAAAGATAGAGGGTTGCGGTTTTTGCGACACGGTGCTACTTTTTCGTAAAACTAAAGTTGCCGTTAACAAAATTTTCATAGTCCATTTAGTTTTTAAGATTCAGGGAATTTTTAAAAATGTTGCATTTCGGGACCCCCTCGTTATTCCGTTATCCTTCAACTTATCGAAAAGGTAAAATACCATTCTTTTTTTTTATAAATGCCCACACGAGCATAGTCTATAAATAAAACAAGTTTGGTTTATAATTCAAAAATAGTAAATTTCTAACAAATATTATCTACACCACTGCATTCTATGGAAAAAAAATCTATAAGAATTATAAAAACTGTAAGGGCTATGAAAATTTTGTTAACGGCATTTTAAGTTTTACGAAAAAATAGCAGTGTTGGGAAAACCGCATCCCTTGTAACGTAAATACCTGGTTAATTTATCTATTTTGACAATTTGTTTAAGCTCAATTGATAGGGCGTGGGTTAGGTTTTTAAATAACTCGAATAACTTTGAAAAAGAAGTTGGGCACCACTATATTTAAAGATTATACACTTAACTCTAGATTAGTGATAAAAATATAGAAAATCACTAACCACTAACAAATTATACTTAAACCATGCTTTAGATAAGGTAGGTATCAAATTCTAATTCACATAAGTCTGCACAAAAACAAATTTAAAACAATTTATCTTGAAGATAAATGGTTCTTCTGTCTTTGAACCCAAAACTATCTAGAGATGAAACATGAATAACCTTCTGTATTCGAACTTGAACTCGAACCCTTCTAGAGATGAAACGTCTAGAGATGAAATCGAAACCGTGTAGAGATGAGACCAAAACCGTTAAAATGTTAAGATAGGGAAAAGTAAATTTGAAAAGGATTTAGATAAAATGCTATAACTATTATATGAATAATTTCACAAAGAATAAAATTAATATGAAAAGTAAAAATGTTATTTAATATATTTAAATATAGTAAAGCATTATATCTTATTCCATAAAAAAATATATATAATTTTATATAAAACCAACCATGTGTCATTCATTGTCGTAGAGGTTATGTTTAAAATTTGACAATTTGTTCAAAACATCCTTGCACAAAATATATATTGATATAGAAACCACTTGTATATCAATTTTTCTTTTTAATTTTTGCCCAGACTCTCAAAAGGGGTGGTTCGGCTCTAAAATTGTACAAAATTTATTATTTTCCAAAATTAATACTAAACAAAAAATAAATTTTTAAATTCTTCAGTTTTCTCTTCCCGTTAGTTCCTTGTCTCCACTTGTCTTTATTGTCTCTACCTGTCCGCTTGTCTCTGCCTATCTGCTCGATTCTATCTCTCTCTGCTAGTCTGTACCTATCTGCTAATCTCTACCTGTGTATATCTGTCCTGCCTCTACCTGTTCTTTCTCCTGTCTTACTTGTATGTGTCTCTGTTTCTCCCTATATCTGCTGCTACCAGCCCTGGCTCTGTTAATCCCTGTCTGTCACTGCTTATCTTTGATTTTGTATATGTATTTTTCACTTTTCAAATAAATAAAATTTTATTTACCTTTTTTATTTTATTTTATTCTTACAGTTTCCCAATCAAAACTGACAATATCTTCAACATAATTAAAAAAAATCCTAACATAATCCAAATGTTTAACAACTTACAATTCTTGACAATCTAATAATTTTTATCTGACATTTCTCCATCATCAACAAAAAACCCCGACATTTTGATTTTAACTTAAATTTTAATTTCAAGATACTTCACCACCCCAGTATTGTTCAATTTAGATCCTAAATTTGATGACGTCAGGAATTTCTATATCAATATTATTAATAACTTATTATTATTAAAATATACCTTATAAAATCAGACGGCCATTAACATAAATAAGTATCATCTAATTCATCGGAAGACCTAGATTAAAATAAAATCAAGTTGATTGCCGCTGTCAACCAAATCAAAAATAATTCTCACAAGGGATAGAGGACAAATGACATTTGAGTAAGAGGTGATTGTGTCGAAATAACGAAATAACGGTTCCAACCATTACACCCTCTATCGTTAAATATAAACTTTTTATAATAATATCATGACATGAAGAGCAAATACTTTTTGTCATTTTAGGCGTCAAGCAAGGAAGGATCGTCAAGACAGTTGTCGAATTAAAAAAAAATCCTTGGTTTGTGTCTGCTGAGAGGCACAGTAAAATGTCCTGTCCCTTTTAAGCAATGTAGTAAAGATTCGATACATTACCACCCATTAATAGATCTATTGTGCCACCTTCTGTCGCCAATGCAGAAAGGAAATGTCTCAATGCCTATAACGATCCTTCCAATCCTATTTTCTCAAGGAAGTGTAGGATCTGGGGTGGCTTCAACTTAGGTAAATCTTCCTCTTCTATTTGATATGCTCCTAGGTATAGTTCCCTTGGTTTCTGGAGTGCTACATATTCAGTTAGAATGTGAATGGATGTTTCGTCCTCCTCCTGACATAATCTGCACTCACTATCTTCTACTACTCTCAAGTTTACTAAGGTGTCTTTTTAGTCGGCAATGCCCAGTAAGGATACCTGTTACAATACGTTGCCTGTTTTTGCTCAGGTAGATGCAGGTCTCTGATCTTTTCTGGTTATATTAACCCAGAAGTATCTTAGCCTGTCTCAGCCCCAAGAGATTGTTCCAATTATCGGTTCTTCTACTGTCCAATTATTTTGTAATCTCTCCTAATATTATGTTACTGTTGATACCGCAGAATGGCTCAGGTCCCACAAAGGGTGTTTGAGCCCCTTTCCTCTCGAGACTATCTGCAATCTCGTTACTGTGTACCCCGTTATGTCCCTGGACCCAAGTGAGAGTAACTCTATTTTTCTCGCCTAGCTCATTCAATTTTTCTAGGGATCTCCAGACCATTTTTAAGCTGATTACTTAAGAGCTCAGCGCGTTGACGGCTGCTTGGCTATCGGACATGATGCTAATCTCTTGTTTACGATAGTTTCTGTCGCTGTTAAAATGGATATAATTCTCAATGGTGAGAATTTCCGCCTGGAAGATGCTTGGCTATTTTCCCAAGCTTTCGGGGTGCCTGGTTTTAGGCCCATACACTCCTATTCTAGTTCCTATTATGGTTTTGGAACCATCCGTTTACCACTGAATAGCATGTGTTTCGGTTGCAAACGTGATGTATTGTTGGTTCCGTTCTTTCTTGCAGCCCAGCTCTGTGGTTTTTAAATTTTTCACAAAACTGTACTTCTTTTTCATTTCATCCTGGATGAGGTATAAATAAAATGTCTTTCTCTTCAACCTAAAAATTACTGCACTCCTTTCTTCTCCAGACTATAGATCGTAAAAATAATTTCATCTCACAATAGTTTAATAGTAATTATTTTCTTTAATTCACTTCTAAGCGATAAAAAACAGTTTAAGTGGAAGGACGAGCAATTTTGAGTAATATATTAGGTTATTTTCGAGCATATATCTATTGTATATTCAACTGGTCAGTTGGATATCAAATCGCGAAATCTTCATAAGTATTTATACTATTCGTATTACTTATTACTTTTTTGCGCTTTTTGATTTAGACAGTTTGATACAATGATATGCGGTAGGTCGAGATTGATCAAAAGAGAATTAGTAACCATTTTCCGGGATCGTAGGGCCGATGAAAATCGGATTACTCTTTACGTGTTGCGTTGCTAATTGGAACGAAACGAAACCGAAGCACGATTTTGATGGGCAAGTTGCTTGCCATCGCCCGATGAGCATGGATATCAATGCGGTTAATTTGGCTGTCAGAAATTGTTGTTCTGATAAAAGCGGATATTTGTACGGCTGGTAGTTGTGTGCGGGATCCGGAAATGCATTTGAATATCAGTAGAAAAAAACTCCAATATGAATGGTTGATAAATTGGTTTTGTGTGCATACAATTTTGAAAATAACAAAAAGTTGCGGCTTTCTATAGCAGCAGAAATTTCATCAAATAGTCGGCCCTTATTTTGACATTTTTAGATGTATTATATGATCACTTATTCATGGTTAAATTTTGGATTTAATTGATTTAATTTTCATGATTCTGCTTGTCACCTTTTACTGAGAAACTACTTGGACAACGAGTCTCCGGCCAGGTGAATTTTGAAGAAAAGGATCAATCGAATGGCCACCAAGGTCGCCAGATTTAACCCTTCCTGATTTTTTTTCATGGGGATATTTAAAAAGTAAAGAATATTACAGAAAAAGCGCACATGCATGTAAGCGTGCAAAAAATAACCGCACGTGTAATGATGTGCACAAGGACAAAACCGCACAAGGACAAAACCGCACACGGAAAAAATCTTACAGGTATAGAAGTGCACATGGAAAAAAGCGCAAAAGTTGCTTTTTTTTTAATTTTGTTAAATAATGTTCAAATAAATGATTTAAAAAAAAAAAACAGTTCTTTCAAAATAGACCACAAAATATCGATGGACTCACAAACACGCATACGGATTGAGATGGCACAAATAACTCCGGAAGTTTATTCTTTGTGGTAATGAAATTTAATTGTAAATTTAAATGGTTAAAAGGTTTAAAAGGATATTGGTTTACTTTCCATTTCATCCTTTAACTCCATATTCTCATACGGTGCTCATATCCATTTTTTCTATTTTTTAATTCAACTTTGGTTTGAGTTTATTTTTTTTTCTAATTTTGTTTTGGAAAATGTTAAATGAGAAGATATTTCCAAATATCGTTGAAGGTGCTATGATCATACCATAATTAATATAGACCTATATCAACCTTTTTTAAGAACAATGTTCAATTTTTCATCAAAATTTATATTGTCTGGTAAACAATTTGCGTTCCAAGTTCATAATTCTAATAATTGCCAGTTTAAAGAAAATGATAAATAGCTTATTTGACAAATTCATACCTCCTACAATGTATATTTTTGTTGATTTGGCAAAGGCATTTGATACTGTGGATCACAAAAAACTATTATATATATTATAGGATTGCGGTTTTAGAGGAACTTATTATAATTTAATGGAAAATTACTTAAATAAGAGTATGTGAAAGTAAACAACGCTATGAGCATATGGAGTTCCTCATGAAACATGTTAACGATCTATTCAAGCAAATATATAGAGGTGAAATGGTAAGCTTTGCGTACGAGACTGTTACACCTATGTTTTACATGTATTAAATGGGTTTCCTTACGAAACAATATTGAAGAAGACTAGTCATTTAATAAAATTTCTTGAATCATAATTAATAATAAAAAATTTCAATAAAACTAAATATATCCCTTTTACTTCATATGATATAAAACTACCTTCATTCAACCAAATAATCTTTAATCAACAGAAGCATAATGTTTACTGAAAATATGAACTATTTTAGGTATTTACATAGACTAGTGTTCGCCCAGTGGTCAAAATTCGACCATACTCATTATTTAAACTTTGCATATACCTTGCATTTGCATGTTTCTTACATTTTTTTATTTATATGGGTAAGTACTTTCGTTTTTATATCTGAGACTATAAACTTTTATAATTATGTACTTACAATACAACATAGTTCAGTACCATTATAATTATTAAATAAAAAATAAATTAAAAAAAATAACAGTACTCACAATTTAAAAACCCTTATTTTTTAATTATCTCTACGACAAATATCACAAAATACCCGAATTATGAAATGTTCGCCCACTCGTACACTTAGGGAGGGGGAACGAAGTGACTTGTCCTTCGGGGGATCATAATGATATCTTCCAAAGAACGTGCAGACAATATAATACCGTTTTAATGATTCATTTCCGTTATAAAATTTGTCAACTTTTTTGTGGAGGGCGGGGAAGGTAGTAACGAAAATCGGATTACGTAATACATTTTGGTCCGCTATACAACCATAGGTGGAAGGAGTAGGGGTGGATCATAAATCTCCAGAACCCAAAAGTGCGCGACTGTAGGGTTTAATTTTGAAAAAACATTTTTTGAACTGTTTTTTATATGGAAGGAAGTCTAGCGGTTCTAAATATCGACATACCATGGGGAGGGGGGAGAAATAGGGAGAGGTAAGTAGGGGGGGGAGAGAAGTTGGGCGGTTTTTGAAACCATTTCAAACAGGGTCTACGGTACTGCTATAATTTTTTCTATTTCTCTCGTTTTTCGCGATTATCTATCCGTCCATGTAATATTGTCCATATCGGTTCGAAATTAAATAGTCAATCATGTAATAAGTATTGCGGATCAATGGATTTCATATACCAAAGGTTGGGAGGGAAAAAATACTATTTCCAAATGTTTTTATTGATAACACTAAACTTCGTCAATAGCTACTAAACAAAAATTAAAAAAAGAAAATCGGTTCACAATCTTGATGAGAAAATAGTACTGAACTATTTTGTCTTTGACTATTTATGTATACATTCCCATCACAGATGGCAGTACCACATTAATTACGTCATAAAAAAGTAAGAATGATAATGCTAAAAATGAATTATCTAAGTAACATTTGTAAATCTAAATATCTCCGTATAATCTATATTGCCCTAGTGGCATCGCATTTGGATTATAAGATATTAGCAAGAGATAGTGCTGGTATAACCTATTTAGAAAGACATAATAAACCCAAAAAGGGTTATAAACATTATCTTCAAGTTGTCACGTTGTTTTTCTTCTGATCACCTTTACTTTGCCAAAATTTTATTACTACAGCAATATCAAGATAGAAATATTCTTAAAGCAGTGGAACATACCAATAATACCAGGTAAATAAAAATCATATTCCTGAAATTTCAAGAATGAATAAAATACCCGGCAAAGTGAAACCATTCGACTGCTCAACGGTATTCAAAGGAAAGCATGCCTAAGTACTAAGGGAGCGATGCGAACGACTCCTACAGCAGCTCTAGAAGTCATGCTAAACCTATTACCACTACATACATTCAGTTAAGGCGAAGCCAGGTCTCACATACGGACTTCACAAAGGTCCTACACCCATAAGTAGTCTGCATGGAGTGACTGCAGCAAGCTATATAAAGAGTTGATAAACGACCAAATAATGGGAATGCCTTCAAACGAAATTTTCCCCAAGTATAGCTTTCAATTGCAAATGCAATATAAAGTAAGTATACCAGACAGAAAAGCGTGGACGGGAGGACGGCTCCAAAACCCGTGAAGGTTCAGGAGTAGGTATATATAGTACCAAGTCAAAGTCAAGAATCGTACTGAGCTTGGGTAAACATGCGACAGTATTCCAGGCAGAAATAGCAGCAATACATCACTGCGCAAAAGAGGTATTAAAATATAAGGTAAATGGAAAACCACTGTCATATACTCAGACAGTCAAGCAACGTTAAAAGCACTCATTTCTATGCAGGTACACTTAAAGCTTATATGGGACTGTTTGGAAGCCCTAACAGAGCTGAATAGTCGAAACAAACTAAGCTTAGCCTGGGTACCAGGCCACAGATTAACCACAACAGATGCGAAACCCGGCAGAAGATCAAAGGATTTTGAAATGAGATTTCTATGACCTTGGACCTTTAAATGGGTATGGCATAGGTGTTGCCAATTTTAATTATTTTCAATCAGTCTTACTAAATATGATTTTTTTCTAAACATTCTTTTTGGATGCCAGGGTTGGTTTAGGGTAGCAGCATTAGTATGTTAAAAAAGTTATCGATAGGAGTTTCATTTTTAAACATTTTAATAGAAAAAGAATATGATTTGTATTAATATTTTCAAAATTTTATTATAGGTAAAAAGTTATAACAAGCAACGAATTATAATGTAAAGGTTTTAAAACTTTATCAAGCGGGCTTTGTTAGACATAAAATCAAGTTAAAGACCTCCGTTTTCTCTTTAATGTGTTGAAATAAATATATTGGCAATTAATGGCCTATTGATGGAAAGTTAACGGGAAATTGCAGGCCTTTTATCAAATTATTACTGACTGCTAATAAAGGCCATGTGCCAGGTGCAATTCGATAGTGCCTCTGACCAGCAGTACTGTTTGAAGTATATAAAACCGAATGCATTCCAATATACCTAGAATATTGTAGATATTTTATTTAATTCAGCTATATAATATATAATAAAGATAAAATGTCTTCTAAAAAATGTATTTTCATAAAATAATCTAAATTAATAACATGTATGAGCAAGAAATTACAATGAACAGTGAGTACCATCAATCCCAAACTGGCCTCATGTCCACTCGTTGAGTATGTAGCAAGTGATCATCGGTGTCTTCATCTATGAACGCGGGACGGAACCCTCCAGGGCAGGGCCGTAGCTGGACCCACTTTTTTACCCGGGCTGATCATTTTTTGACCAGGGCCCATATTTCACATGAGAAATTTATATAAATATTAGGATATTTAATGAAACGAAATTTTTGTAATATAATTTATATAACAGAAAATTTTCAACCCAAAAATTTATTGTGCAATGTAGGTACAACATATTACCTAAAAAATAAAAATATCCAAATGATGTAACTAAAACTAGAAAAGGAAATGATAATTCTTAAAAACTAATACCATATACTATACTAGTAGGTTTATTCCATATTCCTAATAGGAAAAATGATGAACACAAACAATAAACTTAAAATCTAAAAATATTTAACTTGACTAAAGCTAGAATAGTTGTAAACTTCTGTTTTTTAAATTGTTAAACTTTCTTAAGAATAAATCAAAATCAATTTCCCGACTGCGCTGTCTTTCAAATGCTAAATATATTAAATCTACCATACGTTGCTGGTTCATGGAATACCGTTGTGGTCGATTAATAGCCGTTAGTGTTGAGAATGAAGATTCATTAACAGCAGTACTGCAGCCTATTGTTGCCGTAGCCGCATAGAGACAGTAGGTTTTTTGGAACGCAACTCTATTTTCATATAAAATATTAAAATATTGGTCCAAAGGCTTCCCATGTAAAAAGTCTTTTACCACTGTTATTTCTTCCACACTTGGTAGTTCAATACCTAGAAATTCAAAATAATTTAAAAAAATATAAACTAGAAATACATTTATAGTATACCTATGTTTTCAAAATATTTTAATTTTTCCATGTTAAATTCATCTAAACTACTAACTGCGTTAATTAATTCGTCATTATTAGTGAATCTGTCTTTTAGTAGATTTGATATTATATCAACAGTCTCGAAGAAAGCTGACTTGATTTTGTCGTCCAAATTTGAAATCATTCCAGAACTGCTCGATGGTAATGGCTCTGTTAGTAAGTAATTTTTCATATTACCACTTATTTTAATATCTCTCCTTGGTCTTAAATTTTCTGTGTTTGAATTAACTTCAGAACAAAGATGCATAGCTTCATTTACTAAAGTTTGTAAAAATTCATCGGATCGTAAATCTTGGATTTTGCTTTTAACTGACAAAATCACGCAGTTGGCATCTTTTAAACTCGTTGAGCGCTCTTGCAAAATAGCATCTGCAGGTTTAAGTAATTCTAGAATTTTTTTCATCAAAACCAGAGAAAATCTAAAGTCTATTTCCAACATAACTAACTTTATTCCTCTACTTTTGGCAACGTCTTGTCCATTAAAAGAATTATCTTTTCTAATTTCATCTAGGGTTCTTAATATTTCAGAATAGTTTGAATAAATAACCCTAACTACTGCCAAATGTCCAGACCATCGTTGCTCTAGTAATCTAACAATTGTTTTTCCCTTATATATGGCTGCTATCTTTCCGTGACCAAAAAATTCATGGAGCAAAATGGCTTGATCAAAAAAATGTTTTAGGATTGGAATTTCTGTAACTACTCTTACCACGACAAGATGCAAACGATGATTAAAACAGTGAACATACGGCACACATCGTCCAACACTTTTTTCGATTAAAGCTGCAACTCCACCTTTCCTGCCGCTCATTCGCTTGCTCCGTCATAACACTGGCTTATAATATGAGCGGGATCAATCTTATTTTTGTTTAAAATATCTAATGTTAATTTAGTAAATGTCTGTGCATCTAATTTTTCAGTCGTGTATATTCCTAGAAGTGATTCAAAAACTTTGCCACTTTTAACATATCTTATTCCAATCGAAATATTTTCTCGGTTATGTTTGTCTCTCGTGCCGTCTTCTAACAGCGTAAACCATTTTACGTCAGCACTTTTTAGATCTGAAACAACTTGTTCTCGCACTACTTCTGCCAAAATTGAAATGATTTGGTTTTGAATTTCTGGTGAAGTATATATTGCATTTTTTGGTATATATTTAGCACATTCAGCCAGCATTTGGTCTTTTTTTTGGGTAAATTCAAATAAATTTTTGAACAGGCTGGATTCATAATTTTCATCAATGTTATAAGTTCCGCGAAATGCTAATTCGTTGATAGCTAAAAACTGAACAATTTCTGCTATTGACTTAACATAATATCTGTGCCTTTCTAACATGTCATTGTTTATCATCGTAGAAACTGATGTTCCACTTTCATCTCTGCGCTTTTTTTCAACCCACATTTGCATTGCTTTTATGTGGGTTAAGCTATTTTCGTGCAACGGAAATCCATTTTTTGCATCCATTGCATTTTTCCAGTTCTTGAATCCTGTTAAAGTAAATACAATGTGGCTTCTGGGTCCATTAGGTTGAAACTGACGACAAGGGTAGCAGAAGGCAGAATCTTTTTCTTTGGAATATTCGAGCCATTTGTATCTACCAAACCATGAAGCTTGAAAAGAACGGTTATTGGGTTGTTTTGGATAAGTATTTAAGATAATTTGTTCAATTGGCTTCCCAATCTGTGCCAAGTCCGATTGGGCAGCTACAGTAAGGTTTGTATCTTTTGTCTTCTTTAGAGGACTAGGTATTAAAGGAATACTAGAACCAGACTGTTGTTCTTCATTTTCTGATGTATTTATGAAATTATATTCAGCATTAGTCTCATTTAGATTTAGCATTACCTGACTAGGCCGCTTGAGGTATTTTCTAATGTCCATTTTTATTAAAGTCGACAAAAAACGAAATATTGTTATACATCAAAATTATTTATAAATGAAAAACTGCGAAGCACCCGGCACTACGCGACATGGACTGTACACTGAACTATACCTATAGAACTACTAAACTGAACTGCACAAGTGAACGCGAGAAGATAAACCCACGCGCATGCGATCAGCCCATCCCTCTCGCACGCCTGACGTCACTGGGAGACTACCCGACTTAGCAACAGCCAGTTCTGTACGGCGCAAAGCGGTTTTGCGCGTATTACTGATTATTTCATTTTATTTTTTTTGGTTTGTTGGGTTTTAGAAGTAAACGTGCGTAAAGCTTTTTATATGTTATATTTAAAAACATTGTTTTAAACATTAACTATGGTATACGGTGCAGTAGTGGGTTGTTCAAACAATAACAACCAAAAACGTACTGCTTGAAATTGAATCAATACTTTTAAATTTATGTTGATGTTTAACTTTTAAGACGATTTATTACTTGTTTATCCAAACATTTTTAATTTTTACTCCTCCTTTTTTACATTCATCCGTAATTTTTATAAACATATTAAATTGATTGTAAAATGAGAATGTCTATACTTTAAAAGCTCTAAAATAAGATTAACTCGAATTTTTTTCAAATATTTTGAATTTTTACCCCCTCCCTTTTATACCCCTACCTGTATTTTTTTATTAAATCTCCAAATGAATTTTAAAATTAAAATAGTACGAGACTACTCGATTTTTTAAATATTTTAAATTTTTACCCCTCCCCTTTTTACTCTTTTTATAATTATCTATTAAAATATTAAACGGATTATAAATTCAAAATGTCTATAGCCAAAAACCTATAAAACAACATATTACTCGATTTTTTAAGAAAAATTGCAATTTTTTTTCCATTTTCCCTGAAATTTCACCACCTTCCCCTTTACCAATTCCACTCAAAAATATTCCAATCCAACCCTTAATGGAATAACACCTATCTATAGCGCAATTCCTTTAAAAGTTATGGTGACTACCGATAGACAGAAATTTTCTTTTTTGCCCATAATACTTTTTTTACACGTTTTGGGATATTTCAAGGTGATTAGACAAGCCAAAAAATATTTAGTTTAATAATATATTAATATTAATATTAATATTAATATTATAAAAATAATATATCAATATTATAATAAACATAAAATATTGGTTAAAACCGCTCTAGCGTAATGCTTTTCCATGCCCACGAGATGGATTGTTGTCAACGGGTGACGTCATGCGCAAACGTGGTCGAAATTGGATTCTCGAGTAATAGTGCACGCAAACGCGACAGATCGACTCGCAAGAACAGCCCGCGCCCGCTCAAAACAGACGTTCTTAAAAAGGTTTTTAACGTAAGCGTAGTAAAAATAGATTGAAAGATAATGTTGGCGGTATGTAGGTACCTATATTGAAGCACCAATTTATTATTATTATTGATACTGAAATAATTATCACATTTATATTCTTCATTCAAGCAAAGTTTTGTCCATTTCTGATATAGCTTCATATCATTTTTTTGGATTCAAAATTCAAGTAACATAATATCTATCTCCTTGGCCAGGGCTCAAAGTTAGTTTAGCCAGGGCTAAGCCCTGGCCTGCCCCCCCCTAGCTACGGCCCTGCTCCAGGGGCCCAATTCCTGACGCCTTCGTTAACTTACCGCATGCGATAACGTATGCGACTTGATGAAAGTGTATTCCTGAGCTAGCGGCATTCGTCAAATTTATTAACGCGTGCGCTAAGAAATGATGATTTTCAAAGAGCGCTCATGACCGTTCGACAACCACTTTATCGCATTCGTTTAGGTGAAAGTAAGGTTATAATTGTCAATTAATCCTGCTTTATCATACGTGATTCTGATTCATGTTTCTATGTGTTGGTTTTGGTTATGTTTTGTGATTTATTGGGAAATATTTATTTTTAATTTGACTTTTTTGAACATTTTATTAGTTACTAGAATATAAAAATTAAACTTTTTGTACCTTGAACTCTTTTATTGGACGCTTAAGTGCCAGTTTATTTTGGTATATTTTATTTAGTATGGATGATATAGAAGAAATAGGAGTTTTACAGGCACTAAACAATGTTATAAATTCTACTAGTTTCACGCTGTTTTTCCGTTATTCGTGAACCACGCTGTTCCATTTTTAATATTCTAAATCTAAAACACTCCAATTCTCAAGTTCAAAATACAAATAATCACAGTTAAAACATCCAAAAACCAAAAATTATTACACATCTGCAATCCATTTAATTTAATTTTTGCATTTTTGGCAATTTTGACATATGTCAATGCAATTATCTCATATTCAGTGATACCATCTTTGGTATTCTCAATCCTCATTGGTTAAGACTATGCAATAATCAAAGACTCGTTCGATTTGATTCGCAATTATCCCTTGGTGTTCAGGAATACTAAATTGCTGTCGTATGCGTTAACGACCATACGTTACTTAGCGCATGCGGCAGTTAACGCATGTTTCGAGAATTGGGCCCCTGGACTATTGGAGGGTTGGGTCTGCGGTAGTTAAAAGCCTTTTGACTTTTACCTGGCTCTTACCCATTCATCAACCAACATAATGCTGGGCCACTATTAAAAGGACAAAAGTATTCTTTTATTTTTTAATCCTCGCATTCATTTTTGCTTCAATTACAGCAAAAGACCAGCAATATCCCGGCAATTTATTGTTTGTTGGGATACAATATAAACTCATCACTAACAAGTATACCAACACAACTTTTTTAAATAATTGAGGTTTGAATACTTATTGCATACAACCCTATTAGCAGGAAATTACAATTCTATCGCATGTAGCCACAAACCCAATAAAACAAATATTGAACAAATAGTTTGGTAGGTTGATACTTCTGAACTGAAAATGCAAAATAGAACATTTATTCATGAATATTCATTAAATTTGGTTTTAGTTTTATATTTATCAAATTCTTCATGAATTAATTAATTAATGAAGAATCAGATCTAAAGCACTCAATAAGACATTACTTAAAATACATACCTTTCTTTTTTTTGCTGATTTCTGAAATATATGTTGTTGAATTTTATTAGGTAAAATATTCGAAGACGAATAAATATATTTAAAAAGTAGTCATTAGAAAAATGTTGACAAGGGTGTTTAAATCCTTGAACTGTATTAACCTTCACCTGGCATGCTCATCCTGAGTAACATACCTGTACTCGTGGGGTACGTACGAACCCCAGTGATAAAAATCTTTGTAAAAATTGAAATATTGATTATTTTGTCTCAAAAAATTTAGAGATCCTCTTTAGATACCACTTTAAACTCTAGAATAGTTCGAATTGAAAAAAGATCAACGTTCATAAAAAATCCGGAAAATTTAAAAGCTTGAAAAAAATGCGTTTTTAACAAAAAAAACTTTTTGTTTTTCGATAAAACGGGCTGAAATTTTAGCTGTATTCTTCTGTTACATCACTATAAAAGAATAATAATTGTTTTCATGGGTCTTTAAAAAGTATTTGTTTTGAGAGCACTATCCCACTGGCCTAGGTATAAAAGTATATCCCTTGACTACCGATAGATGTCGTTACGAGTTTCGATTTCGAAGATTTAGATATCGAAAATCGACAAGAAAGAGCGTGGGGTATGTACGTACCCCACGAGGCCAGGTGAAGGTTAAACAAATTATACAAATTATACAAATTATTTTCAAGTGTGGGACAAGGTAAGTAATTTTCCATATTTTTGAAAAACTGCAATATTCCAACTGATAAATGTACTCATAAAAACATTCGGTTGGTGTTCTTAGACTTCCAAATAATGACTTGATATCATAACCTTTCAAATGCATAAAAATATTGTTGCTATCTAAAACGAAAGTTGCAGTAGAGAAGTGTTCATACATTTACAGCTATGAATTCGAAGATATTTTATAAGTGCCCAAATTCCACCACGACGTATATTCTTCGTTTCACTCATGATTTATCTACAGAAGAAGAATTAGACACAAATACACAATATTTTTGTCTAAAAATGCACACAACGCAAAGCGTCACGACCGGTCCTGATTGTCCTGAATGTCACAGAAATGTCATCTCACTTACAGCATCCTAAGCAAGGTTGTCACATAAAAAATTAAAATTTCACGAGTTTTTTAAAATGTCATTGATTGTCATTGATAAATGTAAACTATAAACCTTTAAATTGTTTTGTATTATTTTTTTTTAGCGGATTTTAATTATACGTTATTTGTGTGTAACGTCTGGGGTAACCACATACTAAAAAATCAAAGTATGTGGGGGGTAACTAAAAAATGTATGTACATTTTCATTTGACTTAAATTCCATTGTCACATAACATCAGAAAATTTATGAGCATCGGCAACTTTGCATAATGAAATAATTTTTGCCTTCGGAACTAAGCGAGTGGAAACGAGTTGCTACGAGGGACTTTTAAATGGGTATGGCCATTTATCTCTCTCTTAATTTTGATGTTCTTTGTCAACTTTCGCATCTGGGTAATCTGTGACCAGGCCACAGAGGACATAAAGGCAACTAATGTTGACTGTCTAATTTATTTTTTTGTGCAATGTATATTTGGATTTCTGTTTATTTTGTCTAATATTTATCGTTGGTTTAAACACATTTTTTAATATTATGTATACTTTATATAATTTAATTTAGTTAATTTGTACTCTGAACGGGAAAAGTGTTGTCCGCGCACAGCCTTACTTTGCGGGCTTTTTTTTTGTTTATTCCGGGCAATTAATTAAATTATATGTTATATTGTATATTATTTTTATTATTATTATTATTATTATTATATTTTTATATTTTCTAATTTATTCTGTACTGTATAATAGTCATATTTACAAGGAATAAATTAGGAACTATTTAACAGGAGTTTTTAATTCATGTACATATTACAATTTTTATGTGTTATTTTAACGGGTTGAAAAATTAAGTCTCTAGTGATCTTTTTTGTTTATTATGACTTGAAAGAAAACTAATAAAGCATTTGTGTATAAACGAAATTTTGGCTCTTATGTGATTGTTAATAATAACTTTTGTTGCAGGTAAGAAATACTCCGTTATAGACCTTTTACTAATTGGACGATCTTTGGTAAGTTATCAAAAAAATCCAAATTGATCAATATTAAATGTATTGGGGCCAATTTTATAATCAAATTAAAAGTGGCTTCAATTTTGAAAGGATACTTTAAAATGTTATATCGATTTCATTTATGTAGAAAATACTTTTCATGGATATTAGCTTATCTACACAGAGACTACAAAACGAAAAAGTATGCTATTGCGTTCAACTGAACGAATATATTTCATATCCATTCTAGGTAATGAGTACACTGCAAAAAAAATTAAATCCACTAATGGACGATTTTAGTAAGTTGGATTTTTAATATACCGACACTTAATCTTAATCATGTTGATTCAGTTACAAAACAAAACTCATCGCAAGTATACTTTCTTTTTTAATAAATCTATATTTTTTAAAAATAGTGACGTATTTACTGATCTGGGGATTTTGCTCGATGATTTAATTTATGTTGGTACAACTCGCTATCATTAGCTCGCTAAAAAGAAATGTATACGAGACCAACCGTTTGTTTACACGTGCTTGTAGCCTGTTTGTAGCGTCGCTTGTGGTTTGGATTATATTTTGTTGTGAATTTTAATTCTTTAAGTTTATTTTTGTGAAAAATGGAACAAGGTTTTGTGAAAGCTGATTCAAATAATCTTCCCCGAGTGGATTATTTTATGATACACGAATATTATATTGAAAATATGGATTATATAAGTGCCAAGTACCGAAATGTAAAAAGTCTGAGGTTAGTTATTTTGAAGAAACTATTGGCTATGTCCAGCTAAAGAAAGAAGATGATGTTGTTGTCGTGAAGGGACGTATTACTCCTGAACATCGAGTTAGGTTAAAACTGTATGAAGTTTCTGTCAAAATAGAGACAAAAATCCAAAAAAAATTTAAAATCTATATGTGAGGACTGCTCAGCTTCTCTTGTTATTTGTCATAGTATTAGATTAGAATATCCGAATCTGTTGATTGAACATAGTTTTTGAGATTAATATTTCTGCATTTCTAATGTCCGGCTTTCAAGCAATTATTAAATTTTTAATTAAAAAACTTTACAACTTTTATTTTAATGAATATCACAATTAACCTAAATTGTAACTCAACATTTCGATTTTAAACGACTCATCGGATTTTATCGATTAATTGCCAAGTGACCGAGTAGACACTCCATACTGATTATGACTGTGACGTCAAGATCACGTGGGCCAGCTTCTGGTATGACGACATCAAGCCCGCGAAATTTGAATAAGAGGGTGGTTTTACAGTTAAGGGTTGATGTTAAAAAATAATAAGGTAGTATAAGCGGTAAATAAAGACCTTATACACTAAAATATCAATTAAAAAAAAATTGCTAAAATTGTCCATTACAGTTCATATTTTGGTCACCCAACTACTATTATTTTTCAAATTTTAATCAAGTGGCAATTGTGTCAAACTAATTGTCAATACATTTTTTAGTTATTGAGATTAAATATACATTAAAATGAGTTATTTTTATTTAGAATTGATAAATAATAACATATCTATTTTTGTTTCTTGCAGATTTTGAAATACATTTATTTAAACAGTTCGAATCTCGGCTAGGGACTAATAAATTTTTTTTTCATATTTATTTTATTTTATAAATTAGTAAAAGTCATAAATAATTTTAAAATTAGTTTTTGTCTCAATAACCTAAAATAATTTTTAAATTTACAGATTTTCGTAAGTGGATCGTAGAAAAAATATACTGTACATATTGGACATTTTGACGATATTAGGCCATTATTTTGTATGAATAATGAAACAAATATATATTTGGTTTTTTTAGTTTTCATCTAGTTTAATATGATTATTTTTCAGTGAACTAAAAATGTGAAGGATTGTTTTCTGTTTTGTGAAAAGTTAGTATATATTTTAGCATGTAAGTTCTTCGATACGAATAAATAGTTATATCATTGCTTCAGAATAAATAGTATATTACATTACGAGTATGAAAAATCACTTTCACACTAGTCATGTACGATATTTTTCCTACGACCACAAAATAATTCTATAAAAAAAACGTAAAACCAGGAAATGGCTGGATGTAGATTTGTTTTTTATATGCCTCATTAAATAATTTTTAAAACTGTTTTTTTTACCTATTGTGTTTTGTCCAAATTAAAAACCAGATTTAATTTACACTTCCATAGGATAATAACGGTAAAATAACATTAGTATAAAAAAATATTAGAATACAATAATGTTTTTCATTAGTCCATTTTTTTTTAAATACACATATAATAAGATGAACAACCGTAAACAAGAACTGTTTCATTATTACCTACTTACTACTTTCAATTTTTTCTGAACATTAATCAAAATAGTAGGTATAAAATAAATAACGAAAAGATTAACTGTAAATGTAACATCAATAAGATAAAATGTACATATTTAAAATAAATAAATAACATGAGTAACTTTTTCAATTTTCATATTTTCTAAAATAAAAAAAAATTACTTTGATTGAGGGGTATTGAACTTGCGTCGCGATGTGGTCCAAATATTCAAAGTTGATAAAGTTAAGCCTTCTGTGAACTGAGCTAACAAGCTTGTCACATGAAACATCTAATCAAATATATTAAAAAAAATCTAAAATAATGTTACTTTAAAATAATCTAGGCATAAAAATCAATATTCACAATTTAATAATTAAATCTATTTTATTATATAGACATTACGTAGATCAAATAGAAATTATGCGTTTGACTTATTTGAAAGAGGTGCGGAAAGTAGATATTTATACACGGGTGAAAAGTAGATTCTTATCCACACGCGTGTGATATTGGACACTTCCCGTAAGACTATATAGTGCAATATGTGTAACTGGTGGTAGGAAATAGTAGTTTGTGCAACAAGAGTGGATATGGACAATCCACTCGTTTGTACACTATATTTTTTTTACGACCTACTAACGAAAATTATTAAGATAATATAATTAATTTAAAAATAATTTATGATTTTTACTAATATATAAAATTAATTAAACAGAAAAAAAAATTAAAAAAAATCATTTTATTTTTGTTCATAAAATAATTTTTTTTTTAACTTAGAACCTAACATCTTTGTTGCCAAATGTTAGAATTAGATAAAGATCAGCAATAGCAAAATGGTAAAATTTAGAGTTCAATTATGAAATTGGCCTTTATAGATTTTAATCACGAAATATAAATATCTTGCCTGAAGAATAATATTTTTGCCACATGTTATTTCTTGTGACATTAAATACGGTTTCTTTAATTCTATTTTATCTTGTTGCCGTTTTATTCCTGTCCGAGTAACGATTAACTGACCCAGATCCTTGCAATTCTTCCCATCCCGATCACTGAGGCAACATTCCAAGAAATGAAAGGTACGGAAAAGATTTATCCAGTGTCGGCCCCAAAATTTCTTTTGAAAAGATAGAAAATATATGTATGACACTATCCAAATGAAAATCTCTTCAGAACCGTCAGAATCATATTTCCTATAGACATTCGAATAATTTAAATATCTTCACTGTTACCACAGTAAATTCATGTTATAATACTGGCCAAAGTTACGTAAAAAAATGCTTCTAAGGCGATAAGAAAATTAGGGAACCCTTCAACCCTAGCGTTACATTAATGTTGATGTTTATTTTTGATATAATAAAAGTTGCAACATTTTTTGTAATTATTAATCGCGGCACGCCACTGAGGTGATGGTTGTTACTCATTGCAGGACAAATTTGGTTTGTGCGACTGTCGTCATTTATGACTCCTTTGTATTTTGCTCTAATGGAACGCTGTCTAAGACAAAATGTTAAGTTTTGACCAATAACAACAATTCATCGCACTGCAACAATTTATTTTCGCCTGATTAATCATTCAACGACTTCTATTTAAATTTCGTTACCATACGTCTTTCAATTAAATATTTCATACCTAAACCGGATTTGTGCATCGAGCGCACATAGCAACCATTGTCTCTTTCCAATAAACATCCTCTATCTCTTAAATAATAATCACCCTCTCACTCAAACGCAATAAAACTAGACATATTCTTGCAGAAAATCATTGAAAAATCATTGATCTTTATTGGCCGCGAGGTTAACTGAACGAGTTTATTAACTCTAGAAAGAGGCGTCGAGTTGTCACATATCTACGAGCACATTCTGGCGCACAAAATCGCAGCAGTCCATTATCAACCTTCAACATGTAAACACAGTGGCGGCTCGTGGTAATTTGAAATGGGTGTTCACTTTTTCCAATAATTTTATCATTTGTAAGTTCGGATCAAAACCTTGTACAAGAGTCAATATCACTGTTTTTTTATTATCTGAGTTTGTATTAAGTGTAATTATTATTATCAACATCATACTGTTTTCAAGCATTACAACTATTAATAAATGAATTTTGTTTTTTTTTTTTTAATACGTTGAAAACAATCTAAACATTATTAGTTAGTAAACTGACTTTTCCTCATAATTTGAGATTATTTTTAAATATATATCAGGTAATGTAGAAACTTTACATTGATTTTTGTGTAAAAAATTTTATATGAAACTTTACCTACCATTTTTTAGTTTTTATTGTAAGTTTAATCATTTTCACAATTTGTCACAGATGTCAAATAAAAAATATATTTTTTAAATACCTTTTATTGGCAAATAAAATAAGAACTAAAATGTTTTAAATGTTTATTTTATAAGATCAGTCCCATCCGGTCCCATCGCAATACATATTACACAGACACAAACTAGAATAAAGATATATAATGCCTGGCATTCTAGAGGATACTCTTCGTACTTTAACAGACCCCCTTAACCCCCATTTTCAACCAGATTGTTTTCACAATCAATAGGCCTCATCTGCTTTTAGAGATTGATGTTTGCTAAACATTTCAAGTTTATATCATTTTTCAGTTAGGATTTTTTTTTATATTTTAACCCCCCTTAATTCCCCCATATATTAATATTTTTTTCAGTATCAATAGGCTTTATCTTCTTATAAAGCTTAATTTTTACTAAAAATTTCATGTTGATATCGCTTTTCGTTTTTAATTTAGGATTTTTTAATTTCAACCCATCTTAACCCCTATTTTTAATCAGATTTGTTAAAAATCAATAAGCTTTGTCCTCTTATAGAGCTTGATTTTTGCTTAAAATTTTCAAGTTGATTTCATTTCTCGTTTTTGACTTATCGTGTAGACAAAAAACCTGACATCGGACAGACAGACAAAACAAACCTATAATACTCTTCACAGAATACTGTATGAAGAGTAGAAAAAAAATGTATGAGGTAAAATAAACAATTTAAAAAGGTCAACAATAATATTCAACTTCTTTTATCAAAGGATACTAAAAGTTTGAAATAGCAGCACATAATTGAACACAGAAATCTATGAACTAAACTAGTGAGATGCATATCGTAAAATGTTATCACACTTAATTCTCCATATGACACTTTCTAAGTGTATTTCACAGAACATTCCAAAGTATTCTTGCTTTCACTAATGTCCTACCCTCATGGCTGCTTTTGCATGTCCAAGTTTACTAAAAAATAATGTGTTTTAATAAATAATAGAATAATAACAATTTTGTTTAAATAGGTAAATCGGCTTCATCTGTATTTTTAAATTATTGTTTAATTATAGATAGTATATTAATGTTTTGATATGTACTTATAGGATTGATTAGCCAGAGCATGTAGATGTGGGATGTGACTTGTTAAATGCCTAATCAAAATCACAATTTACGTTTGATACTTATTTCGAGACTTTTTTCGAGACATTCTTTAGTACCAACTGTAAACTACTTTACCAATACCCTAATTTTTATTTAATACCTGTAGTGATTCTAATTACCATAACATTTAATATTTTTGAAAATACTAAATTAAACAAACAATGCAATAAAAAAATATCATTAAAATAAAATATTTCTAGTTTGTATGTAACAAACGACCTTGGTTAGAGGGTAACACAATTGATAATTGTAAACATAACTTTATATAGGTAAACTATTTAAATGTACATACCATTTCTTAGGTAAAATTTCTCATCGAGTATATTAAATTAATTGGCTGATCCATTCTTCTGATTTAGACTTTTAAAGTGAAAACCATTTGTCTCTTTATCTTAATCAAATTTTTATTGTACATTTCCATAATGATGTCAAATAGTTACCTCATCAGAATAATTAAATTTTTCCTTTTAGCAGATTTTGTGGGAAAAAATTTACAGATTTTTTGTTTACTTCTTACTTCATAGTATTTACAATTGTGTACAAAATAGACCATTTTGAAGTTGTCTTTGGATGGTCTAGATACTGAAACAAAATATAAAACAAATTATAGTCGTAAAACTTTATTACTGCTTTATTATAAAGTAAATAAACAAAATATAACCTTAAAATATTTTATTTATTTACCTTGCCTTAAAAGTTTTTCTTGAACAATAATTACATTAAGACACATCCTTCCAATTTATTAAAGTTGCAGTTCTCAATTAAACACATTTTTTAAACAATCACAAATAAAATAATCTTAATTTTATTAAAATAGATGGAATGACAGTATTGACATTGACAGTTTGTACTTTGATTTGGTACATAGTTGCCAGAATGTTTTTGTTATGTACCAGATTTGTCTAAAAAATGTACCAGATTCCTTAAATGTACCAGATTTTTCGAATTCTATTTGCAGTGACATCTAAATTCATTGAAGAGGAAAAAAGGGGATGTTTATTGATAACGAACCCAAACAAGGAACACAATATATACATATATTTTACACGTGAACATTGATGCATGCAGAATGTACTACATCTAGTACAATTGTGAATTGTACTAGACTGGCAACACTGGTTTGGCAAACTTGTTTGTGAGCGGCGCGCCAATTAATTTGTTCTTTGACAGTTTGAAGGATCTGTTGGCGTGTTTTCATCTCTTTTTAGCTATATGTATTCGTCAAATCGTCTCACTCGTGTTAGGCTCACTCATCATAATGCGCCACAGACAAGGTTTACTTAGATATATTGTGCCACAGAGACGCGATCAGCCAGAAAGCAATGATGTACCAAAAAATATAGATTAACACGTATGAAAATAAAAATATTAAAATTAAATTTATATTTTTATGTTATTTATGTAATTTTAAAATAATGTGTCTTTATGAAATTGAACTGGGTGTTCACTGCACAAATGAACCAATGGAGAAACCGCCCCTGTGTAAACATCAAACCAGTGGAGAAAATTTCTTTCGAACCCCACTGGCCTGCACACCTTTTTATTATCATGTAGAGACAAGTTTCTCAAAAACAAAGTGTGTGATGTTTTAACATAACTCGTCATAAATTGTACATGCGTTTTTTTGTTAGTTTGCATTGCACATATCTATATTTTCGCCAACCAGCAATTTGTCTTTATTATAAACTTAACTGAACTTAAGAGTTTACCCAATGTTATTTTCTCATTTCTGTTCCGATGAACTATACACTGCACACGCGCCCCGTGCTCTGCTTTAACATACTTTCACTATTTCAAATGGTTTGGTCCTTCTTAGCCTTCTCATTAGATATCGGTTGTCCAGGAACTGTAAAACTTCAATATTGACGTTGTCATGGTCTTTTTTCATGTTCTTTTTTGCGATGGTTTTCCTCTCTTCTTCGACTATAGCCATTCTCAGATCTCTGTGAAGGTCTGTTATGTTAGTTTCACTGGCACAGCCCCATAGCTATATGACGTAAGTCCATACTGGCTTTAGTACTTGTTTATATATTAAAAGTTTATTTTCGATTGCAAGTTCATCAAACAGTATAATGTTCTATATTTAATACCCAACTCTTCCCGTTTTTTCTTTATGTGTTATTTCCACTTTAATTTTATATCTAAAAGTTCATGCCTAAGTATGTCGCCGAATTAGAATATGGTATTCTAGTGTTATTTAATATTACTGGTAGGTATTCTACTGATACTGTTTTAGTTTCGTTGAGCCTAGTGTGCCATCTTTTTGCCCACTCGTAGATTTTATTAGTTGCCTGTTGAAGTTTTCTGGCCGATTCTTCTATGGTTTTACACATGGCGAGTATGGCTGTGTCATCGGAAAATGTGGCTACTTTACATTTTCCGTTTGTGGTATGTCGCAGGTAAACAACAGGTAAAGAACTAACTCCAGAACACTTCCTTGAGATACCCCTGCTTTAGTTTCTTTAAGCGTGGAATATTTTTCTTCTTGTTTTACACGGAAGATTATATCAGTGAAGTAGGATTTTAAGATGTCACAATATTGCTTAGGTAAAAGTTTATTTATTTTATATTCAATAAATAAGTAGAGTTCACCTTCTCCTAAGCTGTTAATAAAAGAATGTCGTAATCAACGTTTTATTGATAAATGCAGGGAAATAATTAGTTAAAATTATAGTTCAGTCTATACCAGCTTCAGGCTGTTATTCAAATCCCCACAACTTCTTATTCTGACACATCAAAAATAAAATATATGGCGAACATTTTATATCGCCTGAAGAGGTATTTAAAGCATTTAAATCACTTGTTTCGGAGGTACCTTACTTAAAGTGGAAAAAGTATTTTGATATTTGGGTTCGTCGGATGCAAAAGTGTATAGAATTGAAATGTGAATATTTTGAGAAGCAATAAAGCGATTTACATATAATTTGTGGTTTCTTTTACATTTACACAAACTCTAGTAGTGCTCCTCGTAGATGTAGCCACAGTGAATGCTTTGTTCTTCAGCAAACTACGAAAGCGAAATAGAATTTAGAATTAATATCGTTGAATTTCTGGAGCCGGTACTGTTTATCCTGTTTTCCTGATCAAGGGTCCAACTATGCTAGAAACGAACGACACGAAGAAATCTTTTCAACATTTATTTAACGATATTGCATTCCCAGCGAAGATGACGCTCTGGTGCTAAGACGCGATCGGATCGCGATCACAACTCTCCAATCCGCTCGTCATTATTTTTTTTTCTTTGTTTTGATTTAGGTAGAAGTGGCATTCGGAGATTAAATTGTTTGGTGCAATCGTATCAGCTACGTGGAATTGATTTCGTTTCGATAAAGGATAAATTCGAGCCGAATGATTTTATAAAATTGGTTGCTAGGTTACTTATATAAAGAGTATAAAAATAAAAATGAAATTTCATTACATATATGACATTGGATTTTTTTTCTGACCCCATTGAATTTAAATAGGACCTGAATTTAAATACATCTCTTTAATACACTGCGCGTCAGAGAAAACGGGCCACCTAAAAATTTACGAAATAATTCATATTTTTAAATATATCTTTATTTTATAACAATAAATCTGTTGTATATTAAGTCAGTAATTGTTTTACCATGTTATCCGATGTTACCATAAATCACAAACGAAAAGAAGCAGAAAATTTGAGAAATCATAAATTTATTGAAAAATTACAGTTAAATTTACTTTGCAATAATAAAATTAAAGAGGCAAAAAATGGTGATGATCACTTTTCAATATGGCCTATTGCCACTCCGATTCTGGATGACATTTTGCATAGAAATCAGCAAGGTCTGAATGTTTGCTTGAGGAAAAGTTACTCATTCCTCAATAAGGGCCATTCGAAGCTCATCGCGTGTTGTTGGAACAGGTATGCGACGTCTTACATGCGTTTTGAGCTGGTCCCAAACATGCTCAATAGGATTAAGATCCGGGGTTAGAGGAGACCAATTGATTTTGGGAATACCAACCTCTTCAAGGTACTGTGTTACCATCCTTGCCCAGTGTGGTCACGCGTTATTCAGCATTAGCAAACAATCATCGCCAACAAACCCAGCATATGGCATAACATGCTCTTCTAGGATCTCTGTTATGTATCGTCGTGATGTTAATGCGCCTCTATATCAATAATAACGCGATCCGTGTGTGCCTCAAAAGAAATTCCTGTTCAAATATTACTGAGCCACCCCCAAAAGCAACTCGAGGTGACCGTGTACATACAGCATAACGTTTTCTAGCTCTTCTGTAAACCTTATTTCGGCCATCTTTTCATTCATTCATATGTTCGCGAGCAAAAGCAAGTCTGCGTCTTTTGCGTGCTGCAGTAAGCAAGGGTCCTATAGCTGGACTGCAAGCTGTCAAACCACTTTCTCCTAACCTTTGCCGAACAGTAGAAGTGCTGACAGCCGTTCCATGAGCTTACTGAATACTGCTTTGAAGCATTCGAGCTGTTTGGGTTTGATCTTGTAAAGCAGCAATGGTGAGAAGGCGATCCTCCCTGGCTGTACCAGTACCGGGTCGCCGGTGATAAGAGCCAGTCTTCTTTGCACAGTCGAACGACTGATATTTAATTGTCTCGCCACATCCCGTTGACTTGCTCCATTTTCCAGTCTGAATAGCTCTTCGATATTTTTCATCCATTATTAAGGATTACACTCTACAAAGACCAGTGTAGTACAAAAATACCTCAAATACTATTTAGAACACACTACAAGTTCATAAAGTTCTCAAAACAGTCACTTTCATGAAACTTAATTGACGGGTAAAAAAGTATTCTGATAAATTTTTTGGTTTACTCGGTTCCGAAAATTTGTTTTTGATCTTTACAGGGTCGGCATGACTTCGCAAGTACGCAAACTAACCCGTTTTACGTAATTAAAAAATAAGAAATTTAACAAGATAGATAATTTCATAAATTTTTTAGGTGATCCGTTTTCTCTGACGCGCAGTGTAGATATCTCTTAATATTTACAATTAATTTAATTTTTAAGCCATAAAAAATCTGTGCTTACCGAAAATTATCTCCAGCAGTCAACTTAAATCATATCCGTTCAATGTTGGTAATTTTCATTGTAAAACACTTCTTTATGAAAACAACACATAACGAAAATGTAGTATCAACGCCACAAAACAACACGCGAAAGAATGTATACAAGACGAAACCAAAATGCTATGCGCCAGAGACCGTATTGGGATTGACCAATATATACTGATATGGAAATATCTAGTTCAATAATGTCAAATATCTTATTTCCAAAACTATCAGACATTAAAAACTTTTAAAAAAGGGCTGGTTCGTTTTTAAAAATTTACAAGTACATACCTAATTTTAATAACAAAAATGCAATTTCTTTTTTGTTCTCTGCTCCTCTGTTTGCTCCTGGACTCCTTCTCTCATCTGCTCACCCTCTGCCACAATTCACTCGGTTTCACTGTTCTTCCTGTCTCCCACTCTTTGTAATAAAAATTTCCTTTACCTTTCTCTTTGGGTCTTTTATTTAACTTTTCAAATCTCTTATATTACAAATAATAAATATTTAATATTCCATCCCAACAAAACTTACAATTCCTTTAATAACACAATTAGTTAATTGAAGATTCCCAAATCAACATTTCAAAAAACTCTACTACCTACCTCAACAGTTTCCATTTTGATTTTAAAAAATTTCTCCACCCCAGTATGGTTCAATTTTGATAAATTTTGATATTTTCTTGTGAGGTCCAAACTTTTTATATAAATACATTTCACTGTGGACTAATATTTCATTGTATTATATATGATGTGTTTGTAAATGGTTTGCAGCATTTTTTTGTGATTTGGAATTAGTTGAATCTACTTGATAATTTTTCACAAAGAGCATTTTGGTAGATACTTTACTGAGGACATCTGGTCCTAACATCAAAGGACGTTGCATAGGGCTGGTCGAAAACTACCTCGATCGATTTCTTCCTAAACTTCTTACAAGTTATGATTGCACTATGTGTGACTTCCTCTCATATGTTGTCCTATCCTAGACGCTGCTTGGGAATTGATCGAAAAATGCCTCGATTATTTTTCTCCAAATTGTTCTCTGTTTCTGGAAGTTCCTAATGGCTTTTATTCTTTTTCCATATTTCATTGTCCTATCATTATTCACACTGTTTAGAGGTTGATCGGTAAATGGCTCTATCCATTGTCCCAAACTTTCTTTTTTTGCCTATCTTCCTTCTGGAAATCTGCTGCTTTTTGTTTGTCGAACATCTAAAACACTTTGATTCACATTAATATATTTTAATAACTCCAATATACAATTTAGTCTGCTCCTCTTGGACATCTAAAATCATTTTAAATCATATTAAATAGACTTATTAGTACATCTTACATTTTTCTGACTTTTCCTTCTTTTCTTTTCTGTAGAACACGTTCCCTTTCGCCTTAACCTCTGTTGTTGCTGGCTTGTTGAATAAATTAATTCTAAAATAATTTGTTTCTATATTAATTTTCATTTATTTTATCAACTCAAATTTTTAACACACAATTTACTACGCTTCTGTAGGAAGTATAAGAAAATATTTAGGAATGCCAATTCTTAAAATCATATTTAACATTTTGAGCATTTTCAAATTTGAATTTTTTCGCGCCGTTGCATTGGTATGAGCAGTGTTTCCGCTTCGACTTAAAAGTCTTTCAAGCGATGGCGCGCGCAACCCTCTTCTCCTCTAACCAAACAGTCCAAGCACTTGGTGTTTATAACCTATCGAGGGAGGTCAGATAGCACCGATCGACTATGAACGATAATTTAATATTTTATCAATTTATATTATTTTCTCCTAGCTCGCCCTGAGCTTGGTTAGTATATAGTTAACTTTGTGTTTTGTGTAGTTATTCAGTGTGACTTTGGTAGTTTGGTAAGAACTTTTATAATCAATCCATAATCCATATTTCTGCATTTTTCCGGTATGAGCCAATCAGGATTCGCAGCGTTGCCAGACATATATGTATATAAACTTTATCGGTGTTAAATTTCCCTTTACTTTTTATTAACCCTTTTTTTTTACCTGTGAACTTTTATTATATTTTTATGGACATAAATATCAACCGAAAAAAACTGTTTTATTACCTTCTCCTTCCTGAATTTTCAACTGTTGCTTCGTACCTAAAAATAATTTTATTTGACGAATAACCGCGATTGAAAATATGTACTAATACTATTTACAGTTCACTAAATTAACGTTCCATTTTGTACACCAATTTTTATCATTATCCTACTTAAATTTATTTTTTTCTTTTGATACTCCTCTGTATACAAACTATATCTAATCACTAGGTAATTAGGTAGCAATGTTCTTTTAGTAATTCTGATTTTACTGTAATTTTAAACTCGCGATATACTATATATATTTATGTCTCATACTTCAGGCAATGTCAATGTTTATTTAAACAAACAATAACCACTTAAAAAATATGTCATCTTTTTTTTACTATTAATTCAGTAGACTAATTTGTTTATTTTTTTTTTACTGAAATGACTATATTTACGAGAGACAGTTACTCTCTTCCGAAAAATTACAAAATTCTAGGAAATCCATCCTTTCTATAGGAAAATAGCGCTGCCAGCCGGTGTAACAGTTGCTATAAACCGCTGCACCTGGAATCCCTTGTCTCCTCTTTCCTATCATTGAAATAAAGAATAGTTGAGCGGGTCTGGTAACTGGTTAAATAAAGTAAATAAACAGTGATGTATGTAAATTTAAAAAAATTACAAAATTTATTAGTTCCAAGATAAATAAATCAATTTTATTTGGGCAATAAGCAAACTTAACCTGCTACTATTTGATAATATCTCAAAACTTTTTGATAAAGACTTAAATGATAATTAGACGTGATACACAACTTAAGGCAGGAAGTAAACTTCCTATTGGATTATATAATTTGAATTTATTAACAATTATATAATTGAAAAGTTAAACTGTATAATAATATGATAAATATTTAGTGATCCAACGAAAATTGAAAAATTGTCCAGTACATGGAAAATAATTATTTGTCTCAAAAACAAAACTAAACAATAAATTTAAATTAAGCACTTTAAAATAATTGCAGAATATTTACGCTTACCTCTGATACACAATTCTATGCACAAAACTTTTACTTTGCAAACATATGGCTTCGGATCATAGGGTCCCGAAGACATGGTAACTGCAAAAGGGCCTTATGGCCAAAGGTTTCAGGCCTAGCCCTAGCTCGATTCTCCTCTTTCTTTGTGTCTCCTCTTTATTTGAAATAAGCTTTACATTGGTAAATATTATTTTACTGAATAATTTCTATGGTATTCGCAGTGTTGATAAATCCTCAATTAATTCATGACCATGGCTGTCTGAGATATATATAGTTCTCTTGTCTCGTTTTGTGGGCTTAAAGATTAAAGTGTTAATTTTTTTATGAAAATACAGTTTTTTGCCACTCCTCATACCCTGAAAAATAAAGGATTGGGTAGTTCCCAACTAGAATATCGAGATTAAAATGTTAGTGGCGTATGCCTGGTTTAACATACTTTTCAATTACTCCTTCAATCATAGGTATTTTTTCAAAATAATATTTTTCTATATTCTAGGAGAGCCTAAAAATTAATACCCTATAGACACTCAAACCTAAACCGTTTTATAGTCCTTAGAGTCGGCATTTAACCATTGTTTTAAGTTTTTTTAAGCTATGGTTTATTTGAAAATGCATGATAGCACAGTTTTTATGGCAAAGGTCTATATACAGAATTGTTAAAAGTAGAAAAAGTAAATATTCAGACCTTCTGAGATTTCACTATGACCACCCTGAAAAATCTCGAATACAATACATCATAAAATGTAAATAAGCAAATCCTAAGGGATTAATCAATAATTTTATACTTCAGTGACGGTGAACACGAAATTACTTTTATACTTTTATATAAAAAATATTAAACTGTCAATATTAAGTACTCACATTTATTTTTATAAAAATAGTAAACTAGATATTATCAGGTTAGGACATTTCCTTGAAATTTAATAATAAATATACACACAACAAAATTTATATATAAATTTGTTTGTTTGTATTTTGATACTAGCGTCATATACACTTATTATAATTAATATAAATATAGAGTTACATACCTAAATAAATAAGTCGTTTTCTCTCGATAAGAAGTCATCATCAGTTTTCTCGCTTCCCACAGAAATAATAATTGGTTCTTTGTTTCCTTCTATTAACATATCAAGTTTCCAGAGTTTCTCTGCCTCTGCCATGACATGTCTTATAGCGTTTTGCCAATTGTCCGGTGAAATTTTTGATAAAGAGTCACATAATGTTGACAAACATCTTAAAGTTTAAATGTTTTTGTTTCTCGCGACATATCCCTTCATTAGAGCCCAGATCAGTTCAATGGAGTTAAGTTCACAGTGATAAGGTGGCAAATGCAACACTTTAACTCCATATTCTTTTGCTATTTCATATACTGTTGAGTTTTTTCAAACACATGATATGTCGTTCATTTTAAAAATATAATATAATATAATATAAAAAATAATAATAAATATTTGATTCCTAACAACGAGGTGATAAACTCCATCTTTTGTCTTTATAGAACTGCCATCCAATAAAAGTTTATCAAGGGATAACGGGCGTTTGACGTGTTTGACGAGTGTGATGCAATTGACGCAATGCAAGTGTGAAGAAGATATGTAGTGCATGTAAGTCACTACATGGTTCCTTTAATCTTTAATGGTAACTGGCATTTTCCATAACTATCATTTGACTGAAATATTCCTCCAAAACATCAGCAGTCATTTCTTCATGGTAGTCTTTTGTAGAATTTGAAACAAATTCTAACGAGCCTTTGTCAACAAATCCCTTAACTCCTTCAATATGAGTGGTAATTAAACGGCGACCTTTACAATTTGGAAATTTTAGGCCAGTAGACAAATCTTCTATGAATGCCTGATAAGCATTTGTAACCTGTTTAAAAAATATGTGTGTCTTCTGTTCTTAATCTTCTAATTTCCCTTAAATATTGCCTCCTCCAACAAATCATTTTATCTTTCTCTATGAACGCAGATTTTCTATCGTTCTTCTCCAAAACGAAGTCTAATTCATGTAAAGTTTTCCACAATTTGTCTGTTTTAACGTTTGGCAAAGTTTCAGCTTCATTAATGTCTACTAAAAGTTTATCCAAAATAGGTATCTTTTTTTGTAAATAAAACGAATGCACTTTTCTTCGGATCAGTTGTTTTATACCGTCTATTTAAATGGGTTTTCTCCCAGTTGACGTTTTAGATGCTACTGTAATACTTCCATCCTTTCGTTGCTCCAAAAGTCTATAAATTGTTGCTTCTCCAACTCCGGTAATATTTGAACACTGAAACTATACTCCGAATAGTACCATTGAAATGTTCATTTACAAGAGCGTCATGTATATTTAACACTAAAGTTTTCATATTCATGGTTGATTTGCACTTTAATTTCACAAGAGTATAATTAGACGTTTGTGCCATTTTTATTGCACACATTCACATGATCAATATCGCTTTTTATCGGCTATTATTACAGAACTAACAATTCTGTGTGCACAGAAATTTACAATCTGCAGAACACTTTCTGCCGATCAGAAATGTTAATCCTTTCTAAGAAAGTTGAGGGCTATTTAAATTAATCTTGAATTGTAAATATTTTCTACGTGTAAAGATTACATACTTACCATATTTTTGTTGATTAAAATGACTAGAAAATTTAAGACAAGAATTGAAATAAATTGAAAGGGAATAATTTCTTGACCTTAGCAGAATTTCATATAAATATAAATGTCCTTGATTTATTCGATGAAACAGGAAGATGGGGTTTCTGTTATTTTAAAAATATTTTATTTTTTTTTAATTTGTTTGTAATCGTCCCCATGTTTTATTAATTTATGACTGCACCCGAAGATAACATATGTAGTGCTGTGCTAAACAATTGAAAATAAAAAAAAAGACCGAATAAATCAAGAAATGTTTTATTTATATGAAATAAATTGGTATTTTTAAAAATTTTAGGAAGAAAACCAAAGATTTTACTTTGGAACAAATAATGACAAACATTTTATTTTAGAAATTCTCCGTCACTGATTTATGTTATATTGGGGTTTATCTCCTGGGCCACACAAATTTTGCTATCATTTATTTTCAAATGAACTTATAGTAAGCATTTTATCAAATGAGATATGTGTTCGATAAATTTTATTTTTAGTCTTCAAATTAATGAATATAAGTAGTATTGTAATTAATTTTGTCAAATATATCTTTCCACGTAAAATTTTTTTTTTAAATTTAATAAGCAATATATCTCAACAATACCGAAACGTGCGTATACATCCGGCACGCGAAAACTACACGGTTTTATGAAATTTCGATAAATTGCCGGTCTGGTTTTATTCACGGAGAACGAGCAGATATCTATTATGAATAGATTGCGTCAAAAAAACTGACGCAACAGTCGGCGAGTCGGCGTTGCATTGGCAGAAAATTAATGAAATGGCGACAATGTTGAGCGCCGACATAAATGAACCCCACTTTCTGGCCCCGATGGCCGTCGCAATAAAAGAGTTGTGTAGAAAAGTTCTCGTATTGTTGCGATTTTAATTATTGGCGAAAGTTTTATTTCATAGAATTATGTATTTTTTATTATGTAATATTAAACATCTTCCTCATAAAAATATCAATCTAATATAGTAGTTTTTCTACGATCACTATCCAAAGTAGGCCTTTGCGCTTCGAAATCCAACCGCAAAGTTGACGTTGACAGCTTGGTTGCTCGCATAATTTAAATTAGCTATAACATAATAATATTTCTTTTTAATTCATGATTACGTAGTTAAATGTTTTTTGGTTAAGTTAACATGGACTTTGAACATCAACTGCTTTTTTCATGATTGATGTAGGTATAGGCAACACATTATACAGTGTGTCTACTTAAGTTGGAACCATATGGAAAACTTTTTTATTATTGGTTTTATGGAAAAATTTATTGTAGATAAAAAGTCCTGCATGGTCCAAAACTTAAAATGCAACCATCAGATATCAATTTTTTAAGCTGTATACGAGGTTTGCCAAAAAATATGAATTTTACTCAATAGTAAAGTACCTTATATTTTACAGCACAGAAGAATGTTATAAAGTTATATTCAAATATAGAATTAAAATCATTTAACATTAAAATTCAGGTTTGGTATTTAATTAACTACAAATAATTTATAATGTAAAACGTAAATAATCACCGAATCTGAATTTTCATGCTAAATGACTGAAATTGCATATTTGAATATAACTTTTAATTCAAAATAACTTTACTTTATAATATTCTTCTGTATTGTAAAAAATAAAGGTACTGTTGTGTTATAATAATATTGTTTAATTGCCAGCAATATAATAAAATATATTTTTATGAAATTTGGTAACACTCTAATATAATTTGTCAAACTATATATAGACACCATGTATTTTGAAGTAAATAGCTCGGTAAATAGTGATAGTAACATAGGGATAAATGTATTTCTCTTTGAAAGCATATCAAAATTATAAAGTTAATTTACTAAATATCAATATTAAAATATCGTGGAATAAATGTCAAATCAAAACTTGCCAGATTTTGCATAATTTTTGGAACATGGAAAACGACCCTAATATGCCAAGTTGATTTATTTCTTGGTATCGAAGTGTAACTAAGGGGTTGTTGATTAGGAGAATTTTCCAGAAGAGAAGGAAGTTACGAATCTAAAAAAAATTGGAATAATTTTGAGGATATTACCAATAAAATAACAAAAAGTTAAATTTTAATGTAAGAACAAATTTCTAAGGTCAGTAGAAATCACATTATTATTATACGAACCTGTTCTTTGGAACGATCATGATTTGTTCTAAAACATAAAACTTTTGAAATAGTTTGTCGTAAAGTTGATAAAATAATTACCTGGTTAATACGTTAGTTGTAGAATAAATGAATGAGTTGCTTGTTAATTCAAAATGTGTGTCGGTCATAATTTTTAATTCTAAATTCTAACCATAAATTTGTTATCCGTAAATATGTTTATTAAATAAGAAAAAGAGTTTAATGACGTCACTAAATCTTTAGATTCATCTATAAGAAATCATTAAAAGATATTCATAATAAAACCAAGTTATCTAAATTATAAAAAATATTTTCATTGTCAGAAGATTCATAGTTTACAATAATTCTCATAGATGGCCATAGTATATAAGAAAAATATTAATTAGTGAATCAATTGATTTACAATGTATATACAATAGTATATTATGTTGAATAATTTTGGTAAAATTTGAATATTTGTGTTAAATTAAAAAACATATTGATGGTAATTGAACATTTGTTTCATTGTTATTGAACGTAAGATGCGTGGATAAAAAATATATATAGGTAGAGTTCTATTTTATAAAATTATACATTTCATAGTATTTTTGAACCACCCCTGAAGATGGAGTTTTAAGTGGAGCTATTTTATTATTATTAAAGATTTTGTATATGGGCTAGCCAAAGGTAAGAAATCAATTATTTAAATATAAAATAGTAATTGAATTACAAAAAATAATTATATCTATATAATACAAATTAAAATATATAAAACATAACAGTACTTTACTCTTGAGTAAAATTCTTATTTTTAGACAAACCTCGTATACGGCTTAAAAACATTTATAGCTGATGGTTGCATTTTAAGTTTTGAAACATGCAGAATTTTTTTATCAAGAATACATTTTTTCATAAAACCAATAATAAAAAAGTTTTCCATATGGTTCCAAGTTAAGTAGACACACTGTATATTGATACGATAAATGTTCAGTTTTTATATCTATTTCTTAAAAAAGTGTGATCGTAGAAAAAATCTTGTGTGCATTTTGAACGAAAGTTCGCTGCCGCTTTCGACAGATTGCCGCGCTCTGCTACCTCATTCGCAGTTTCATTCCTATGTCTAATCATCTACTCTAGCGGTGCCGAGTTTAAAAATGGAATCATTGTCAAATTTGCTATGTGCTTTGAAATAAAAATTTTCCGAAGTAGAGTAAATTAGAACAAACAAATTTAATTCTCACAAACAGTAAAAAACTTTGCCCCAATAGAGGGCGTATCGCTTAGATTGAATCTCCAATAAAATCGTAAAACTCAGATTTATTTTCCCGTATTTCTACCATTCCTAAAACGATTTATTCATGAATGGGACAATACTAATTGAATACAACTTTAATTAAAAATTGTGTATCTGATGAATTATAAAAAAGACAATTAAAATCTGCTTATGTTTAACAACTAATGGCTTAACTAATCATGTAATCTAAATCTTGTAATTAAACATTAAAGTTAGTTCCTTATCTGACTGCAAAAAGTGATACGTTGTCTTTTGTGCTTGCTGTTTGTGGTTGAGTACAGGGAAGGGGGTGAACAACATGGACTATGTGTCGGTGGAGCTATCGTGGGATCTGTTAAATTTTTTCCTTTTTGCTGAAAATTAAATGTATGCTTCTAGATATCAGTAACAATAAAAATCCCTGCAAGCATTTTTTGTTATCCGGTTTTGCTAGGTGTGGTGTAGAGATTTTGACCACGTGACCGAAAATGTACCTTTTTCCAAGAAATTCGGAATATAGCTTAAACGTGTGTTTTCATGAATCTAAGATGAAATATCAAGCATTTTTTGTATCAGCGTAAGGGTTAACGTGCAAAAAACTATTATTTGCGACTTGGCAAAAAGTGATCTGTTTTTTAAAATAGTTTTAAAATCGAAACCATGGATTACCCCGGGTTTTTGACAAAATAATGTCAAAATAGTCCTCGTTATGTAAACAAAACATAAAAACATAAAAGTACTAAATAAAATTTTTTTTGCAAGGACATTACTCTTATTTGAAGGAAATTAAACCACTTTTAGATCACTTTTCGCTAGTTTACATACCAACTCTTTTGCCGAAACAAAAAATTCTTGCAATACATTCCGAATTTCGTTAAAAAAGGTAAACATCCAATTACGTAGCCGAAATCCCTACACTGGATGTAGCAAAACCCCATGACAGAAAATGCTTGCCAAAGGTTTTTTTTATTGTTATTGATCTCTAGAAGCATTTAGTTCTTTGCCAGCAAAAATGGAAAAAATCCATCGATAAGCAACTTTGCTTTGAATTTGATAGGTCACACGACAGCTGCTATCCTCCGGGACATAGTACATGTTGTTTACCCCATCTTGCATCCAACTATAAATAGAAAGCAAAAAAGACGACGTTACATTTTTTGATTTTTGAAGCGACCGGTTTCGAAGTCTTAAACTTCATCTTCTGGCACGCGATTTATTCTAATGTACTAGAGGATAAAACTACAGGGTACAATAATATTAAGGTGAAATGAACCGAACATTTTATAGATGTATTACTCCGCACAGCAATCAGAATAGCAATTGGAGTCCTGTAGAAAGTTTATACGTAGATCGATTTTTGGGATATGCTGCATACTTGAAATACATTTCTTTTTTTCAGGAGTAGTTCTATAGGTTCCAATTGCTATTCTGATTACTGTGCGGTGTAATACATCTAGTTTTTTCTTAAGATATTTTTTGGCGTTTGCAAATACCATAGAACCATAGTCAAGCTTAGATCTAATTGATTTTCCATAAATGTGTACTAATGTGTTACAGTTTGCACTCCAAGTGTAACTAGCTAGGATTCTCATCAGGTTTAAACGATTTTGACATTGTATTTTTAGATTTTTTTAAGTCTAGTGTCATTTCTAAAATTTTTATTTCATCAACAAAAATCAACTGATCAGTTTTTCGTAATATCATAATAGCTGATTTCCTTTAAATTTGGCAAAATTATTTATAGTGTTAAGAAGCTAATTTAGTCCTAAGTAGACCAAATTTATTGAATTCTGTGGCGATCCAGTGGCCTCTTACCAAAAATTATTATTTAAAAAAAAATGAATTCACTGGCGGTTTTGGAATTTTTATATATATATATATATATATATATATATATATATATATATATATATATATATGTATTTTTTTCAGATTAAGTAACTAAAAATACAAATTTTTTATCTCTTGAATTTTTTTCGTATCTTTTTTCGTTATAAAAAGAAACAAAAAATAATGAAACGCTTGTTCCTAGACCACAGAAAAAAACATACGTAACAAAACAAGAAATTTTCTTTTTTAATCAAGGTTTGCTTTGGAAATTGAATGCAGTAATTGTTAAAAAACTTGACAGTTGTCAAACTTATAAGATCAATTGTTGTTTTTATAACGTATTTTTTGTGATTATTTTGTATTCAAATATGGTTTACTGATAGTGAAATGGCAGATATGCATTTCTGTTAAGGGTTGGCTCATGGAAACTCTAGTGCTGCAAAACGTAATTATCACGAAAGATTTCGGAAGGCCTGTGACGTTAAGAACAGTTAAAGTAAAAGAAGCTGTTATAAATGAAATTAAAAGAAATCGTAATACCAGTACTCGGAAAATGGCTGACGATTTGAACATTAACCATGTAACAGTATGGCAGATTTTAAAAGACCAACTGCTATATCCCAAGCACAAATGCCCATGGATTCGCCTGTAAGACTACCTTTTTGTAATTGGCTACGCAGGAAAATTAGAAGATATCGAGGTATCTTAAGCTTGTTTTTCTCGCAATTAAATTATTAAATTCCAGAACAATCACGCATGGAGAGAAAACAATCCACACGCCTTGATAGAACATTATTTTCAAGAACAATTTTCTTGTTATGTTTGGGTTGGAATTGTCTGTCACCACCTCATTGGTCCTTATTTTCTTCTACCTAGACTGAATGCTGTTTGGAGGTTTTTGGATTGGAATACGTTTTACTTGAACTATGAGAAGTTCCAGTCATGGAAAGGTTTTTTTTTGTGGTACAAGCACGATGGTGCTCCACCACATTTTTGTCTAGTGGCGCGTTGATTTTTGGATGAACATTACCGTAATCATTGTATCGGAAGAGTAGGCCCACAATCATGTCTTCCTCGCCTGCATGATCTGAATCCTTTGCATTACTTTCTCTGGAGATACTTCAAATCATTGGTGTACTCCTATTGAAAGTGAAGAGGATTTACTAAATAGAATTGTATATGGATGCGAACCAAAAAAATACTCCAGAAATTTTTCAACACTTTGATTTTTAAAACCATTCTAATATCGCCTTTTGATTAGAGTTTACAAACTTGTTTGAGCAATTTATCCAATAATAATTGGCCCCTACTCATGTAAAATATTTGGGCTTCTTACTTCGCCTATTTATATTCTATTAATAAAGGACAGAAGGATGAGTATTGCAACTATGTTAAAAGAAATAAATTGGCTTTCAGTTCAGAATTATGTTCAGTACATGACTGATAATTATTTATAAAATAAAAATGACAGTACCAGCGCATCAGATCTATTAGAAAAAAATCAATATAATTCGCAATATCATAACTATAATACAAGAAGCCAATCTGACTTTCATGTACGGCAAGCCATCACTAAAAGTTCCCAAAATACAATTTTTATTAAAGGTTTAAAAAATTTAATAGACTGTCTACAGAAATTAAAAAAAAAAACAACAATAAATGTATTCAAAAGTAACCTCTAACAATACTCGATAAATAAACAGAACAAATATACTTTCTTGTGATAATACTCATTAAACCTGCCCTTTTTAAGTATTTCCCTTAATTTATTGTTATTTTACCCCTCGTTTTACCCGCATTTATTATAAATTATTTCTGTTTTGAGATCATGTACTTTATTTTAAAAAATTACTTGTTTAAAAAATTACTTGATGTTATATTAATACCACTTACTATGTTTAAATTATTAATAGTTTTGCGAAGATAAGTCATAGCAACTTATAGCCACAAAACTATTTTTGTGTTAAAGTAGAGAGCAATGTAATTTACAAACTCCTTCTTTCAACATACAAATAAATGACAACTTTATAATTAAAATGAAGAACAACAAAATACCTTGGTATCATAAATCCATTTTGAAATGGGCATTATATCCTACCTCTTTTTTATATAATAAAAAAGTGCTTTGTATAAGAACATTATATTATCTGCCTTGCTGTACTTTTATTTTTGGAAAGCCTGAATTGAGATATTTATTATTTGCAATAAATATCAAATGAAGTATACATTTTTAAATAATTTGACATTTAAGAGCCATTCACATATCACAGTTGACATCTTGATACTTGACAGGCACAGCCAAGCATTATTTTGATTTTTGCCAAATAAAATGGCCGGTTAATAATTCTATGGGGTTGCGACAGAGAAATTTGATGAAGGTGTTTTTGTGGCTAGGCTAGTAGTACGCTTAATAGCACCACCATAAAAAGTTATTTTTAAGAAACTGCTTATATATTTTTCATAAATTGGCAGGCTTGGCGACTAATTTCGAATGAAAATAGCCTCCAAAATGGCTATATGTTTGCAAGCATGAAGGTCGCAACCCGCCTTAGAAATTTCACCTTTACTATCAACGGCTGTTGTTTGGCAGGTCGTTAGAGAAAGTTTGCAATTTATGGAATGTGAAGAATGTTAGGAATTTTGACGTCAGAAATAATTTAAATTCCTAAAATTGTTCACATAAGGAGTACATAGGCGGATTTTAAGAAAATTGTTATTAAAGTAGTAAATTTCTGAAAATCAATAGGATTCTAAGTTAGAAGTAATTATTCAAGAAAATCAAAACCGCAAGTCAATCAGAACTTTCGTTCTAAAATTATCGTGCCGGCATACATACAAACAGACGATCAGACGAAAAATTTTTTTTTAGATTTTCGGATTCAGAATGATCAGAAACATGAAAAAAGTTTTAAAAATGGAGGTCAGAAAATTTTTTCGTCTGCACGAATGCAATACTGAGGCCCCATAGGAAGGGCCTCAGTAATTTATAGTTATTTAATGTGGTTGCTAATTAATTAAAAAAAATCATTTTCCAAAGCAAACCTTGTTTATTCTGCGTGTTTTTCTTATGATAACGAAACACGAAAAAAATTCAAGAAATAAAAAAAGTTGTATTTCTAGTTGCTTAAACTGAAAGTACTATAAATGTTCTATAACCGCCAGTGCAATAATTTTTTCAATTAATAATTTTCGGTAAGAGGCCACTGGATACAATAAATGTATCTTCTTCTATAAATAATTTCGCCAAAGTTTGAGAAAATCGGCTAAAAGGTATTTATATTACGAAAAATAGTTTTTTTTAAACTTTTACCCTGTATCTTGAAAACGAAATATATGCGAAACAATGTTTATATGAACTTTTCATCTTAGCATCACTCAAAGAATCGTTCCTTAAATTTAAGGCACGTAGTTAGTTAATACCCTTTATATTTAGTTATTGTTGAAGAGAATTGAAAGGAGTTTTTGTTTGACCATAATTCTATTGAGTTTATGGCTTTATGGAAAAATTTAGCTGATATTTAAATGTTTTTACGAGAGGTATATATTACTAGATAATCTGCTTTGATTAGTTGTTGAAATTCTTTTATAATATCATTTATGGTCAACAAAAACAATGTTGTGCTTAGACGTGAACCTTGATGAGAAGTACCATTTTTCGTGTTTTTGTTTGTAATATTGTCCCCCTCAGTTAGCAACTTTGATCTCATTTAACTAAATCTGTATATGCCATTGTTTACCAGATCCATATCAGTGTATCTTATGTGGGAGACCCTGTATATAATTTATTATATCATGATCAATGTTCGTATAAATTTTTTTCTGAATATTTAGTTACGTTGAATAATAATTTTTTTTTAATTTATTACTCTTAAAAAGTTGATTTTTGACCAACATATTTCCATCGTAATTACCCAAAGTTCCTTGTATCTCTGGATAAAGTTATCCATGTTACACCATTCCTTTACCTACATCCCGGATATTCACGACGTAAACAATAATTATTAATCCTTGTCTGAGCGAAACCAATTATCCCAATGAAATTCATCCCCAAGACAAATCCCTTCTCAACTTGAACACATAAAGCTACCACCCTGATATACGTATTTCAGTTTGAGTTTGTCGAAAGCATTAAGCTGTACGGAGTGAACGAGTTTAAAATTGTAAAAAAAAACAGGAATTTTGCGTTGGTTAATCTATTTGGAAAACGGATTGTGGACATGTTCTTTTGAAAGCTCGTTCGCGATACGATACAGTAAAAGTATAAAAATTTAGTGTACCGAGCCTAAAGCTCGTAATTCCTTCGCTTATGAATGTGTTGTTTTTTATTAAATGGTTATGAAAGCTGGCGATTTTATTAAACAGAAAAGGCCCAACAGAATGGGATTGGTCGCAAAAAACTTTACGCAGTCGGCACAAAAATATTAGAAAATGTTAGTTGAATACGCGATAATACAACTCTCATTTATTTGATATAAAAATTTACTAAATGAAATTGATTCAAAATATTTAAAAGTTCGGCTATATTTTAAACTTCATCATCATAATCATAATCTTTAGGTTACAACTAACTAGACCAGAGCACATTGGCGCATTCGTAATTTTTTTTTTAAATGTCCGGAAGGCTTTCCTAATTAAAAAAGTGTAAGATGACACTCGATATTTGTTGATGTTATTGTTTAAACAACGAAAAATTAATTAAGCCAGAAAAAATGCATTTTTTGCAATGAATTAATTTTTTTATATTCTTTAGGATATTTCGAATAAAAAAAGTCCTTACGCCCATCATCGTATCTTCAACCCTTTGATTGTTATGAATTTTTTAAAATACAAAATTGACGAAAATTCTAATTTTCTTGAATTAAATAATATACATTAAAATTTAAAATGCTATAATTTTAAATTTTTTACCGAATAATCAAACTATAATAAACAAAATTACCTAAATAAATTTTCAAAATTTTGTTTGTTGTTTTTTTTTACGTTATAACAATATGCTTCCTACGCGCGTGTACTTTTAGAGAGAAGTACTTCTATCTCACTTCCAACTCAATGTATATGGGTAAGAGAAAGCCCGATGACGCGCTGAATCAATTTTTTGCTGTTTTTCAGAGGTAATAAGTTTAAAAAAATTATTATTAACATTATTATTAACAATTTTTTCAAAATACGAAATAAGTCCTTTTACCTATTTGTATTCATAGTGCAAAAGATTGAAACTCATAAAAAAATTTTATGTTTTTAGTACTTACTCTCAATATTAGAAAAAAATCTGATGTGTCCAACACATGACTTTCCTATCTAGTTATTGTAGGATTTTTCCGGTTATTTTGTACAACCTATTACAGCATCTCTATAAATGTTTAGAGGATAAACTAAATATATACATTGTCCACATACATCTACCTCGAAACATTTTTCTATAGATATTCATGGAAAACGAAAATACTGAAAAATTTAAATTTCCTACAATTTTTTCATTACGGTCCATTTTGGAAAAATCATGCATAAACAAAAATTATAGAGATCGATATCGCAAACAACTTTTATTTTAAAAACTTTCATAAAAATCAGAATTTTGCACATTTTGTCAAATTTCTCGAATACGGGCCATTTCAGGAAATTTTTACAAACAACAAAATTATAGATAATAATATTAAAAGTAACTTTTATTTGAACAATTTTTTTCTCCAAACATTAATAACAGATATATTCCATAAAATATAAAAGTGGCCTCCCATAAAGTACCCCCCCAGATGTTCCGACTATGTCCAAAATCTAATCATTTCACGTCAGGCCGAAATAAACCTTAAGTTTAAAATTTAATGTTTTTTTCTTTATCAGTTTTTGAGTTTTCTTCAAAATTCGAAATTTACACATTTTCTCAAATATCTCGAATACGGTCCATTTTAGAGAAATTATGTATAGAATAAACATTATAGAGAATTATATTACAAACAACTTTTATTTGAACAATTTTTATAAAAAATTATTTTTTTTACATTTTGTCAAATTTCTCGAATACGGACCATTTTAGGAAAATTTTGTATATAACAAAAATTATAGATAATTATATTAGAAGTAACTTTTATTTGAAGAATTTTCTTCTCCAAACGTAAATAACAGATATATTCCATAAAATATAAAAATGACCACCTATAAAGTACCCCCCCAGATGTTCCGACTCTGCCCAAAATCTAATCAGCTCATTGGACGCTAAAACAAAGCTTAAGTTTAAAATTTGGTGTTTTTCTGTGTATCGGTTCATGAGTTATGCGTTATACAGACACACACACACACACACAGACACACACACATACACACACACACACACACACACACACACACACACACACACACACACACACACACACACACACACACACAGACATCATCGCGAAAATAGTCAAAACGGATTCAGGGGACCTCAAAACGTAAAAATCCGTCAAAAACTCGAGGTCGAAAAAAATCATGATTCCTATACCGAGGGTTCAGAGCCAAAACCCGATAAGTCGGCAAAATTGAAAAATTGACTTTTATATACCATCGAATACAGTTTTTTGTGCTCTATCTGTCAATATACTCCATTTTGTGAAATTCCATCTCTAAGTAATGTTAACCGGTATTCCAAAAAACCGATAAATGAATAAAGATCAATTTTTGTTCTGGCAAGCAGCTTATAAACCAACTTTGTTCCTGTATTAGCCGTAAATCACAGTTACTGTTCTGGGTATAAACAGATAAATCGGTATCGCTGATTTTTCTAATATCTAATTTTAACTTAAAGTTGAGATATTTGACTTTCGCCTGAACGAAAATGAAGAAAGACATATAAAAAATATAAATAACACAACTTGTTTGATTTTGACTTGTAATAATAAAATCTATATTGCACTTATTGTATTATTCCTTCTAAATAAATGAATCTGAAACGATATTAGATGATTTTATATTCCAGAATCGGAAATTATTTTACATTTTTATGAGAGCAAAAATCCGATAAGTCTAATTGTGTATATGCGCTATTAGCATTCGAGTTAGTTTATAGCGGATTCGACTCAAATGCTCTTGCTCAATGACAAAGCGCTTTTAGTTCTGAATTGATTTTGGGCAGAATTTTTATGATTCAAATTTATATCTAGCAGTGCACACAGCAAGCACGAGCTAGAGTTCGACATTGGTGTAGCGCATCTTTATCGTTATTCGACTGGCACAGTTAGCACTTGACATTTCAGGTTTTTAATAAATTTTTAACGATATTTATTTATAGTTGCCAAACCAAAAATTAAATCTCTATTAATTTCAAAGATTTTCCATTCTCACTAATAATAAAAACAAATATGGTAATATATTTAAAAATATTAAATAATTCCTAACCTCCAAAATGACACTGGCACTGAAAAAAAGTACAGTTCCAAAAAATTCGAACTTTGAGCAAAAGCGCCTGCCAGTCGAACAAAAATTTCACTATGCCTTGGTACCGAGCAATTTGAGTCGAATGCAATAATTGACTTTTAAATAATTGGGTTCTGCCAGTCGAACAGACACCACTTAAAAAAGTCGAACTAAATGCGCATTAATGCAGCCAGTCGAATCCGCTATTAGTCATGTTCAGTTGTGCAAATTTCTTTGAAGGTGACGGACGCTCTGCCAAAATGAGTAGCTTTAGCTAGTATACCCCTGTTAGAAATAGATACTGTTATGAATTAAAAAGGTTTTATTAACAGAAGTTACATTCAAAATTAATGACAATCTAATAATGTCAAAACTCAAAATTAAAACGTCCAAAATTACCTTGCATGGAACTAAAACCCAAGGTTTTAGTTCTACGTCTTCGTTTCATGCTTTGGTATCTATCTAGGTTATGAGGTTACAACAGATACAAGCTTGATACAAGTCCAGAAGCATTATCTATAGCCTTGGTTTCTTTGAACACTTCGTCGCGGTGAGCGAACAGTCCATCAACCGTCGCGTTTTGACGATTTTATCCAACCAGAGTATTTAAATGGGAATGGTTTTCTTAAATCCGCTTAGCTGAGCAGGACGGCGTCATGCCGCTGATTTGTCGCGAAGAGTCGGTTGATATCTGTTGAGTTTAATATCAGCGGAATCGTCGGCGTGTGCGGAGACTATATTGTTATAAATTTTAAAACAATGAGTGACAAATTCACACATACAGATGACATCATGACTTTATTTTTAGGTTTCTTGGAAATTATGTCCTTTATAAAACTCAACACGAATTCAAAAAGATCTGTAGAAAGTCTAAAATACTCCCTAAATTTGGTTTCATTTCCAAAAAGCCTCCGCTGCACAGTGATATTAAAGGCACCTTCTGTATCGCGACACAAAAACAACTCATCCACTGGCTTATTGGAAACTTTGACGGTTGCAATTGCCAGTTCCTCTTGTTCTTCATCTTCCAACAACAATAACAACGCAAACAATTTATTTGCATCCATTTTAGTACCTTTCGTTTACATTCATAATACATAAACAGCACGTACAGACATAGAGAAAGTATCATTTTCTATATTTTTTAACAAACCACCTCGGGCGAAAATTGCTGTCCTCAGCGGTCGATGGACTGTCCGCTCACCGCGACGGAGTGTTCAAAGAAATCAAGGCTTAAGGTAAAACAGCATATAGAATCCTTTGCTGTAATGAAATCCCATTATGCAAGGAAAGATACAAAAAGGACCAATGCCCAATTTACGTAAATTATTTCAAAGCCGATGCGGAGAGGAAATCCAGTCTAGAGTCGGAGTATTTACAGCATCGGAAGAGAAACAAGGATTGTTTAGCCGCCCAAGAATAAGACAAAAATCGTGCAAATTCTGAAAAAGAATTTTTGTCCGTTACATTAGATTTGCAAGTGGTTTTACAGATTCCAAGTGGCCAGGTAAGCCAGCTATATTATTCTAGAAAATTGGTAATGCATAATCTAGTTATATATGAATCCGCGTTACCTAATAATGCGTATTGCATGTGTTGGAGCGAAGTAAATGGAAAAAAGGGGAGTTGCGAGATTGGAAGTTGCATATATTACTACTTAAAGGAGTGTGTCCCAAAATATGTACGTCACGTTACGTTATTCTCAGACACATGTGGCGGTCAAAACCGAAATCAGTACGTTACTGCAATGCGTCTTTGGGCAGTTCAGAAAATAGAACATATTGATGTCATAGAACAGAAGTTTCTAGAGAGCGGCCATTCTTATATGGAATGCGACAGTGTACATTCGGCGATAGAAGCAGCTAGTAGACACTCTTCCATTTATTCCGTAAACGACTGGAAAACGATTTTTCAACAAGCTCACAAAAATAAAATAAAAACTATCAATGACGTGAAACATACAGTACTGCCATATAGAGTAAAGGAATTTAAATATTTCGAAATACTTGATCTTAAATCATTAGCAGCCAAATTAATTAAAAACAGAACACGGGATGACAACAATCTAACTGTTAACTGGTTGAAAATAAAAAGGCTAAAATATCTTAAAGACCAACCAAATAAAATTTATTATAATTATGACGTGTCCACTAATTTTCAATTCATAACCATTTCCAACACCAATCAAAATTTCGAGGATTCACCGTCAACTAGAACCAGAAAACAATGGAAAAAAAATTAAAGTACCTACGGCAAATAACTTTAAGTTTCCAAATGAAATACCATTTTTATATGACTCGCAGTTGCTAATAAGTAACGCAAAAAAAAGATCTGTTAAAACTCTGCCGAAAAGAAATAATTCCTGAAGAGCTTCATGAGTGGTTCAACAAGTTAAAATCATCAACTGATATTGTAGATCGTATACCGGACCTAGATGTCAACGATGAGCCTGAATCAGAAGAAGAATCTTAAATTTTATATTATTTACTAGCAAATGTATTTTAATTTCTTTAGTATCTTTTTCCTTGTTTTAGTTAAGTTTTATAAGTTAAGTAATTTTTAGCTTATTTCTTTTGTTTTTTTACCTAAATAAATTTTTTAACCAGTGTGTTTTTTTAATTGTGAACGGAATTACTTAGAAAAAAATTTTTTGAACTTAATTTTTTTAAACTAGGTAAGTAGGATAAAAACGATAACTACTCGCTTTTAAGTTTTTTCAGACTTTTTATTATATTAATTAGTACATGATAATAACTTATCTAATTAATCCGTGAAATTATCTAATAATTAGTAGAGCGAAAACCCGATAAGTCGGTGCCTAAATGTCTTAATTTTGGAAAAACTGAAGCAAATCTGAATTTAGAAAAAAAAATGAAAGTAATCAGTTTAATCGATATAATATTTACAACAAATTGATTGAGGTAAACTATCAAAAGCATTTAATATGAAATTAAAAGAAGGGGCAAAAGATCAATAAAATCTTTAAACACCGATATCTTCATAACTAAATTTTCTTACTTATCGGGTTTTCGCTCTGAACCCTCGATACTTTCCTTATATCTGTATACAGATAGGAAAGTAAAAAGGCTTGGATATTTTTGAAATCATAAAATTTTATAACCCCAGTAAGCCTACTATGTTCATTGTAACGTATTGAAAAAAAAAAAGGTTGAAGAAGATTTTACTTCTCAGGCAGTATCTGACAATAATTTTTTCATGAATAAAAATACATGTTAAAAATAAATGTTTCCCTTAACTTTAATAAATAAAAAAGTTATCAAAAGTATCTAAAAAAGTAAAAAACAATCACATGCTACAAAACAAAGTGTTATGAAAAATGTTAATAATAATTTTTTGAAACTTATTACCTCTGAAAAACAGCAAATAGTATATTGTTTCACGAGTGACGAAAATAACATTTTTTTCAAAAAATAATTTTCGACGAGTAAAACACTATACTTTTTCTACGAACTCTATTATGTCATGTAGGTACCTACTAGAGATGGGTTGCGACGAAATTTTCGCGTCGCTGCGACTAACAGCGACTGCTCCAAAAAAGTCGCAGTGACAAATCGCCGCGACTTTTTGGAGCGGTTAACTAGATCGCGACTTGTGACCTGTGTCACGTCCTCACGTAAGAAATAGCTGCTATTTTTTTAAATCGTTGCATTTTCTTTGAAGCAGCTTTAATGACCGTAATTTTTTTGGCAATCTATGCTCTTTTGTGCAATATTTTTTAAAAAGATAATATTAAATTTTATTTTTATAAAATAAAGTTTGAAGATTAAAAAACAGTCGATTACTTATTGCCGCCAAGATACATTTTTAAGGATTGTAGATTAAGGTGGCGCAAAAAACAGACTATTTTTTGAGTCTCCAAAGAGCAGCTCAAAAAATATTTTTTAGAGGTCGCTCAAGATTTTTTTTATATACAAAATTATTGCTTCTGATGTTGTTGAGCGACCTTTAAATTTTAATATCAAGAATTAATTTCATTTTAATATTTTGAGCTAAAAATTTGAGATTTTTTCTTTTAAGGACACAAAATTCTACCGTCATGAGCAAAAAAATTTGAAAAAACAATCCAATTTTGGCTAATTTTAAAATTTTTAAAATCTTGAGCGACCCATAAAAATTTTTTTTAACTGCGTTTTGGAGGGGATCTTTTACCATATTTTCGCACAAGACTCAAAAAAAATAGTCGTTTTTTTGCGCCGCCCTATTGTAGATGTCCTATTTGTTTTATACAAATTTCAGCGACTGCGATTAGAAGCATATAATATAATAGTTTTCGTTCCGATCGCAGTTCCAGTTCACATCAGATAAATATGCGATGCGACATTTATTTTTATCAATAGTGCCTGAATGAAAACGTGCCTAAATCAAACCCAGCTCCAAAAAGTCGCAGTGATTTTGAAAGAACCGGAGCGGTTCGCTCCAGCGACAGGAAAGTAGCGGCGACAAAATCGCTGACAGCGAAATCGCAACACATCTCTAGTACCTACTAAAATGAAAAAAAAAAAAAACAAACGTTAGCAAATGCTTTATTTTGCGTTAGGAATAACAAAAAATTAACCAACAATTAAATATTTAAGAAATATTATTTATTATTTAAATATTGATTTATTGTTATATTTGAACAATTGTTCAAAATTATGGGGGTATCACACTCAAGCTTTTTATTTATTGAGGTAGATGCCGACATATTTGTTCTACTGTTAAGTGTCATTTCAGATGATGATGCGCCATAATCGGATGAACTAGTAGTTTCCTTATTTTGTACAGATTGTAAAATTTTGGTTTGTATTTGGTTTTTACTGTTCGTGGATTCATCAACATATCCTTCCGCAACACTACTAGATTTCCAACCACCGTGCTTTTTTAACAGAAGCAAGTCACCTCCTGCATCCACTAATAGCGTTGCGGATGTTCTGCGGAAACAGTGCCCAGTGTAATCTTGAGGATTCGGAAGCGTTAAAAACTGAGCAATTTCGTTAGGAAATTTACTGATTTTATTAATTCCAACAACCTGTCTGCTACACTTTCCATTCTGATAGTTAATAAAGAATCTTGAATTAATTTGATCCATGTTTGCGGGACGTAGGCTCATATATGTTTAAGAAATATCATAAAAGGGTCCAGAAATATGAAGAGAACGCGGAACTTTTGTTTTTGTATTACGGATTTTAACTAACAGAATACTTCCAGTATCCTTTACGTTGCTTATTGTTAAATCTTTTAGTTCGTGGCAACGGCAAGCGCCAGATAATCCAAAAACTAATGCTACCTACAAATATTAGTAGTTATGTATTAAGTATTTGTTAAAATAAAAATAATAATTCCGTTAGTCTTTATGTCTTCAGGCGAAACATTTTTAGATTTTTGGCTTTTAAAACTATCAAAAGCGAACCTAACTTTGGATATTTACTAATATCGACATCATTTTTAACAGAGAGTGTAGTTCTTAGCATCGAATAAATGGACCATAACGTCGACGGTTTAAAATTTGAACATATTTCTCCAAAGTACAGTTTCCGAAAATGATTTCACTTTATTTTTTTCTCTCCCGCCCAAAAATTTGATATAAATTTCTTCATATCTCTTTTTTGATTTGGCCGGTAATAAATCTGAAGAGGTTTCTTCAGCTTTAAAAATAATTTCTGGGGGAGTACAATCGCTTTCTGACTCAGACATCATGAGAAAATGTCTTAAATTTAGGACGAACTGAAACTGACAGTTGTCAAAAGTGATAAAACTTCAAATAAACAAATGAAAACCAGGAAACTAGATGTAGATTGGTTTAATTTGCACTATTTTTATACATTTTTATTTTAATTCATTAAAGTTTAGGTAAAAACGCATATAGAATTTAATGAGCATCTTTTTATTTCATTATTAATAATTATAAGCTGCCAAAATATTATACGAGGCGACTGATATATAAAAATATGTAACAACTTACTTTCGTCACTAGAGACGAAAGTAAACGTTATGGGATTTTTTCTCACTAGTGATGGAAATCAAGTTTTCGCTGAAAGTATCCTGTGGCGAAAGATGTCTTTTTGTAGAAAAAAATTGATTCAGCGCGTCATCGGGCTTTCTCTTACCCATCTTATACATTGAGTTGGAAGTGAGATAGAAGTACTTCTCTCTAAAAGTACACGCGCTTAGGAAGTATATAACGTAAAAAAAAAACATAACAACAAACAAAATTTTGAAAATTTATTTAGGTTATTTTGTTTATTATAGTTTGAATATTCAGTAAAAAATTTAAAATTATAGCATTTTAAATTTTAAGGTATATTATTTAATTCAAGAAAATTAGAATTTTCGTCAATTTCGGATTTTAAAAAATTCATAACAATTAAAGGGTTAAAAATGCGATGATGGGCGTAAGGACTTTTTTTATTCGAAATAACCTAAAGACTATAAAAAAAATTAATTCATTGCAAAAAATGCATTTTTTCTGGCCTAATTATGTTTTCGTTGTTTAAATAATATCAACAAATATCGAGTGTTATCTTACACTTTTATAATCAGAAAAGCCTTCTGGGCAATTTAAAAAAAAATAATGAATTAAAACAATTTTGCAAACGAATGCGCCACTATGCCCTGCACTAAACGCATAATACGTTTCAAATCCCTAGAACGGCATCCTATTTGCGGACTTTATTACATCTGTGGAACCCCCGAAGGAGCATGAAATTTACGAAAAATATTTTCATCGTGTTTTACCACAAAATATCGATTTTGTAAATAACTTTTAAAAAGATTCATAATATTTGCAAATAGTCCAAAGCAATAAATCTTTCGTAGTAAAACACCATGGTTCACCATATCAAGAGCTTTGCTGAAATCTGTAAATATTGTATCTAACTGAATCTTATTCTCTAATGAGTTATTTTCTTTGTTGATACATAAAAAAGATTTTAATTTACAGATTTTTTTGATACAAACCCGTGTTGTTGCTTAACAATAGTATTTTCAACAAATGTATATAATTTACTATAAATAATCTGTTCAGAGAGCTTTGAAGGAGCACACATAACAGATATTGGCCTATAATTTTTTATATTACATTTATTACCTGTTTTATGAATTAGGGTACAAATTGAAGTTTTCCATTGATCTGGAAAGACAGCATTGTTGAGTATCAGATTAAATATGTGGAGCAGTAAATAAAAGAGTATGTGAGACTTTTGTTACAAAGATTGTTTATGGTTATAATTCGGTATTAACTTAAAATAAGGCTCTAAAACGCAAAAAAGGCTTTCAAACTTACATTATAAAGTACATTTGCATTTTTAATGCCAGTAATTATAAGTTTAATGCATTTTTCTTGTTGCAACTATCATAGCTGAAGGTGATTTCCTGGAAAGTTCGCAATTAATTTTGAAGTGTGACAGCAGTATAAAACAAGCGTTGTAAACGTAAATACTGATTCATTCATAAAACACATGCTTGCTCCTCAGATAAACAAACTCGCACAAAACTATCCTTACTCAAATTATCCGTGGCTTTGTAGGAACGGACTATTTTCAATACGTATGTATTATGTATCTGACGTCCTTCTGATGATCAGATTAGCTGTTTGAACATTCTTATTATGTTTATGTCTAATACTATATTAAACACGGTCAGGACGATTGGGTCACCTTGGTTCACTCCTTTTGTTATACTGAATTTATCTGTAGTTACATCCTGAAATTGCACTTTGGCCTTGGTGTTGTTAATGTTATTTTCAATAGCTTCTGTTAGTTAATTAATTCCTACCCAATTTTATCTTTGTTGACTTAATGAAATTCACTCTTCTGATATATTTGTTCTAGAATATATATTCCATTGTTAAGTTGATCTGCCGGGCTTTGGTAGTCTCCCAAATTTTTTTCTGTCATTACCTTTTGTTAATCAGATTTGCCAGGATTTTGAAGGAGGTATTCAGAAGTGTTATTGCTCTATAATTTTCGCAGCGTTCCTTATCCTTTTTTGTGGATAGGTAATATTATTATATTACCCTCCTCTAGCATTTTAAATTATTTTCTCTATATTTGATTTAATATTATACATTAATATTTGTGTAGTTGCTGGTGCCTCATATGTTATAAATTCTGATTGTATTCCCGCTCCCGAATATTTGCTATTTTTAGTATTTATTTCTGACGGATACTCTTGTTATCTTTCTCCGATTATTTTGTATTAGTCTTTCTAAGTATATCCAATTTTTTCTGGCTTGTATCTTGTTTGACGTTCATAATTTTTAGGTCCTCTTTTCCTAATTCTTGGTATATTTGGTTCTTTATTTTCCTATTGAAATTGTTTTGTTTTATTATTAGTATTACTGTCCTTGTTCTGTTTCCTATATTATACTGTTTATTGACTCATTCTTTATTCCCTATATATGTTTGTCTTATTTCTTTTTATTTCTTCTTATTCTTTTTGTGTTTAACCATTTAATTCTTGCTTTTTCTTATTTTCTCACTTCTTCGCAGTCGTGAGCGTACCATTCCTCTATTGTTTCTTGTTTTCTTCGTTCCCAAACATTTTAGACTTACAGAGTCTTTTTTTTTTATTTTTCCACGTTTCTGTGGTCAATCTTTCTCCAGAAGTTTGATTAGAATACATTTCTATATTTACCATTCATTTTAGCAATTCGATTCACCCCGTATATTAATAACCAGAAATAGATGACAATTTGTATCTGTTCCTGAGGGACGCATATGTCTCCTTGTCGCTCATTAATTGTCAACCCATCGCCGGTCTTTGTCTGTTACAAACTTCATAATCTTGTTCTTACCAACAACTTCTTCCTCATCGTCGTATATCAAGAAGTTAGTCGCAGAACTTGTGCCGGTGCTAACTTAACTTCGACAAGGATCACTTCAAGAAAGTTTATATTAGGGCGTAAGTGTAGCTAATTGCTGATTTGTGCACCTAATTTAAGCCCAGTATACATAGCTGACGTAAATCGTTTTCATTCTCCATCCCGACTTTTCTCGAGATCGGTATTTTTTAACGAAACAAAAACAATAACTTGGTAGTTGGAAAGTTAACTTCTATAAGTTTGTTCGTTTTTCTTTGATATACTATCTTAATTTTAAACAGTTACAAAAAATTTAAACACTTTAAAGTTATCGCAGTTCAAAAGATTTACGGAAACTAAGTGCATATAAAATAAAATCTGCACATTATAGTACGAGGGTTGTTGCTAAAATTTCGATAAAGTGTCATAATTGTCAAAAAAAGTCGTTTTATTGTTTTGCAAAGTACTCGCTATTTAAATTTAACCAAATAAGATTTCACAACAAAAAGAGTGGCTGCTTTTGAGTTTTGGGTAGTTTAGTATTTGAAGTTATTAAATAAAGTATAGATTTTATAAAATGTGGTTTTTCATTTTGCCTGAATGTTTATAATCTTGGTCTGGTGACCCCTATAAAATTTTATTAGTAGTTGGAATATTTGTATATACACAGGATGAGTCTCCATTTTTTAAAACAGGTCTATTTTGATTCCGAGCGGGAAACCTTTCGATCGTTAGTCATTGTTGTTGTTTTGGGTTCTATGACTGCGGATTTTACATCCATTCGCCTATCTTTATTGTTTTTAGTCCTATCTAGTTGAAAAGTCAATTTTATGATAAAATTCAGCACTATGACTGCGACTATGGTTTAAGCGTCTTCTAGCGGGGTGAAAACTGTTACGTATTTTAAAGTGTAACCCCTGTAAATGGTTCAATGTTTGATGTTGAAGGTTTCACATACATTTTTATCTGTTGTAACTCAAAACAGTTGCATATTCAGAGTTGCGCGAAAGTACGGAATAAAATAATTATCTGTTCAACCAGTAACTTAAAAAAACGCTGAATCACATGAATTGATTTTACATTGGACGAATTTGTTGCCAATAAAATAAAAAAAAATTCTTCAACCTCTTAGCTGCAAGCCTATCCAACTTTTTTTTTATATGCACAGGTGGGTCGTGTGTAGGGTCATGGAAAATTTCGTAAAAAATTGAATCTTGCAATACTCTTTTTTTTTCTTTAACTTATGTGGTTATTGGGAAATGAGAAAAAATTATTTTAATAAGAAAAAAGTTACGAATACCTTTTTAGTACTATCGACGGGTGAATTAACGTAGCAGATGTTGAAAATGTCCTTCGCCCTCTACTTATCGGGCTCCCAGGCGATGGTAAAACCTAAGGTAGGCTATCTTTAATTGTGAACGAGTTTCTATTAAAAACTGGCGAGCCTGGGCAATCAGAACACCAAATTTTATTAATTTACCATTTTTAAAACTGATAACGCATCAACATTCGTTGGAATTTATGTTTTCAGAAAAAACTGATCCATAAAATGAGTTTAATCCTTAGCAATTATTGAGCAGCGTACCTCAAAAAGGAAAACATTTGTTGCATTTTTTTGTACCAAATTTTTTGCGTTGATAAATATTTTGCTTCAGTTTTTAGCATATCTGTGTACAATTGAATTGAAACGTCTAGTTTATTAATTTGTTTTAATAAATATATTGTTGCTATGTCTCTTCAAAATGTATATGAAAAGCAATGAAAAATAAATAGAACCTACTGAGAATATACATAAAAATTTAATAGGACCGCAAAGGGAAAATAAAAAATATTTTTTTTATAGCTGTCATTAAAAGTGATATTTTTAGCGACATAGTTAAAACATTTTCAGCAAAGAGGGTGATTATTTAAACGTCAAAAATTATGGTAAAAGCAGTAAAAATTATAATATTCAGAAATGTAAATTTTTATCATTTACTAAAAATTATTAACATTACTTATGAATATTAATTATAAACATTACTTTTATTTATTTATACTTATATGAATCGTGCAGATATTAATCCCTTCAGACGGAAGGAATTTCCCAAAACACTACTTGTGTCAATATTATCATAACTAGTAGATTCTTGAACTGAAGTTGATGACATTTCAAAATCTGCCACGTTGCTAAGAGTACCAATTGGAAAAATTCTTGTTGCATTAGCCTTTTTTTTAGCAATAGTTTGATCGATGTATCTATCCCACGTCCACTCTCTTAGATTTCCATCTACCATGCAAAGATTCCGAGGTTCTCCAAAAACAGTTAATTGTAAATTGCCTTGGTTCTGTAGTTAGTCCAAGAAATTTCGTAATGAAATGTCCAACGTATTCATTACAAACTGCGTTGGCTGTGCATTCATTATTTGAGTATTTAAAGAATAAACGGCGACATCGAATAACAGTTGGGCATAAATACAGCGTACTTGTGTCAGTTGTCAATATAACGTCGTGTGAGCAATTTTCGACCAGTCCGGTTCTGCTGAAATCCTTTCGTTCCGTGTCTGCCTTATTTGGTCCTTTTACGCCCCCAATTTTTCTGATTATCAAGTTTATTCGCTATAATAATCAACCGTTGAAACCCTTAAGATACGCCTATGCTTAGTCACGGCTATTTAAAATGAGTCATTGATTCTAGAATGCATTGGAATAATGACAACAGCACCTAGACAACGATTTTAGCGGAAGCACTATTTTATAAAATAGTGAAAGCATCTGTCTGAGAGCGACATATATAAATAGCCCACGTTTGCTGTTATAGTCAGTTTAAGTGGATATATCGCCGTGAACAGATTAATATGGTCCATAAAAATTAGACTATAAAATAAGTTAGCGTATTAGTGTGTGAATAATTTTTTTTTGATGAGCTAATAATTCAGTTTCACTGATGTATCTTTCTACGTTATTCGATTTAAATTTATACAGAAAATGTGTATTCTTTGTAGCCACAATATTTTACAGACGTGTTGGGGAGGTCGATAAAAAAGAAAAATCCTAATAGGTATTATTTTTCCCAAAATTACAAATTAACACAAAAAATTAGTTGCGCAAATTATATTGTCTTAAAAAAATTTTTTTTACAAATATGAGTAAACTAAACAATTGTAAATTTTATCTTCATAAATGTAAAAATTCCGTTTTTAAAAATTGCCAGCCTGGGTTTTTAGTTTCGCCTAGTTTTATAACTGGGTACTACAAGCGACCTTTGGTTTTGTTTACTAGGATCAGATGGCGACACCATTTTACTGCTTGAATTCTTAATTTTTTCACAACTAATGTGACAGGCTTCTGGCTTCACCTGCTGTGAAGGAGGAAGTCTTATTTGGCGCTGAGGTGGTGAAATCAGAACAAGAGTTGCTCAGGCGCCAGTTTTGCTAACGCAGTTTGCTCTGCGACCCTGTAGTACACCAGAGTGTACTGAAAGTAGACTAAAAATATCTCCAGGTGGTTACCGCTAATGGGGTAGCCACTAAAATATAATAAATTAAACTATACTACCTAACATCTTCTACCCTATGGTACCCTGAAATAAAATGGTTAAGAGCCGGTAATAAAAGAAGGGAAACACAGGAATTATAAGCAAAATATATTTTAAAATAAAATAACAAAACTCGGGATACAATATTCGGTACCACCGGCACTCTTGGTATAATAGAAAATGAATTTCCAATTAAGAATCATTTCATTAAATCAAGTATTTAAATACAATTGTTAAAAAATAAAAAAAATAAAATACTGTGTAAGAAATAATTAAAACGGTAACAACGGCACTCCCTGTATAATAAAACATGAGTTTCCTATCAAAAAAATTATTTAAATTTAAAAGTTAAACAATAAAAAGAAAATATTGTGAAATAAATAATTAAAACGGTAATAACTGCACTCCCTGTATAATAGAAAATGACTTTCCTATCAAATATATATATTTGAATACTAAAGTTTAAGAATATAATATATGAGGAGTTAATAAAGCGGCAATTACGGCACTCCCTGTATCACAGATAATTAGCTTTTAATTAATTAAATAAAAAAAATAAAAAAATGTTTTAGTAGGTAGTTCAGGAAACACGACGCTGAATTTGAATTTATCGGTTTAACATCGAATCGAAAATCAGTGCTTCTACATTTAAGACAGCTGGGCACAAATAATTATTCGACCGGTACTCACGACGGACGGTATCTGCCCGCGATAAATACAGGGTGGCCCATCGAAAACGTACCGCAAGGCATTATAGGGTGGAAAAGAACTTTTCGGCAAAATCTAAAAACACGTCAAGTTTGTTTGTCAAGGAGACACCTTTTGACGCAAAAATCATAGTAAAACCTTAAACCCCGTCAGTAGGGGTGTCATCCTCTAAATTTTTTTAAAGAAGAGGGGGTCAAGTGATACCTCATTAAAAGGCTCTTGTCATTTCCCATACAACGCTGCTGAGTTTTTTAAAATAGAGCCACTCGATTAGAAAATTATGAACCCTTGAAAGTTGAATAGTAATGTGTGACGGAAAATGCAAAAAGCGATTCAATGCTTACCGTATTAGTCAAGTAAGTGCTTGCCCGCTAACTTGCATACTACAAGTTATCTTCAAACCGTTGCCGGAGCATTTGCTGCGTCACTTCGCGACATGCGTTAATGATTCTTCTTCGCAACTCTTCTAATGTGCCAGGTGCAGTTTTGTAAACTACGCAAGACAAAATCTAAAGGACTTAAGTCAGGTTACCGAGATCCACTTAGTCGGGCCCCTTCATCCTATCCATCGTCCTGGAAATGTGTCATTTAAATAATTGCGCACATTTTGCAAGTAATGCGGAGGAGTTTTGTCTTGTTGGAAAATTCAGATTCCTGTTCGTTGTATGCGGGGTCGTTCTCTATGATATTTGTTAGAGCTGGGTCAATAGCATTTTGTAGTTAATCCAAGTACATCCTGTTAAATTTCCAGAAAGAAAAAAGGGCTTACAATGAAATTTCTAAAAATATCAGCCCATACATTTAACTTTTCGGGGTGTTGTGTGTGTGTCTCATGGAAAATCCTTGGATCGCTGTCAGCCCAGTATCGGCAGTTGAGGCGATTCTCTAAACCGTAAAGGAAGAAAGAACACTCATCCGAAAAACACAATAAATAGGAAATTATACGATCGAAGTCGTCTTCATTCAGTTATTGCTCTAAGCGAATTTTATAAGGATTAAATTTGTATTTTTGTAATACCCGTTGGACACTTGTACGAGACGCACCCATCGTAATGGCCAATTGTATTGTACTTAATGTAACTTGCCCCAATACTGTTATCTCCGTAGGTTCATTTAACACTGGATTTTCAAGGTTCCTCTTTTTGTTGTGAACCGAACTTATTTCGCGAAATTCTGCCACCAATTCGCGAACAATTTTCCCAGAGAAATGTTTATCAGGTTGCCGTTGATTAAACAGCTCCGCGACCCTATTTCCATCCACTAAGTTTTTTAAATCTCAATAATTTCCACAATTGAGTACACCATAATTGATAAATGTAATGTTCATAATAATAATGACATCGAAACACTTACCATAAGCTAGGTATCTAGCAAATACTTTAATTTAAACGTGAAAAAAGAAACCTAATAATTTTTACCAAAAAAGATCCTAAAGAATCCGCAAAGCGGCAAAAACAGCAAATTCTTTTGAAAAAATACCATTAAAGCAACTAATATTTTAGTGTATCGAATCTGATACGCAATTACGGTTTAACTTTAACCCAACTTTTCACACGGTACGGATTTAAACTCGTTCAGCGGGAACAGCAGCAGCAGGAGCAGCAGCAGCAGCAGCAGCGAAAGAGACAACGGTAAAACAGCCAGAAAAAGAGCGCCAACGGCAGGGCAGCAGCAAAAGAGGACGAGCTCCTTCAGGCTCTCGTATTTATATCTCACGAAATACTCTCTAGTTGTAATGTTTACTTGCTGGGAAAATAAAAATTGCCCTTTTAAGACCTGCCGCATATACCTAGATAATTTACATGAAATAGAATGTTTTAAATCCGGATTCGAACTTTTAAACTACGAAGGCTCTCGAAAATGTTTAAAAACGGGAATTTCTAGGAAACAAAAATACTGGAGCTCTTCCGAATGTTCCCAAGCGGAAATTAATTAAAATAAACAATTTATAAATTAAATTAAAATAAAAAAATAGTGACTTCGTCATACCAACATTATTGTATGAATTCCATTAGATACTGGAATTGAGAACCACCTATTTCTTGCCTAATAAAGACGAAACTGGTCCAAGTTTGACGTCTTCCTTAGTAAGTAAGTAAGTGAAAAATTTAATATTATTTTAAACTTCTTGGCAAGATAAAGTTTCGGTCGCTCCCATTTTGTGACATACGGATTTGCGTTTTATTTATTTTATTTTACGTCTTGGTCACATTTATAAGAATTATTGTTAACGATGACGATTATTTTATATTTTTAAACTCAGAAGTCGAAAATATTGATGATTTTTATAAAAAAACAATTTGAAAACTGTTCCGAAGATCTAGATCTGTAGATTAAAACTAATAGGGAAGTTTGAAAAGAAAATTTTGGTTTAATGCGCTATATTCCTATAGAAGTCTCACACCTTTGCAACATACATTAGGTTACCACCTTAGATTATACAAACCTTAGATGGAACATAAGACACTGCGCATAATTCCATTTCGAAATTATTCACACCCACCAATCACAGTTGAGAACATCACATGTCAGAGCGTTGTCCATCCAAATTTAATGTGTCAACGAGAATTAATTTGGTATTTTAGTAACTTAAATTTTGGAAATTAACGTTGAAAATGTCAAGATGTATTGTAATAATATAATTATAATAAAAGTGCGAAATGTGACGGAGATAAAAGAAACTTACATTTATTTCGGTGAGATATTTAATTTTTAAAGATTCTGTCGACGTCCATATTTGTTGCTTTAAAAATAAACAGAATCGGACTTGGTCATTGGTACATGTTATAAGTAGCAAATAAAGGTTATTATTTTAAACTGTTTACTATTTCTTGTTTCATGGGGAATCTTTTTTCAGGAAGTGGAAAGAGAAACATACAATCAAATACAAAAATATCAATTGCATTGCCAATTTATTCGTTTCAAACTTCACAACTGGTTTCAATAGTTTTTTCAAAACTATTTATTTTGTATTTCCCTATAACAGCGTTATCGCCACAAAATGGAGGGACCTGGCTTGACGACCTTTTTCTTTGAGAAGTAATTTTTTTAAATGACTAAAACGAAGGAGGATATGATTTTGCTTTAGGACTTTTTTAATTTTATTTTTTATGGGTAAAATGGATTTGGAATAATTCTTGCAAGGAATCTTTGGAATTAATCAAAAATAAATTAACAACAAATGATAACGGGGTGGGTGGCTCAGTGATAGAGTCTCTGCCTGCGGATCCAAGGGTCCCAGGTTCGAATCCCACCGTTGGCAGGGATTTTTTCATTTAATTTAATTATTTAAAATTAATTCTGATGCCTTGGTAGGATTCCCCACTCGACCATTCACTGTTGGGTACTAATTAACAGTGCTGTTCCTAAAGTGGCACTGGAAAACAGTAACAAAGCCTACACAGAACACGAGGCTAATAACCGTAGCAGTTGATGCCGATGACACAAAAAAAAACAACAAATGATGTTCTTGTGCATTTTTAGCCTGAGTTTCCGATTAAATTAATCGTAAATGCATCAAATATGGGAATAAGGGTCATGATATGTCATATTTTTAAAAAAAATATTGAGAAATCTATAGTTTCTGCTTCGCGTACCTTATCAAAGTCCTAACAAAAATATTCCCAAATTGAAAGAGAGGGCCTTTCAATAATTTTTGGTTTAAATAAATTTAATGAATATTTATATGGACATTTCTTTATCCTAGTTACAGATCACTTACCTCTAGAAACTATTTTTAACCCAGCTAAAGGTATATCCCAATTTTTAGCTAACAAACTACGTAGATGGGCAGTAATATTGTCAAATTACAATTATAAAATTGAATATGTGAAATCGGAGCATAATATAAAGCTGATTTTTTATCACGTTTACCTATTGAAAGTCAAAATGAGAGTCAAAATGAAGAAAAATTTGAAAAGTATTTTTTAAATTATGTGTTTTATGTGTTTAGGGCTCCGTCAAATATTTCGCTTTTCAAAAAGGTTTCGTCGCCAAAAACGTTTAAGAATCACTGCTCTATAATAATATGGGATCTAACCATTTAATTTACTTTTTTGTTATTTTCTCTAATTTTAACATATAAAGTAATATATTTTGTAATCGCAGCAAGTGTCAAAACGATCTACTTTCTGCAATCAGTTACATAAAGTAGAACATTATGCAACTAATTACGAAAAGTTGATTATGTCACCAGTTACGAAATGAAAATAAATAAAACTGTCTCTTTTTTGGTTTTTAAGTTGAAAAATCGAAAAATCGAAAAATCGAGAAATCGAAAAATCGAGAAATTGAAAAATCGAGTAATCCAAAAATCTAAAAATCGAAAAATCCAAAAAACGAAAAATCTAAAAAACCAAATATCGAAAAATAGGCAATGAATAGTGACATTTCACATTTGAAAATATGACATTACGTTTAACAACAAAAAAGAAAACAAAAAAAGAAAAGCTGTAAATTGCGTTTTATTTTTTTAAATAATTGAACACCGTTATTGAAAACTGCCCAGAAATGTTGGGGTAAAATTTTGACGTACTCCTTTAAGGATAATGGGTAAAAATGTTTTTTTTTCAAATTTCTCGCGGATAATGTCAAAAATCAGATCGGCAACACTGCACATGTCCCTTATTTTTATTATTACTATTAAAAAAAAAAAACGTCGTAGGGAAATTAAATACAACAATTTTCTGAAATATTTGATTGCAAGTACCTACAAAAGAATGATGGTGAATCATTTTTCAACACAATTTTATAAATAATCGAGTCAAAATTGGAAAACATCTTGTATTTAAACACGTTACGGAATGCCGTTTTGTGTAACTCGTTCATTTTGCGGGACCTCGCTCCGCTCGTCCTGCAAATATATACTCGTTACACAAAATAAGGCATTTCGAAACTGGTTACATACATAGCTATTAATTGACTTCTATTAAATCATTGAACGGTATTTTCCGTAAATAATTAAATCATAAATAATTACCTGCATATAAGTACCATAAACATTTTTTTCTCTTCGCCAAATAAACTTAAAATAATATAACGAACGAAAGGGTAACCCATTTCTAATAAATTTTAATTGTTTATTTTATTTTGGTGTAATCGTAGAAAAAATCTTGTGTGTAATTCGAGCAAAAAGTACTTCGGCTGTTTCGATAACTTTTTGTCTCAACAGCTATTTTGTTACAATAATTTTATAAACTTTTACTTAGGGTCACTTTCACCGTTTTGTTAAACGAAGTTTAAAATACTAAACGAATATTAAAATGACATTTTCATATTAACAAAAACGAAGTTTAAATTACTAAATGGAGTTTAAAATGACATTTTTACATTAACAATGTCATTTTTATCTTCGTTTAGTAATTTAAACTTCGTTTGACACAACGGTGGAATCGGCCCTTAGCTACTTATATACTGATGAAGTGTTATTGCCCTCATCATAAATGAATCGTGCTAACAAATAAAGTCAAAAAAACGTCTCATAATTTTTCATCTTTTAGTAACCTACCAAAATTAGGTACTACAATACAAATATTTAAGTCCGGCCCAGAACATCTCCCTACTCCGTCCACCCAGTTTTTCGATTTTGGCAAAATTCGCGCAGCGACAAATGTTCTATGTCCTATGTTACCTCTACCCTTCCTAACCTGTTTGGTTACCACCCACAATAAGCTTGGTGAAAGTACGCAATTTCTATTTGTCTACTGTATTATAAAAATAGGACAGTTACACCAAAGGATACACTTGTTAAAAGTGATTTAGTTTGCTTCGCTCACTAACGTTCGTTCCACAATATTCCCCAATTACACAAATTAAATGCAATTTTTAACACTTTTATCATAATTAAAAGTAAGTTAAGTGGTCTACAAAATGCTATGAAAATAAGTGCACCCTAGTTGTTTTAGTTAATAATTTTGACATTTACCTTCTGAAGTCAATATTAAATCAGCCAACTTAACTATAATAGTCTCGTCACCAAGCAGGCCGGTGTCGCATATATCAAGAAGTTATGTGGAAGTTCCTAACTTTACTACTCTACGTTTTATCCAGAAACTTATACTGGGAGAGCGAATGGATGGGTGTGTTTGCCAAGTTCAGAGGATTAGAAAGGTCGGGATCCCGATGCCAGAGGGGTTGTTTGTTACTCCAATTATACACGTTTGGAATATAGCGCCTGCCTGCCCGTTTTCCGAACATAATTCGTCGACGGGCAACAGCAACAAGTCCAATATGATGCGACAACTTGCACGATATTTTAAGTTTGACGATACTAAGAAGTTATTGCATAACGCGCGCTAAGAATGTCAAACTATAAGACGTTAGTTTCCGTAATATATTTGTTGGCTTTTAATCGCTGTTGATTTATATTTTAATACACGAACGTCGCGTCGTTACAATTCTAAACAACTCCTTCTAGGAAACGACCTTAAAGGTAGTAAGTTTGAAAAGTTGAAACAGTTTAAGTATTTTGCGAACGGAATCTACCTTGGTGAGCTGTGGTCTGCAGGTAGTTTTACAATTTGTAAATAAATAAAAAAAAATGTTATTATTTCACTAAAGCAAAGATATATTCAACTTCTGTTTGAATTATTAATATTTTTTCTGAAGGAAGCAGAAACTTTTTTGAAGCATAATTATTTTCTCTAAAATTTGAAAATAAAAAAGTGTGTCGTCGTTTTCAGTCCATCCGGAGAATTTAATTAAATATTTAAAGTGTATAGAGTCTTTAACAACTTCTTGTTTTAAAATCTTACTGTCCAAAATATCATACCACTTGTATGTCATGGTATTATTTTGTTTTTTATAATATATTCGTCTGTAAATACTGAACAAATAAATGAATACCGCAAATAAAGAAGCTGTGGTTGAAGCTAAAATAGATATTTTTCTACGATAACTATCCAAATTAGGCTTTTACGCTTCAAAATTCAACTGCACAGTTGGACAGCTTTGTCGCTGGCCTAATTAAAATTTGATATAATAATATATTTTTTTAATAAATGATTTTGAAGTTATTTGTACCTAGTTTGATGTTTTTACTTTTATTATCTAAGTTAACATTGACTTTGAATATCAACTTATTTTTTCCTGAATAACGTAGACACAGGCAACACATTATACACTACTTTCAGCTGTTTGTGTATTAAGAGCGAAAAGTGTTACTTTGCAGCTTGAGACAAAAAGTTGTCGAAAGCGGCAACTAACTTTTCGCTCAAAATGCACAGTAAATTTGTTCTACGATCACATTATTTTAAGAAATAGATATAAAAACAGAAAATTTTTCATAAGTAGTGTATAATAAGTAGTGTATAATGCCTATATCTATGTTATTCATGAAAAAAGATGTTGATATTATTTTGTATTATTTTGTATTATTTTGTATTATTTTGTATTATTTTGTATTATTTTGTATTATTTTGTATTATTTTGTATTATTTTGTATTATTTTGTATTATTTTGCATTACTTTGTATTATTTTGTATTATTTTGTATTGTTTTGTATTATTTTGTATTATTTTGTATTATTTTGTATTATTTTGTATTATATTATTTTGTATTATATTATTTTGTATTATTTTGTATTATTTTGTATTATTTTGTATTATTTTGTATTATTTTGTATTATTTTGTATTATTTTGTATTATTTTGTATTATTTTGTATTATTTTGTATTATTTTGTATTATTTTGTATTATTTTGTATTATTTTGTATTATTTTGTATTATTTTGTATTATTTTGTATTATTTTGTATTATTTTGTATTATTTTGTATTATTTTGTATTATTTTGTATTATTTTGTATTATTTTGTATTATTTTTTGTATTATTTTTAATTTCAACCCCCCTTAACCCAAATTTTTAATCAAATTTTTTTTTAATCAAATGCTTTTTTCCTTATAGAGCTTGATGTTTGCTAAAAAAATTATGTTGATATCGCTTTTTGTTTTTCGTTTTTAATTTAGGTTTTTTTTTTATATGAAACCATCTAAACGCCCGATTTTTAATCAGATATTTTCAAAATGAATAGGTTTTGTCCCCTTATAGAGCTTGTTTTTGCTTAAAATTTTTAAGTTGATATGATTTTTCGTTTTTGACTTATCGTGCAAGACAAAAAACCTGACATTGGACAAACTAAACCTATAATACTCTTCATAAACTGCTGTGTCAAGAGTTTAATAATAATGTAATCAAAGCTTAAATAATAACATAATAGACTAAAAAAATAGGTACAAAAAAATGATAGTCAAAGTTTTGAAAATAATTTAATGGGTAATAAGTGCCTCGGAGGTAAATTGCAGTCATTCTAGTCAACTTTTGAGTAGAGGAGACTGAATGCTGTTTGAACACTTTTGTGTTCCATATTTACATAATATATCAATTATATTTCGACAAGAAAGGCAGCTTAGCCCCAATTATTGTCTTGTAACAATCTGACATAGTGTCATATACCTCCAACATGCCTCTATAAATAGTACGACATAGTTCAGTTAACCTCCCAGTTACTGATATGGGTAAATATTTAATTACGTCTTCATGATATAGATACATACCTAACATAGACACAACTATTTAGTTTCTTAAATTAATTTACTCAAGTGCAATATTTATTTTTTATATCGCCTTTAAAAAAAACTGTAATGTAAGTTTAGCTTCCATTTTTTTGTAAATGCATGCGACATCAGTTTGACACTATTTATCGGTACTTCTAGCATTGATAGATACGACATATTTCTGTAACTTCAAATTCATTAAAGACGACCTACAAAATAAAACAATTATTCATACCAAATTGTACCAGGGTTAAGAAATTATCCATTTACATTGTATCCATTTACTCAGTTTTCTGTTTTAAAGTTGGGTATAAAACACATGACTATTTTGTAGAAACTGGAACAAAACAAATTATAAACATAACCTCAAAAATAATAGTAAATGTTTTACCTGGAGACGTGTTTCGTTAACAATCATTGAATTGACACACATACTTCTGATTTATTAAATTAGCAATTTTATTTAAACACGGTTTTTAAATAAACACAATTAAAATTGTCTTATGGTGAATTTTAGAGTTTGACAGCTTGATTGGAAATGTCGAGATAAAATGATGTAGAGAGGACATATACACTATTTTGCGAAATGACAAGTGAACGCACTTTAAGTCGTATTTTGATTAATTTGTCGTTAATAATTTTATATTTGAAGATTGAATAAAAATGTTTTTATATAATTTAAGTCATGCTATTAAAAAAAATTTATTCTCACTAAAATCGACTAACTTTACTTTCTCAAGTTTGACATATGACGTAAAACTATGCGGACACTTAGTATTATGATTGGAAAGTTCGTATGCCCCGCCCTACTTTGTGACGTCACAGTGTATGTGTGTTGCACAAATTAAGCTGATTTAAGTGATTTTATGTTTGTTTCACTACGTGTGACGCCTCTCTTTAGCTAAAGACTTTCGCAAACACTTCTCACTCCTTCGAGCTCACTTATAAAAGATCGCCACGGAAACGAGATTAGCCAGAGTGCAGTGGCGTACCCAAAAATATATTAACACGTACGAAAACAATAAAACTATTATAATTGAATTAATATTTTTGTTATTTATTTTAAAATAATGTGTTTTTATGAAATGTAACTGGGTGTTCACTGCACAAATGAACCAATGGAAAAGCCGCTCCTAAATACACAAGCGCCTTTTGTATAGATCATCACCCTAATTTTAATATCAAAGACTTTTTTTAGCTTATCAACCTAATTTTAATCTATTTGTGTGTTATTTACAATACTTTCTCTGCGATTTACCGCTGGTAAATACAACTAACCCGCTATTTTTTTGGTTACCTTGATACACTGTTACACCCCTTGTTTTATTTTTTCGTTGTCTCTTTATTGGTTTACTACATTTTTTTATTGTATATGCGGATCGGTATAAGGCGTTTTCGGTTTTTTCCACGAAGGAAATTTGATCGGGTGCTGGGTAAATGCTCTTTCATATTTAAATGGTGAATTTTATTGTGTGTCGCTTTGCATTTTATAAAATCGATGAAATGAGTTTTTTGAAAGAGTTTTGTTCTGTATACGAGTAATACAATAAAAACGTGAAGTTGGGGAACTTTAATTGTGAGTTGAAATAGGAAAAGCTTTCGCGTTTTAACAAAAGATCACTCGTAAAACGGATTTTTTTAAGAATTCAATAAAATTGAAATGTAAGGTTAATGTGTTTTATATAACTAAAAAAAATAAAAAAATTTGACCGTTTGTGAAACGAGATATTAACAATCAAAATGTACATAATTAACACTCTTGAAGCCTGTCATGTACACAAGCAATGCATTTATTTCAAGATATCTTGAAAACGGTTTTTACCATATTTTTTAAAAACTAATGTAATGTAAATCAAGAAGTTATAAAATTAAAAAAACAACGCTGAATTTTTTGACCGTCTTAGTAAAAAGATATAGATTTTTAAAATAAAAATATTTTTAGAGCAGTCGACGCGTAGTTGTGTAAAATGATTACAACTTGGCATATATAGGCTGAAAAGTCTCTTAAAGAAATAAAATTGTTTACCATTGAGAATCTCGAACTTTTGGTATTCACCATTATGCGATATTTTTATGGACGACTGTCGCGAGTGAACTACCTTAATACAAAAAATAGAATCACAAAGCCTGATAAAGAATAAAAAGCGTGCGAACAACTCAAAGATAAGAATATAATAGAAAAATAAATTGCGAATCAAGCTATTACACCTTAGGCCACCTGCTGGGATATTTTATTAGCTTCAGCTAGTAATATACTCTATTTTTGGTCTTGTTATTCATATTGTATTGTGATTACTGTGATTATGAACAATCCTCAATGTTTCTTATTTGTTTGCTATATGTTTACTTATTGTAATATTTCTACGCCCGTGTAAGACTACAAATTTATGGATTTCAAATTCAAATTTCATGTCGATTCTCTTTCTAAAACTTTTTTTAACAATAAACACATTGATATAGAAAATTAAATGACGTAAAGAATTTTTTACTTGTCAAAATTGCATTATGCCAGGGTTATGAAGTTTTTGTAAAACTAAATTATGAATATAACCAGAAAAGATCGGAAGTCTGCATCTGCCTGAGCAAGAACAGGCTACGTATTGTAACAGGGATCCTTACCGGGCATTGCCGACTAAGAGGATACCTATGTAAACTGAGAGTAGCAGAGGATAGTGAGTGCAGATTCTGTGAGGAGGGGAACGAAACCTCCATTCACATCCTTACTGAATGTGTAGCACTCCAGAATCCAAGGGCACTATATCTAGGAGGATATCAAATAGAAGAGGGAGATTTACCTAACTTGAAGCCACTTCAAATCCTACACTTCCTTGAGAAAATAGGATTGGAAGGGTCGTTATAAGCATTGAGACATTTCCTTAGTGCATTTGCGATAGAAGGGGGCACAATAGATCTTTTAGATCGCAGTGTATTAACACCCCATTTTCAACATAATATAACATAAAACTAAATTAAAAATGAAATTAGGGTATAGGGAAAGTTGTTATGTGAATCTCAGGAGTATTTTTCTGAAGATTGTCACAAAGGAATAGAATTGTTAATGGAGAGGAGACTTGTCAAAATTCGAGGATAGAAAAATGACGTTAAAATATTGGAATAGTCTATGTTTATAGAAAATTCATTTGGAAGATTAAAATAAACGTTTGAAAACGAGAAGGTAATTAAATTGTTTATATTGAAAAAAACGTTTGAACACGATAAGGTCTCTTAATGTTTAAGAAGTTTAATAATGAATAAATAGGTACTTTACCAGAGATTATTTTAAATGTTCAAGCTGCTACACATATTGTATTATGAAAAAATCCAAAAAAAAAGGTTGGAAATAACACGTGAAATTTATGGATAGAGATATAAAAATAATTTAAAAACCTAATTCGAAAACGCCCTTGTATGGTTCATTTTAAAAAACTCTTTCATATTAAAATAAACGAAAACACTATTTTTTTTTATAATTATAAATAGTGGTCATAGTAAAAATCTAGTTCATAACACAAGTTGTAAGTTCATTACGCACTTGTAGAGTTTACTTTCGACTTCATTCGCAATGGGCTACTTACAACTCTTGTTACATAATTATATTATTGCGTACGTACCAGTCATTACGAATTTCCGAAAAAGGTTCCAGCTTATTACAATCTGTATTATGTTGATGCTGTTGCAATTCAATGTCTTTATTCCAATGATTCGCCATGTAGGGTCAGAAGATAATCAATTTCCTACAAGCCGTTATGCCAGAAGAGTCGAGATTAAAAATTGCAGTTGGCTACATCAGCAAGCAAACGTAATTATCACCATACTATAGCAGTAATTAACCTAATTTTTTAAGAGGCCTGGAAGAGGGGGACTAAAATAATAGGATATTTAAAAAAAATGATGACAGCAAAAAGGAAATGTTTCTTGTTGGAGCTGCGGATGGTGGGATTTTTTTTAAGAGTCCTTTGCGGATTAAAAGACTACTTAAAAGTGCTTGAGCAACGCCTCCGTAAAATGCGGAGTGTATTTGTCGGTTCATGATGTTAAATATAAGCTTTTTTTAAAACATGATCTTTACATTTATAAACTTATTACGATTGTTACAAGATTAAGGCATATATATAATAAATATCATGATTACAAGAATTTACGTGTTACGCACAATATTCGAATTTGGGTAATGCCCGAAAAAAATGCTCAAAACTAATATTGCCCAACGAATAATTCCCAAACTCTTCTCCTGATATTGAGCGTTACAAAATAAGCAGAACTAGTTTCGTCTATTTTTGAATGATCAATACTAGTTCTACTTCTACAAATTTAATAAACGTCCGAACCCGTATAAAAAATTTGTCTTTGGTATTTGCCTTCTATCATTTTATTTTGAAAATTAAAAGTTTAATTTACCTAATTATTTGATTTTATTAATGGTAATTTTTTAACTTTTTTAATCGTTTCCTCAATATCAAACAATTTGAGCTGTGTCCAGGCCGTTGGAGTCTATGCAGGTCGGCGTAGCCAGGTATGGGTTCGCCGCCACCATGTAAGAAGGCGTTGCTTCGTCTTCTGGTTGTATATTTTCTTCTTCTGATTCTATGTCACTGTTAGTTTGCCATGGGAATATACGTTTTTGTGATTTATAATATTATCACATCGCACATCCCGACGAAAACTCTATTAAGTCATAATTTGTAATTTTTTTCCATTTTTTTAGAAATAAAGTTCTCTAGGGGTATACTTTAATACAAAGAACTAGTTTAAGTAGTATTGATCATTCAAAAATATACAAAACTAGTTTTGTGCAATTCAAAATGTACAAAACTATACTATATTCACATTTGAAATACGCCCGATGTCAACAGAATCACGTGAACACCTAAACAGAACAGGGTCGCATTAAGCTCGTGAACCACGCAAAAAAATAAATTTTTGAATGTTTGTATTTTAATAATAAATCTTAAAATATGTATTGTACAAAATCGGAACCAGGACTGGACTAAGTGAACATTTTGATATATATATTCTATATTTTTTATTAATTAGAAGCCATAACAACTTACTTTCGTACATTTCAGGGTTACTTTTTAAAATGAACGTTTTTTTGGAAAGCTTTTTTGGGACTATAGCTACTGACTTACTTAAATGTATTATTCTGACTCTAATTCTGACTTGCTTGAGCTACTATTATCACCAACTGCTATTACAATTGGTTCAATTTGAACCTTCATGATATTGTCTAGTTCCCACATTTGTGGTTCTACCTTTTGACGTACATGTTCAATACAGCGCTGCCATTTCTCTGGAGAAATTAATAATACCGCCTCTTCAAATAGAATTTTCATGTCGGCAAATTTAAAAGTTACATTTCTGTCGGCCACGAAATTCTTCATATCTGCCCAAATTAATTCTATTGGGTTCAACTCACAGTGGTACGGTGTAAGGCGCAATACTGTTTTATTATGTTGTTTAGCCATTTCTTCTATTATTAATTTGTCATACTGCTTTTTGTGCTGTTTAATAAGGGCAAGCAGTTCTACTTTAAGCATTTGATCGTCGAAGTGTATATTCTTTGACAGTAACCAGTTTTGAATTTCTGCTTTCCTAAATGCCGTTGTAGGTATTTTCTCCACTTTTCTTGAATGATAGGATGCGTTGTCCAATACTATGACACAATTGTCTTCTAACTTGGGCAAAGTGTTTGAAAACCAGTTTTCAAATGAATGTCCAGTCATTTCATCGTGGTAATCACCAGACTTTTTGGATTCAAATGCCCATAGTGCATCCTGCACAAATCCGTCTTCGCTGCCGATATGACATAATAAGTCTTTTTTCCTTTTCCTGTAATTTATTTTAGTTTACGTATCAGGATTTTTTATTTTTAAACATATTCTTAAAAAGTTATAAATGCGATTTTCTATATTTACAATAACATATATATATTTTTTTTAGCTACACATCTATTTACCTACGACTACTATTAAAAACATTTTAATAATTATTACTTATTACTGGTTAAATTAGGTTAGTGTGTTTTCTTTTGTTTATAATAATTAAGACTGTTTTTCCATGTAAACAATAATGCTATGTAAAGTTTAGTAGCTGTAGGTGGTCGTAGGTAAAGAATAGTACGTAATCGTGTTGTTAAGCAATTATGCACTCACTTAATTACTTTTCCATTTTTCCATTCATGCATAATATGCTTTTTACAACCCTCAGTACGTAATATGCCTACTAATTTAATAACTGTACTGTATACTTAGAAAATGATAATATTACCTAAGATTAAGAAAGTAACTGAAAATCACTTACCTGACTGGTTTTTTAACCCTGTTGACAATCCATCCAAAAAGGCTTGTCTGGATGAAGCGATAGAAGTATCTACCCAAACTTTTGATTTTGTATGGCCAGCGTTAATACAGGTTTCATCCGTGTAATATATTTTTCGGCCTTCATTTCTGAATTTTTTTATTTTCTTTAAGTAATCCCTTCTCCACAGGACAATTTCCTATTTATCCAGCATCATACTGTTTCTACCCCGAGTTTGACATTTGAAATTAAGTTTTTTAATAGTTTCCAGAAAGTTGTTCAAAATCTGGATCATCATTAACCTCTTTCAAAACTTTATCGACTGTGGGAAGCTCATTCCTAAAAAAGAATCGATGCTCTTTCCGTCTTATTGCAGCTTTACCGAAATCTTCTACGGAATCTAAGATTTGCTTGTAGCGCAATTTTCTTTTTGGTTCAGAGAATGTTCTTTTGTTTATACTCCTTAACGATGTTAAACACTGTTTTACAACACACCCCTGTTCTATCTGCCACTTTTCTTTCAATTTCATGAACCATATTCCCAGGATTCTGTAGCCTTTCATGTTTACAAACATTGAGGATTATTTCTTTTGTTCGGAAGCCCAAATGTCCCTTTTTTGGACGTTTTTTGGGAGGTGTGAACGGTATGTTTTCATCTTCATTCGCGGTATCCGTGGAGGACATAGTATAGTTTTATCAAATAAAGCAGTCCAGCAAAACGAAATTAATAATAACAATAACAACAAAAAACAACAAGAAACAACAACAAACAACACGTACGTTGTGCAATAAAACTAAACGCTTGTTCAACCAAAACCAAGAATAACACAAAGCTTTACACTCTAAAATATTTACTGTTACGTAGCCAAAGCCAATTAAGCCGAATACAACACTGGTCAAATCGGTCATCTGGCGTTGAAGCACGTTCGTGTTTGACCGCCCAATAGCGTTGCGAGAATTGGGAAACACGTGGCTAGCACGCACTGATCACGCGCTGGTATACTTTAGTTCTGCTTATTGTGTAACGCTCAATAGCCGTAGAAAAGTACAATTTCGGGTTCGGGAATTATTCGTTGCGCAAAATTAGTTTTGCGCATTTATTTCGAGCATTATTCGAATTCGAGTATTTAACGTAACTTACCACATATCGTTGTTCAGTAAAGCAAAATAATGGCAAAGCAGCATTCTGCATTTAGTGTCTTCTGGACATTCGGTACTACGTAGTTAAAGAGTTAAGATTTATTTAGCCCATAAGGCAATTATTCATAATAATCGTTATTAAACCTTTTGTTTATATATCGGATGTTCAAATCAGGAAAAATGCCGGCCATATCTAAACAACCGTATTGTACAGAAAGCTCTTTATTTGTTTATTAGGTAAGTTTTTTCTATTACCCCAAAATGTTAATTAATTTCTTCTCTCTTTGTTTCAAAATTGCAATTAGATCTTTTACTTACCTGATGAAAAATAGAAACATTTATTTTATTTCCATTGTACAGAAATAATACATCTATAGAGAAGCGTTTTAGGTAAAAGAATTTAAAAAAAATTGAAACTTCAAAGAAAATAGCAAAATTAATTAATTTTGAAATAGATTAAAACAGAGCAGATTTTGTTAAAAAGAAGATATACAGTCTACAAAATAAACAGAGAGATTGTACCTTCTTGCCGAAGTGTTCACTTCAAAACCTTCCGTGAAATAAGCTCTCACTGCCCATCTAAAATTGACTGGCTGACCTACTGATCCATAGATAAATTAATATGTAAGATAAATCGTTTAAATGCACGGCACTGGTAACAAGTTTACTATTTGGAGCCGCCATCGCAATAAGATGAAAGCGATTTTGCCAGATTCCATAAACTTCCATAAACATGAGATTAGAGTTATTTCAAACATCTTCTTTTGATTTTGTCAAGCTCTATACCATCCATACAATGGCAAACTATTGCTGGGATATTTTAAAGAGAGGTTTGACAACTATGTTGACAACCTCGTAAAACTGAAAAACGGAATGGCGGAAGGCGAAATGGGCTAAATGGGCGAATTACAATTAAATTAAAGCATAATAGAAGTTATTTTCATGATATATTCCCTCAGGGGATATACTCGTATTGTGGTTATTTTATGATTATGATGTAAGTTCCATAGGGTTATTTTTTAGATTAAGAAGATTCGTAAATGCTGATTTGATGTAATTAGTAAGTGCTGATTTCATGTAATTAGTAAGTATTAACAATTTAGTTTAATATTGGGTGTTAGATTTGTTTAAGGACTTTGTTTATCTTAGCCTTAACGAAATATAATTTCATTTTGAATCTATTTCCAATTCTTTTTGAATATATTTGTAACAATAGCAAAACATTTCTGGCCCGGGTAAATTGTCGAAAGGTAAAGCTAAGTATTCTTGTTTAGCTCCTAATTGTTTAAATAAATATTCTAATATTCAAGCTGGGTATTCAAATAAAACCTTTTTCATTTTCATGTTAAAATTGTTGAGAACTGGTTTAAGAATTTAAATTTAACTTTCTTTAGATAATAAAACTTGCTATCTTTGTAAAGATCATTTTTTGTTAGTCTTTTAGCAAAATTGCCCCAAAACGTAAACAACTAATTGCAAATACTGTACCAATTTTATTAGATTCAGTTTAATTATACCTAACTAAACAACCCAAGAGTCAGATTAAAGAAAATGTTGAGGCTGAAAAACATACACGGCAGCATAAGTTGCTTAACTATCCGCAACGAAAAACAAGAAATGAGTTGCAAACGTAAACTTGGTGATAAATAAGTTCAACAATTTGAGTCAAAAATTTAACTCCTAAAGAGAAAAAGCTAAATTTTATTAATTAAAAACAAAATATTAGAATTTGTAATCTAGAGAAAGCTTAGTTTTACAAAAATATACGAATTTTAGACAAATTAAAAATAACTTGTACTCATAAAAATGGCCAACATTTTGAAGAGATATTGTTCAATAACATCGAAATTTGGTCTTTTTTCCAAGAATAAGAGGAGACTACTATTAATTTCACTTACAATTATTGTTTTTAATATTGAGTACTTGTTATGTATGTAATAAACGTTTAAATGCAGATTACTTGTATTAAATGATTATACCTTCCTGTGTTTCAAATATTTTAATATAAATATTTCTTTATTTATATTTTTTGGGGTTTTATTACTATAACAAACTAATATTTATGTTAAACATTAGTGTTTTTAGAGTAATGAGCACCAAAAAATGTAAATAAATAAAGGACATTTTGAATGAACCGCGGGTACGCTTTCCAATCGTCTTTTTAATTTCTTCTTTTCAGCTGCCTTTAACTGTCAAGCCAATCAGCCAATTGTGTAGTGTGCGATAGTGGCTCCAAATAGTATGTTGAGGAACTAACAACTTGTTACCACTACCGTGCATTTATACGGTTTATCTTACATATTAATTTATCTATGTACTGAACACTCCCAATGTCAAAAGACAAAAATAACTATTTACTGATGTTATATTATTTAAACTAATAAACTTTAAAAGTTAAAAAAAAAATTCAATCATGATTTCTTTAGATATTCTTTGAGTAGACCACAATACGTTGAATTATTAAAAATACCTTAAATTGAAGACCATCAGAATCAGGAATGCCACATAGATTAATTCTTGGGACTCTTCTATTTATTTTTTACCTAAATGATAATTTATGTTCTATGTGTTCGTTTCGTTTGTCTGTATTCTATTTATTTATTGCTTACTTAAGGTCAAAAGTCAATATATATAGACGTTGATGTCTTTGAAATACTGTACAAATATAAAACATGTTACATTTCAAAATTCTATTGAAAGCAACATAATATTTTATCCCGTTACTTTTGGTACGCTCGATAAGGTATATAAAATAAAATTTTAACTATCGAAACGATAACAATGGGCTCGGATAAACAAGTTGTTGAAATGTATTTCATATGAAGCGAATACAACTAGGTTTGCGTGATCGCTTACCAAATTATATCGTAATTTTTGACACAATTTCACTAAAATAACAAAACAGGCATGAAAAGTAGACGTTCTAGTATCGTCGATTGTTTACACATCCATTTTTTTTCGGCGTACCTTGAAACAAAAGACCATCGCGTACAAACAATGGGGTTACGACAATGTTTGCATTGTGGTTTTCAATTTCAATACACCCGCCACGGCTAACTCGACTGAGAGGCGATGTGGATATATATATTTTCGTTCGTTTATAGGTGTTTTCAGTGATCTGAATGTAAAATGGTGTTGCATTATGAGCCTCAGAATTGGATATTAAGCTAGATCGAGCCTCCTGTCAAACAGTGGCGGCTAATAAATGACTAAGTTTCTATTATCATTTCGAAGATGTGAATGATATATGACAACCACAGATATGAATTAGAGGAGATAGGAACTGCCATTTTCATCAGGCACGTAGAATTGAAGGCGGCCATCTTTAAAAAAAGAGACCCACGTGCTTGCGTATTGATTGCGTATTGAAGTGTACATGATAAGACTAACACATTAAACATAATTCTAAAAAATTAAGGATTTTTACACAATAGAACTAATAACCATAAAAATTGGTAATAGAATTTAATTTTTCTTGTTCACGGATTTTAAGAGATTTCTAAAAATAAAAAACATAATTGTCTTGTTTGAAACTTTATTTATGATTAAATAAAAACATGAAAGATATTTAAAACACCATTTCATATGAAATGAATAAAACATGGCCGTAAAATATTTTAAAGCAAATTAATCTGGAATCACGTGATTTAAACAGAACTTTCTTATTAAAAAATATATATTTTGTATGTTTAGACCACCTTCATTAAAAGGTAGATACAATTGTTCCCTTCCTACTCGATACAAATTTTCTTGCCAGATATATCTGCCTGTTAACATAGACATTTTTTAACTCTGGCAAAGGTTAATCGGTAAAATTTGAGCTGTATACCAGGCTTTAGACAGAACGTACATATTAACGAATTTAATTTTTCAATAGATCTAAGTTCCTATAGTTTCACCCGTACTCGAGAAAAACGCAATTGAACAGCTCACAAGTCTCAGATGGGGAGTTAAAAAAATAACAAATGAAGCATTTCATTCATAACGTATCATTTGTTTGGTCCCAATTATTGGAAATGGGAAAAAGCAAAAATGTCTTTATAGGTATATATATCGAGATATTTTTGCTTTCGCGAGAGGTCCGATTGGCTCTTAAATCTGACAACATTGTATTAAAGATATTCAATGACAGTAGCCGAATTTGGTACCAAGTTAAAAATCAATTATTTTTTAATTTTTTACATATTGTAAGATAACAACTTTGGTAAGGAATACATGATTTTTCAAGAAATCATATTTGTTAAGCCCCTCATAACAAATTTATAATAACATTCTTACCGGTCGGTGGGACTAGTCTATTAGAACAAAAAGCTGACGAACCATTACCTATTTACTTTTTATTATTTAAAGGTTCTTTAATTCTTACCAAATAATATGTCCTAGCTTGGCTAACATATTCAGCATCGTAGGAATTACAAGATAATGATAATTCAATGTTATCAAGAATATGAAAAATCTTTTTAGGTGTAGAATACTTTTTTGCAAACTTTTTTGCAAACTTTTTTGATTGTTTATATGGTAAATAAAGTTTCGTTCTTTTACGCATTTAAAAAGGCAAAATTACCAACGATACCTACAAGTTATGATCTCGCAATAGGCTTGTTATATCGTCAAATTGAAAATAATACGACAAGTTAATAGGTATTCAATTTTCACTGGTTCGTTGCAGTATATTTTATAATTTAATAATTAGGGTACCGGTATCGATGAAGCAACATTCGTTAAAAAAAACATTTTTTTAATGCATTTTAAACAGTTTGATCCATATTTTCCAATTTTGATATTCATGTACCATGTCGATAGATTTTATGTCGTAATGAAATTAGTAAAATAAAATAGAAAACAGAAGTGGGGAAAATATAATTAATAGAGATTTATTTAATACGCTGTTATTATGGACATTCAATAAAAATTATTATTTTATATAAATAAAAATTTTATAGGTTTATTTGGTCGTTTTTATTTTAGCGCAGCACTACATATGTTCAGATTTGAACATTTTTCTTTATATTCGCCAATTAAATTAACATCCTGTATATGAAATTAATTATTTATTGAATTAAAATGTTTAATTTCATATGCAATTAATAATAAACACGTTCCAATTTCGTATCTAGTTCGATGTGTAAATTATAATAATAAAAATGCTGACTTATTTCAAAATTATTTTCAAAACATTTAACTAGAGAGACTGAAATTGGAATAAAAATATTTTTCTAATATACATTTAAATAATTAAATAATATTAATTGTTATTGTATATTGTTTATTCTGTGATAATAAAAATGTAAATGCAAACGAAAAATAAAGAGATTGACTAAGAAAACATGTTTCGAAAAAATTTTTTCCATCTTCGGGTGCAGTCGAATATCTACAACATGCATCCGATGTGGATATTCAAACGCAGCATAAATCTACCATTGTTTAACTATTATTTATTTCCTTTGATATTTTAACGTTATTAATTTTGCAAAAAAATTGTTATTATTATTTAGTCTGGAAAATAAATATCTTATGCTTTCTTTTTAGATTCCCAAGAAGTAGTCCCAACAAGATTACATGATTTATTTAAAAAACATCAAAAAATTCAAAATTATAGAGAGAAGGGATGAAGATGTTACTGAACCATGCCGTACGTCACTGGCCAAGTTTTAACTTTTTTTTGCTGATGACATCAAAAACATTTGCTCAGTATAATTTTATAAAAAGATTAAAAATTACAAAATTAAAAAATAAACTGAAATTAAGAATATCCACCTTTGAATGTGAATATCTCGAAAATCAAGAGAGTACATGATTTATTTAAAAAACATCAAAAAATGTAAAAGTATGGTCAAAATCAATTTTTGGACAGTGGCGTAAAATTTAGAGGGGAAGAAGGTGTTATCTATGCCGTATGCCACTGGCAAAGTTTATTTAACTGATTGTTATGCTGATAGATGTATCTTATGACACCATTAATGTTTACCGAATTTAAAAAAATTATACTGAGAAATAAAATATAAGTACTCAATAATAAAAAAATATAGCCATTAATAATTTTCAAATTTAATACTCTGTATTTCTTAAACCAGTAATATATTTTCCAAGCATATTTCGTTTAATCAACTTCAGTTGTTTTGTGTCCCATTCTTAATGAGGTACCCTGCATTTAACTTTCAAAACACAAAACATCCATTTTATCATTGTTTTTCGTTCCATAATATTTTAATTTGTTCAAAGATGTTATTTACGAAGTGTGTAAGTTAAGAAATGAGACAGATTTTCTAGTGTCCGATCTGGAAATACTGGGGTCGCGTAACGCAGGGTAAGCAGGTAAACATATGATAAAGGTCTAGCAGTGTTGCCAGAGTTAGTAGAATTGTAATAATCTGGTACATTTTAACTTGTTTTATACAAACATACAATTTCATCACTTTTAGTACATTTTCTATCTACCCATCGTAGTTGATAATTATTATTCTTAGAATGTATAGTTTTTCTACACCCACATGGATAGTAGCTTATCTACGCACAGATTACAAAACGAATAAGTATGCTATTGCCTTCAACTGAACGAATGTATTTCATATCCATTCTAGGTAGTGAGAACACTGCAAAAAAATGAAATCCACCAACCACCGTTCATATTTTAATCAACCGATTGCTATTATTTTTAAAATTTTAAATAAGTGACAATTCTGTCAAACTAATTGTCAATATATTTTTTAGTTATTGATAATAAACATACATTAAAATGGTTTATTCTTATATAGAATCGATAAATAAATAGCATTTTTTTTATCTCGTCTATAATTATAAATAATTTGCTAATTTAAATAAAACTATATAAAGTCAATTTAATTACGAGTATTAAATCATCGAAAAACGGATTCTCGGATGGGAAAAAATGAAATAAATTTTTTCTTTTTTTTTTTCGTTTATTTTGTTTTAAAAATTATTAAAAGTAAATTGTGTTAAAATTACTTATTTTGTCTTAATAACTCAAAATATTTTTTTATTTGTAAATTTTCGTTGGTACTGTACAACTCGAGTGGATTGTCCACATCGCACTCAGACGATTGAGCACTCCGCCTACGGCGTCTTGTTTAAATTTCGTCTTCGTGCGATATGACCATCATATCCACTCTTGTTGCACAAACTACTACTTTTTAACAAGTGCGGAAAGAAAAATTTCTGGCACGAGGCAACGTCGTAGCATCCAAGTCTTGGAAATTTTTCTTCCCGCAACTGTTAGGAACTATATTGGGAAGAGCCATTATCCCAGATATTAACCTTTTGGGCCATAATTTTTTAATTCGTAGGTATACTATTTTTAAAATATTGTTTGTAATGAATTTTTATTATAAGTTAAATGTTATGATTTTATGAATCTACACCTTGGGTGAAAATAAAATATATTTAAATGTTTTACAGTCATTTAGTACAAAAAGAAAGTATCTAGTACATGTTCATGGATTTTCTAGTACAATTTAAATAATTCTACTTGCATCGCGGGCGTCCAGTACAAGTTTGAACACGCTAGAGTTGTTGCGTTGTCCGTAGTGAATTTTTTTGTGAGAGATTTTTTTTTAGTTCGTTTTAAAAATGATTGACATCAGTTTCGGAAACATTTAAAATTAATCAATCAAAAGAATCCGGTTATTCAACATTTTTACCGAGACGTTCTCGAGAGACTTCGAAAAAGGGCATGCGTGTGAGACCAACCAACAAAAACATGTGGTTGGTGCATCACGACAATGCTCCTTCTCACAGAGCGATTTCTATCAATGAGTTTTTGATCACTAAAAACATTCCTGTTGCTCATCAGACTCCTGATTCACCTGACTTGAGTCCATGTAACTTTTTCTCTTCTCTAGATTGAAAAATAACCTCAAGGGTCGTAATTTTGCGGGACATTGAAGAATATTTAAACAGCCGTAACCGACCAACCGTAATAATCGTCTCCAGCGTTATGTGGCTTTTCAAGGTAGTTACTTTGAAAAATTTGTAATTTAATATTAATAAAAACATTAGAAAAAAATCAGTCTCATGACTTAATTTACACACCTCGCACTATTTAAAATAACCTCTGATCGGTAATATTAAATAAGATGTAAACAATAAATAATGTCAAGCAGTGGCGGCTTGTGGTGTTCACTTATTTCCAATAATTTTATTTATCGGTTCAAAACCTTGTACAAGCGCCGATATCGCTGTTTGTTTTTTAATTTGGGTTTGTATTAAGTGTAGTTATTATTATCAATATCATACGGTTAGCAAGCACTGCAACTATTAGTGAATATTTTAGTTATTGTAATATTTGTTTTGTTTTTAATACGTTGAAAATTCTAAATTCTACATTATATTCTTCACAGTTTAACAAACCCCCTTAACTGCAATTTTCAATCAAATTTTTTCAGAATCAATAGACTTCATCCCATCATTAAGCTTGATTTTTCAAAAAATTTCAAGTTGATATTATTGTTCGTTTTTGAGTTGGAATTTTTTAAATATTTCAACCAATGTAGAAAGTTTGACATTGATTTTTGTGTAAAAAATATTATTATATGAAACTTTACTTACCATTTTTCAGTTGTTATTGTAAATTTAATCATTTTCACAATTTGTCATACATGTTAAACAAAATAATATTTTTTAAATACCCTTTACTGGCATTAAACTAGTGAATTAAAATGTGTATTTTATAAGATCAGTCCTATCACAATACATAATATTACACAGATACAAACAAGAATGAAGATATATAATGCGTGGCATTCTAAATTATAATATTCACAGTTTAACAGACCCCCTTAGCCCCCATTTTCAATCAGCTTATTTTCAGAATCAGTAGGCTTCATCCTCTTGTAGCGCTTGATTTTACAAAAATTTCAAGTTGATATTATTGTTTGTTTTTCAATTTATTTTTCACAATCAATAGGCCTCATCTTCTTATAGAGCTTGATTTTTACTAAAAATTTCATGTTGATTTCGCTTTTTATTTTTGATTTAAGATTTTTTTTAGTTTTAACCCCCCTTAAACCCTTCATTTTTAATCAGATTTTTATTCAAAAGGGCTTCTTCTTATAGAGCTTGATGTTTGCTTAAAATTTCTTATTAATATCGCTTTTTGTTATTAATTTTTCGTTATTAATTTTGGATTTTTTTTTATTTCAACCCATCTTAATCCTCTATTTTTAATCATGTGATATATATTCAATGCTCAACCCGCCATTATTGTGTTCGATCGAATTTTATCATTTTACCATCAGACTCCACTGGAGTCGTGAATTTCTATTTCTTGCTGAAGATTCCTAGTAAGGACGAAACCAGTCCAAGAATTACTTTCTCCTTGGTAGGCAAAATAAAACCTAGAGTGTTGAAAATATTTTTATTTACAGCCATATATGTAATATTGTCATTACTAACGTTATTAAAGGTTGGGAAGTGTCACATTACACACCTCTACTTCCCGCCCTCATTTTATCTATTATTCTAGATTTATATTTTTTGACAAATTTTATAATACCTATTTAATGGCAAACAATAAAAAACAACAATGAACTAAAATATAACAAATTACTTATTGATATTTATTATTCGCGAATTTAATATCCGGTTTTATCTGACATTTATTTATATTGGTGACAGTTGTTTACCCCGTTATCACAGTAACAATATATTTACCTACTTGATTATTCTGAGAAAACCGCTCGCTTGATAATTTGTCGTTAAATGTAATATTTTAGGTATGTTCAGAACAAAACAGAGATTTATTAACTTTGATCGAAATATGATGGTTGTAAATAAAATAGTATACAAACCTCGGTAGAAAGTTTCATTCCTGTCTTGAGATCATAGCTAACCTCGACGCTTCGCGTCTCGGTGATCTAATTAATCTCACGACAGGAATGAAACTCTTGTTACCTCGGTGTGTAATATACTATATCTCTGCTTTTGGTTTTGACGTAATTCAATACCTGGTGAGGTATTAGCCAAATGAGTAGTTGCTGTCAAAAGAGAAACGGCCGCTCATATATTGTGACTATGGCTTTGAGATTTGTTTGATGTAGTTTACATCTCGGTCACATTTGAGTTTGTAATTTTCCTTTTTTATTTAAAAGTAACCTTGCTGATACTTTTCGGCGAGCCACCGCTGATACATCGAGTATCGGTTATTGTGTGTTTTTGGTCGACAGTCCACATCGTTTTGTTAGGGCTCTCGTTCTCTTGTTTTGCCAAATGAAATGACAGGTAGGTATTTAGGAACGACATGGGCTTTTACAATACACGTGTACATACTAGTATGTACAATGTGCTTCGGTTGCGGCTTTCCCGTTGTTCTGGAAACTTCAATATTATCATTTCAGCGGTGGTGTCAGCGAGTTGTACGATTTTTAAAATTTTTTTTTGTCGACATTTCGACGCTGTTGTATATGAGTGATTGATACGTATGTGAAAATTTGTCAAAGTGATTGTCAGTATAGAGGGCTGAAAATCACATGATTTGAATTTTTTTTTCATTGCGAATTTTTCTAAACAGTGCCACTGTGGATAAAAAAACCTCTTTAGGAATGGTTGAATAACTCGTTAGGACTGAGACGTGTCAATGCATTCGTAAAAAGACGCAGAAATTAACTTAGCATCTAAATCAAAATAAGGGAAAATGCAATTATAAATCTACTTTTTATAATCTGTCACACTTCTGCTGTTGTCAAAAATTTCAAAATATTCTTGCTAATTAGAGCTGGGACTAATGCCACTGTTAGGCAATACCAAAAGAATGATAGAAGGAAGGGTTCCGAAAATCATAACCTGAAAAATATCAAATTAATAAAAAAATTGCGACAAATTGTTATGGGCGATTTAAAACAAAATAAAATATTGAAACAAATAACTAAAACGAGCAATAGAAGATAATGGGAAACATCTATGTAATTTGAGTGTAATATTGGTAGCATCAATTTATGAAGTTTGCAGAACTTTCTATTAACTCCCAATTTCGTCTTACGATCCAACTAGCTGTAATTAAAACTAGGTGGAGGTAGCTGAGTTGCTGTATAAAAACAATTTTCGTCCAGATTCTTTGACACCGAATATATTTTCGAGACTCTTGGGGGAAGCAAATGTTTATGTTTTCTACTTTTATTTTCCTCTGCTTGCATCTGCTGACGAATATATGATCTCCTCACTGGTTCAACTCTGAAATAATTGAAAATAAGTCTTAAGCATAGAATAAATACAAAAAATGTAAAAATCTATTCACATATAGTAACCGAATAGCTGAAGTTAAGTTTCTGATTCTACTTACAAAAACGGTTTAGGGACCTCTGAAGAAAACAATAAAGCAAATTCCAATAATTTGTTGTCGTTTATTAACTAAAAAAGGGCGCATCATCTTTATTTCCTCCCAATATATTATTTCCTGTTCAAATTTGGTAATTACATCCTCTTTTACAGGAAAGGAAGTTATTACTGCTCTAAGAAAAATGAATTTACAATATATCTTTCTTTCAAGCTACGTATTGTTATTATAAACAACATGGATTTATTAGAGGACGATCTACTATAACAAATATTTTCTGTTCTACACAGTACTTGTGTAAGACAATTGATCAAAAATCAGATGTACATATTCTATACTTACTTCTCCAAAGCCTTCGATAGGTTAAATGATGGCATACTACTATAAAAACTTAATCCGGTCGGAATTTCGAAACAACTAATGACTTATAAAATCTTATATAAATAGTCCCACTCAATGTGTTTAATGTCTGGGTCTTAAATAACATGTTTTAACTCAAAATTCCGGAGTTTCTCCGGGCTCTATTCTGGACCCTCTTCTCTTTATCATTTGTGTTAAAGATATCGTAACTAACATTGATTTAAAATATTTATATATGTTACCTTAAACCAACTTTTTAAAACTACAAACAGCTGTAACGGTGACAGAAGAGTAGTTCACAAGGGAATTCCTCAAAACTCATAATCGAAAAACAAGTTATAGCTCTTAAAACAAAGTGACCAACAAAATTAAAATGTCTTCTGTTTACCTATGTTGGATTAAAAGTAAATACGCCTGGGAGCTGCTAAGCAATTATCCTATCAGTAAAAGTCCTATATGCCTCTATTTCCTAATAAATCCATTTATATAACCCATTGCTTGTTGTGTTACGGCTAATGGGAGAATCTTTTTGATAATAGAAGAAAGTATAGCCGAATAAAACCTATTTACAAATCTCAAATTAAAAATGACTTCCAACTCAAACTTCCTAATCCTACATTGACTCCAATTTGTGGTAATTTCTTGTCGAGAATGCAACACAAAATTTCATTTCTTCTTCTTAGCGGAAAAGAAAAATGTCTGCATGTTGGAATTTCTTTTGTTTCGCCACTACAACAGAAAGAACATTGTTCTGATAATGTTTTCGCATTTTTACTCGAGAAATTTTTGCCGCGGAAAATTAATTTGAGAGACCGTGGTAAATGTCATCGTAGCGTATATTTCACTTTTTTAAGCGGAAAATGTTTCGATTAATTTAATATGTACCAATTAGTATTGAAAAGAATTTTAATTATCGAAATTTATTTAATTTTGTCACACAGGATGTTCTATTAATTTTGTGCTAGAGCTCAAAGAAAATTAAAGAGTAATTGTTCGTAAGGAAAGATAATAGTATTTTAGATCGAATTTGGGAAATTTTAATAGAAAAATCCGGAATTTTGCTACGGTTTTTCGGTTTTTGGCATTCAGCTCGTCTCGAATAATTCCGTAAATAAAATATACAAATATTGAAATAGCTCAAATTTTTGAAAATCGATATTTGGTTAGATTGAAGATAATTGGTATGGTATGTCCAGAGGAATTTCTTGCGGCTCACGTCTAAATTCGTTCGCATCTCTCTGGAATGAGAACGCTGTATATCTTTTCTGCTCTCGAGAAACCACCCCCTTTTTTTCGTCTTTTTTTCTCATTAACTTTTATGTTTAATTTATATATTTTTTATTTTAAGTGTTTGCTATTGGGTTTTGACAGTAAATACCAACAAGTTGGTAGGATACTATAATTCATTGGTTTTTATCTGCAAACCAAATGAAATATCTCGGTATTTTTATTGATAGTATGCTAAAATGGATCGTACATATTGATTTTTTAGAAAAGAAACTTAGATCAATTATATATAGATACAAACAGATCTCTGAGATACTGGATAGTAAAGATAAAATTATACCAAAGTATAGTTGAACCGCATATTAGATGTGATGTTTTAGGATGGGGTGGAGTCGTCAGAACTCATTTAAATTCTTTGAAAATTCTTCAAAGAAGATTTTTGCGAATTATTTTAAACACGGGTGCCTTATGTGCAAATGACCAACTGTATGAAGATGCGAATATATTTGACTGTCGTCAGATATTCTTTCTCCAAACGTGCAGTACTCTATTTATGACATTCCCTTGAAACTGGAACACATAAATACTGCATAAGACAAAAGTAGGACATTGTGTCCAAGCCTATAGGACAAAGAAGTTTTAACTATCTGGGTCCAAAAGTTTTAAATTTCTTTCTAAAAAATATAGAAAATGTAAATACAAAAAACGTTAAAAAAAAATTCGACAAGTTCTGATTCAACTAACGAGACAAGAAATAAAAAGAAAATTTGGTTAGGAATAAAAAAAAATAGATAAAAATTAAAATAGGAAAATCATATAAAAAATATTTTTTTAACTATTTTAAAATGATGTTTTAATTCAATTATTGTTTGTATAAATGTTATATGTTGTATATATTGTTAGAAAATGCAATTTTGTGAAATTATTTGCCAACAGATATGTACCTGTAACGTGTGGAGAGAGTGTTACCCCAATAGCACTAAGGCCTTACTAGGCCCATTGTGCACCCTCCTATATTGAGATGCACCCTAGCTCCTGAACCAGCCTATAAATTTGATGTAGTTGACAACGTCGCCAAGAGGTGCTTCTCTTATATCTTTTCATATTCTTGTTCGCAATCCCTGTAGACTGCTTTATGCTATGGGGATGCTTTCGTACTTGTTAATGTCCAGTCAGAATGTCTCTTATCAGTTTCAGATTCTGTCTATTTATAGTAAAGCATTTGTTTGCTGTAGTGTTGTCAGGATAACTTCAAAACTTCCTGACAACTCTGTAGCTTCCTGCTTCATCCATTGTTTCAAAGCCTGAGTTTTACATGAGAATGTTCTTTAATTAAGTTTGTCACTACCGATGATGTAAGTCCAATGGATGGGTGAGGTCCAAAAAGTATTGATTTCTTGGCTACTAAATAAGCAAGAAGGTTATCTTTTGATGTATAGTGACCTTTGATCCATCTTAAGGTAACCACATTGTTAATAGATGCTTCGGCCAAAGCTATGTGGCATTCTAGTACTAACTCTGAATAAATTGGTGATCTGTTTAAGATAAGTAGTGCTTGTTTGCTATCTGTGTAAATGAGCATGTTCGTTTTAGTGATATTATTTCTTTTGCTGCTATGAGAATCCCGTTGAGCTTGGGTTGAACTACATTGGCACTATTACAGCCCATTTTAGGTTTAGGATTAAGGATCTGGAATATATTTTACATCCTAAGCCTTGTTTGTTTCAGAACCGTCGGTGTAGGTTTACCAGTTCCTACATCAGGTGTGCAGAGTCATGTCATTATTATGAGAGCAACCCCTTTGATATAAATATCAAGGAGAGTGGGATTCAAAATGACTTTTTATGTGATTTTCATGGATCCTCTTATGTTGAGACCGAAGATGCAATTGCTGACATAACATCCAAAATATACAAATCCATAGACACAAAAATACCTGCGATTTGTATCTTTGTAGATTTTGTCAAAGTTTTTGACACGGTGAGTCATCCAGATTTATTAAAAACTTTAAAAACCTTAGGTATCAGAAGAGTAGCCTATCAACCACTAAAGAGCTACCTAACTGATCGAGAACAGTATGTTAGTATTGGTGAATTTAAGAGTGATAAGCAAAAAATACGTATGGCATTCCCCAAGGTACTTTTCTTGTTCATATTATGTTTAATGTATATATTAAAGCCATATTTTCCTTAGAACTCCGTTACAACATTTATACCCAACACGTTATAAAAATCATGTGATCATTGTACCTAGAATGGAAAAGACTATAGGGAAAATAAGTTTTGTATATCCCAAAATATTTAAACGCATTTCTGGTGGAATTCTAAATTGCAACAATAAATTGCAGCAACGACAAAAATTTCATGATTTTATTAATTTAAATGTAACTAAAATCTAAATTCATGTAACTAAAAAGAACACCTGTAATTATCTAATTATTTAGTGTATAATAATTATTTATAAAATATTCAATGCTATAGCTAATTTGTATCTATAATAAATAAACCATTAAAAAAAAAGAAATGCTATGTATCCCACACACAAGGTTTGCCTTTAGTGGAACCACTATTTATTCATATAGACAATTTTTTTCTGTTAAATATAAGTTAAAATTTTATTTCGATTTTTAAAGTGAATAAATTATTATTATTATTATTATACTGTTCTTTCAATTCAGTCTAGTTTGCGGATGGCTCTTATCGGGTGCCAAATGCACTGTATGATGACCGTCTAATTCCACGTGACCACTCTAAAGAAGGGGATACTTTAGATGGGATCCACGGTTCGGCGGCATTGTTCATAAGCAATGTATGCTTTTTGACTCTGTTTTCTGTATGAGTTTACCAATTGGTAACCACCAACATTCATTTCCCACCTGCTTACCTTTCTATTCCATATAAAAGAGATATTGCAAAGTCAGTCACTATTAGCGCCGTTCTTATTTTGGCATCAGAGCGTGCGCAAATCGTTTCAGTTTTAAAACTGACTTTATTAAATTACGTTCTTTATTGTGGATGTTTAACGGCAGCAAATAGTGGCGACTTTATGGCTTTCGGGTACGCTCGTCAACATTCGTATAGTTCGAAATTTTCTTATATTATATATTTCATATTATCATCATCTAAATCTCCTAAAGTAGCCATTTATTATACCTTTTCCATATTATGTACTATTTATAGACAACAAAGATGAACTATATTTTAAAGTTTTTAAAATGAGGTTAGAAATAAGTACGAGAATTCTAATGTAAAAAGTTTAGGTTTTCAATACGTCTGATTTTAGTATGGAATTTATTTAACGCTAATAATTACGTTGTCACTATTAGTAGCTGGTGTTATAAATATTTTCAATATCTCTCTATTTTCTTTTATATATTATACAACATTATTATTACCTGTATGCGTTTTTTCGTAAAAGGAAAAACTTTTATAATTTCTCTATAGGCCTTAGCCGTAAAACAGCCGTTCATATTTCTAAACCGCTATTACATTTTCCATTTTAGGCATAGAGATCCTTTAGAATAATATTTTTTGGGAGTAAAGAAAAAGTAGTGTAATCATTCTTGCAAAGAATGTAAATTACAGCGCCGGCATTGTTGGCCTAATGTCGGCTCTAATTTATTAAAGAGCTAGAAGAAAAGAAGGCCCCGAATGCGAATGATACAAACGCCACTTTAACGGCGTAACGTGCACGAGCACGAACCCCAACTATATTATATGTGAAGAGAAAATAAGACGATACGAATGTGTTGAAGAACAATGTCGAATGCCCGCCACTAACAAAAGGGAATCTCGTGGGTGCGAGACCTGTGGAACTGACGAGACGCTGGCTGGTCGTTTTTCTTTTTTCCTTTTCGTTTTTCTGTTGCAATTCTTTACTTTTGTTCATCTTTTGTTCTCGAAATAAAACGCGTTTTTTTGGGAGTTTGTTGTGATGGTAATAACTACAATGGTGTTATAGTTTATTTAATGTATAGAATTTATAACATTAAAACCCAAAAATAAACGTTTATGGGGATAAGGAAGGTACTTTCATGTATATTTCAAATGGTAAAATTATCTTCAGATAGATTAGAGGTTCTACTCGAGGTCTCGAAACCGATCACTAACTACCATGTTTTAGAAATAAATAAAATGTAACTCTTAGGGTCGATCTTTTCACCTCTGAGTAAAGTTACATGTAGATTTACTTGACAAATTAACAAACAATAGCCCTATAGTTTAATCAGCAAGTAGTTACTTTCAACTTTACTCTGAGGAGAAAAAACTGGCCCTTAACTTAATAAAGATATTCAAAATAATTTAAGATTCCTTGCATCATGTTAGTAAATCAAAATTTCTCACCATTTATTTGGTATTCTGTCCCGGACTTCCATGCCTCTATTAGCTCTGCTGTCAGTTCTGGTAAGACATATTGCATATAAAACATTTTAATTTTATTTTGCATCTTTTCTTCCCAAAAGCTGTCATTTCGAGGAATTTTCTCCATTTTTATTCCTCGAGGAGTCCAAATGCACAAAATGCAAAAATCCATTTGTGTTGTGTGCAGCTAGCCCTGAATTTGAAAATACTAATTGGACGGCATAGCAGAAAGCTACCAACACTCAATAGTGACAAACTAAGGTAATCAGCTCTAAAGTTGTTGTTCGTTTAAGGTTATAGGTTATGGGTTAACATTTTATAGTTTTATAGGGTACAAAATTAACTGAAATTTGGTAGCTTCTTACAGAATGCAAAACGTGTATTTTATTACCAAAATCCGCATCCAACCCAATATCTGGTATATTGTGGGTTGGTAGCTTTCTACTTAACGCCGTCCAATTATGGCTCTCCTTAATGTTATTGTCCTTACCAGATGATATCCACAAGGAGCAGTTCTATCCCCACTAATGGAGCCTAACCGTAGACGAACTTCTATGCAGATTGACCTCGGCATACCCTGTCAAGGTTATGCCGACGACATAGTCATATTTGCTAGAGGCAAAAACAACACTAGTAGCCTTTTCAAGAAAAAGAAAACCTAATCTCAAAACCGTTAAGTTAGACGGGATAGATATAGAATGGAAAATGAAGTCAAATATCTAGGCCTAACCGTAGATAACATACTGTGATGTTTGTTTATTTTTAAACAACAGTTTATTTATTAATAATTTATTTAAACACTTATTTATTTATAACACAACTATTTCTAATTTATATGTACTTCGAATGTCTTTAAACTGATCACTATTTATATTCACCACTGTCTATCTACTAATTACTATTTATCTTCACTGTCCATATATCAACTGATTTTGATGGCTCTCCTCCACCAATTTATATACAAATTGGTGATCTAGAATGCTCCCCCACCAAAATTGCCAGTATGTACCAGAAACGTTATCACGTTCTAGAAATAGTATCTCGTTGACCCTGGAATGTTCGCGAAAGTGTCTCCACCATAGTCGTCCCATAGGTTTGGTCTTAAGGGGTTTAATTATGTATAATAATCGGACAAGTTGAGCCTCAAAGGCCTCAAAGGCCAAATAAGACAGAGAGGGACTTGGAGGGTTAGAGCATGGCTGAATAATGAAATGGCTCACATAACATTACTTCTCTGGAACACACATGAGAAGGAAGTAGTAAATAAGTCCACAAAAGCCCTAAATGGTATGCAGAAACATTGCGAGTGAACGATGGGGATGTTACCCAAACATACTACGATGGATATATACTGCAATAGTGAGACCAACCATCACTTACGGGGATATAGCCTAGAGTAACAGAACTAGTTTAGCTACTACGAGAACTAATATCACAAAAGTACAAAGACTAGCATGTGTTTGCATCACCGGTGCAATGAGAACCTGCCATACGGCCGCAATGGAGGTGACCTTATACCTCATCCCTCTATATTTGATGATAGAAAATGTGGCAAAAAGGACACGATGTAAAATGATCAGGAACGGAGTAATCAGACGAAAGTCTGCTTGCTTCAGGACTAAAGATACCTGGGACTTGCCTCAGGATGAAACGCTGAAGAAGTACAGTTTTGTGAAAACACTTCAAAACCACAGATCTGGGCTCCAAGAAAGAATGGGGCCAAGAATCTATCGCGCTTGCAACAGAAAGACATGCTATTCAGTGGCATACGGACGGTTCCAAAACCATAGAAGGAACTGGAATAAGAGTGTATGGGTCGAGAACCAAGTACTCCGAAAGCTTGGGAAAATACCCAAGCATCTTCCAGGCGAAAATTTACGCCATCGAGATGTGTATCCAGTTTAACATCGAGAGAAACTATCATAGACAGAAGATTATCATCATGTCCCATAGCCAAGAAGCCATCAAAGCGCTGATCTTTTACGTAATCAGCTCAAAAATGGTCTGGAGATGCCTTAAACTATTGAATGAGCTAGGCGAGAAAAATAGAGTTACTCTCCTGGGACATAACAGGGTACAGGGTTACGAGATTGCAGATAGTCTTGCAATGAAAGGGGCTCAACCACCCTTTGCAGGACCTGAGCCGTTCTGCGTTATCAGCAGTAACATATTATTAGGAGAGATTAAAAAAAAGGGCAATAGAAGAACCAATAATTGGAACAATCTCTTGGGACTGAGACAGGCTAAGATACATCTGGGTGAATATAACCAGAACAGATCGGAAGCTTGTATCTTCTAGGCTACGTATTGTAACAGGTATCCTTACCGGGAATTGCCGACTTAAAGGACACCTTAGTAAACTGAGAGTAGTAGAGGATAGTGAGTGCAGATTCTGTGAGGAGAAGGACGAAACCTCCATTCACCTTTTAACTGCATGTGTAGCACTCCAGAATTCAAGGGTACTATACCTAGGAGGATATCAAATAAAAGAGGGAGATTAACCTAACTTGAAGCCACTCCAAATCCTACATTTCCTTGAGAAGATAGGATTGGAAGGGTCGTTATAGGCATTGAGACGTTTCCTTGGTGCATTTGCGACAGAAGGGGGCACAATAGATATTTTTGGTCGCAGTGTATTAACACCCCATTCCCAACATAACATCACATAGTATTATCCTTTTTACAAAAAGTAATTTTTCTGCTGCATATTCCTTTTTCTACAGGCAGCACTCTAGCTTCATATGGACATTTTAACTCTATCATGGAGTTTTGTTTTTAAATTCCATCCGGACTGGCAGCAAGATAATCAAATTCGGAATCAATAAGAAGTCTACATTTAAAAACTTTTTCTTGCAAATAAATTTCCAATTTTTATTTTGCTCCGGCTTTATTGTCTATGCCATATTGGGTGACTTTATCAAAAAATAACAGATTATATGAGATTTTTTAAAGAAGTCGTTTTCTTTTTTTACAATTTTTTTGAAATTTTGAAGCAATGACCCTTTTTCGTCTTTTATTGTACCACAATGCGCTCAGCTTCATCTCGTGTCTCAATCGTTTTTTTTTATCATCTATAGACTTTGGCCACCTTATTAAAAAATATTATTTTGCAACGCGCATCAAAAAGTGAAAGCCACGCGCGAAAGCAAGAAAAATGATTTACTTAAATCGAAAAAATATGAATTACTTTAATAGATTAAAGAGTTGTAACATGCTGGAAATAATTATTAACTCGAAGAGGTATTCATTAAAAAAAACTCCCGAGCGATATAAAAGTTAAACAAAAACATATTTATTTGAAATTAACTTGAATATGGCTCTAAGATAGCATTCCATCATAAAAACGTCGGTACTTTGTTTTTATCCAAATTTCATATACATGATGGAGCAGAGCCCTGTCCTTGCTCTATTTTAATATGTAATGGTTCTAGACCTAAAATATTTCAAAAATATTTTTATGGATACAAGATCCTATTATATAAAATTAAACAAAACTATCAATTTAAGTAACTAATAAACTACTAAAAGTTTAAAGGCAGTAATTATGTTTTCTTTAGTATTCAGAACAATAGTATTCAATCCCAAAAATGTCCAAAAACTATTAAATTTTGACGCTTCCTACATCACGCCCCTAATTTATTTTCCTCGTTTAATTTTGAGTATGCGTGTGCTCATTTTCATAATAAAAAAGCTATTGTTTTCATCATGACTGCTCCGCGTTTATTCATTTGTTCGCCTAAATGTACCCTTTTAATAAATTAGACCTTACATTAGTCAAACAATCAACAAGGGTTGGCTGAAACATGGATTCTTTTCAATTGAAAATGTTGTAGGTCTCTCCTCATTAATTAGAATGAAGAAACGAATAAGTAAACAGGAACAAAAGGTATGTCTGTCTCTTTTTGACAGGACCGTAACCGATGTATATTTCGATATGTGTGGTAAAATTTTTCCTGCTAAGTACATTAGAAATCATCGAAAATTAAATGGTGTATAAGTGTAGATAATAAATATATAAATCTGATAGAACGGATCTTTTATTATTTACTAAATTAGAAAATCTAATTTGATCCATAAGCCTATTCAAAATATCTAGGACATTACTGTAACTTCTATTTAGTCCACGAGGCTTGGGACATTTTTCTATTTCTATGTATGACCGTTTCAATAATATCCACGTTTCATCCAAGAAAGAAAATTAAGTGGGTTTGGTCTTAAGAAATATCGTTTAAAAACATTTGGTTTTTGTCTATTTTGTATGAAATTTTTAAGTCTTTCCAAAGACGCCATAAACTTAATCAGAAGCATATTTGTTCTTTAATTCTATACATTTAGAATTTTGATTGTAAATTTTTCTCTTCCTTTAGGGGCAGTTTTTCACCTATGAGTTAAGTTGAAAGTAACTACTTGCTGATTAAACTACATGGCTATTGTTTGTTAATATGTCAAGTTATAGTATATTACACACCGAGGTGGGAAGAGTTTCATTCCTGTCGTGAGATTAGTTAGATCACCGAGACGCGAAGCGTCGAGGTTAGCTATGATCTCGAGACAGGAATGAAACTTCCTACCGAGGTTTGTATACTTTTTTATTTACAACCATCATATTTCTATCAAAGTTAATACATCTCTGTTTTGTTCTGAACATACCTAAAATATTACATTTAACGACAAATTACCAAGCGCGCGGTTTTCTCAGAATAATCAAGTAGGTAAATATAGTGTTACTGTGATTACGGGGTAAACAACTGTCACCAATATAAATAAATGTCAGATAAAGCCGGATATTAAATTCGCGAATAATAAATATCAATAAGTAGTTTGTTATACTTTAGATCATTGTTGTTTTTTATTGTTTGCCATTAAATAGGTATAAAATTTGTCAAACAATGTGTTATTTTTTTTTTTAAATATAAAAAATATTCATCTAGAATAGATGAAATGAGGGCGGGAAGTGAGGGCGGAAAGTAGAGGTGTGTGATGTGACACTTTCCAACCTTCAATGACGTTAGTAATGACATTACATAGATGGTTGTAAATAAACTCACATGTAACTTTACTCAGAGGTGATAAGATCGGCCCTTAAAATAATAAAGTACCTTTCCAATTACTCCTTTTACAGTATCCCTTACATCATTAATATTTAACTGTATTATGACGTGTTACTCTTGCTGTTTCCTCCCTAATATCCGCTTTTATACGTATGCCACTGCGAATATTGAGTTTTAAAGCATTTGTAACTCGTTTATTATATGAAAATAGTATCAAAGTTTTCTTTATCTTTGGTGAAGTACTTCAACAAATTGTAGACAAATTGTGGACAAATTGTGGCCAAATTGTGGACAAATTGTGGACAAATAGTGGACAAATAGTGGACAAATTGTGGACAAAAAACAAGCTTAGAAGAGCATAAATTCACAGAACACTAACTGACGCAACCGCAAAAATAAAACGCAAACGTCTCGATAAACCGTTCATTGTGTGGTTATATTAGCCATATACAGGTTGTCAATTTCAAAATTGGGGGTAGCTACCATAACTCCAAAATTTTAAATTGCAACCCCTATCATGTGATACCTCAATTTAAAGGCCTTTGTACACAGCGTACAAAAAAGTGTTTGCGATGAAACATTTTTATTTTTTGAAAAGTTAAAGCATGTTTTATGTCCTAGACCTAGAATACCAACATTTCAAACAGTTCCTCTAAATATTTTTCCAAAATATTACTTCATTTCCAAAATACTATAACTTTTCAAAAAATTAAAATGTTTCGTCACAAATATTTTTTTGTAAGCATTTAATTTGAGGTATCACATGATACTCGGTAGCGCTTTATATTCGAGCGGTCTGTACTCATTTATGGGCCTTTTAGTAGTTTAGCGAACATGTCTTCGAATCTTAAAGCAAACTTAATTTGCATGTTTCGTTGTAGGAATTAATGGGTTGCCGTATTAGCAGTAATTTAATTTCTGTTTATATGACATCCAGATTACAAATCGCAGTGGAATACGTTTATTTGTGTGAAAGGTAAAACCCTGAAAGTGTGTTGCATAGTATTGTAGGTACACGCAAAAATTGGCGGAATAAACTATAGTTAGTTGATTTTTTTATTGGTTTTGAAACACTTTTTAGATGATTTTGATTGCCAGGTTTGTTTTATAATACTAAGATATAAACTAATTTAAAACTGATTATTAAATCCAGTGGCGCCTCAGAGAGCAATCTAATCATTACCCAGTATCTTAAAAAAATAATTTAGAGTACATATTTATGTAAAATTTTAGTCATAAAATATGCGAAGGAATTGCCTTATTCAAAAACATTTAGGAACCCTGTATATAAACCTACATTCCTTACATCATATTTTTTGTATAATTTTTAAAGTCCGGTCCTTCTTAAACGACCGGATGGCTGGAATATGGTAAAAGTAAAAGCCTAAATGTTTACGAAAATTGCTAGCATTGATTATTCATTTTCGTAAAAGTCTAGAAAATAACTAAGTAGCTTTTTGGTGAATAAATATCATTAGCATTAAAATTAGTAGATACAGTCCAGCGAATTATGGTAATTTTTAGTAACATAAAGTTTTGGAAAATTAAAGGGTGCTGTTTTAATAGAGGTAAAATCGTAAAGTTGTTGCAAAAGTATGTTTTGAATGTAATGAATTTCAATTATTGATAAAATAGAGTGACAAATGTTTTTTTGCTTGACAGAAGTTAAAAATAAAATAGAATTTCTATGCTAGTAATAATAATAATAATACTGTCTCTAATCCACCCCCTTACGAGTGAATTTTAACCCCAAAAGTTGAGCTTGTGCGGGGAAAGGGACGGCTATTATTATTTGCCGTGGCGCTCCGGGGCGACTTAAATATGATTGATGGTGCCATTTGACTTACAGGTGAGGAAAACCCGGAAAACCTCACCCACCATCATCGAGACGGTAATGTATGGCGATTTTTTATAATCTGCATGTTATATCAACAGAAATTGAATTTCTATTAATACGGCACACATCAAATCCTATACCGAACCATGCAATTTATTTAAAAATCCACATGGTCTGGTCTGGGATTCGAAGCCCAGCAGTCTCTGACACATAAACTTCCTTATAAATGAATATAAGCGCGTTAGACCGCTACATCACCGACTCGATGGCATTAACTAATAGAGAAAGGGTAATAAATTAGGTTGAAGCTATACGTCGGTATATACTTATTTTAAGAGTTAAATTGCATGGAACCTAATTTTTGTTTTACCGTAGCCTTATTATGTAACCAAATAAGAGCATTTCGAAAGTGTTACATAAAGTATTTTTTTATGTTCACATGGATATTAGCTTACCTACGCACTTACTACAAAACGAAAAAGTATGCTATTGCGTTCAACTGAACGAATACATTTCATATCCATTCTAGGTAGTGAGAACGTTGCAAAAAAATTAAATCGACCCATTGCAGTTCATATTTTGGACACCCAACTCCTGTTATTTTAAAATTTTTAAATAAGTGACAATTATCAGTATATTGTTTAGTTATTGAGATTAAAAAATATACATTAAAATAAGTTATATTTGTATAGAATCGATAAATAATAGCATTTTTATTTGGTCCACATTAAAACTAAAATCATAAAAGTGACGAAAAGCTTGTGTTCGAAAATGATCTGAGGACTGATTAAATTAAATCTTTTTATTTTTGTTTATTTTATTTCATAAATTAGTAAAATTCATAATTTATTTTAATCTAAAATAATTTTTTAAATTTGCAGATTTTTTTTAGTGGGTCGTGACGTGGAATTGGCACATTGCGCGCATTTGAATTATATAATACAGTTTTACATCAATTTAAATGTAATCATTGTGTCAAGATATTACAGTATAGTTACCGCTTGTAAGACAGATGCAATGTAGCCGAAATTGTGAAATTTGGAATTATATTACTTCACAGCCACTACTAAATGTAAACCACATTTTACACGTAAATATTTTATTTAAATTCTAGTGACAGAATGTTCATTCTTTAATAGCTACTTGCCAATGGCTATGAATATAACGCCCGCATCGTAGATAGCCTTGAATTTAATGATTGACAGTTCTACGCGACGTATTATTATTAATTTGTTTAAATTTGCCCGAATAAAGATAAGCAGCGTTGAATTCTGATATGGAATTTGATAATTTTTCTTCTGATCTGAATTATTGAAGTAGAAACAGCCTAACATACGTTTCATTTTACTATGTTCAGCTCCTATTTTGTCTGTGGCCGTGGAGAAAGTACAGTCTGTTACTCTGTTGGAATGAAAATCTGATACTCGTGGTTCTTTAAGCTCGCAGACGCTCGCGTTCTGAATCTTCTACACGTATCGAATTTTTATTCCTACATTGTTTCAGAATATACTATTCTTAGTTCGATTTTACACTATTACACTATATTACACCATATTCTACGCTAATGTGCACACATATGTTAAAGCTATTGATTTTTTATAGAATTACGATAAATTATAAGCAATTGTTCCATATGTTCTGAAGTTAAACAGACGTTTGTCACTTAAATCTATTTATATGCAGAAAACGATCTTTCAACATCAACAGACGGTATGGAGCATATATAAAGTTTCTGTAATTGTTCAAAGATGACAAATTTATGTTTTTTCGTGCAAAATCTAATTTTTTATCTTTTAAAAGTTCTACAGAGAGGAGGGAATCTAGGGTTATTGCTTTAAAACATTTCCAATTTATTCCTTACACAATCAGCAAGGGTTTCGGACAATTGAGAAATTAATTGGCGGAGATCAAATATATTTAATGTTTCAACTAGCGAGTATTTTTCTGTGTGTGAATGCTGGAGGTCACGAGTAGCTAGAAGGATTCTTGAAAATTGCGCATGGATATAGGTTAAGTCGTCCCGAATAGTTGGATCCGAAAAGGCTGCTGTCCATGCATACATTGCTTCGTTTGGATTAAGTTGTTCTATCACACGTTTTACATAGTTAAAATAAGCGTAATAATAACTTTTTGCTTGTATCCTTGTGCCCCAGCGTGTCACGCGTCTCGTGTAGTTCTCACTCCACTTTGATTTTGGACTGTCATCCATACATTGAGATATTGTTTCGGCGTTTGTGGGTTCTAATACTAGTAACTTTACCCTAATTTTATATCCTGAGTTATATAATTTCGACTTCTGATTACAAATATACACAGAAATTTTTTAACATGGCCTATTAACATACGGGTTCTGGTTATAAATACTTTTTGATAGGATCAGATTTTAAGATTATTAATAATTTATTATTACTATTATTATTATTATTATTAATATTATAGTTAGTACAGCAAATCATAAATTAATCATTATGACTTTTACAATTTAAATTTAGGAAAATTATAAATTCTCTAACATTAAAAAGTATGTACGCCCATGTTAATGGCAATTTTAGGTTAGAAACAATTATGATGTATTAATTAAAATTTAAAGTAAAATACATATATTACTTAGACCTATGAAATGAATTGTGTTACGACAATGTGCCTACCGATGAGAACTCATTTTTAAAGTCGTTTATAGCAGTCTTTGAGCATCCACAAGCACTACAACTAACCATTGTCATTATCACGATATTTATTTTACTAAGACTATGTATTATTAAACTTAAATAAGCACTTCTATATTAACTATTCTATTATCGACTAAAAATGATTCAACAACTAATAACTTGCAAAATTTATTACAAAAACCAACTTGCAAATGACACATAAACAATTAATGAGTCGTAAATGGTTTTCCGAAATGGCCAATTTTGTTACGTACGTTTCCTATTGAAAGTATGGCACACACTCCTTCCTTACCACTAAGGCATGAGCCACAATAGACCCATTCTCGCATTTATAGAAATTTTAATTACTCCTTTCATACTTCCAATTACTTGCAATTAGTATACATGCAATATCGTTGTAAATATTACAGCGTGTATCTAGATGTTGCAGATAAGTCGTGGAATAATGGTTTTTTGCTGTTTGCGCTATAATTTTCTCTCGTTTATACAATTGCGCCCAGTCTGTTATTATGCGACGCTTATTAATTATATTTCAGTATATTAACGTGCCCATACATTTTAATTAATTGTTTTTTTTTTTGTTGCAGGTAAGGATTTTATAAAACAATTCTAAATTTCGCTCAAGTAAGTAAAACATATTTCAGTTGCTGAATTAACGCCTATAGCTCGGAGCATATCGGCAACCCGATTAATCAGGAATAAAAATAAAGTAAAAATCACCTTGTTTTCAAGTTACTAATTTTAGTTTTTTGATAGTTAATTTATTTGAGACAGTTCTGAAATTATCATTCTTACTTTACAAATATTAGCCGTTTGAAAAAACTTTTAGTGGAAATTTGAAAACTATAGATCAAATATACCTCACTTTATACTCTTATATTGTATTGGTGGAAACGTTTTAGATGGATCAACGATATAATATTAGTTTGATTCAACCAGAAATATACAGTACTGAAGTGAAAATATAGTGTTTTTTTTTGGTATTATTGGTGCCTGTAGATTGTATCTAGCAACTAAAAACTCAAGAACTACAAAAAAATGCTATAAATTAAGGTGCAAGAATTTTAACAAAAAAGCAGACTTCCTTTCTAAGTACTAATACAAAAATATATATATTGCTCACCTATAAATATTAACAGATTTAACAAAAATGACAAAGTTAGTATCTATTATAAAAGGCAATAATATGTTCTATATGCCCACCATTCTGTTGGATGCATAGCTCAAGACGGTCTTGTGGGTTTCGTGATGCTGGGTCCATAATTTCTGCCAAACTCGTGTAAGCGATTATAAGCGTCACATATAAAACATTTTTCTTCGGTTGCAAGCATCTTGTTCACATACAGTGTCGATACCCTGGCAGATAACAAGTTAGTATTTCTTCAAAACAGGTTTAACAGCAGTGTCACTTCCATAGCCACTCTGATTGGGGTTACAATTTCGGTACTGTATACTTACGCTCATATTTTAATTTTAACTTATAACTGGAAACAAGATGATGATCTGTACATATAGTAAACAAACGCTATACTGGACAGACCGCGAATTTACTCAGGGCTAGTTCTAGAATGGTCACCAAGCTTTGACCAAAGTATCCATCAAACATGTGGCCACCTTAAGATGGCTTTAGATGGATCAGAGGCCACGCCACATTGAAAAGTAACCATCCGTTTTACAGATTATCTAACCAACTAAATACTTTTTGAAACTAGCCCCTTCCATTGGACTACCAACCTTGGTAGCGACAAACCTAATTAAAGAACATTCCCTTGTAAAATTTAAGCAAATGCGAAAGTAAATAAGTTGTAGAGTTGCTAGGGAACTCTTAAGTTCTCCTAACAACACTACAGAAAATAAATTTTAATATGTGCCTGATTACAGGCATTCTGACAGGTCATTGCCAACTACAGAAGCACGCTGTAGGATATGCGAACAAGAAGATGAGACTATCGAATATATTCCCTACGATTGCCAGACGATCTCATCTATTAGGAGATTTATATTTAACAAGTATTGGCTAACACTTTCTAAGATACGAGAGGCACCTCTTGACGACGTTTTCAACTTCACTAACTGGCTTGCTAACGAGCTAAATGTGTCCTCGCCGATTCAAGAGGGCAATGGCCCTAGTGAGGCCTGTGCTGTGGGGAAATCCATCCTACCCCATGTTACAGATACAGAATTACAGATAGGAGTGCTTTTTTCTAGACTTCTCTTATAAAAATACTTTGAATCGACTGGTATATTATTTTTATAAATCAATAACTAAAACCCATAAATTAACTTTGAATGATAAAATCTGAACTAGCTAGATATTTGTTAAATTTATAGAGCACTAATTCGGTTTTATATTACATATATTAATAAAAAATAACATTTCCAGAATAATAGTATCTGTCTAAAAGTTGAAAATTGACCGTAGCTAATTGTCATTATTAACAAAGTAAAATTTAGCAAATACATCAATAATAACTAGATCAATAGTTAACCACGTTTCATTATCATAACATATAAATTCAATTTAATTTGTCGACCTATCGTTAACCCTGTAATTACGTGAAAGTCGGAGTTCAAATTGAAATGCCATGATTCAGGTTGTTGAGTAGGGGGAATCCGGAAACACAAACTCGACATCATTTCTCGATTTTACACGGTGAATCATATAACCTATTGAATATTGAGGTAGAGTTAATATATCTTCTAGACCCTTATCTGTGTTATATTTGATTACTATATATTTATATTTTCATTTAAAGCATACAAAACAATCATTTATAGTCTAGAATTCAGGGACTCAAAACGGGACACCAGAGGAAAGTTTTGATGGAGCCTCTACGTTTTTTGGGTCTCTTAACACGAATCTGATGTTTGTCAACAAAAATTTTCCCGCAAAATATTTTTTTTCCACATAAGCTCCTAAAAACAAGACTTTTTCGGTCTTTAAAAAAAAACCCAAACTATACATTTTACGTCGAGTTTGACTTTGTACTAAATTAAAGAGTATAACATTTCCTACATTTAGTGTTTTGGATGTGATGTTACTTTCTCCAATTAATAGTTTAGCCATTAGAACGACGCAAAAATGTGTGTTAAATGGAAAACTCAAAAACCAAAATTTTAACACTATACGTCGATGTAACACGAAAAGTAAAAAAAAAATATGCAAATTCCGATTATCTACGATATTTAGTAGGAACAAATATACATAAGAATACAATTTAAAGATTACACAATGAGCTAGATTTGAGAGTTTCTTAGGATTAACAATTTTGTTGCTAGTGTGTGTTCAATTAAGCGATGTTACTGTTAGAGAGTCCCACTTACTGTCCTCTACTAATTCTCTCTTAGGTCTTCTGAATATATATAGGGTAGCGAATAAGTCTGTTAAGACGGTATTTTGTTTGAATCGACTGAATTTATAATTATGAAATAAAAGGGGGATGAAAGGAAGTGTATTATGCATTCTTTAGAGGACATGTCAAATTTATGTGGCGTCAGCGTTTAGCGTACCGCAGCTATGTGGAATCTATTTAAATGGCAACGTAGGTCGAGTTATAGGTCAAAGAAAAGCTTATTTTTCCTCTTTTCAAAAATACTGAGAAAGTACAACATTACTAATGTAATACAGTCCCATTTAACACCCTAAAATATCTTTTTTCTACACTTTTTTGCTGTCCTGTATGTATAAGATCAGAAAAACAAAATAATATAATACAGTCCCATTCTCTACAATTTTATAATTATACATTCGTCCGTTTTAAAGAAAATATCTTGGTGCCAGACTTTTTCGCTATCCCGTATATTTATTTATTTATTTAATGCACTGTTCAACAAGAATGCTAATTAAAGAACAAGATTACAAGAAAAACAAAATATTCACAATCTGAACAACAAAATTCAAAAGTAAGTAGGTTACAATAAAAATAAGAGTTACAAGCTAATATAAGAGAAAATGATTCTTAATTTTACTTACGGTACAATTAAAGATGTCTAAATTACTGCACATTTCGTTAGAACATTCACACATTACGTAAAAGGGAGAGTTTTTTAATACATTTGTTCTAGGCACTGGATGGTAAAAAGTGCATGCCGATAATCGAGAAATATGAAAGTTAATCCTTTCTAATGTAAGGGAATCATCAACTTTATCAGTCAGTAACTTAAATAGAAAATAAAGTTTTAAAGAATGAATAAAAATGCCGAGATATGACATTTATTAATATCAATGTAAGTAATCAACAATAAAAAATAAATAAGCAGGAGTAGCTGGGATTAAAACAGGGTTGTAAGAGGCTCAAAGCCAGTTGTCTTCTTGCATCGTCATTCTTCCGTATTTTTAACCCCAGCTGAACCTGATGATATATTCTTAACGAGTGCTGCCGTGCTGCAGCTGCAGTTGGTGGTAATACATCAGGGTTTAAACTGAACCTGAAGGCTATTTTCTTGTATAGGAAATATATAGGTGGTTGCTCATTGGTGGAGGAGGCTCATTTATTCCATTAGAGCCGTACAATAAAACTAGAAAATGTTTCCTAGCAACAGCAGCCGTCTCCTGAGTATCGTCGTATCGTTGGAGTTCGTGATTACTTTAACGTCAGCAACATTACGATTCTTAGCAAGAGTCTTGATATACCTCATTTTCCCTTGGTTGAAGAGTGCGGATGTTGTATTACAAGCACTCATTGCATGTTAAAAGTTAATGTTTTTAGCAATCGTTGAACTTACACCATCAATGTAGCTGGAAAAACGTTACCTTTCCCAAGTTTCAGAAATAAAATATTTTCAAACTTGCAGATACCTATTAACAGGGCCGGAGCTATACTTATTTTCAGAGGGGGCAAGATTTGTCTTTGGAGCCCCCTTTCCTTGTAAAATATTAAGTATAAAAATTGTATAACAGAAACACTTAAGGTGATTACAGCACCCCCTTATAATTTTCAGACAAGGATATCTCAAAAAGTAATTTTTTTAAAAAATTAAAATTTTGGCAAAATATATTAGGCAATAATATCTAAAATATGCATATATTTTAAAATTTTAATTCCTTCCAGTTTCCGAGAAAAAAAATTAAAGGGCTTTAAATTTTGAAATATTATAATGAAAATTAATGCATTCCTCAACAGCACTATTCTTAATATAATCTCCAAATTTAAGCTCTTAATCTCTTGTTAATGATTTTTTAAAATTCGCCGAAATTAGTGGCTAAAACGCCTCGTTAAGTGCTTCTTTCTAGTGTAACGCGTCTGTAACTATCGTTTTGGACACTCTGAGTCATCATTCGTTTCTTGCAACGATTTACACCAGTTTAAACCAGAAAATAGCACTTAACGAGGCGTTTTAGCCACTAATTTCGGCGAATTTTAAAAAATCATTAACAAGAGATTAAGAGCTTAAATTTGGGGATTGTATTAAGAATAGTGCTGTTGAAGAATGCATTTATTTTCATTATGATATTTCAAAATTTAAAGCCCTTTGATTTTTTTTCTCGGAAACTGGAAGGAATTAAAACTTTAAAAAATATGCATATTCTAGATATTATTGCCTTATTTATTTCGCCCAAATTTAAGTTTTCTAAAAAAATCACTTTTTGAGATATCTTTGTCCGAAAATTATAAGGGGGTGCTGTAATCACCTTAAAAGAATGTAATAAAAAACTAACCATTAGACCAAATAATTCACTTATTGTAAAAGTACATATCCCAAATAAAACATTTTTTTTTAGTTAATTAGAAATTAAAACTAAAGTAAATAAACAAATAAATATATACCTTAAACTTGTTATCCTTAGAGCTTTTTTTGCTTCAAATATCTTATCTAATATAGGATTATGTACATGCTCAGCTTTCTTTCTGCTACGAAACATATTTGATGATCACGAAGTCTAACTGGTCACGCACCGGCGTCATCTTAATTAAAATTGAACTTACAATAATCCTCCTGATTTGTGCTTGTGCTTGTGCTTGTACTAGCTCCAAATGAGGCTTCACCTGGCACGAACAGTATTGTTTCTTCTACTACGTCCGTATCAATAAAACCATTTTGACAAATTTTGGACTCTTCCTCATATTCATTTTTTAAGTAGGCATTGCCAAACAACTCTATAAAATGAAAAACCACATTGATGCCGTATTGAAAAGTTGTTCTTTTAATAATAGATATGTATCTATTGACCTACAAATCCATGATTTTTGTTGCTTGGTTACTAGTTGAATTTAAAACTAACAGGTATAGGTAATAAAATTATCACGCTGAAATGATCCATTCCTATCGATTTTGAGAGTTTTGTAACTTCCATTTCCGCCTCGTCCATTGGACATTCGTTTATAACTTGGTACTACAGACAGGACTAGTATTCAATTCAGTTGGTATAACACAAAGATATGGCATATCTCTTAGAACTTTCTTCGCCGTTCCTGTGTGTAAAGCATAATTGGTTCCGTTTCGTAGCTTCAATATCTTTCCGGATTGACTGTTAAGGATTTCCCATAAGCTTTTGGAACTTTACAAGGCATTTCGTCGGCTAATTTTTCTTTGAAATATAGTTAATTATTGTTTTAATGATTTGTCCCATGGTAATTATTTTAAGTTGCATTTCAATCTTTTTTTGTATAATAAAACCATACAGGTGCAGAATACTATGTTGTCGAGTTCAAACCAAGTTCAGATATCCATAGAATTATTAGTTTGGGTTCCCATGTTCTATCTTAGATAATTGGCGATTGATAATGTAATTGATTGATAATGTAACAAAATAACTTTAATTTAATTTATTTTAATTAGCTGGGAAACATAAAATGCTTAAGACACTAATAGCCTGAATATTTAAGACCATCGAGTTGTTATTGCTAGTCATTTAGGATCCTATATTTTTTAAAATAGGTTTGATTTGCACAAGAGTTTTTACTTACCTTAAAGTAATAAATAAAATAAGTATACCTGGTAAGCAGTAGTGCTGACAATTTTTGAGCTATTCGTGTTACCAGTGCCCGTACTTCCAAGTATTCCCCGTATTAATTACTGAATTTGTAAAGTTCAATTGAGAGTCCGTTTATTTTATTTTTGCGGGATCCGATATCGAAGTTGCGTTTTAAAATATAGTTTTATTTTAAGTTTACTATTAGTTTTAGTACTAAAAAATTTGTTAAGTAACGATTTAATCCCGTTACCCTTAAGGAATAAATCTGATATAATTTTGACATCTTAAATTTGCAT